>OW240915.1:161453270-161465572 GCA_933207985.1 Pelobates cultripes | reverse complement strand
CTGAGGTGACCGGCTGCTGGGCCCCCCAGGAGAAGAGGCTGGCCCTGTGGGTACATACCGGGTCGCAGGACCCCCTGCGACCCGGTATGTACCCACTGAATGTGGGGCCCGGACGACCTGAGCAGTCCGAGCCCCCCAGGACCGCTGGGCCCATGACAACCGTTGCGGTTGTCATGCCCTGATGGCGGCCCTGCACACACTATTAATGAGTAAGTATCTATGTATATGTGACATCAAATTAAAGCTCTGTTTGCCCTCTAAAAAACAATATATAATATGTGTTGGTGCAATAAATGACAGAGATGCAAATTGGGTTTGAACACAAACAGCATAAAATGCAAAAATGGCTTGTGTCCTTAAGCGTAAGACAAGCTTCTGAAGCTGTGTCCTTAAGGGGTTAAGGACTGAACTGTTTTGGATATATTGTAGGTTAAGGAACCAGAGATGTTTTAACACTTTTGTGGTGTTTGTGTTTAGTAGTAATTTTCCTCTCTCTCATTTACTGTTCCCACACAAGTTATGTATTGTTTTTTTTTTTTCAGGACAAAGAGGACTTTCTTTACATACCATTATTTATATCATGTCATATAATTTACTTTATAAAAATTATGATATGGTGAAGAATTGAAAAAAAAAAAGATTTTGGACTTTTACTTGAAAAATCTTTTACTGATCTACAAAAGCTAATGAAAAAAAACTGCTAAACAGATTCAAACTTTTGTCCTGAGTTTAACCCCTTAAGGACGGAGCCAAATGTACACGTTGTGAACAAAACAAAATGTAAACAAAACCTGGCATTTGCGCTACATGTCTGTCCAACCGTAATTCACCTCTTTCATAGTAAATGCACTCACCCTTATTATATATCATTTTATTCAGGAAACAGGGCTTTCATTTAATATCAAATATTTAGCTATGAAACATAATTTAATATGAAAAAAATGGGAGAAAATACGTTTTTTTTGGATTTTTTTAGTTCTACATGACATTTTAACGGTCAATGTCATAATACTGTTTGCTTTTACTGCAATAAAATACACATATTTGTATTCAATAAAGTCTCACGTGTAAGACAGTACCCCCTATGTACAGGTTTTATGGCGTTTTGGGAAGTTACAGGGTCAAATATAGCATGTTACATTTGAAATTGAAATTCGCCAGATTGGTTACGTTGCCTTTGAGACTGTATAGTAGCCCAGGAATGAAATTTACACCCATAATGGCATACCATTTGCAATGGTTGCAAATGGGGTATGTCCAGTCTTTTTTAGTAGCCATTTGGTCACAAACACTGGCCAAAGTTAGCGTTCGTATCTGTTTGTGTGAAAAATGCAAAAAATGCCAATTTTGGCCAGTGTTTGTGACTAAGTGACTACTAAAAAAGACTGGACATACCCTGTTTGCAATACCTTGGGTTGTCTACTATTGCAAATGGTATGCCATCATAGGGGTAATTTTCATTCTTGGGCTACCATAGGGTCTCAGAGGCAATGTAACCAATCTGGCGAATTTTAATGTGAAAAAAATGAAACGCAAGCCTTATATTTGACGCTGTAACTTTTGAAAACACCTTAAAATCTGTATATGAGGGGTACTGTTGTACTCGGGAGACTTAGCTGAACACAAATATTTGTGTTTCAAAACAGTAAAAAGTATCGCAGCAATAATATCGTCCGTGTAAGTGCTGTTTGAGCGTGAAAAATGCAAAAAACGTCACTTTTACTGGCGATGTCATCGTTGTAATACATTTTACTGTTTTGAAACACTAATATTTGTGTTCAGCAAAGTCTTTTGAGTAAAACAGTACCCCCCATGTATAGGTTTTATGGTGTCTTGGAAAGTCACAGGGTTAAATATAATGAAAATCCCTGGACTTTTGGCCTGGGTTGTCAGGCAGGTGCCGCTAATTGTAATTAATAAAATGACCTAATTATGTAAAATTATTACATAAATATATACTTAGAATTATTATATATAATGTGTAAATAATTTTTTTTAATTATTTTTATTTATATATAGTTATATGTATAGTGAACTATATGTATATACTTATGTATATAGATATATATATTATTTCGTTCTACGTGTATTTTGATATCAATATATATATATATATGCACATACATACACACACACACACACACATATATATATATATTAATTTTAAAATACAGTTAGAACGAAATTACACATATATATATTTACGTATTTACATATGTATTTATTTTATATTATATATATATATATATATATATATATATATATATATAATGAAAATGATATTAATCAATATCATTGTACGTGTACTTTGATATAAATATATATAATATATATATTAATATTAAAATACACTTAGACAGTGTATGTGTATTTATGTGTATGTGTGTATATGTGTGTGTGTATATATATATATATATATACACACACACACACACACACACACACACACACTTAGATCATGTGTATAATAAATATATATATGATCTAAGTATATATAATGTTATTTTACACTGTTTTAAACTTTATTTTTTTTTCAGACAGCAGGGCGAGTACCTGTCATAACAGGCACTCCCCCTGCTGGCATTGCTATGGACTGCTATGCCGTCCATGTGATCGTGAGGTCCTCGCAAGGACCTCGCGATCACATGGCCCAGGGGGGCCAAAGAGGACAGAGGGGGACTTCCTGGGCTCCCAGGTAACTCCCCATACCGCAATTGCCGTCGTGGGATCGCCGGCGACAGGGTAAGTACAATGGACGGCTTGGGCGTTCTATGCCGCCCTCTGGCATTTAGAGCCGGTTCCTTAAGGACGGCATAGAACGCCCGCCATCCTTAAGGGGTTAAATCACATAGCACAACAAAAAAAGGGGATTCAGTTCCACCATATGGCCATATCGTCTTAAATTCAACCATTATGCCACAGTATCCCATAATTGGTGGATTCTACACAGATTCCAAGGTGGGAGACAAATTTAATAATGCTAGTGCTAATTGAATTTAATTAATCTGTCCTAAGAACATTGTGAATATATATAATAAAAAAAATCAATGTGATAAAAACACAATTCAAAAAATACTGTGTCAAAACTAAACATTTAAGTTTGACAGTGCTGTGATATATGTACTCACAATGCATGTTATCCATCTGCTCTATATCAAATGAAAATTGTAATTAAAGGTTCAATGTAGGACTCACCAATATTGAGGTACTGTGCCATGGTACCACTCTGTGTGTGATTTCTCTGTACTTTACACGATATGGCCATATGGTTGAACGGAATCTCCATATTTGTTTATAGGTGCATCTGACATAACTGTATTTTAGCACAGATGGTGGCTTGGGCTCAGATGTGGCCATTTGGAAAATTAGGTAAGTGTTTTTCTCTTATTCACAACGATTCTTCAATACATCTGCCATCTTGTCACCCTTGAGTGCCTGGATCATCTTTTATTTCTGACCTATATTGGGGCCTGCCAGCTTCTGGTCTGAATAGGCACCTTGGGTTGCTTTTTACAAAGAGTGCAAATTCCTTTTATTCTGAACAGAACATTAACATATGAAAACATACACCATATACAAAATAGATATCAATATATCAAAATGTTTTAAAAATGAAATCTTTAATAATATTAAATCATTTTAAAAGTTTATCCAAAAATAATAACCATAACCATTTGAAAAAATAAAACAAAGAAAAATATTTATCTTTACTCAAATATATATATATTTATATATAAATAAATACATATGCCATACTGTCTATTTATATACAAAAAAATGTTTCAAGTTTCAAGAAACCACTTTCCAAGGAATAGGTTTGTTAAAATGTTGCCAGAAAGAATACTGATGGATTTACTTAGTATCCCAAATGCCAATGTATCCAAGCATTAGTATGCACAAGACATTCTTTTCATCAATTAACCCAGACACAGAAACAGAACAAGTGTGCTAATAAGTCAATTGTGGTTAATTAAATACTGAATATGTAAAACTCAGGCAAAAATAGATGAGTTATTATTTGTATTATTATTAATTCCTCTTATATAGCATCAACTTACAAGTTTAATGAGGGTGTGCAACAGAAAATAAATAAAAAAACAATACATCAGGAATAGAGAGGTAGAATAGCTGAGTCAAGGATTCTAGATAGGAGAATAGTCAGTAATAGCCAAGATCAAAACCAGAAATGTGATGAATGTGACAACCTACCAGTTGGTTTGCTTGAGAGGAACAGCAACCCCTTTGTAGACACAACTTTCAAAGATGCCTGCGAGTGATACATGTGCCTTTATTTGCAGAGGAAGCAATGAAATCAGAAGGTAGCAGACAGGAGGCTGTCAGGTGGTCAGATGGTAAGGACTGGCAGCAGAGCAGCAAGATCAAGAGTCAAGCAGAAGGTCAGAAGCCAGAAAATCCACAAATAAGTAGCAGGATGCCAGAGTTCAAAGGTCAGAGACAAGAAGCATGTTCAGAGCCAAAGCCAAAGGTCTGAATTCAAGAAGTTTTACCAGGAACTGGGATCAAGAACCCAGGAACCAGAATCAGGAACTAGGATCAGGATGCTAGGAGACTGGAGCAAGCACCAGAACAGCCAAGCACTGGCAAACTGCAGTGCTTGTTTATTTTAATAGAGATAACTGATCACATGATCGGCCCACACCTTCCTGCCAATAACCAGAAGTGACATCCACTGTATCTTTATTCCCGAAAAGAATCTGACTGTCCTTTCACCTTATATTCTTGGGAAGGATTATATTGCCATAAGCATTTATACAAGAGCTACATGATAGTTCCTTCCTTGTGAGTGCGTTTTGAATTATTATTTTTATTTTTATTATTATAGTTTTACCTTGGGTTATATAATATCAGACTATTGGTTCTCCCTAAGTGTTTATTTATTTTTCATATTGCAAGACTTACCTAAACCTGTGAGGACACCAGACTGCTCCATAAATATATATCTATTGTAAATTAGTCTGAATTGTACAATAGATATTACTATTCAGCTATACTCATATTGTTATTTGGCAGAGCCTGTATTTTCTTACTTTATACCAAGAATGCATGTTGAATACAAGAATGCAAGAAAACATGTCAAGTATTGTACCAACTTTTAATTAGTACGTTCTGCTGTCCCATTCGATTGAGGATGATAAGCCGATTAAAAACTGAGTTTAATATCCATCTGTGTACAGAAATCCTTCCAGGAGCAAATTAGGTAGCTCTATCTGATATTATCCCAATATGTATGCTAAATAAACTAAACACTTCTCTTGCAAATATTTTAGCCAGTTTGGGTGACGAGGGTAACTTTCTCAAAAGAATAAAGTGAGCCATTTTTTGAAAACCTGGCTATTATTGTTCAATTCCTAATCTGGAATGGAAAAATATGCTATAAAACCAATTTCTATACTAGCCCAAATCTTGTTTGGTATGTCCAATAGTTGTAACAGACCACAAGGAAGTGCATAGGGTAATTTGTTTTTTTGGAACATACCACAGGTCATAAAATAGTCTCTGGTGTTCTTTCATAAAGACAGCCACCTTAATTTGACAGGTCTGAGAAAGCAGGTTGGCTCCCAGTTAGATAAAGGGCTCAATTTAAAATGCTGGTGCATTTCAAATCCCTACATAATGCTGCTCCAACCTACCTATCCTCCCTAATACACAAGTATGTCCCGTCGAGGCCCCTATGCTCTGCCAAAAACCTATGTATATCCTCTGGCCGTGCTCCCACCTCTAATGCTCGCATCCAAGACTTTTTGAGGGCTGCACCTCTTCTGTGGAACTCCCTTCCCTCCTCCATAAGAATTTCACCCAGTCTCCACTCATTCAAAAAATCATTGAAAACTCACTTCTTTAAGAAAGCATATCAATTGAACTGTTAGCAGGTTTTTATCCCCCACCCTCCATGACTCCTGTCCTGCAACTGTCAGAAACTACCTACTAAGCCCTCAGTAAATACTTTTCTACCAACTTACTATGTACCCCTACTTCTATCCTTTGTGTCACTATACCCCACTCCCTCTAGAATGTAAGATCATAGAGCAGGGCCCTCCACCTCTCTGTTCCTGTATGTCCAGTTGTCTGGTTACAATTACATGTGTGTTAGTCCACCCATTGTACAGCGCTACGGAATCTGATTGTGCTATATAAATAATAAAATAATAATAAATAATAATAATAATGTGTACCTAGATGACCAGCAATCTTTCTGTCATGGTAGCAAGCATGTCTGTCTTTTTTGTGTTCAGGAGGAACATATGTTTTACCATAATGGGTTCTTTCAGGTGCTTGACCTTATTTAGCCATAACATCAGTGATAAGATTAGATTGTATCTTGAAACTGCTATTAACTATTATATGCTTTTTTATGAACAACAATACACACTTCTGTTTCAAGACATACTTGAGGTTCATACTGATGGGATGAAGCATCTGCCTTATTGTTTTTTGACCAGGCCTGTAAGTTGACACGTATTTAGTGAATACCGTGGAACCTTTTAACCTCACAAATAACTCAAAGGATTTGAGTTACAGGAATTCCTCACAGTAATTCTATTCAAGGCTTGATAGTCAATACAAGGCGTGAGATCACCATTTTTGGACACAAAGCATAATCCTGCCCCTGCTGGTGATGAAGACCTTCAAATAAATACTTTTTTTCAAGTTCTCCTTTATGTATTCTTCTATCACAAATTTTTTATGCTATACCCCTAGGTGGCATACCACCTGGTATTAGATTAATCGCACAATCATAAGGTCTATGTGGCAGCAATGACTCTGCTTTTCCTTTGTCAAATACTTCTAGGTAAGGCTCAGGTATCTCTGTCAACAAGGGTGGCATGGTTGAGATATTTATTAGGAGAAAAGGTTTTGCTTTAGTTATACACCCCTAAAGTAAATCCTTACTCCAAGAGTTAATGTCTTCTATGCATTTTTAGGCAGGGAACCCCTAAATCTACTGGAAAAGCTGAAGAAGAAATTAATGGTAATATAATTATGTATTTATGTTAAACTCCAACCTTCATTTGCAGTAAAATGGTTTTGTATGAAATCACAGGCATCTGAAGTGGTCTACCATCTATGGCCTCAATGGCTGATTGTATAGATCTTATCAGTGAAGGAAGAAAATTACTACTGGCAAAGATTAGATCTATACAATTTTCAGTTGTCCCTGAATTTATGCCACAGCATGTAATTAATTCTTCTTCCAGTTTCACGTGATGGGAATTAAAAGTCTGTGATCTTTATTTTTACTTATGGATGACATAATAGATATAAAGATCACAGTGTTCCTTCAGAGGAACTTAAGTGTAAGAGTTCTCTCTACTGGGACAAGTTAGGCGGAGATGCTCCTTTTCGCAAAAATACATGCATAACCCCCTCTCCTTCTGTATTGCCTTTCTGTTCCAGTTAACCTTGTTACCCCTATTTGCATGGGTTCAGACAGAGTCAATAGAGTAAGCAGGGTAAATGATGGAGCCAATCTAATGGAAGACTTTCTGGTTTTGTCTCTAGTATTTTGCCTATGCCTAAGATGTTTGTCAATATGGGAAAAATAAGTAATCAGACCTTCAAAGTTTTCTGGAAGATCTCAGGTAGCTACCTCATCCAAAATACTATCTGAAATACCATTAAGGAAGATATTCACAAATGCCTAATTGTTCCATCATATCTCTGCTGCTAAGGACTTGAATTTTAAGGCATAATCAACCAAGGGCTTATTACCTTGTTTAAAGAAACTGAGTGATCTAGTCGCATTGGCTTTTCTACGTGGGGGAACAAACATCCTCCTAAAAAAGTAAAGAAAAGCAGTTATAATTGTAAACCAATGGACTGTAATTTCCCCATATGGGATTAATCCAAACCAACAATGTATCAATCAATAAGGTTATGATAAATCCTATCTTGGCTCTATCTGTGGAATAAGCCCTAGTCTGTAACTCAAAATGTATATTTATCTGCTTTAAAAAAAACACAAGAAGTATTTGGTGCTCTACAGTAGCATTAAGGCAAAGTCAATGTGAGAAAGTACCAGAGGGGGACTGTCCTGACAGGAAATGTTTTGCCGAGCAGCAATCATGCACAGGGAAACCTGGTAATTGCTTTTGGGGTCATAGGCCGGTCATGGCCAATCAGATACACAGGAGGGTTTGTGCTGAGCAGCAATTATGCACTTGGAAACCTGGTAATTGCTTTTGCGGTCAGAGTCCGGTTACAGCCAATTGGATCCACAGGAGGGGTATTTAAACCCAATTCCCCTTTTTGTTCATTGCCCTGTCATGGTTTCACCCGGATGATAATCTGAGAGTGTGTTCCTGATCTTGATTTTCTGGTATATGACTTTTGCTTTGTTTTGACTTCCCTGAACTCTTCCCTGACTTTTGACTTTCCCTCATCGTTGTGTCCGATTCTGTGTTCCTGATCTTGGCGAGTATTTTGACAATTTTTGGATACGTGAGATCCGCCCATTCTAAGGTCCAGTTATACTTTATCCTTAGTCCTAGGTGTGACACAGTTCTGCGTGCTGGATCAACTTGTAAGCTTGACACCCACATGCCGGTTATAGGCCTTAATGCACACTGGCTTCCTTGTGCTCTCAACTCTGCCACGTACAGAGGCCTCCACAGTCCTCTCAGTGTGGATGATGGTAAGAAGGTACACATCCTTCTTGTCTCTGTACTTAACTGCCAACATCTCCTCTTGGCGCAAAGCTGACGTCTCCCCCCCTTCGTAGCCGGGTGCCTGCAAGTTGTCCTGGGAAACCTGCGCGGTTCTTTCTGATTGTACCGCAAGCTAATGTATCAAAACAATACAGTAGCTTGAACAAAGGGAACCTTGTTTTAAAGTTGTCTATATACAAGTGGTACCCTTTGTTCATCAGTGGGAATATCAGGTCCCAGACAATCTTGCCACTGTTTCCAATATGTTCTGGGCCACCTGGAGAGTTAAGGTGGCTATCCTTTCCCTTGTGCACCTGGAAGGCCCGAGTATACCCAGCCTCGCTCTCACAGAGCTTATACACCTTTACACCATACCTGGAGCTCTTAGAAGGTATATACAGCTTGAATCCCTTATACTTCATCAAAAATTCATCCATGCATATATTCCTTCGGGGTGTATAAGCCTCTGCAAACCTGTCAGCAAAGTGGGTAATCAGGGGACGGGTTTTATACAGTCTGTCAAACTGGGATGCTCCATAGTGGAATCATTTCATACATTTCATACCTCTTCCTCGACATACACTTGGAGTAAATTGGGGTAGAGCAGATGGGGCTACTGTTCCAGTAGGAGTGGATGGACAGCTTCTTTATGATACCCATCAGCATAGTCAATTCCCAGAAAGTTTTAAATTCTGGCACATCGATGGGAGCTGCTTTGCCAAAAAAGAGTCAAGCTTTGAAGCACGAGACTGATGGGCATATAAATTAGTTTCCCAATACATCATCGCCCAGAAACGCTTCCATAAACTGTCGAGGGCTAAATCTTGCGACATCCACATTAATGCCAGGATTTGCGGTGAAGGGTGGGGCATCCACTCTTCAGCAGCACTGCCAATGGAGGCAGGGGGCCTAGCAGCCACAGATACATCACTAGATACATCACTAGCAGCAGACATTGTATCTACTGATATGCAAAATACAAAACAGAAGGTCAGCGCTAATTAACACAGGATTATTGGGTAGGCAGCGCCCCCAGCAAAGGGAATCCCTCAAAACCCTTTTGGAGAGAACAAGAAGAACAAAAGAAAAGGGAATGGCTGCACCACAGGTAAACACTAATAGTACAACTTATTTGGCACAAAAGCAGAAATAGGTCTGGTGCAAAATTCTCACAAAGAAAGTTTCTATAATCCAAAGATGAAAAAGTCAGTTCTTGATAGAATGTACTGTCCTCAATTCAACTTGACCATAGATAATATGGAAGACAAAAGATAGGGATAGGTGATAGTGTAGCTTGTTGAGTACAGTCTTTTATATCAGGAATAGTGATGTCGCAAACCCGAAATTTTCGGTTCGCGAATGGCGAACGCGAACTTCCGCAAATGTTCGCGAACCGCCCGAAACGCCATTGACTTCAATGGGCAGGCGAATTTTAAAACACACAGGGACTCTTTCTGGCCACAATAGTGATGGAAAAGTTGTTTCAAGGGGACTAACACCTGGACTGTGGCATGCCGGAGGGGGATCCATGGCAAAACTCCCATGGAAAATTACACAGTTGATGCAGAGTCTGGTTTTAATCCATAAAGGGCAGAAATCACCTAACATTCCTAAATCACAATGAATATGGATTGACACCTGACATATGACATATTGACACCTTGACATATGGATTGACACCTGTCCTCAGAGCCCCTGATGCACATGGACACAGAGCAGAATAGGGACTGGTCCCCCTACATAGGGTCACTTGGCAGATATGGATTGACACCTGTCCTAAGGATCCCTGATACACACTGACACAGAGCAGAATAGGGAATGTTACCCCAACATCAGGGTCACTTGGCAGATATGGATTGACACCTGTCCTAAGGATCCCTGATACACACTGACACAGAGCAGAATAGGGACTGGTCCCCCTACATCGGGTCACTTGGCAGATATGGATTGACACCTTGTTACAAACTGATATTTGTAACGGGCCCTTTAAATGGCATATTGCCCTGCTTCCCTGGGTTGTGGAGAAGCCTACTTGCCAGCCTCCTCCCGCATGACTATGGCCCCTGGGAGATTGTGAAAATGTATGCACTTTTACTTGGTGTGTATGGCCCTTTAAGACTGTCGGTGGGCATATTGGGGCTTATGGACTCTTTATGTGACTGGTGCTGGCCCTTTAAACACCTTTTATGGGACATCAGGAAGATTGGTACACTGCCCCTTTAAGGCCGTGTCCCCAGACTTGTTAGGGACACTGCCCCTTTAAGACGGTGTCCCCTGTGTCCCCAGACCTGGTGCAAACCCTTTGTGCCTGCCTGGCTAATTCCCACTTGGTTCAGTAAATGGGGCTTACTGAACCAAGTAACACACAGGCAGACCTCCCAGAAGCTACGGTTAACCGCAGCTTAATTGACAATGCTGGGAGGTCTTTGTTCAAGATTTACTGAACTGCATTGGTAGTGACCATCTTTGATCATTAAATGAGGGTCAGCGGTATGTGTATGGAGAATTCATGGAACTAAAATCATTTACACATTTCCATGAGGCTACCATGAAGCTCTACCTTCTCCCCTACTGGTTTTTTACAGCTGCAGAGACTAAGTCCCATTCGCGATGGGACTTAGTCGTTTTTTCAGCCTGAAATAGACCGACCTCACAGCCCAAATCTATGGAACTGTTTGGGCAGGAAAATGTGCTTGCGGTCGGTCATAAAGGGACCTCCAGCTAACTTTTTAACCCCTGGATGGATTTGGCTGATTTTTGGTTATGTTTATGTTTTAAGTGTGCTGATTCCAAATATGTAATTATGAAGATGGGATGTGTAGTTTTAAAGTTACAGTGTATGGCTAAAAACTGTATTTTTTACTGCCTGTGTTTAATTATGTTAATCTCTTCCCAAACGTCATTTCGTTCAAAGTGGAGTGAATGTTAAAAAAATATATTTTTGTTCGGAGTGTGAGAAATGCTTTTCAGCCGCTTCTAATCTTAAGCATCATTTGAGGAGCCATACAGGAGAGAAACCTTATTTGTGGTGTGTTTGGTATTGTTCTGATCAGTTTAATACCTTCCGCGTCTCCTATCAGTGGACGTGTATATGGCAGCCATTTTGTCAGATTCAAGTTCTTGTGCCCCACAGTTCAAAATAACATTCAAATGACAATTCATGACCGATCACACAAGTGAATAGCCCTGCCAACGTCTTCTCAGAATTTTTTCGTTTTCTATGAAGAAATAGAAATGCAAGAGCAGAATAGAGACTGTTCAGTTTAATACCTTCAGCGTCTCCTATCAGTGGACGTGTACACGGCATTGATTTTTGTAACAGGGAGATGGAAGAAGAGGCTTGGTCGGTCCTCTTACTGCAAATTTGGGGCACTGCGCGGTCAAGCTAATGTGACACCAGATAGGAGTGGTGAGTTTAGTACTATTTTTATCATTTTAATACCTTCCGAGTCTCCTATCAGTGGACGTGTACACGGCATTGATTTTTATCTAAGCCGTAAACTTTTGCATAGCGAAGTAGATTCACTGCCATTGAAAAGGACTGCATGGCGGTGGTGTGGGCCCTCAAAAAGCTGCAACCTACTTGTATGGACAACCGTTTACCTTACTCACAGATCACAACAAAATTGGGGCACT
>OW240915.1:161388112-161448766 GCA_933207985.1 Pelobates cultripes | reverse complement strand
CACAACTGATTTTTCCATTGCAGCAGCTTCAAAAGTCTGGAATATGTCTCTGGTTTCTCGAACAAACTGGATCAGCTCCCCTACAATTCCAACATCAATGCCAATGCTTTGGAGTTTTTTGCTAACTGTACCAAATCTATCCAGGATAGTACCCCACAAACCACTCATAAGTGCAGTCTCCAGACGTCATATTTTATTCAGAAGACCTTTAGCTTCCTTGCATGTTCTTGGTGCCTCTGCGGTATTTTTCTTAATTTTTGTTAAGGCTTCGATTACTTGAGTCCAATTTCGATTCAAGCTTCGACAGGCATCTTCCCTGGCTGACCACCGTGTGTCAGATAATCTCTTGACCGCTAGAGTGTTTGGCACAGATGATAGATGTTCTTGTAAAATCTCCCATCTGTGAGTGGAAGCATTAAAAAAAATGTAAAGGTATTGTAGGAG
The DNA here is from genome assembly GCA_933207985.1 of Pelobates cultripes. Classification (NCBI taxonomy): domain Eukaryota; kingdom Metazoa; phylum Chordata; class Amphibia; order Anura; family Pelobatidae; genus Pelobates; species Pelobates cultripes. The sequence goes on along the minus strand of OW240915.1, from coordinate 161,448,322 downwards.
ACCAAAGAATGAACAGGCTTCAGGACAACTTTCAGCAGCATGCTTCCCTACTAGATTTAAAGAGTGTGCAGAGCATGGAATATACACAGCAAGTGGGTTTCTTTCCAGAATTCTGACTTGCAATCCTCTATAATGGCCAGACATATTGCTTGCATTGTCATATGATTGACCACGACAGTTGGCAATATCAAGATCATCAGACTTAAGAGTGTTGAGGACCACTTCAGCCATTTGTTGCGATTTATGTCCAGGATTTGGAATAAAACGTAGAAAGCGCTCAACCGGTAAGCCATCTTCCTTGACATACCTTAAGATGAAGGCCAGCTTATGCGTGTGGGAGCTATCAGGTGTTGAATCAACACTGAGTAATATTTAGCAGCCTTTGCCTCCTTAACCATCTGCTTTGTAACAGAATCTGCCATAAGCTGAATAAACTGCTCACAGTTTAGAATCCTTTTCCTGCATTGCCTTAACGGTCAATGTGTTCTGCTATAAATGGGTCAAATTTTGACAGAAATTCGAACATCATCATGTAGTTTCTGTTGTGTGTGTGGAACCAAAACGGTCATCTTTCCCTCTGAAAGCAAGTCCTCGAGTGCCAAGTGCCTTAACTGCAGCAACAACTCTTTTTAAAACATTTCTCCAATATTGAATTTCATCAGAACGCTGCTTGGTAAGACTTTCATCAATTCTCCCCTGTGTACATGCTCTTGATTTTAAAGATAGCACGCAGGATTTGTGTTCAGCTGAACGCTCGTGGTCGAACTCATTTAATCGAACCGTGCCATTTTTCCAGTCATTGAAGCCACTTTCTGCCAACCGGGATTTGCAACCAAACAAACGACATGGAGCACAAAACACTACTCCTTTGCTTTTGGAGTAAACCAAATAGCTCCTTTTTTGTTTCTCTCCATTAAAGTTTTCTTTTTCAAAAAGGTGTTTGGTTAGCAATCTAGAATGGTCAGCATAAAGCCTTCTCGACTGTGTAAAGTCCAGATTCTCACTTTGAATTATTCCATGTTTAGCCACATGGTCTCTGTTGCAATCATTTAAAACCCATTCAGCAGGGTCAGAGCTTACTCCTATTTGTACAACAGGAACATTAAAGGACCACTATAGTGCCAGGAAAACATACTCGTTTTCCTGGCACTATAGTGCCCTGAGGGTGCCCCCACCCTCAGGGTCCCCCTCCCGCCCGGCTCTGGAAGGGGGAAAGGGGTAATAACTTACCTTTTTCCAGCGCTGGGCGGAGAGCTCTCCTCCTCCTCTCCGCCTCCGATCCGCCCCACCGGCTGAATGCGCACGCGCGGCAAGAGCTGCGCGCGCATTCAGCCGGTCTCATAGGAAAGCATTTACAATGCTTTCCTATGGACGCTTGCGTGCTCTCACTGTGAAAATCACAGTGAGAAGCACGCAAGCGCCTCTAGTGGCTGTCAATGAGATAGCCACTAGAGGATTAGGGGGAAGGCTTAACCCATTCATAATTATAGCAGTTTCTCTGAAACTGCTATAATTATGAAAAATGGGTTAACCCTAGAAGGACCTGGCACCCAGACCACTTCATTAAGCTGAAGTGGTCTGGGTGCCTAGAGTGGTCCTTTAAATTCTACTGAACTCAAAGGACCTGATTCAGAAGTCTCAGTTTCTCTGGCAATACCAGTACTACTGGTAGATAGTGAAGTATCATAACTGCATGTAGCAACTACATCAGTTTCACAGATGTCAGCATTTAAATCTTTAACTACCTCCTCACCCTGCTTAGTATTAGAAGCCACAGGTTTCGAGAAAAATAGATACATTTTTCCTATCTGATCAAGCTCCCTGGCTTGTTTTTCACGCCTAATTTTTGCATTTTTTCGGTAACCTGCTCCACTTAGCCTTTTTTGCCCGTCACTCATGGCTGCTAAGGATAGTACCAATGCTGTGAAAATCAACCCACATAGCATCAGTAAAAATCAACCGACATAGCATTAGTAAAAATCGACCGACATAACGTCAATGAAAATCAACAGGCATAGAATCAGTAAAAATCCACTGCCATAGCATAAGTAAAAATCAACCGCCATAGCATAAGTAAAAATCAACCGACATAGCGTCAGTGAAAATCAACCGCCATTGCGTTAAAGGAAAATCAACCGCCATTGCGTCAATGAAAATCAACCACCATAGCGTCAATGAAAATCAACAGGCATAGCGTCAGTGAAAATCAACAGGCATAGCGTCATTGAAAATCAACAGGCATAACATCAGTGAAAATCAACAGGCATAGCCTCAATAAAAATCAACCGACAAAGCTCCAATAAAAATCAACCGCCATAGCGTCAATGAAAATCAACCGCCATAGCTTCAATGAAAATCAACCGCCATAGCGTCAATGAAAATCAACCGCAATAGCGTCAATGAAAATCAACCGCAATGGCGTCAATGAAAATAAACCGCCATAGCGTCATTGAAAATCAACAGACGGCTATAATGGAAGGAGGCTCTGAAGGAGCATGCTGCTTCTTGTGGGAGGTTGGCTTGCTGTCTGCTCTCCATGGCAGCAGTCAGACATTTTTCAGGAAGCAGGAACAGAGCAGAGAGAGAGTGGCAAGTGCGAGGGGCAGGGCCGTCTTTAATATTGATTGGACCCTGGGCAAGAATTTACTTGGGCCCCCTGGATCCCGCCTTCTCACACAAAAATGTGCAGTGTCTGAGTATATATCAGCAAACCCACTACTTTCCCATAGGAAAGCATTGGGAGGCTATTGCGCATGTGTGGCAAAACACTGTGCTGCACCAATCAGCATCTCCTTCTAGAGATGCATTAAATCAATGCATTTCTATGAGGACTGTTCAGCGTGAATGCCAGTGCTGCACGTTGTGCAACACTGGACTAGGAAGCACCTCTAGTTGCCGTCTGATGAGTGGATATGAGTAAATACTGCCTTTTTTCTGAAAAGCAAGTGTTTACATTAAAAAGCTTAAGGAGACATGATATAGACACCAGAACTACTAATTTTAGCTGTTGTGGTTCTGGTGACTATAGTGTACCTTGAATATTGAGAAGAAAAAGAATCATCACAAATGTATGAAATAAAATATCTGTATCATCTAAAAGTTATTTAACAAAAAAAAATAAACTATGCACATTCCTAGTTTGATTTTTAGCGTCTGACAAACATTTATTTTGCAGATTACTTTGCATATGCATAAAAAATATATAAAAAGTAATCTGTAAAATACAAAGTATTTATGTTAGAAGTTGTGCTTTTTTAATTTTTAGAATAATGATACAGGCAGCCATTTTATTTAATGTATTTGTGCTAATTTCTGTGTTGGTTGGAGGGGGATGAGGGGCAGTATTACACAATCTTTATATATTTTTTTTATACATATACAGATTGTGTAATTTACACAATCTGTATATGTATAAAAAAATATATAAAGATACCCCACTGGTAACTAGACCTTGCTTTGAATATACTCCGTTGACAACAACCCTCTGCTGCCTGTCATTTAGCCACTGCCTAACCCATTCAACAATATTGGAATCCAAACTTAAAGATTGCAGTTTATTGATGAGCATTCTATGTGTAACAGTGTCAAAAGCCTTACTGAAATTAAGGTAGGCAATGTCTAATGCACCACCCTGATCTATTATTTTAGTTACCCAATCAAAAAAATAAGATTAGTTTAGTATGATCTCCCTGAAGTAAACTTCAGAGCTGTCTTCACTCGATTGCACCCCACCCACCTCACCCTTTAAAAAACATCTATTTGGTGAGCCCTCTATATTTATACAGGTTTACCTGAACGTCGGTTTTGGCACGACACAACCGACTAATTTCATTCTCGGCCTGTGTACACATATATATATATATATATATATATATATATATATATATATACACACACACACACACTGCTCAAAAAAATAAAGGGAACACTTAAACAACACAATGTAACTCCAAGTCAATCACACTGAAATCAAACTGTCCACTTAGGAAGCAACAATGAGTGACAATCAATTTCACATGCTGTTGTGCAAATGGGATAGACAACAGGTGGAAATTATAGGCAATTAGCAAGACACCCCCAATAAAGGAGTGGTTCTGCAGGTGGTGACCACAGACCACTTCTCAGTTCCTATGCTTCCTGGCTGATGTTTTGGTCACTTTTGAATGCTGGTGGTGCTTTCACTCTAGTGGTAGCATGAGACAGAGTCTACAACCCACACAAGTGGCTCAGGTAGTGCAGCTCATCCAGGATGGCACATCAATGCGAGCTGTGGCAAGAAGGTTTGCTGTGTCTGTCAGTGTAGTGTCCAGAGCATGGAGGCGCTACCAGGAGACAGGCCAGTACATCAGGAGACGTGGAGGAGGCCGGAGGAGGGCAACAACCCAGCAGCAGGACCGCTACCTCCGCCTTTGTGGAAGGAGGAACAGGAGGAGCACTGCCAGAGCCCTGCAAAATGTGTCTGCTCAAACGTCAGAAACTGACTCCATGAGGGTGGTATGAGAGCCCGAGGTCCACAGGTGGGGGTTGTGCTTACAGCTCAACACCGTGCAGGACGTTTGGCATTTGCCAGAGAACACCAAGATTGGCAAATTCACCACTGGCGCCCTGTGCTCTTCACAGATGAAAGCAGGTTCACACTGAGCACATGTGACAGACATGACAGAGTCTGGAGACGCCGTGGAAAATATTCTGCTGCCTGCAACATCCTCCAGCATGACCGGTTTGGCAGTGGGTCAGTAATGGTGTGGGGTGGCATTTCTTTGGGGGGCTGCACAGCCCTCCATGTACTCGCCAGAGGTAGCCTGACTGCCATTAGGTACCGAGATGAGATCCTCAGGATCGGGCATACCGGGCAAATGCCCGGTGGGCCGCGATGGCCATGGGCCGAGGCCGGCAGGGGAGATCACAGAATCTCCCTTGTCAGCCCCTGCAGGGCCAGCGCTACCCGAGCGCCAGCCCTGCTGTGTGCCTCCATGGGCCGGTAGGGAGATCAAAGATCTCCCTCACCAGCACAGAGACATGGAGATGCGGCCGCAAGCGTGGGAGTGAGGGAGGGAGGCAGGAGAGAGGACCAGTGGAGCTCTAACAAGCAGCTCCGCGGGGTCCTCTCGCGGGATTCTGAGCGTTGCCGTGGTTAGCCTGCAGGTTAGAGTTCACTCTCACCACTGGACCACCAAGGAAGGATGGCAGAATGGATCTCCTCCCCCCCCAGGCAGAACGGATCTCCTCCTCCCCCCCTCCCAGGCTAAAGGTAAGGGGGGGGGGACATAACTTTTTCTTTTAATTATTAATAAAAAATAAATATTTAAAATAAATTCCCTAACAGCCCCCAGACACACATAGCACCCCCAGACACACACAGCACCCCCAGACACAGCCCCCAGACACAGCCCCCAGACACACACAGCACCCCCAGACGCACACAGCACCCGGATACACACAGCACCCCCCAGACACACACAGCACCCCCCGATGCAGACAGCACCCTCAGACGCAGACAGCACCCTCACTCCCACACATATACAGCATATATATATATATATATATAATAACCATCAGTGAGTTAACAGACAAATAAAGTTAGAAACCTAGAATGTGACGGCAGATAAAAACACCGTCACACACAGCACACTTCGCACCTCACACATACAATACGTCCAAATATATTCTAAATATATATACACACACACACTACAGCACCCATCACACTGCACCACTACACACATTACGCTCCAGATACATGCTAGATCCCTTACCCTATATGCACTCTTAATCCTCTACACACACACACACACACACACACAATCCTCTATACACACTCTGGGTCCTTTACACACTAGATCTCTTACACACACATTGCACCACCTACACACACACTACATTCCTTGTAAGCAAACACATACAACATTCTCTAAACACACCCTCTCTACAACCCCTACACACACTACGTCACCTATACACACACTACTGCCCGTATGTACACACTCGCTACATCCCCTATAACACTATGCCCCTATACACGCACTCTCTACAGCCCCTAGCCACACATATTACACCACAAAATTGACCTATTTACACAATACCACATCACACTCTACACACACAGGCAATCCCACAAGCATGCGCCAAACACATGCACCATACACTTTCCTGGCCCTTTTATCCTCTGGTATCCCACTTGTGGACTCACCAGACACAATTTAAAAGCAAACACAGCGCAAGCATGTTATTACATTTGCTTGCGCCGCGCAGAACAAATACAGGGCCTTTTTCTAATGCTAGAGCTCTTCAGCGGGGCTCTGTGCATTGAACCAACATGCTCACTTTCAGAAGGGGCGTACTTGTCATTAGTGATGACAAAACACACCCTCTCTGGCCCGCCCCCTTCTTGGGGGGCTGCTCTAATTGAAAAATGCCCGGGCCTAATTTTTTTCCCAGTCCGGCCCTGCTCAGACCCCTTGTGAGACCATATGCTGGTGCGGTTGGCCCTGGGTTCCTCCAAATGCAAGACAATGTTAGACCTCATGTGGCTGGAGTGTGTTAGCAGTTCCTGCAAGACGAAGGCATTGATGCTATGAACTGGCCCGCCCGTTCCCCAGACCTGAATCCAATTGAGCACATCTGGGACATCATGTCTCGCTCCATTCCACCAATGTCACGCTGCACCACAGGAGTTGGCAGATGCTTTAGTCCAGGTCTGGGAGGAGATCCCTCTGGAGACCATCCGCCACCTCATCAGGAGCATGCACAGGCGTTGTAGGGAGGTCATACAGGCACGTGGAGGCCACACACGCTACCGAGCCTCATTTTGACTTGTTCTAAGGACATTACATCAAAGTTGAATAAGCCTGTAGTGTGTTTTTCCAATTTAATTTTGAGTGTGACTCCAAATCCAGACCTCCATGGGTTGAAAAATTTGATATCCATTTTTCAATTTTTGTGTGATTTTGTTGTCAGCACATTCAACTATGTAAAGAACAAAGTATTTCAGAAGAATATTTAAGTCATTCAGATCTATGTTATTTTTGTGTTCCCTTTATTTTTTTGAGCAGTGTGTATATATATATATATGCACAAAAGTGAGTGTTAGAACCTTTTGTCGATATAGGCTTTAAACACAGAAGGCCTTTAAGGTGGCACCTACTACCTACTTCTATGATGAAAGAAACACCACAGTGGACAGTGGCGTACATACCGGGGTCGCAGGGGTCACGGCTGCGACTGGGCCCGGCCCACCAGGGGGCCCGGCCGCCCCTGCGACCCGGTATGTACCTACAGGGCCAGCCTCTTCCCCTGGGGGGCCCAGGAGCCGACCACCCGAGGGCCCCCCGAGGCTGGCCCTGCTGACACCCAGAAGGCGGGTGGCCGGTCGGGCAAGCAGGCGGGCACGCGAGGGAGCACTCAGTGCTTCCTCTTCAGCTCCCTCTCTCACTGGGTGCTCCCTCGCGCGCCCGCCTGCCTGCCTGACCGGCCACCCGCCCAGGAGCCCAGCAGCACCACTGGACCCCAGGGAATCCCCCCAGCACTCCAAAAGGTAAGGAGGCTGGGGGGATTAAATTAAAAAAACAAAAAAAAAACTAGTGTTAGTGTTAGTGTTTGAGTGTTAGAGTGAGTGTTAGTGTGTGTGTCTGCTAGTTAGTGTGAGTGTTAGTGTGTGTGAGTGTTAGAGTGAGTGTTAGTGTGTGTGTGTCTGCTAGTGAGTGTGTTACTGTGTGTGTGTGTGTGTTAGTGAGTCTGTTTGATGTCTGTTAGTGAGTGTGTGTTTGTCAATGAAAGTGTATGTTTTGTAAGTGAGTGTGTATGTATGTCTGTCGCTGACTGTGTCTCTGTCAGTAAATGTGTGTGTCTGTTAGCTAGTGTGTATGCGTCTGTAAGTGTGTGTGTGTGTGTCTTCAGCACTTACCTTTCTCCAGCGCCGGACTCCCTTGGCGCTGGGGATCCCTCAGCCTCTCAGCTCCGAATGCGACCGCGCACGCATTCAAACCGCCCATAGGAAAGCATTACTCAATGCTTTCCTATGGACGTTCAGTGTGCTCCTCTAGCGGCTGTCAGTGAGACAGCCACTAGAGGCTGGATTAACCCTCAGTGAAACATAGCAGTTTCTCTGAAACTGCTATGTTTTCAGCTGCAGGGTTAAAACTAGAGGGACCTGACACCCAGACAACTTCATTGAGCTGATGTGGTCTGGTGTCTGTAGTGGTCCTTTAAAGGACCACTATAGTGCCCTGAGGGTGCCCCCACCCTCAGGGACCCCCTCCCGCCCGGCTCTGGAAAGGGGAAAAGGCGCAAAACTTACCTTTTTCCAGCGCTGGGCGGAGAGCTCTCCTCCTCCGACCCTCCTCTTCTCCTCCCCGTCGGCTGTATGCGCACGCGCGGCAAGAGCTGCGCGCGCATTCAGCCGGTCACATAGGAAAGCATTATGCTTTCCTATGGATGCTGGTGTGCTCTCACTGTGAAAATAACAGTGAGAAGCACGCAAGCGCCTCTAGCAGCTGTCAATGAGACAGCCCCTAGAGGAAATAGGGGAAGGCTTAACCCATTCATAAACATAGCAGTTTCTCTGAAACTGCTCTGTTTATGAAAAAATGGGTTAACCCTAGCTGGACCTGGCACCCAGACCACTTCATTAAGCTGAAGTGGTCTGGGTGCCTAGAGTGGTCCTTTAAGTGTGTGTGCATCTGCATGCACTGGCGTACATACTGCGGTCGCAAGGGTCGCAGCCCTGTAACCCCTGTGACCAGGTGCCCACCGCCATGTGTTGCGGCCCGGCCCGCGCGCGGAGGGGGGGGGCCCACGGATCAATTTTCGCACCGGGGCCCCATGGGTCATGTGTACGCCACTGACAGTGGATATATAGAAATGGAACAAAGAGACAGCAATCTGGGTGTAGACTGTTTTTAACAGGTAAGTATAGATTTATATACAAGTTATTGCTTACCTTATTAGGAGCATATTTAATAACTGGCTCCAAAATATTAACTTAGTGTCAAATCCTAGGGTGACACTACCCTGCAGGAACCAGGATATACATTTTCAGATAAGGAGGAAGAAGAACTTTGCCAATAAAAACAGGATTTATTCCAGATAAATTAAAAAATGGATACAATTACCATAAACATAAAGTTTATGGAATCATCACTTTACCATACCAAACCCATTTTCTTAGCCATATAAAAATTGGTGCTTTGGCTAAAATGCTAAATATCAGCTGTTTGGTAGAAGTCTAGAGCCGAACTACCACACAGATGTGCATTGAACCTCCCCAACACAATTTTAACTTTGGAAAAAAAAATTATCTGACCGAACTAAACAATTGTGCCCTGCACAAGTGTACAACAATAAAATTTTCAATACCCCCAGATCATGCCCTCACCTGAGTGCGTATTTATGTGTAGCCTCAGTGTGAATGTGGAGGTGTATTTCTTCAGAACATTAGAGTGCAAATGTGAGATATGTATATGTATTTCTGTGGAGTGTGGGGGTATATTTGGAGTGTGGGTGTGTTAAACAAAGTTATTCAGTAAAGTGAGAATTGTCAAGAAGTCAAAGTGAATTTCAAATTTAAGTTAAAAATAGCTGAACTGAAATTGTTTTTATTAAGAACTCAGTTGTGCACTCAGTTTTGGTCAAATTTCAGTTCATCCAAATTTAAATCTGCTTGGCCGCATTCCATATATTTGAAGAGACATACAGATGTATAACCAAGTAAATGATTACAGCAATGGACGAACATATTTGATTTCTTTTTTTGATTCAGTATTCAGAATTCCATCCATGGCACAATATACACACCTACATTAACTACACAAACACACAACACACACTCTGCATCTAATACACAAAGATATTACATACATTACACAAATGTACAATATGCATCCACTATACACACTGCCTCCATGGTACACATACTGCATCCACTTTACACACTCACACTCTGCATCCACTACACACATTCTACATGCATTATACACACACTACATTCAGTACACACACTTCATCCTTGTGGGCAGACTTGGAGGTAGACCCTGTGGGCAGAATCGGGGGCGGGTGGGCTGTATGCTGTATCAGGGGCACCAACATTTCTGATGGCAGCCCTGAATATACATACACATCTTTAAAGGCCAATAGGATTATTCACTATGAGAATGGCCCAAACCAAATTGGCCAACAATCAGGCTGAATATAGGGCCATTCTTATTTTATACTATTTATTAATGTTTCGATTTTGCAATTCAGGCTCTGAAAAAGCCTGAATTTAGTCCAGATTTCAAATCCAGGCTTGATGATTCAGATCTGAGCCTGCATTTAAAAAAATCTGAACTATTTCCCCACTTGCATCCAGTGGGCAAATAGTTAAAACTCTGCAGTGCTACAAGGTTTAACAATATGGCAGCTGGCCAGCAATTGCAAGCAAGCAGCCACATTAAGGTAAATAAGTAATATTTAAAAGGACTATTACGTATTATTATGGAGGGTCTATAAGGGAGACTTCTAACCTCCCTATGAAACCACCTGCCATGCAGAAGGGACATATCTACTAAATATTTAATTTTGCTGCCAAATCATTAGAAAGGCAACCTCGCATGTGGATGGGGCCTGTAAAATAAGTTTTTAAGAGCGGGAATTCGGTTGCTAGAATAGGACCTAACAAAATGGGGCAGATTAGTAAAGTGGCAGGCTTATGCGCCGCATGATCATATGCTCTGATTAAATCCCAATTATTTTTGCCTTAGTTTGTTTTGTTTTTTTAAAAAGAGAGCTTTGAAGCTGGTGTTTAGTAAGTGAGTGCACTGGATCTTGCATTTTGTATTAATTGGCACCCTTGTAATGCATGCATGCATGGTTAGGTGTGTGCAGCCCTCTTGCCCATATGTAAATATACTTGTGAGTCCATGCCAACTGCATGGTTATGCACCCCTCCAATTCACTACCTGTGGGCATTGGGTCTACCAGTCACCATGCTCCCACTCATGGCCAGTAAGTAGGGTTTATTAAATAAAATAAAATAAAATGAGGGGATATACTAATGCCTCCTCCAGTCTCACACTTATGGTCAGCAAGTGTGACTTAGTGTACCCATAGGCTGCAGGTGAGGGGCAGACCTAGTGTACTACCAGGCACCCTCCATGTCTGGTGGTTGGGGGCCCTAAAAAAGATTATACAAGGGGGATGGACATCCCAATTTCCACCTCCCTAAAATATCTGGTATTGTCCACCTCCCAGGTAACTAAGGGCCCCTAAGTCTCTAGCAACCCCTCCATTAAACTACTATAGCCCTACATACCCCCATCAGCCAAATAATAGTGCTGGTGAACATAACACTAATACCTGCAAATAAAAAAAGATATACTTACTATCAGAATTCTTTCTTCTAAATCTTTTTTTTTTCTTCAGCCCCAAGAAAGACCAACTTAAAATCCAAAATATGCCTCACCACCCCTGAACAGGAATACCAGGCAATGGAACTTGCTCACATGACGCACACACAACTCGAGGCCCACAAAACCCGATTAAACCAAAAACATAGAGAACTACCAAACCACCTGGTTCCAAGTTACACTTCAACTGAAGACTACGCGACCCATGGGACAACACCACTACACAGTTGGACTGAAAACGGGGATATGGGTGGCCATAACAGCATCATCCTTAGGTAACAATGAACAACCAAACAGGACCCACAATACGGCAGCATATAGACCCTATTGGTCCATGTTACAGCCGGCTTAATGCCTAATCTCATGACACATACGGTACAAGTTCTTACTATGCCTATATCTGTATTTACAGAGGATTGTGCGATTGTTAACAGAGAAGATGCTGTACAACTTTTTCTCCCCCTCCCCCAACTTCTCTCCTGTACCCCATACCCTACCCACCAACCTACATAAAATGTACCATAAATAAAGAATAAAAAAAAAAAATCCAAAATATGCAACACAAATGGAAAAACATGTAATTTGCAATAAAAGTGAGGATTTTTTTTTTAAACCCAAACGCATTAAACATAAATCCATATTTGTCCTACAAGGGATCTATGCAGAATGGACTGCAATGCAGGAAATTCAGTATAAATACCTTCCTACACTTTGAATTGCTTTTAAGCCAAAAAATCTGAGCAATCTGACAGGCAGGTCTCACTTTTCTTAAGACTTCCCACTAATCACTGTCAGCACCCATTTTTTAAGTTAAAGTTCACCATCGAATGCCAGCAGGTGAGGGCATGAAAGGGACTATTTCTAGTCACTAGTTTTAAATATTTAGTAGATATACCTACATGGCAGTTAGGGGCAATAGGGCGGTAACAAGGAGATTATATCGCTCCCCATAGGCCGTTGTATTTATATAATACACAAAATAAAGCGCACTCACCTATCCACTAAACAGCAACTTCAATATTGAAAGATTTTATTTGTTTTTTTTAAAACACCTAATCTAGTCAAAAATAATGGGGGTTTAGTAACATTATATGTTCATACATTGCATAAGCCTGCCACAACGTCAATGTACCCCATCTTTGGCAGGTCCTATACTAACAGCCTAATGTCTGCTCTTATGAGATTAACCCACTTACTTGGGGAAAATATTCAATCTGGGGCTCTCTGCAGTACAAGGCTAAATAGGGCCCTGGGATGAGGCACCTGTGACAGGGAGGGGTGCAAAACCAAGGAGTTGGCTAGACTCACAAATATATATATATGAAACAAGGGGGGGTTGGCTGCACTCACTTGAACAGGCAAAAAAAAAAGCCCTTGTTTAGTAATTTAAACTCAGAATAGCTAGTTCTCATTGCCCTGTCGTAGTTTCCAGTTTGGTTCGAGAATGCAATATATCGATTGATTCTTGTGTATTTTGACCTTGGCTTGTTCTTTGATTATTCTGACCTCTGTATCCCTTGACTCTGTGGCTTGTCTTCTGTTTTTCTGACCTCGGCCTGTAATGTAATTCTATATTTAGGTTACATTCTGCCATTTGAAGGTCAGTAATACTTTTTAGGGTTTCTTTTGTTTATTTATATTTGTTATTTAAAGGACCACTAGAGTGCGAGGAAAACATACACGTTTTCCTGGCACTATAGTGCCCTGAGGGTGCCCCCACCCTCTGGGTCCCACTCCCGTGGCGCTGAAAGGGGAGGAAGGGGTTAATCCCTTACCTATTTTCCAGCGCCAGGCTCCCTCAGCGCTGAGACTCTCCTCCCTCTTCTGACGTCCCTTACTGAATGCGCATGCGCGGCAAGAGCTGTGCGCGCATTCAGCCAGTCCATAGGAAAGCATTCTCAATGCTTTCTTATGGACGCTGGCATCTTTTTACTGTGAAAATCACAGTCAGAAGCACGGAAGCGCCTCCTAGCGGCTGTCAATGAGATAGCCACTAGAGGCTGGATTAACCCATAGGTAAACATAGCAGTTTCTCTGAAACTGCTATGTTTACAGCAAAAAGGGGTTAAACCTAGCTGGACCTGGCACCCAGACCACTTCATTAAGCTGAAGTGGTCTGGGTGCCTATAATGGTCCTTTAAGCTCTGCATTTTTGGTTTTAGATTATACACAGGGCAAAAGAGCAGCTGCCGATGTCTCCCGCCTCAGTGTTCCACTTAAACTGCAAAGCCTCCAGATCACTCTAGAAGGTTATAGCAGTTACTAGTTAGTAATAAAAGTGTCCACGATAAAAATAAAATTCAATAAAATAAAATATAGAGCTGTCACAATTTTTATATTGATGTAAATTCTCTGCTTTAGCTATCTGGGGTCATTGCGAATATCATTCATCCCTGCAACAAACAATTAACATCTTTAAAGTAAAAATGTAATAGAAACTATTTTAGAATCACAGAACTAAATTTATTTGCAAGACTTATATTGTTTTTCTATCAAAAAAAATATATTCAGCAAATAGAAAAGCATAAAACGGTTATTGCAATTATTTCTTGAATGTTTCAGTTTATTGAACTCAAAATAATTATGGGAGAAAGAGAGTTGAGTGTCCTTTAAAATATAACTTTTACTAATAACATTTAAAATATTACAATACCAATCCTCCTAATAGATATATTCTAAATATAGGAAGGGAGGTCCTGTTCAAAAGTTTTCAGGATCCATCTCTTTTATCATTTGCTAAGAAAATCTTTTGATTTTGCAAATATTGTTAGAAGCAAATGAAAAACAGTACAAAAATTAAATAATAGCAAGAGAAGTAGAGTTAAAAAATATTATAGCTGCTAGGTCGACTTACAAGTGATCAAAAACGATCTCTACTTGTCCAAAAAATGTAACAAATCGATGTAACAGAGAATATATAAAAGTAAACTCAAAAAAGTATGTTATAAAGATAGTGTTAACAATCAAGAGTTACTTAATAGTTCAGTGTGAATATAAGCAAGAACTATCCATTGCCTATACTGACAAAGTTATTGTGTGACAGAGAGATATCTGTAACAATGAATTAGGCTCACACAAGGTGTTTAGAAGTCATTCATACCTCCCTGTGTGAGTGTCAGATATAGTGCCTGAAAAATAAATGTTAACGGCACTTATTAGAAACTCCTTTTGTGGGATTTAATTTCTAGATCGATTTAGATAAATCACAAATAACCTCCCACAATTGCATTAGCTGGAGTTGGGCTCCAGAAAAAACCTCTGATGAGCTGCGGGCGAAACGCGCGTTAGGGGCAGGGGGCTCTTAGCTATCTGGCTGGTCTGGCGACAGTTTTTTGTTTGCATTTCAAGACTTTTACCCTTGGTAACTATACTAGGAGGTTTTTTCTGGAGCCCAACTCCAGCTAATGCAATTGTGGGAGGTTATTTGTGATTTATCTAAATCGATCTAGAAATTAAATCCCACAAAAGGAGTTTCTAATAAGTGCCGTTAGCATTTATTTTTCAGGCACTATATCTGACAATCACACAGGGAGGTATGAATGATTTCTAAACACCTTGTGTGAGCCTAATTCATTGTTACAGATATCTCTCTCACACAATAACTTTGTCAGTATAGGCAATGGATAGTTCTTGCTTATATTCACACTGAACTATTAAGTAACTCTTGATTGTTAACACTATCTTTATAACATACTTTTTGAGTTTACTTTTATATATTCTCTGTACATCGATTTGTTACATTTTTTGGACAAGTAGAGATCGTTTTTGATCACTTGTAAGTCGACCTAGCAGCTATAATAATTTTTAACTCTACTTCTCTTGCTATTATTTAATTTTTGCACTGTTTTTCATTTGCTTCTAACAATATTTGCAAAATCAAAAGATTTTCTTAGCAAATGATAAAAGAGATGGATCCTGAAAACTTTTGAACAGGACCTCCCTTCCTATATTTAGAATATATTTATTAGGAGGATTGGTATTGTAATATTTTAAATGTTATTAGTAAAAGTTATATTTTAAAGGACACTCAACTCTCTTTCTCTCTTTTTTCACTTACTGCAGTTGCAGTTTTCGAAGGGTTAACCCCTATATGAGTGTTTTGCTTCCAATTGTTTTTCTTTTTTTGTCAAAATAATTATGCCACAATGCATTGTATTGCACAAAATAAACTTAAAACTTAAAATTAAAAGTCAATGGAACAAAATACTTAAGAAGTGTTTAATGAAGAGTTACATTAATCAAAGCGGCACAATGTCTAATTTGTTTGGGGGAAAAAACAACAACATTTAGAGTGCCTTTGTCCTATGAATCAGAAAGTGACAATGAAAAATTAAACAAAGGATATATTTCAGCTTGAACATCTTTTTACCAATACAAAGCATGTATTACTGTAATTTAAATTTATACAGATAAACATTGTTAATTTTTCTTACCCTGTTTCCATGTAAACACAGTTTCCCATGTAATTTTGCCATTTAAAATACCATTTTGAATTGTGAAAATATTAGCAGCATTCAACTTTCAGAAAATTCAACTTTCAGAAAGAAGATTTCCCTCAAACAAATAGTGATTTTCACACCAATACGCAACTTAGTATAAACTTTGTGCTGTTTTGCAGGATGTTTATTTTAATAGAAAAGCAACATTTACATTAGCAATGTAAACAGCCGAATAGGAAAAACCATACGAAAGGTTTACACTCCTAGCAGTCGAACTGGAACAGCATACAGTAAATCACCCCAAGAACGAGACAAAGCTCCGTGTTGAGGGTCAAGCAGTGAACAGTCAGAGCTGTGGGTTTATTGTTCTCATATACACATTAGTACCACCCACAGGGTTTTGGAAAACAACCAATAGAGACGTACAATACACTCAGATACTCCCACACAAAATCCTCCCCTCTGCCTGTGATACAATTACCTTACACAATGGGTAATGTAATTATCACCGGCAGAGAAATACAATTTTTCCACATTATTCATAACTTGAAAAGTATGCATCACAGAATTCACATTTTCAGAATCAGAATACTCCAAATACAAACATATGTCAAAATCATCCACATTGGTTCAAAAGATAGATCGAAGTCCTTTGTGACCAAAGGAAGCATGGCTTTTCTGCCCAAAACCAGTTCCACAGAGTCTTCTATCCTGGAGATAATTGGGAAGTAATCCAATTATCTCCAAGGACAGAGGCAAAACTCCATTAAGCACATGGCAGTAAAAAGACAGTAAAACACAATAAAATACACAAGGTTACATTTATTTCATAAAATACAGACATGCAACATATCCCCAGATAGCTTAGGTCTGAGCACACATTATTACTGAATGGCACTCAGACCACACACATACAGTTCAATTGCCATGGAGCCAAAGTCTTTCCCATAGTCTTTCATTATACGAATGGACTCCATGGCATAGCTATCTGGGGTATCACCCCTCAAACAGGGCAAGCACCGAATGACCCGGCTTTCGTGTCTTTGCAGGGGAAAATCAAGCGTTTTAACATGGGGCCATAGTCTAAAGGCAGCAGGCGGGCAACCAGGCTCCTCCAATGCACAGTGGCGAGATTGGTCTCGTCACAGCGGATATGCTGTACTTACCTGCTCATGAGGTAAGAACTGTCGGGATAAAACTGGTCTGGGGCAGCTAAGTGTACCTATGGAGTGATATATGCAAGGGACTAGTGAATACCATATAGAGTCGGACGTTATAATAAGCGACCTAACCTATATAAGGTAAGTGCTTGCAAACTTTCCCAAAAGGAGGAGGAACTAACAGCATGCACTATACTAGTTTATTGGAAAATCATGAATAACCTTGTTATACCTTAACAGGGAGCAGAAACAAGATAAGACTAGATTAGTTCTTCAACTAACGGGTGCCGGTGTATGATCTAAATATAAAGCAATATATTGTATTCAATACCTTGTATACATAAATTAATTAACAACATGATAGGGAGGCACTCGAGTCTTGCTGGGTATGTTTGTGAAAATAAGTATAGATAGACGTGTGAGTGTGTCTATAATAGGATCTGGGGGATGGTGTATGGTGAGACGTCCTAGTGACTAGGGCAGGGTTAAGTGAGTAAATGGACACAAGAAATCTGGTTGAGGGCCTGGTGTTAGGCTGAATAGCTGGCCAAACCTATCTGAATAAGATGTTCTCTCAGAAGCACAATAAAACCAAAATAGAGCCTACCGTAACGGATGAGAATCAATGAGCTCGAAAACAGAAACATTATAGGCCGGCTTAGGGGAGCCCCAGGTAATAACCTGTTGAGAGCATAACCATGACTAAAACTTCCCTGAATACCTGGAAGAAACCAGTAGATTGAGAGTGACCGTAAGATTGTTTAAAGCCTGGAGGAGGGTCGAAGCCACTGAAAACCAAAATGTGAGCCATACTATGACCATAAGTACTACCGGCAAATCCAACAACTAACATGAAAAGAAGCCTAGCAGTTAGGCCCCATGTAATATTATACAACAGTATGACTATTACATAGATAATTTGAGTAACCACATTTTATGTAATTGACGTTATTGGGGCCGCGGATAGTAATACAGATATATTCCAGATACTATTGAGCCGGTGTGGTAGGTGCATAGAATTTGTGGGTAATGCACCCGACCCAGTATGAAGTTAAGTAAGTAGGCTCCTGTATTAAAATCAACCAAATTGTTAATGAGTAGAAGGAAATCAACTCTAAAGAATTATCCAGCTTTCATCAGAGCGCCAATAGCGACCTACAGTATGTAATTAGTGACTGAAACTGAACCATAACATTAAAACAAGATTTTAACACCAAGATATGCGTTTAGTGATGCGTGAAATTTGTGGAATATAGTGCCAATGTGTGGTTGCTTTAAAATGATGGCTTAGCTTACTGGGAGTGAGAGTCCAGTCAGACCAATGAAGTAGTGAACTTAGCAGCAATCAGCCGTCTGTTCGGTAGCACTAAGTGGCCATGAGGGCCGTTACCTTCATGGGCTTAACACGCCCCTGTAGCCTTTCTGACTGGAGGGAGGAGGGAAAGACCCTTGGCAGTGTCATCTGAGAGTTCCCTTAGGGACTGGGAGGTCCGAGAAGCAGTGCGGCGCCGGCTACGGTAATGCGGTAGCTGGGAGGGGAGAGGGAGATGGGGAGAGGTGAGGGATCCTCCAAGGCAGTGCAATCGAGC
This sequence comes from Pelobates cultripes, assembly GCA_933207985.1. Classification (NCBI taxonomy): domain Eukaryota; kingdom Metazoa; phylum Chordata; class Amphibia; order Anura; family Pelobatidae; genus Pelobates; species Pelobates cultripes. The sequence goes on along the minus strand of OW240915.1, from coordinate 161,429,753 downwards.
GAAGACAGCTCTGAAGTGAGTGCCAGCTGGGTATTTAAGCCACGTTACCCCTACCACAAATACAGGCTATTAGCTTAATAATTAATAACACATAACCAATAAAGTGCCAACATTTTCTTAACAGCCCAGTGGTAAAGGTATACCTGGATACCCCAACCCCTCCGAGGTTCTGAGCCACCTACAGACTCGAAACTTCCCAACACCATAACCAACTGATAACTTCAATTCTATTTCACCATTCCTTTTTACCTTACCCCTTGCTCCTTTTCTAACTCCAAAGTCCCTATCCCCCCATTTTCTTACCTTTGCCAGCCCTGCCACAAACTCAGACCTTGACCCCTTAAGACGTCTGAGCTCCACCACCTTGCAAAAAAAGAGCCTGGCTAAGCCCTTCTTGAAACCACAGATTCAATCCCAACCCACCTCCGAAAGGTGCACACTGTCTTGCCAGTAATACCCAGAAAATCTATTCCGCAGTTCCCAGTGCCTGACCACAACACCCAAAGCTTCTGAATAAAGCTAGCTATTAAACTGTTCACTTTACAACGACAGTGATCAATCGCAGCTGCATCACTTGCATGCCGCCAATGAAGTCGCAGTACAAGCTCTGACAAGATGACCATGAGCCCTGGTACCACATCTCTAATCCTGTTGACATCCTGCTTCATCCATCTAACTAGGTCCCTCTGTGAAACAAGTCCCATATCATTACCCCCCACATGGTAGACAATAAAATCGGGCTGTCTACCTTCCTGCACCAAATGAAACAGTTCCCCGCGATCTCCATCCCGAACCCTAGGTACCCAAACCATTTTAACACCAACTGATCCTCAGGAAAGCCCAGCTGCTGACCCTTAAAAATAACCGCAGTTCTCCTCTTAGCCCAGGAGATGTATCGTGCCAAATGGTCCATGCCACACGACTTAGGAAAAGAAGAATGCAAAGTTAGCATCACGCCCAAGAACCAGCACTCCCCGCCCCATCGCACCAACTTACCCAGGCGAATGTAGGAACGGAACTGCACTGATTCCCACCTGCCAATCCTCTTAACCAAGTCCTCACCAAACCCCAACCGAGTCACTTCTGTAACGACCCCAATACGGAACAAGTGCGTTCCAAACTGTTCTGGGCACAACCCCAAGACTGCTAGAAAACCTAGAAAAGCTGGAGCCTAGACAGCGATGATCCATCTATGTGGACCAAAAAGGAACCCCCCTGCCGCATGCTTCCCCAAGTATCTTTCCACCTCGCTGACTAGGCAGAAGGGGGGCCCGGGAAAGCGTGCAATTCTCTATTCGTACCCTTCCCGCGCACATCCGTTTTCAAACGGGCCAAATGAATGATCACCCTATCCCCAACTACTGCGACGATGACCTCACGAATCCCCCAACCAAGCAGTCCCAAGCAACCACATCTCCTCCTGGCATGATTCCCCGATCTCCTGCGCCCTCGGAGCCTCCAGCCGAAACCGGGACCACTGCGAACGAGAAAGCACGTCAGCCACATTGTTCAAATAGCCTGCCGCGCAGCAAAAACAATATTGAGAGACATACACAGCAAAATCAACCGCCGCAGAAGACGTACCACCGACCCTGAGGAAGCCGACAAGTTGTTGACTGCCCTCAGAGCGATAGAGCTTCCACTAATGGGAAGAGTTCAAGAAAGGCCAAGTTGTGCATGAGTGGTTTTCCCATCCACGACGCCAGCCATGACGCCGCGCATCACCTACCCCGAAGTACGCACCAAAGCTCACGCTTACCGAGGCATCTGTAATCAACTCTAAGTCAGCCACTGATTTCTCTGGTTGCTGAATCAACACAGTGCCATTAAAGTCCCTTAGAAATGCATCTCAAACTGCCAAATCCTCCTTCAAGGGCCGCCGTCACCCGTACAAAGTGATGCAGCGACCAACACTGCCTAGGCCCGAGCCAGCCCCCTACTGAAAACCCACTCAGTGGGAATCATCCAGCAAGCTTAGCTGAGTTTACAAAGCAAAGATTGCAATGCCCGAAGCGTGACCTTCTTGGCCTGATGCACTTCCCTCACCACAGTCCGAAATGTGTCGAACTTGTCCTGAGGCAACCAACATTCACCCTTCGCCAAATCGATTTCCAGCCCTAGGAAGCAAATACAGTCTGTGGAGCCTTCCATCTTATCCACCACAAAAGGAACCCCAAACAATCTGGCCACCCACTAAATGGTACACAGCAAATGCAGGCACGATGAAGCGTCTCAGGACCCACGCACAAAACATTGTCCAAGTAATTGACCATCGCTTGACTGCCCGCTTCCTGCCGCACAACCCACTCAAAAAAAGTGCTGAACTTCTCAAGTAGGAGCACGAGATAGAACAACCCATCGGGTCATAGGTCCACGAAGTACTGACCGTCAAAACAGCAACCCAGCAAGTGATGACAACCTGGATGAAGCAGCAGCAGTCGAAATGCCACTTCCTTATCCACCTTTGCCTTAAGGGCGTGATGCCCAGCGCTCCTAACAACTCGACTGCCTGGTCAAATGATGCGTAGGAGACCAAACACATCTCCCTATCTATGTCGTTGTTAACCAACGACCCCCGCAGGTAAGACAGGTCATGGATCATCCGGTACTTCCCTGGTTCCTTCATGGGCACAATATCAAAGAAAAGGACCCACCATTCTACCCAACTGCACCTCCTTCAACTTGTCCCGCACCACCCCGGGAAATTCCAATGCCGACTTGAAATTATGGCAAGGGATAAAAAACCCATGTAATAAACCGGACCTCAACAATTCTGCATACCCCTTGTTACCATAATGGTTTAGCCACGGTAACATCTCTTTTAGCCTCACCGACGTTATGCCCAGCGGCAACAGGCCCATGACCCGTGACCTCAGACGCCCGGCAGCCCCCCTTTTCCCTTCTTAAAGCATCTATGCAGAACGTGGGCCCGCCCACAGCCAGAAGATTTGTGGAAGAACCGACAAGCCGTACCCCTCTTGCACTGACCCTCATTATAGAGCCAGCAGAAGCCCTTCCGAAATGCGGTTGATGCGGTGGACTGGCCGCTCGCGTCGGCCCCCTGCTGAAAGGGAGGCACCTTTTGCGCTATCATGAGCTTCATCCAGAGGGAGATATCCATCTGATCCCACCTCATCCTCGGGTTAGCCACCAGCCGCTGCCGAAACTGCTTGTCGTATTTCCACCACACAAGCCCGTCGTACATTGGATACACCTCCTAGATCCTGTCTGAATAACAGAAAGGGGAGGAATGCAAAACGCCCTCAGCCACGTCCTGAAAGACTTCAGAATTTTCCGGTAACGCTTCTTCTTCTCCTCTTCCTCCCTTTTGGCGAACTTCTTGTCATCATCCTTGACGTCAATGTATTCCTCTAAAGGGAGGAGCGAATTTCCATGAACTCACCCTCCCACAAGTTTATTTTGACCTCCTATTTTAGATGAACCCCCAACTGCCCAGCAAAGAACATGTAAGCATTCTGCCGAGCCGCATCTGAAACCCCATCCACCAGTTCCTCCATCTCACTGCCCCAGCCGCCGTGTCCTCGCTCCCTGAGTCTCACACCTGCACAGAACCTACGCCCGCCAACGGAGCACCCTCCAAAGCCCCAATGCCCCCCCCCCAAAGTCACCCCCACTATCAGTTGCTTTAACTTGTCAAGAAATGTCTGTGAGTGTGTAGCAAGGGTAGACTCACCATCCAAGCCCGCTGTCATCAACGCCCCTGGGTTGCTCCTCAGATCCCACTGGAACAGGAAACGGATGCCACCGTGTTCTTTGGACAAACCGGGAAAACCACACGATGCCGGGACTCCCTGGAAGATGATCCACTCATTGACCTAGAATGAGAACGAAAATTCCTGGGCAGGGTGCACCATTCATCCACAACCCTCCACAACTGCCTGCGTGACTCGCAAGCATCCCGTCTCTTCCCCAGGCTCCTCCCAACACCCCGAGTGCCAGAAGCCTTGCTGACTCGACCCCTGGGGCTGCAACTCTGACTGCAGGATACCCTCCACCTGCTCTGACGCACCTGTCTGACCCGCCAGAGCGTTCCACGAAGGAGCCACTCACAACTAACCCCAGGCTTGCGACCCGCGCAACACTGCACACCGACCTTCTGGGGCTGTGCCTCTTGACACTAGCTGCACTCTCCTCTTCGCCTCCTACAGTGCCCCGAACCTTACCAGTCTGTTCCAAAATGAGGTCCTGAGGGTATACCTGCCTCCTTTCATCGCTATCCGATGCGTCACCTGGCCTACCAGGAAAGCGCTGAGCCGGGCACCGCCCTCCTCCCAACAGACTGACACATGGTCCACCACCATCCCTCTGTGAACGTCCTGCAGCAAGCCATATCACCAAAGGATCCCCCATCCCACCCTGGGCCCCGGTGCCCATCCCACGGGTGCCTGCTTCCACAGTTCTTTTCCGAGCCCAGACATAACCCGCTATCTCCTTGGACCCGCATTAGAAGAAGACAGTGACTTTGGTAACACAGCAGAGTCTCAGTATTTGGACATCCGGGAACACCAAGTGGAAGCACTGGAGCTCCTTGATACTATGGATCTGGGACCATGGTTAAATGGGAAAGGGAACAAGACTACCAAAACCTTCTAGACTCAGTTCAGCAGCAGCAAGCATCCCTAGGAGTGGAGATAGTCGGTCTCACTACCCAGCACGAGGCAGCATCACAGGGAGAGGAGATTGCCGGTCCCTCATCCCAGCAGCAGCAAGCATCCCTGGGAGTGGAGATAGTTGGTCTCACTACCCAGCACCAGGCAGCATCACAGGGAGAGGGGATTGTCTGTCCCTCATCCCAGCAGCAGCAAGCATCCCTGGGAGTGGATGTAGTGGAATGGACCCTCATAAACTACCTTTATTGGCTGTCCGTACTCCCCTTGTTACAGTATTGTGTTCTTATCCTTGTTATTTCATGTGGTTCTGCTTTGTCCATTCAGGAGACTTCATATGAATGGAATCCATTCGTCTCCCAAACGAGGACCACCCCTGTGCCCCATTAGAACGTTGACACCAACCACTTAAGTACGAAACCACAAGGGAAACTATTAATGAGTGCTTCTCCGGGGTGGCCGCCATTTCGTATAACCAAGCCTGTGGCTGAATGAATGTCGGTCATTTTGTCTCCTGAACGAGGGCAGCGGTACTTGGTCGTCGAGTGCCTGGTACTCATTTTGGCCAGACACTAGCGTGAACACCGGTAAACTTTTGACCACTGCCCATTCCTGTTCCCAACCACCTACATGAATGGCATTCAGGAGATATAGACTACCGAACCGGGGGAGCATTTGTACCCTAAAAGCGAGAGATTTCCTTTTATAGTTTTCGCACTGGAACCCCATGAACGGAGACCAGCCAGGACACCTATTTCTCTGGAACTAATTTGAGCTAGCAAGAGAAAACTAATTAGCTAATATAACTCTAAAAAGTGACATTAGCTAAAGAAGTGGGATAGCACATACCATAAAGAGGATACAACCTGTATAACAGGACATGATCTCTGAGAGATCTAAAAAAATAAAAAAATAATATATAGTGAAGTACGTAAGGAAGACAATATCTAAATCCAGGAGGTAGAGAACTTGCAAGAAATATTGATGATCTGCTCTTTTCTGCTATTTCTTGTAAGTTCTCTACCTCCTGGATTTAGATATTGTCTTCCTTACGTACTTCACTATATATTATTTATTTATTTTTTTAGATCTCTCAGAGATCACGTCCTGTTATACAGGTTGTATCCTCTTTATTGTATGTGCTATCCCACTTCTTTAGCTAATGTCACTTTTTAGAGTTATATTAGCTAATTTGTTTTCTCTTGTTATTTATGTTGAGTGAGGTACACTCTTGGTGATAGCACTGTTTGGCTTTTAGGGTTACGCTATAGTACATATCCTGTATATTAATTTGGGCTAGCGCCTCATGTCTGGCAGGTCAAAACTTCACAACGATGGCATTCCATTTCTACCAAACCGATCTGAGTGGTTCTTGGATATATTGATCACTCTGATTGGGGCTATCAGGGAATGTACTTGTGGGGATCCTAGATATGGTTGGGGGACTTTTGGAGAATGGGATATTTTGTGGATTTTTTGTGACTGAGAGATAATTAAATTAGAGAAGTTTACTCAGGTAATTATCTCTCAGGAACAAGGGATCTTGGGATTGTATCCCTTGCATTTTCTGTCTGTGAAACCCCTTGCATGGGAATTGGCATAAAAGTCATGTATGAGGAAATAAAAATCAGTTATACTCCCAGAGCTGTGTGTCGTCCAGTTGCTGGGGAGGAAATGGGAGATTCTTGGATTACTTTACTGTGACTGACTGCTCCATTAAATTGTTTTACTTGCCCCTAACTGTAATTTGGTGTAACCAGTGTAGGAGAGTCCCTGCTAGGACTAGGACTCCGCTACCCAGCACCAATCAGCATCACAGTTTCAGAGAGGAGAGATTTTCAGTCCCTCATCCCAGCAGCAACCAGTTGGTCTTACTCCCCAGCGACAGTGTACCAGGCAAGGGGAGGAGAAAACCGGTCTCTCCACCAGCTGCATCCAGAGTTACAAGAAGAGGAGATTTTCAGTCTTCTTCCCAGCAGCAGCAAGCATCACTAGGGGTGGAGATGGTCATTCTCAGTACCCAGCAACAGTGTTACCAGGTGTGGAGAGTACCAGTCTCATTACCCAGTGGCATTACATACAACAGGGAGCGGATAGTTTTTTTTATCCCCCCCCCCCAGCAACACCGTGGTGTCTCAGGAGTGGATTTTAGCAGATGCCCTTCCCAGAAAGACACTGGATGTATAAACGGGTGCTTCTGGCAGGAGGAAATCTGGTTCTCTGCACCTTTCGGAAAAGGCCACCATACTAACACAGTCAATAACCAATTGGAGTTCTGGGGTCTTGTTAGTCTCCACAGGACCCCTCCTGTGGAGACTAACAAGTCCCCAGACCTCCAATTGTGAAGATATGTGACAAACACTCCTTATCCTGAACGTTTGTCACAAACTCCTGGAGGATCCTGCTAGCTAGCCTCCTGCCCAGGGACTATGGGCCACATACAAAGACCCTGTTCATGAGTTAAATCTCCCCAGCCTCCATTACCAGCTTTCCCTGGGTGCCCCTGGTTTGGCACTTTCCCTTCTTTTGAATGGAACCGAACACTAGCCAATTGCCGCCATTCGCATGAAGAAACCCATGAATTGTCTCCAGTGGTACTTAGCTGCAATCGTTCTGGAACTAAATTCGGCATGAGGACTTCGTGGGTTCCCAGTCACCTCAGCGGGACTTACCCGCAAATGTTATGGAACAGATTTCGGCATGAGGTGACCGTACGGCTCCCAGACAACTTGGTCCGGGGTTTTGAATGACTTTGAAATCCGCCAGGAGAGTGCTTTTTGGAGGGAAGGTGTCTGAGCCTAAGGTGAACAAACGCTACCCAAGACCCAGATGGAGCACAAAAGCACCAAATGACCTGGGACTGTTTTGGGCATAGGACCATGTGTGCGGCCAGTCAGAAATTCCACACGGTGGCATTTCCCCTACACTGCATGGATCTGAGCGTTATTTGGAGAACTTGGGCATTGAGATCAGGGCTATTTAACAGTACCGTATATACTCGAGTATAAGCCGAGTTTTTCAGCACATTTTTTGTGCTGAAAAACCCCCACTCGGCTTATACTCGAGTCAGTGTCTGTATTATGGCAATTTACATTGCCATAATACAGACTGGGGGCTGGCAGCGAGCGCTTACCTCTCCTGCAGCTCCTGCCAGCTCCCTCCTCCTCCGCGCCGGTCCGGTCAGCACCTCGGTCAGCTCCCAGTGTAAGTCTCGCGAGAGCCGCGGGGTCATAGTGCGGCTCTCGCGAGACTTACAGTGTGAGCTGAGAGAAGAGCTGCACGGACCGGCGCGGAGGAGGAGAGAGCTGGCAGGAGCTGCAGGAGAGGTAAGTAACAGCTCTGCCAGCCCCCCTCCTCCCCCCACTGAACTGCCAATGCCACTGGACCACCAGGGAAGGAGAGCCCCCCTCCCTGCCATGTATCAAGCAGGGAGGGGGGACGAAAAATAAATAAATTAATAATATATAAATAAAAATAATAATAAAACAAATAATATAACCAAAAATTTAAATAATATTAATTAATAATATATAAATATAAATAAAAAAATAATTAAAAAATAATATAACCAAAAAAATTAAAATAATAAATAATAATATTTTTATTTATTTTTTTTTTTTATAAAAATGCCCATCCCCCACCAAGGCTCTGCAACACAAACACACACTGCACTCATACACACACACACTGCATTCATACACACACACACTGCACTCATACACACACACTGCACTCATATACACACACTGCGCGCACTCATACATACACTGCGCACTCATACATACACACTGCATCACACACGCACACACACTGCACTCATACACACACACTGCATTCATATACACACACACTGCATTTATATACACACACTGCACTCATACACACACACTGCACTCATATACGCACACTGCGCACTCATACATACACTGCGCACTCACACACACACTGCATTCATCATATACACACACTGTAAATAAATATTCAATTAATATAATTTTTTTAGGATCTAATTTTATTTAGAAATTTACCAGTAGCTGCTGCATTTCCCACCCTAGTCTTATACTCGAGTCAATAAGTTTTCCCATTTTTGGGGGGTAAAATTAGGGGCCTCGGCTTATATTCGGGTCGGCTTATACTCCAGTATATACGGTATATAATTTGTGGGGGTATCTATTTGTTTTGCATGTATTTTTTTAATGTATTTTGATATTTTATGTTTTTATGCCGAGTCACTCTGACACAGGAATTTGTGGACATTTTGTGGGAGTGTTCTGGGCGTGTTTTACTGCATCCATGTTTTGCATATAAGTGGGACAATTGGCCAGATTAAACACATTCATTTCTACCCTTCATCAAGTCTAGTTACTACATGCACATTACAATATAAACCCTATCAAGCCCCTGTAAACACACACATTCACACTACAGTGCTATTAAAAAACACTGAAACGCAATATAGCTCTTATCCACACACATACAGACACACTGCAGCCTCTGTTCACAGACATTATAGCCTGTATACAGACAGTAATCACTCAAACAATAATAATTTATTCAACTAGTTGAAAAATCTGATAAACATTCACTGCCTGACTTCCCATTGCTATTATTCCCAATTGCATAAGAGTAAAATGTGTTTTCAGGATGAAAACAGGCCAAATTATTTTAGTGTAATTAATAATTAGTAAAATTATTTACTAAATTTATTCACAGACAAATTTAGACAAATGTCACAAATATTATTCTTGCTAGCAAATGTTGTATTTCAGTGAGATGTCATCTTAAAATGTATTATAATATTTAGTATTTGTTGACACATTATATCAAACGTCAGTCTTGTTAACCAACCTTAAATATTTGATTCTCCAAATACTCAATTTGTATGTAATTTGCAGATTTTTAAAACATTTTTTATTTACTGTCTTTATTGTCAATAAATAGGTGTAAGCAATAGTGGACACACAGGTCCTCAGAACTGACAGTTTGCATCACGTTTCACTTCAAACATATGCATATATATATCTGTAAAACCGTCGATAGAACATCAAAAAAGATGAACAATAAGCATCAATTCAAGAATAAATTTTTTTCATGGTGCTCTCCCCCATGCCCCTACCAGTTATCGTCAGATGTCCTGCTAATCCAGTTACGAAAAACATGGGCATAAACTGTGTGGTTAAACAAAGCTAGTAGATTTGTATAGTGTTGTCTCCACCTAGATGTAATTAGCTACAGTGATTTTTTTATATTTTAGTCCCAGACACCGCCCGTTTAAGAGCAAGCGATGTGTTGTATGATGTAGAGGAAAGTTTAGTACCTCCCTCAGTTATATATATTTACTCCCAAGCAACGCCTCTCATGTTCATCATTTAATCGCTATTGCTGCAAGTCTGCTTGTCATTTGTTTCCAATGGAACCAGATCTCATAATATAGTTTGGCTTTTCCAGCCGCCGTAAGTATGAACTCCTCAATCCCTCTTATCACCTCCACTCTTTATCTATTCCCCTATGGAAGGGACCATCTTCTGTTTCCAGTTTCAGGGTATAAGGCTGTGTGCAGCACTGATCAAGTGTGGTATTACTGTTTTCTTATATCTTGTGATTGGCATTTGGGTAATGTGTAATAGGTCGGATTCTGGGGAGAAGTCTATGCTTTTGTCTGTTTGTGTGGAAATGATCTCATGCATTTTCCTCCAAAAGGGTTGGATCCTCGGGCAGCTCCACCATATGTGGAATAGCGTGTCCAAGTCTTGCTCGCACCTCCAGCACTCTGGGTTACAGTCAAGGCCCATGGTGGAGAGCTTTTCTGGAGTCTTATACCAATGAGATACAATTTTGTATCCAGATTCCTGGTATTTAGCACTAATGGAGGACTTGAGTGTGAATATAAATATGTTGGTCCATTGTTCACCTGTCAGTGGGTGTTTCAGATCATTCTCTGAGTATTTAGTGAAGTATGGGAACTGATTTTCTCCTTGTGGGAGTAGTAGCATCTGATATAACAGTGAAATTGTGTGTGTCGGTAGTGCATCCTGATCACACAGTGTTTCATATGTTGTCAATTGTCTGTTCGCTGAGTCTAAGTTTGGGATGGATTTGGCATGTCTCACTAATTGATGATAAATGAAATTGTGTTAGAAAACTTGATGGAATAGGTGCCTGGAGGTTCGCCAATGGCGTATCTCTACCTCCCATATATTTGTCCTTCAGTCGACACTGCATAGGTAAGCCCAGTAAAGTCACATATTGTGGGGAGTCCGCTGGTTTGAAAAGCAGATTGCCCACTATAGGGTACATGGGGGACACCGAGGGTGACAGATCTTCATGCTAGGATGGTTTTCCCCATACGGATTAGGTGGCGTTAATGGTAGGATGGCCCTTCGGGAGGGTCATCCTCGACCCTTTCGGGATCCAGGGTAGTGCCGTCAGGGGAAACTCAGAAAAATTCTGCTCCAGTGTGATCCAAAGTTTGTTGGGAGAAGAGTGAGTCTGTGGCGGAACCAGCCTCGCCACTGGGCATTGGAGAAGACTGATTGCCAGCCTCCTGCCATGTGACTATGGCCCCTGGGATGTATTGCCTGCTCTCCTGTACTGCTGAGGTTTGCTACCAACTAGGTGGATTTGGCTATGGAGCTTGTCTAGTGCCCTGTGTTGGTAGCAACAGCAATATGCACTACCTGAATAGCAAGACTGGTGCATTTGCATATTCGGTAGATTTGCATATTGCTAATTCTGCAGGCACGTGAGATATTTTCTGTTAATTATTGTCTCCCCCACCTCTTTAAAAATATGCCATTGTGTTATAATAAGTCATTGTTTGTTGCCTGCTATGATTTGACTGTTTGTAATTTTATTGAGTTTTCACAGCAATGTTAATGTATTGACCATATGGGCTAGTCCTAAGTAAAATAAAGTTTTAGTCAGTTCTTCTTGACCCTCAATACGTAGTCTTGTCTCGTGATTAGAGGGGACAGTTATACTGACACTGGGGATTGCTATGCTCTGCATACTCCCTTGAGCTTTAATCACTTAGCTCTTTTAAGAGCTGTTCTTGTTATGCTCTCCTTCGAGGAGAGGTCTTCCCCACACAGTCCTGGATGCTGGAGGTTCATACACGGTGGAAGGAAGAGGTCTTTCCCACAGGATCCTGGAGGACAGAAGCTGATCCAGGGTGGAAGGAAGATGGCAAGACTCCAGTCAAGCTACGGCAGTTGCGGAGTCTGCAGTGGTTGTGGTGTCCAGTGCGGTGCTCGTCGTCCTCGGCACAAGCTAGGAAGCGTCCATCAATGGTGGGTACTCGGTCGGAGTACAGAGAGCTCCGTTACAGTGTTGGCAGCGGTGGGATGGCTTCCCTAGTGCGAGGAGCAGCATCCTGGGAACACCAAGCAAGCCTGGAGTATTGGTACAACCCAACAGAGCAACGTATACAGAAACTGAGGAGAGTCGTGGCTAAGGCGATGCAGAAGGAAACAGAATGACAGGCAGAGATGGTGAAGTATTCTGTCCCTGCGCCCCAACAACAGCGTATCCTTCAGGGAGAGAAGACAACCGGTCTCTCCCACCAGCAGTGGTGTGTTCTGCAGGGAGAGGAGGTAGCTGGCCCCTCTCCACAACAGCAGTGTTCCCTACTGGGAGTGAAGGTAATCGACCTCGCTCCCCAGCGGCAGGGTGAGTCCCAGGGAGAGGAGACAACTGGTCTCTCTCCCCAGCAGCGGTGTGTTCTGCAGGGAGAGGAGGCCGCCGGCCTCTCTCCCCAGTGGCAGTGTTCCCTACAGGCAGTATATGGTTCAGGGAGAGGAGCCTGTTACCACCTCTCCCCAGCAGTCCAGTGAATTACAGGGAGACAAAGGTGCCGTCCTTTCTCCCCAGCGGCTGAAAGTGTGTAAGGGAGAGGAACTTGGTACCTCTTCTCCCCTGCAGCAGTGTGAGTTCCAGGGAGCTGAAGGTGTCGTCCTTCCTCCCCAGCCGCAGTGTGAGTTCCAGGGAGCCGAAGGTGTCATCCTTCCTCCCCAGCAGCAGTGTGAGTTCCAGGGAGCTGAAGGTGCCATCCTTCCTCCCCAGCGGCAGTGTGAGTTCCAGGGAGCCGAAGGTGCCGTCCTTCCTCCCCAGCGGCAGTGTGAGTTCCAGGGAGCCGAAGGTGTCGTCCTTCCTCCCCAGCAGCAGTGTGTCCTACAGGGAGCGATCACTGGTGCATGATCAGACCACTTCGTAGGGGCTATGTGCATCGTTAAGAGATTATCCAACATACGATGCTGCAGAAAGATATAGTCCTGAATAGGACTTATGAGCCGTCGAATAGAAAGTGTAGTCTTTATGCGCATAATGTAGTGTGCGCTAGCAGTCCGACAGCAGACAGTCGTGTAAAAGTTCTGATACCCCTCACGACATGGTCGTTGTTCCAGTCGAGGTGTCCAGTCTTGGGTCCATGGGGACATTAAAATCTCCCCCTACTACTAGCATGCCCTCACTAAATGAATCCAAAGTGCTAAGTGTAGATTTTAAAAAAGGATTTCTGACCTCTATTTGGGAGGTATAAGTTTGTGAATGTAAACAATGTATTGTAAATCCTACCCTTAAGGAAACGTTATCGTCTGCCATTTCTGCCTCTTTCTAGAAAGTAACGTCTGCTGAGATTAGAATAGCTACTCCGGGTTATTAGCAAAGAAGCCCGTTGGGTAGTGTTTGTTGGAGAACCTCGGGGATTGATTTGCTAAAAAGTGTGTTTCTTGGAAGAACGCAATGGATATCCAGATAGCTTGCGGTTCCCAGAGCGCCCTCGCTAGCTTCTGCGGGGAATTAAGACCCCTCGCATTCACAGTGTAGAACACCATCTCTTCTCTGGGTTTCCCCATGTCAGGGAGATGGGAAGCAAGAGGGGGAAGCATTGGGAGGCCAGGAGAAGGAAAGGAAGAGAGGGAAAAAAAAGGGGAGGGCAGGAAGGGCACAAGATCCCAGACAGGGTGGCGAGGTAAGAGTATGAACACAAAGAGTGTTGTGATAGGTATCAGGAGCAATATGCCTCTGGGCCCAAAGTTGGAGTAGAGAACGACTCCCATCTGAAGCCACAGGATCTTGGCAGTAAGCCTACAGGTGTATTATGTGTCTGTAGACCAAATTGTGCCGTCCCCGCTGCCCAGAAGTAACAGCCGTGTTAATACAGCCTTTCCATAAGTGTTGTAGTATGCATAGTTATTATCTAGGCTAATTTAAGGGCTGCTAAAGGTTAGTAAGTTATACAGAAAAAGATAGACAGACCCCAAGACCCATCCAAGAATTATGATAAAAAATAAAATAAATGAATAATAAAAAATAATACAAAAATAAAATAAAATACCACCAACTCTGGAAGTGCTTAAAAAATACTATTAAAAAATATGAACCAAAATCCATGTTAGTTGTGCAATCCAAACTCAGATGCATGATCTCTTGCTGAAGTGCTCCAACCCATATTCCCCTGTGTTAAGTGCCCCGCATTGCAGTAGTCCCTGTGCTAAGCTTATTCTTCAGGCCTGGCTTGAGGCAGCGAAGCAGTGTCCACCCCGGGTTCACCCATGGCTTGGTATCTGCGGTTTACTGGCTGGCCTTCATTCCTCTCATTCAGAGGGCAGTTAATCTAATCAGGTACCTGGATGGGGGGTAATCCCAATGCTTCTGTGAATGCTTGAACATCTCCAGGGGTGCGGATGGTCACCTCGATGTTCCTTCTTCTGACTGACAGGGCAAATGGAAACCGCGACCTGCTCCCATTGCAGTGCCGCTGTTGCAGGTCTCAATGCCCTCCGAGACTGCAAGGTCAGGTGAGACAGATCATTGTAAAGCTCCACGGTCTGGCCCTCAAATCTCCATGACCTCTTCATCCTCGCTTTCAGCATGATGTCCATTTTTAGCTCAAAATCTTGTACTCTGCAGATGACATCTCATGGCGGTGCAGAGGAGGGAGGATGTGGGCGAAGCGCTCTATACACCCTATCCATGGTCACTCGAGCATCAGATGGTCTGCCCAGCAGCATGTTAAATAAGCAGTTAATTTGTACCCTTAAGGTTGCTTGGTCTGAGGTCTCCTGCAGGCCCCTCACCGGGATATTGTGCCGGCGACCTCTGTTGTCAAGGCCTTCGACGTGCAGCCTCATGTTGGCGATCTGTGCCATATGTTAATGGATGATGGCTGACTCGTGGCCTTGCTCTCCAGTGCCTCTCCCCTCCAGGGTGGTTTCCAATGTTTCAAGGGAGGCGCGGATGAAGGAGATCCAAGCCTCAGGTAAGTTTTACCTCGTCCACCAGCATCTGGAAGTATTCTTTCTTGGGCAGTGAGGCAAATAGTGCAAACCAGTCAGGTGTCAGGGATTGGGTCATGGTGTTCCCCAAAGCCGATTCCTCGTCCGACACTGTGGAGTGCAGTTGGGGCAGGCGCCATGTTGGAGGCCTTGAGGCGCGGCAGCAAGACCACCTGTGTATGAAGGTAGCCTCATATGGAGGATGATGAGGGCTCCCCCTGAGTTCTATTGGTTGATGGGGTCATTTGTGCTTTTTTAAGTGGGCCCATGGATGCCATATAGTGGTGGGTTTCTGCTTGCTCTACTTAATTTAACTTTTCAAAGGCAATAGGGTCTGATGTTGCCCAATATTATAACAATTTATTCACAATTAAATCTGAATAATCCCCTTATGTACACCTCTGTTCTATCCAAGAGAGATGTACATAGTTGGGAGTGATTTCTGAACAATAATGTTGACACTTTTCGTGGGCCTAATAAAGAGATGAAAACATTTGAGAACACTTTATCATTATATGGCGTTAACCACCAAAAACTAATGATTGCAAGTCTGTGTTTACAAAGATGCATGTCTCTTGTTTCCTTTATATGCATAACATGGTCTTCTGATCAAAAATACATATAAGCCTCAATTTAACAAGGTTTTCAAATAATTAAACACTGTTAGAAAATATTTAATTCTGTCTGCAGTAATTAATTAAGTCTGCAGGAATTTTTTTTTTTTTTTAGATAATTTCTTTGAAACGTTTTTCTAACAGTATTAAATCATTCGGAAATCATATTAAATTTAGTCCATAATTGGAAATCAAAACCATTTACAAATTGGAAAATTTAGAAACTGTTATTTATTCCTACCCCGAATAGTATGTTTGACTATTCTTTATTATTTGCTGTAAAAACATTATAACTATAATAAAAAATCTTTTAAAATGAAACTCTATATGGCTATTTTAACATATACATTTACCACTATTACCACTATTTAACACACACACATTACAAACTACGCATGTCACATAGTGCTCATGTATATGCTAAACTAGTAGATGCACCTTTGCATCTTTAAAGGAACACTACCAACACCCAGCTTCCTGAAGTGCTTTTTGAGTAAATTTTACAAAAAGTGCAGATGCAGATTTTAATCAAATTAAATTGAGCCTGTTACACCCCCCAAAAGTCAGTCAGACAACTGGTCCCTTTACTTTCTGGTTGTTTAACTCAAATAAACTAAATTTATGAAGCAACAATTGCCCATTGCCTTACCTGGCAAAGACAAAGACCTGGGCAATTAGCTACATGGGTAGTCTGTGATTGGACAGCCACAAAAAGTCTGGAGTGGGGAAGAAGGGAAGGTTGCAGCTTTTGCAAGCTGTTTTTAGATGTATCCCCAATTAAAAAACATCCCCCAATGAATACATACACTTTGTATTTGGGCAGTGGAGTGTCTTTTTAATGCGCATAAATAACACTCAACAATTCAGTTTTAACTCTACTGACTTTAATCAGTATTGATGCAAGGACTAACTTGTTTCTTATGGTGTGTATTTACATTAACAATACAATGACTTGCTCAGCAGACCCATATACCCAATTCAGGTGTATATGTTTGGCCAGAAAAGGTACCAGGACATATATGACATGTATTATATGAGTAGGTGTATCCATAAGATAGGCACAGTATGAAAAAAGTACAAGAGAAGACCTGTGCAAAGTCTAAGCAGAATGCAGGGGGTCCACAGGGGAAGACTTTGAGAAAAGCACAGAACTATAGGATGGTTCAGTTAAAGATCAGTAGGTAAAAGTCAAGGCATTTTTTGGTGTCAATACTGGGTGAATCGTAAAGATGTTCTTAAAGTGGGAGGATTTAACTAGTAAATGTATGTTAGAGTAGAAAGAGAATTCCAAATCAAATGTAAAACAGAGAATGAGTGCTTGGGCATTTTGGGTTTATTTTGGAATTATGAAAAACGTTTAATGTGACAAAATATGTATTATATACTTAAAACCAGAAAGGGCAGGGCACACCCCACAATTCCCATTCAGCAGTAATGCCACATCTACAATATATTATTTGTTGCATTCAATACAAAACACAGCAGTAACTATCTGAAGATGTAGTATATCCAGCTATAAAAATCAATGTTTGTGTTCATAATGTACCTAGCAACCAATGAATATCACAGTCCAAATATAAACAGCTCAGTGAGGCCACAAGTGCAGATATTATGCCAGTATGGAGCAACAAAAATACATGGCAACATTTCCCAGAATCCAGCAAGGTAATCCTGTCACCTGGATAAAACAATGGCTTTCCACAGTGTTATTCTAGTTCTAGTATTGCCTGGTTTGCAGAATATTTCTTGTGTCCAGAAATCTCAGCTCCATTCTCCCTCACAATTTTCCCTTAAACACACCATTTCCTAGAATTAGTTTGAAAGGTGTTGTTTGGTAAACTTACATCCCAAGCAAAAACACCAGACATGTGTAGATATAAAACCATGAGGGAATTTCTTGATATAATTATGCTTACAGGATAAAACCAGAAGAGTGCTTATCATCGTTCCATCGTTATAATTGAGAGTCTTCCCCCACATGTCGTCTGAACGAGGGCCGTCCGGTATCCACTACTGGAAGTAACTGCAATGTATTCACTACCATTAGTAAAAAAAATGCATATTGGTCCTTCACAGGTACTTTCTCAATCATTGTAAGAGATAGACTGCAGTATTCTGTATTCATGTCTTTAGTTTTATTAGTTTTGCTCCAGAACTTTAGATTTCTAAATATTCTGTATTTGTCTGAAATTGCTGTCTAAATAAATCGGTGTCTTGATTAAAACCAATGATTTTTGCATCCGAATCCCATACAAAGTGTAGGATTCTGAGTATTTATAAATAACTAGCTTTAAAAAAAAAAAATCTGTATTGACTGCAACTGGCAATATGCACTTTCACTAATTATTGTTCATTTACTTTTGTAAGCAAATGATACTGAAGTATTGTTTGCCTGCTGGTCATGCTAGCAGCCAGGGCCGCCCTTCAGTCTTGAGGCTCCCTGTGCGAAAAATCTTAACAGCAACCCCTCCCCTGCCCCCTCCTCCATCATAACCCTTTATCCATGTACAGTGTTTGTCAATAGGTGTGTAGTGTTTGTATATAGGATTTATTAAATTAATAATTATTTTAAAACAAAAATGATTCCCCTTTCCCTGTTATTACCTTGCAGGGAGGTGGGCATGCTGATCTCTGGTGATCCAGTATGCTGGGAATCTGGTTGGCGCCTCCACCGGGTGCAAGACCATAAGTAACTGTCTTGTGAGCTCAGGCACTTACAGTGTCAGAGCTTTCCTGTAGTAATCCGTGGCAACGTTCTGATTGGCCAGAGCTCGGAGGACAGCTAAATGTTGCATTTTGTATGAGAGAGCTCTGCTGTAATAAATCTCATAATAATATGATGTAGTGTGTGATATGTATGCTATGTGTTGGCTGTGTGTAATATTTGTAATTGTTTTATTGACTGTGTGTGACGTGTGTATTGGATGTGTGTGATATGTGTGCTGATATGAAGAGCAGAGGTCGTGTATTGGTAGGTGGGGAGCAGGAGGAATAGTGGAGGAGGGTGGGGGAGCAGCAGTAGCATAGTGGTAGGTCGGGGGCAGGGGGCACAGTGGTGGTAGGTGGTGGAGCAGGTAGCACAGTGGTTGTAGCTGGGGGCACAGTGGGGGTGTATTGGTAGGTTGGGGAGCAGGGGCACAGTAGTGGTAGGTGGGGGGAGCATAGGTAATGCAGTGGTAGGTGGGGAGCAGGGGGATCAGTGGGGGAGTAGCGGTAGTGTAGTGGTAGCTGGAGTAGCAGGAGGCACAGTGGGTAGCTGGGAAAGCAGGGGCACAGTGAGTAGCTGGGGGAGAGGGGGCACAGTGGTGGTAGCTGGTGGAGCAGGGGCAGTGTACAGTGGTGGTAGGTGGGGGAGCAGGGGGCACAGTGGTGGTAGGTGGGGAGGGGGCACAGTGGTGGTAGGTGGGGGCACAGTATTAGTAGGTTGGGAAGCAGGGGCACAGTGGGTTGGGGGAGCATAGGTAGTGTAGTGGTAGGTGGGGAGCAGGGGGCAGTGGAGGAGGGTGGGGGAGCAGCGGTAGTGTAGTAGTAGCTGGGAGAGCAGGGGGCACAGTGGTGGTTGGTGAGCAGGGGCACAGTGGTGGTGAAGCCAGGAGCAGGGGCAGGTGGTGGTGGGGGAAGGGGCACAGTGGTGGTAGGTGGGGGAGCAGGGGGTGGTAGGTGGGGAGCAGGGGGCACAGTGGTAGCTGGGGGTACAGTGGTGGTGTATTGGCAGGTTGGGGAGCAGGGGCACAGTAGTGGTAGGTGGGGGAGCATAGGCAGTGTAGTGGTAGGTGGGGAGCAGGGGGATCAGTGGAGGTGGGTGGGGGAGGAGCGGTAGTGTAGTGATAGCTGGGGGAGCAGGGGGCACAGTGGGTAGCTGGGGAGAGGGGGCACAGTGGTAGCTGGTGGAGCAGGGGTAGTGTAGTAGTAGGTAGGGGAGCAGAGGGCACAGTGGTGGTAGGTGGGGGACCAGAAGGCACAGTGGTGGTAGCTGGGGCAGCAAGGGTAGTGTATTGGTAGGTTGGGGAGCAGGGGCACAGTGGTGGTAGGTGGGGGAGCAGAGGTAGTGTAGTGGTGGGTGGAGGAGCAGGGCGCACAGTGGGAGAGCAATGTAGCTCTGCCCCGCTTGCAGTGTAGCTCTGCCCCGCTTGCAGTGTAGCTCTACCTCCGATGGCCGATTAACTCCGCCCCCTTTGTCCTAAGTGATAGACCTGAGTGGGGATCAGTGAGGGCAGAGTTAAGAGGCAGGGGGCGCAGCGCAGCCAGGCTACACAGCGCAGCCTGTATTAGGGGAGGGCTCTGAGCACTCCCTCACAGGCTGTCACTAGGAGAGTGTGTGAGCTGTGTGGGCCACATGGCGCCCCCTGGTCCGTGGCGCCCTGTGCGGCCGCACAGCTCGCACACCCCTAAGGCTGGCCCTGCTAGCAGCCATCTGTCAAATAGTTAAAGGGACACTCAACTGCCCAAAAACAAAATAAATAAAAAATCACTGTTTAGCAAATATAGTTCTCTTGTCTGCAGCCTTTGCAAGCACTCCTCTTCTTACCCCGCCAAGACTGTCCAGTCACAAACTTTCCAATGCAGTCTTTTCAAAGCAGGTGCTCTGGCAATTTCTGCATCTTGAGGTCAGTGCAAAAAAGCTAATCAAACCAGGAAATAACAGGACCTGTTGTCTGCCTAAAAAAGCTGGGGGAGGGTGTAACCAGTATAATTCATAAAAGTGTAAATTTTATTGAGATCTGAACTTTATGCACAATGAAAAAGAGAGGGCACATTCTTTACACATAACGTTTTTCATCAAGCTAAAGGGTCTGAAATGATCATTTAAAAAAGCCTTGGCATTGTGAAGGTTAACCATGTGGTGGATGGCCAGTGCTTGCTAGCTAGATGCCACATTAAAATGTGAAATATTGCATATTAGTGTAATGGAGGCATATCTTCCAAACAGTACACAGCCAGTCCTGATCACTGTAAATATAAATTCACTGGGCAACCATTGCGGACAGTAAAAGCAGGGGTTGGACGTGTTCTCCCAATGCCTCTTCCTGTGGGTATTTCATGTGGGCTTAAAATAAAATATTAAGTACTGTAATATATAATTTGCCCTGCTCTAAAATAGTTCAGATTGTTAAAATCTGGTTCCAGATGCTTCGCATCAAAATCTATTTTTTTTTTTTTGTCAATCTAGTTTTATTGAGCATTTTTGGTTTAGTATATCAATGCATAGATGGTTACAGAATTAGAGAAGAACTATGACACATTTGAGCATGAACAGCATACCATGAGATAACATTTATAGATATAGGTATGTGTCAGAGAGGTAATATCCCTACATTGCCAATTTAACATGAGCGTGTAAGTGCGTAGGGAGCAAAGCCATGTGATTTGCATACTTAATTTCAGCAATATTAACTGGCTGACATCTAATTATACCCCTAACCATGGTAACGGGGGGATGGGCAGTACGATTACAGGTGAGGAGACTCCGTTAGGGATCAAAACAAATAAACTAATAAACAGGTATAAGATATACGAAAGACAACTATCCAACGAAAACGTAAGAGTTCGAGCAGCAGATAGCATGTCCCTTCATACACTCAAGTCTCTGATTGCGAGACTAGGTGGTCTGTGGACACAGATGTAGGGGCAAAGCGTCCCAGGTACAAGGTACGTGCACTAGACTGCTGGTCAGTGGTGTTCTTCAGGGCCGATAAGCCCAGAGCCTTGAAAAAGGTTGTTGATTCGGCAGGTATAAATACTTTATGTATTTTCCCATTGTGTGTGACCACCAGGAACCTGGGTGATCTCTAGTGGTACTCAACTCCCGCTGCTCTCAGGTGTGTGGCCAAAGGATTCAGGGACCTTTACCACTGTAATGTCTGTAATGTAGACCTTGTCAGGTCCTGGTAGAAAGAGAGGCTTGAGCCCTCAATGGCTAGTGGTGTCTTGCCCTGGAGTGCTAACCTCAGGAGTCTTTTGTCTTGTGAGGCGGAACACCGGACGACCACGTCCCGTACCGTTGTAGAGGGAACGCTGACGGCTGATGGTAGATCTCTGAGGAACTTCTTAGCATGGCTTGGAGGTAGTACTAAGGCCACAAGTTGCCTCATATAGCGAGGGAGCTCATCAGGTGTGATTGAATCAGGTATTCCTCGGTTCATTAGGTGGTTGCGTTGTGACCTAGTTAGAGAGCTTGTTGGTGAGCTTGCATATCTAGTTCAGAATCCTGTAGGGATGACAGTCCCTGCTCAATGTTTGCTATGTCGTCCTCTGTGTTGTGTGCCTGCTCTGGTGTGGAGTCAGACTGCACAGGATTTGCTGGTACATTGGTGAGTTATGCCATTCCCGACAATTTAGGAGGCAGCTGCCACTGTAGAATTGTCCCTATGTCTCTGGACCCTGAAGATGTCTCCAAGGGTGGCTTCTGTGTTTGTAGCCCCCAGACCTGCATTTTGTATGTTTTGCATTGGCAGTGTGCATGTACAGCATAAGTTGGTTCTGTGGTGTTTACTCCATGGAGTGTTAGCTGAGGGAAGAGTGGTTAAGGAGTTTAGACCTCAAAAACTGGCTTTTAATCAGCTTTGCTATTGGAGCAGTGCAAAATGGCATCTGTTTCAGTTTTAGGTTAGGCCCTGTCCCCTCAAATCAGCTTTAACAATCCAGGTCCAGATTTGAGCAATCATTTTTGCTTAAATCTAGACCATATTCACTCTCATTCAAAGCCTTCTCTGCACAATCCAGACATAGTTAAATAGGGTGAACAGTATACAGATTTTGCATTCGCCCAATATAACTCTGGATGTTTTTTCCCTATTTTGTCCATGGCCAT
The DNA here is from genome assembly GCA_933207985.1 of Pelobates cultripes. Classification (NCBI taxonomy): domain Eukaryota; kingdom Metazoa; phylum Chordata; class Amphibia; order Anura; family Pelobatidae; genus Pelobates; species Pelobates cultripes. Next base: position 161,407,426 of record OW240915.1, on the reverse strand, counting down.
TCGGAGTTTATTGAATTTAGATACGCTTGTTAATGCCAGAAGTTTTAAGGGGCATTGCAATTTGTGAGACTATCACTGTCCAAGAATTTTGATTTTATGTATTATATAACATACTATATTTGTCATAAAATGCAACTAGATTACGACAGTACATCTCCTGATGTGCTTTGAAACTACAGATACCAATAAAACATTGCTAAGAATATCAATGCAGTGTTGAAAAGGATCCATTATGCTATAAGACGAATGCTATGGGCATGATGAAGCAATAGTGACAAATTGGAGAATTGTTTAGAATAAATTGAACTGTGCTCGCTGGATATTGGAATTAAGGGAATAGAAATTACAGTTGAGCTATACGGTATGTCAATTCAAAGTACAATCTTGAAGGAAGAAGCAATTTGTAATCAATGCCGAAAGCCATGGGGATATGAAAAGAGCAGAGTATGTAAACATAAATTAAAAGAAGTTAAAACATTGTAACCATAGTTTTGGATTGTGACACTAGGAATGGACATGAAGTAATGGCTCTAGAAGACTTTCTTTGACAACAACATGTTAGTTTTATGTATGTCTCTTAACGTTATCTTAACTGGCCATCTAAAAATAATTGTCATAAATAGTTTGATAAAATTATAACAGCAGTGGTGCAAAACTGCTAGCAAACAGTATGTGATTTATACAGTTTCAGTGTACTGTATATATATTTTTTAAAAGGCGATTCAATGAGCGCCCAAAGTTTTTTGTTTTTTTTTTTTATATAAATTTGCATTCTCATTCAGCTACCATTTGGTTTCTTATTCTTTACCCTTTAAGAACCACATTTTGCAATTTGCTCTAATGAAATCTGGTTACTTAAGGCATTATTCAAGCATGGACTTTCTTATATAGTAGACTTATTCACAACAGAAAAAAATGGTTTTGGTAAATCACTTCATCCAATAATAAAATTTAGTTTAGTAAAGATTATGCACATTTTTGCACTATTTCATTCAAAAATCAAGTAAAAAAAAAAGTAAACGATAGAGAAAAAAAAGAAAAGCTGTAAAAAAAAAAAAATCTATATTTCTATATTACATATTTATTGTTTACATGTCAAGCTGGGAACGTCTATGCCCAAGAAAGATTCCCTCAAAGTCCAATATATGCAGCTGATGCATAACAATAATTCTTGGTATTTGTACTGTGGGGAGTTATATAATTTATTTTGCCTCATTGCAATTTTTTGTGGTACTTTGTTATATGCAAAGAAAGACTTCCAAACCAGAACCAGCTCCAGCTGTATTGTGTTTAGCCTCACCATAATCTTTCTGTTAACTATCTTTATATTTATTAAATATGTAATATATATAAAAAATATTATAAATAAATAAATATATATATATATATATATATATATATATATATATATAAATATATATATATATATATATATATATATATATATATATATATATATATATATATATATATATATATCTTTCTCAAGTCTACCATATAGCCATGAAGTCATTAGTTGACTTGGTCATTCAATTTAAAAAAAGATTCCCTAAAGATGATATCGTTTTGATGGCATAGATCATCATTGCTGCTAAAGAGGTTAAATTGTTAACATCACAAACAGTAGGCCTTTGTCACACAATATGGAGATGTATGGGTATTTAAATACCACAGATCCGTGATAAAAAGTATTACATGGTTTATATCGCATGCTATGTTTTAAGCTACGTAAAGTATAAATATTTCATTTCTTCATGATATGCTTTTGCAAAATAATCTTCTTTTATTTAGCATCAAGTTGTAATGAAGAAATTCCCTTTAGTCAACACCAGAAATGAACTGTAAATTTAATTTCATTTTACATCTGTTGTCATTCCATAAATATTCCCTTCTGGGCATTGCATCTATGCAATGCACATGTGTTCTGACACCCTTTTAAAATGTCTGAATCAGCTTTTTTACATAAAAAATTATCTGTAACTAAAAAACAACTGAATGCCAAAGCTATTTATATCAAAATGACGGTCATGCCAGTGACCTATTAACATTCCATGGCTACTGTATCAGAATTATGTAAGAGATAAAATGCATACATGACCTGATCTCCACAAGATTAGTAACAAGTTATACTCCAGGGTCGAAGCTGTTATTTTGCATTTGCAGATATATATTTTTTTAAATAATAATAAAAAGAATCTTAAAATAAAAAAATACAAATCTCTGTTATTTTTTTCCTAAATGGCATCAATCTATTTTTTTTTTTTTTTTACAATTTTAATCCTTTTGGGGGCAGATTATCTTTCTTGTATTTTGTATTTGTGCTAATAGGTATTTTTGAAGATTTGCCCATTTTAATCTTGCAACGTTTTGTTTTGCGTTGTGTCCATTAAGGCGGTTTAGTATTCTTTTTTTTTTTTTTTAACATTAAACCCTTTTGGATTGGTAAAGGTATATAAGGAGAACACATGAAAAGATAGAAACAGATACATTCTATATCCTCAGAACCTCTCTTAGCATAATTTAGTGGTGAAAGTGACTGAATCAATAGATTAAATTATCTTTACACTACACCCAAACCTAAACCTTGCCATAAGCTTTCTCTAGTTTCACCCCTAACCCTAGTCCTAACCTTTAACCTAACTGTGAAAAATCATGTAATATAAAAGAAGTAGAAAACAAAGTACATATTAAAAGGACATTTCATTGCCGGTTTCTGGACACATATATAATTGACTTTCAGTATCATAATGTATTTTGATATTTCCAGAACCCGTCATTAACATTATTATATGTATTACATAATAAATGGTTAACTGTAAAATATAATCTCTATAAACAACCATGTACAGGCTTACAGGAATGATGATAAAACGATGAGAATTTATTCAAAATAATTCTGGGGTATATAAGGTATATGCACAATGATTTAGTAAAAGAACAGTTTGTTGCATGAAAGGCATTGTAAAAGTTGATGAGGGTGGTTACATGAGCAGTTTATGTTATAGAGACACAGATCTGAAAAGAGCAATTGAGCATCAAGGCAGATTTCGCTGAATTTCATGCCGGTTTTATAGTTTTGCAAATTGTTTCACGCATAGTAACAAAAATGACATTTACTCAATAACTAGGAACAACCTAAATCACTATTCATTTGCTCTCAAATCCCAGATTTTAATGTGAGATAATAAAATAATCTGCAAATTATAACTAATTTTTAAGATTGCCTTGGAAATGTATGAATAGCCAACACATAAATGCGTCTACAAAATCCGACAGATACAGCATTAACTTGTTTTTCTTAAAAGAATGAGGGTGTGAGTAACAAATGCTAAATGAGCAAAACTCTCTTTTAATTGGATTTTATGTGTTTCTGAAAAACCTTAATGCCGCAGAAAGCATTTTTTTATTTTTTTATTACAGTACAGGTCTGGTGTTATAGTGAGTGTTTTGTGATAAAAATGAAACCAAATGTTTAAAGACTCTCTTGGTAACAATGGTAAAAGTATTGTCTGGGGGATTTGAAAATGGTTTCTGTCTGTGTAATTATGGTCAAGGGATTTAGAATATTGTTGCAGATGTTGTACTTTGAATACAAATTGTAATAGCAAGAAACTTTTAAACACAGACTGACAATGATGAATGTTGCTGCTGAAACAATGCTTGGGAACATTAAACACACTGAGGTTTATTTGTTAAACAATGAATGTATTCACTAAATGGCGAATTGCACGGAATTGAAAGGAAGGACAATAATTGCTGATCTACACAGTTTTAATTCAACATAATTAGTGAATAAATTATTATTATTTTATTATTTATAAAGCGCCATCAGATTCTGTAGCATTGTACAATGGGTGGACTAACAGACATGTAATTGTAACCAGACAACTGGACGTACAGGAACAGAGAGGTGGAGGGCCCTTCTCAATGAGCTTACATTCTAGAGGGAGTGGAGTATGGTGACACAAAGGGTAAAGGTAGGGGTACGGAGTAGGTTGTTAGAAAAGTATTCACTGAGGGCTTAGTGGGTAATTTTGACAGGAGAGGAGTTATTTGGTGGTGGGGGATAAAAACCTGCTAACAGTTTAATTGATGTGCTTTCTTGAAGAAGTGAGTTTTTTTAAATATTTTTTTTTAATGATAAATTGTACTTGTTTATAAAATTAATTTTATGATACACTTTTTCGTGTTTTAGTTAATATTGCATTTTACTATATAAAATTTGTCTTTTTCTAGTCTGGAAAAAAATACATGAACAAGTTGGATTACTAGAGCCAGTCGTGAACATTTTGGAAATCACTAAAAGTTTCACCAAAAAGAAAATTACTAGCTGTAGTTCTCAGCCACTACATCAGAAGAAAATTACTTCTCCCGGTGATTGTTTGGATGCATTAAGGAATTTAAATTCAGAACATATATATATATATATATATATATATATATATTTAAATCCTTGGCTGTGATCTGGGGTAAATTTTGTTAAAAGTATAAAATTATTAGCAGAATAGGTTGTGAAGGTAATTTCATGGCAAAATGGCTTGCAAGCTTTAACATTCACCAATGAAAAGTAAAAGAACCTTTGCATGTAAAAAAACCTTTATCTTTAATAGTAACATCTTGTCAATTACTTGATAACTCTAGCACGTCTGGTTGTATTTTAATACAACATTAAACAAACAGAAATACGAATGCCATTAGCCATGAGTTATCAGAATACAGAAACCCCAAATGAAACTTTATAAAATGTAACAGGCATTGTGTTACCTTTTGTGGCAAACAGAACCTCGCCACTGGTTCTTGGAGGGGCCTGCTCGCCAGCCTCTTGCCCTGCAATAGACCTGGCTAAAATACGTTAAAAAGACTCTGTTCGTGCAATTGGGATTATATGGTTGTTACCCAACAACCGCACGAACCAGAGACCACCCTGGAGCTTGTTAACACCTATTAGCAACTTGGAACGTTTCTCACCGTAATGTTCTAATTGTTCGTCTGAGTGGCCGCAATTCCTATGGACAACCACAAGGTGGCGGCCATCTTGTTCGCATGAACGTAGGCAGCGGTGTTTGGGCATCAATCTCATGGAACTAAAATCGGACACAGAAACTCCTGAACAGCACTGGACTTCCATCATCGCCTGCATTCGGTTCTATACAACTTAGAAGGGCACTGTTCGGTGAAATCCTTTGTCTGGATGAGGGGAACAAGCTCCAGGGTAAGTCTATTGACTTTGTTCGGTAGTTTGTTCATTTTCAAATTACCGAACTAGACCGACTGCAAGCACTGATTCTCTGGATACCTGCGACCGGATACCAGGTACCATGTTTTGCGGCCTCGACCTGCGCGCCAAACCGCTGGGGCCGCACATTCAAGGGGGCCATCGGGTGGCCCATGCTGTTAGGGCAACCCGATGGGTATGGATTTCCAGGGGGCCTGGTCAGTGATGAGATCACTGCTGGGAGGAAGTGACTATGTATGTGTGTGTATGTATGTAGGTACGTGTTTCTGTGTGTGTGTGTCTGTCTGTGTGTATGTGTGTCTGTCTGTGTCTATGTGTGCCTGTTGTCTGTATGTTTTTGTGTATGTGTGTCTGTGTATATGTGTGTGTATTTGTATGTGTGTGCCTGTCTGTCTTTGTGTATGTGTCTTTTTGTATGTGTGTCTATGTGTATGTGTGTGTGTGTGTGTGTGTGTGTGTGTCTGAGCGTGCACATAGTTTCTCATGCAAGACTAGTGGTAGTTCATGTGAAATGGAGATGAGAGGATTAGTGAGTAGGTGAATGGAGAGTAAAAGGTTAGAGGCATGCTAGAGAAAGCAAACTGACAAAATGAATACTAAGTAAATAAATATTTATTAAACTTCTCTAGGGCTGCACGATTCCTATGGAACACCCTTCCCCTCTCTATTAGACTTTCACCCAGTCTCCACTCCTTCAAAAAATCTTTGAAAACTTATTTCGTCATTAAAGCATATCAGTTAAACTGTTAACAGCTTCCCCTTCCCACACCCTGATTTCTCTCCTTTAACTATCATTAAAATAAAAATAAAAAAACACTAAGCCCTCAGCCCTGTATACTATCTAGCAACCTACTTCGTTACTCCTACTTATACCCTTTGTGTCACTATACCCCACACCCTCTAGCATGTACACTCATAGAGCAGGGTCCTCAACCCCTGTGTTCCTGTGTGTCCGACTCGTTTGGTTACAAATACATTTCTATTAGTCCACCCATTGTACAGCGCAACGGAATTTGTTGGCACTATATAAATAATAATAATAATATTAATAAAAGCTTTTTCTTGCCTTATTTTAGTTAATTTATTTTCTATAAAAGTGATTGCTTGCTGGGTTTAAAAGAAACAATCCAGTGATGCATGTCTCTTTGTAGAGAGATACTGCTGTCCTTTATCACAGTTGGAGCTGATAAACATCTCCAACTAACATGTTTTCTCCTAGTTAACAAAACTTTATCAAGATGGACATCCCAATATTGTGGAATATTTTATATAAGAACTATTAAAATACCTTAAAGGGCCACAACTTTAAACACAATGTTACTCCACATTTACAATAAACAATTTCTCAGATTAAGCAAGAACAACATTAACAGGAAATTAAAAATGGAAACATATCCATATGTAAGTATACGTAGAGACATACTAGTTTCATAATTACATGACAATATCTGCTACGTGATGAAATATAAACATATATAAAGCACTACAAATAGCATGGGAAAGATAATATTAGTGCAATGGAACATATTCCATTTCTGCATCTAACCTTTTTAAGGTCAAAGTTAAAATCTAAAACATTTCCTTTCTAGCTGGGAATTTGGATTTGCCCCTTTTCTCCACTTATTCCTTACAAGGAATTGCACTGCTAGGCAAACTAGGCCAACACCTGGGGACCGGGGTGCAATGGCCAAGGGGGTACAATCTCCAGGTGATTGGCAGAAGGTTATCTCACTGCATAGCATTCCCCCTCCTCTGGTCACTGCATGTAGTGTCACTGAGCACTACCCAGTTTGACAGGAAGTGGCTTGTTGAGAACAACGAGCAGCTTCCTTTCAGACTGGGTATAGGAAACAGATTTTTTTTTACCACGGTTCACTCTGCCATGCTACATGAAGGTGAAAACAGTGGGGGGTAGAGACCACAAAGGCACGGGGAGACGGAAGAAAAAAAGGTAAACATAGAAGGGCTGGGGGTACAAAGTTACACACAGAGGGACTGGGGAAGGGGACCATGACACACAAAGGGACTGGGGTAGAAGGGTACACAGAGATGTTCAGAGGAGCTGGAAAAGGGGACAATGAGTGGCAGTGAAACAGGACACAGAGAAACTCAGAGGGGTTGAGGAAGAGAACAATGAGAAACTCAAAAGGGTTTGGGATGGTGTCCATGACACACACAAAATGGCTGGGGGGGAGAGAGAGACATACAACGTTAGCATTTTTTGTTTTTGGGAATACAAGTAGTTGGTCTTGCCTGGGGTGCAAAATAGTCTATCATCGGCCCTTCTTACAAGCTATGCTCTGAATTTTCTTAGCAGAGTAAATGTTTACTCTGACTACTGGATAGAATTTTTTCCAAGAGACACTACTGGAGGAATTGCTATTCAGAAGGCAGAATAAACACTAATTTAAAGTGACACTCCATGCCCCTAAAGAACTTCAGCTTGCTGAAATGTGCTATGTGTGAAAAGTGGCACTTTTTTATAAAATTGGCATTTTTTTAAATTAACCTTGTTACACCCTCTGATTGTCAATCAGACAACCGGTTCTCATACTTCCTGGTTGTTTAGCTCAATGGAGGTAAACTTAATGGACAGCATTTGCCCTAAGCACCTGCCTTGTAAGGTTTTCTCATTGAGCTGCATTGGGAATTCTGTGATTAGACAGTCACAGAAAGCCTGGACTGGGTTAGTATGGGAGGGCTTGCAAAGGCTGTAGACAAGAGAACTTCAGCTTTGACAGTTGTTTTTAGCAATAACCCACATGAAAGAAGAACAAACATAATCAAATGCCCATATATTTTTATTGGGTCCCTTTAAAGAAACACAGAAACCATGTAGACCAGAGATCCTCCCAGTGTCCCAGGAGGCCAGTGCTGTGGCCTTTCCCTAAAACAATGAAACTCTCTGAACTTCTCTAGAAGTCCCTATTAATTAGTTGTAGTAAGTATTCCACATTCCTTCACCACAAAGGTTGTACTTTATTGCTTAGATTTAATATGTTGGCTCAACCTTAAAAAATAAAAACATAAAAATATGAAAACATATATCATACATAAAAAAATATCAATATATCAAACAAAATAAAAATATTTTCAGAGAATTAAATCATTTAAATGTTTATTCAAAAATATTAAATTAGTGGAAAAAAGCTTAACCAACATTATTAAATTGGGGTCTATATTAGCTGGCTAGATCAGTTGGCTGCTTTAGAACTGGTAAATTAAATTTAAGGCCACAGTAACTTAACTGAGAGCATTGTTGACTTAGAGATTTCTTTAAAGTTTGGCTATTTAGACGTTTAAATTTGAAATACACTTTGAATTCACCTTGACCTCTCACTTTAGTGAATAAGCAATAATAAAGCAGCAATAATAAATGGATGGACTGGGCAATAATAAAGCAGCAAGTGTCAGTTCTTATTCTAGTTATTTACAAACATAGAGTCCGTTTGGGTTACGTTAGAATTTGGTAATCACACAGTAACTCGTGTAGGTGTGATTTATAGGCTCCCAGGACAAATTGAAGAGTTAGATAATCTACTAGTTGAGGAAATAGCTAAAATGACAATGAAGGGGAAGTTATCATCATGGGTGACTTTAATCTTCCTGATGTAAATTGGAAAACAAAATTAGCTACTTGTGCCAGGAGCACACATATTCTAAACTCACTACTGGGATTGTCTCTAAAACAAGTTGTTGAAGAGCCAACTCGTAAAGAGGCCATACTAGATTTAGTGTTAACAAATGGAGATTTGGTATCATATTACTGTAGGTGAAAGTTTAGGATCCAGTGATCATCAGTCAGTGTGGTTTAATATAAGAACAGTGACTGAGTCACACCACACAAAAACAAAAGTTTTAAACTTTCGAAAAACAGACTTTTCTAAAATTAGAATGTGTAGAGGAGTCATTATCAGACTGGAGCAATTTAAATGGAGTCCAAGAGAAATGGGATTATTTAAAAGTTGCACTATTGAAGGCAACAGAAAATTGCATTAGGCTTGTCAGTAAAAGCAAAAAATTCAAGAAACCACTGTGGTACTCCGCAGATGTGGCCAAAATAGTTAAAAACAAAAAGTTAGCATTTAGGAATTATAAAAAAAACCAGAGTGAGGAAGACAAAATGATCTATAAGATTAGGCAGAAAGAGGCTAAGCAAGTTATAAGAGCTTCCAAATCACACACAGAAGAGAAAATAGCACAGTCAGTAAAAAAGGGGGATAAAACATTTTTTAGATACATAAATGAGAAAAGAAAAGTAAAACAAGGATTAGTTTGATTAAAAACAAAAGAAGGAAGGTATGTAGAAGAGGATAAAGGTCTAGCTGACTGCCTCAATGAATATTTTTGTTCTGTATTTACAGATGAAAATGAAGGAAAGGGACCTCAGTTGAGAAAAAGGATAAATGAGTCATTTATTACACGTGAGTTTACAGAGGAAGAGGTTCTATTTCAACTGTCAAAAGTAAAGACAAATAAGTCAATGGGACCTGATGGAATACACCCAAAGCTATTAAAAAAGCTTAGTGGTGTACTAGCAAAACCATTAACAGATTTATTTAACCAATCATTGTTAACAGGAGTAGTCCCAGAAGATTGTAAGTTAGCGAATGTTGTGTCCATTTACAAGAAAGGTAATAGGGACTAATCGGGCAACTATAGGCCAGTAAGCCTTACTTCAGTAGTGGGGCAAGTGATGGAAACCATGTTAAAGGATAGGATTGTTGAACATCTAAAAACACATGGATTTCAAGATCAGAGACAACATGTATTTACTTCAGGGAGATCATGCCAAACTAATCTTATTGATTTTTTTGATTGGGTAACTAAAATTATAGATCAGGGTGGTGCAGTAGACATTGCTTACCTAGATTTCAGTAAGGCTTTTGACACTGTTGCACATAGAAGGCTTATCAATAAACTGCAATCTTTAAGTTTGGATTCCAATATTGTTGAATGGGTAAGGCAGTGGCTGAGTGACAGGCAACAGAGGGTTGTAGTTAATGGAATATATTCGAAGCTTGGACTTGTCACCAGTGGGGTACCTCAGGGATCTGTACTTGGACCCATTCTCTTTAATATTTTTATTAGTGATATGGCAGAAGGTCTTGATGGTAAGGTATGTCTTTTTGCTGATGATACTAAGATATGTAACAGTGTTGATGTTTCAGGAGGGATAAGCCAAATGGCAAATGATTTAGGTAAACTAGAAAAATGGTCAGACCTGTGGCAACTGACATTTAATGTGGATAAGTGCAAGATATGCACCTTGGGTGTAAATGACTTAAAGGTAGGAAGACAATGTAATAGAGCAGCTGGAAATGATAGGAGAATTCTTGGTTGTATAGGGAGAGGTATTAGCAGTAGAAATAGGGAAGTGCTCATGCCATTGTACAGAACACTGGTGGAGACACAAAGGAGGAGACTATATTTAAAAGAAGAAAAACTACCACAACAAGAGGACATAGTCTTAAATTAGAGGGACAAAGGTTTAAAAATAATATCAGGAAGTATTACTTTACTGAGAGGATAGTGGATGCATGGAATAGCTTCCAGCTGAAGTGGTAGAGGTTAACACGGTAAAGGAGTTTAAGCATGTGTGGGATAGGCATAAGGCTATCCTAACTATAAGATAAGGCTAGGGTCTAATGAAAGTATTTAGAAAATTTGGCAGACTAGATGGGCCGAATGGTTCTTATCTGCCGTCACATTCTATGTTTCTATGACAGAAACTTTAAGCTTCAGTAATACCAGTTCGTAACAGATCATTTTGGATAAATAGTCTTTTTTTCAACTTCAAATGACTGTTGCTTCCCATTTTCATTACTACAAGATAGCAAAATAAAAGAGATTAAAACCAATTACTATAAAAGTTTTTTTCACTTATTGTTTTAATATAGATGTATCATCTAATTTTGCCAATTTAAAATTGGCATTGTAAAAATGTCTGATATTGTATTGTCATTAGGTCAGGCAAACGTAACCAACAAAAACAGTTTTTTGATAGAATATTTCCGCTCTGCACCAGTCTAGTTTTGATGGATAGATTCCACCTAGTTTGTAGCTATGAGGTCAAATGCAGCTTTTTTTATGCACTCTAAAGGTTCCTACTTTAGGTGTAGGGAAATCATTCAGTAAAGAGGATATAAGTATAGCTAGAACAATATTTTTTCTCCTCATCTTTTGATCTGTTATGAACCACTCATATCTGTTTCTCTTTCCCTTCTATTTTCAATTTAATTGAGGAAAAGACTTTTCCTAGCCAACCATCCCTGCAATACTCTTCTGATTAATTCAATTAACACAGTTTTTACTGCCACCTGGTGGCTAATTTTTTAGTGAAGAACTGGAATTACTTTCAAAGCAAACAAATAAAGTATCTATTGATTATTACAAAGTTACAAAGTTATAAAGGCTGAAAAAAGACCTGCATCCATCAAGTTCAACTTTTCTCACATCTGTTTTTGTTGTTGATCCAAAAGAAGGGAAAAAATACAGTTTGATGCTGTAACAGATGCCCTGTTTGTTGGATTTATAATTTTGTTGCCCTTCACCCGGCATAAGAATTCAACCGAACAAACTGAACTCAATGGGTTTGTTTTCAGAACATTTTACTGAACGTTCGACCACCCAAGCCAGTCGTGTGCCGACAATTGACTTATTTGACTCTGTGCCAAACTCCAACCCCAATGTTCTAAGTGGTTCACTAGGTGGCCGTCATCGTATGCACAAACACGTGGCAGCGACCATCTTGTTTTGTTGAACGTGTCCAGCGGGATTTGGTCGTCGAGTATCTGAAACTATTTTTGGAAACTCGATCTCCCGAACAATGCTGAGACTTCCAGGACCACTTAAATTCATGATAATCCATCCGAAGAAGGCAGTACGCAGTAGAAACTATATACGAATGAAGCGGCACACGACCATCAAACGCACAAACGATTATGTGAACCGTAGTTCGACATTTTATAATGCACGAAAGAGACTGGCCGCATCAGCTGAATTCATGGTACTATTCTGGGCAGAAGCCTCGTGTGCGGCCAGGCAGAAATGGGACTTCCAGCTAACTCCCGAACCCCTGAACCGATTCACATGAGTTTTCGATATGTTGTTCCCCTAACTATGGACTATAAGAAAATATATGTTTTATGGGGTTTGGATGTGAATTTGGGGTATTTCTAAAAATGGGTAAAAATGTAAAAAAATTTTGTTTGGAAATGATTGAGTTGATAGAGTAATTAACCCAATTATCTCCTAAGCAGAGGGGAGGAATTGTGTGTAATGAATGGGAGTGTTTCATTATGTGATTTACTATTTATTGGTTGTAGAGCACAGAAGACAAACAAGTACTGCGTAACTGTGCGATATGGAGAGGGGCCACTAGACCTAATCTTGGTGCCCCACACCACCGCACAGGTGCAGATCTTACCCAAATATAGTGTATAGCTCAAGATAATGACAAGTAATACAAAATGAGTAATAATAAATCAATTAAACGTAACCTTTATTGCGTCATACGACTGAAAAAAAAATAAGAAGAAAAAAGTGAAAAGAAACCGTGCAAAGTGTATTCGTGGTTAAATGGGGAAATCTAATGGAAATTTGCTGGCATTAATCCACAATGGAGGCTAAAGAGCAGTCAGATCCTATCAAGATAAGTCAATGTATATCTATAGCTAGAGGACCAGTGCTTTGATATGTAAATATGTGTCTATATAGCCAAATAGCAATGTATAAGATATAATTCAAAAGTCTAGTGAGTAAAGTTGTGATGTAATAGCACATTTCCCAGAAGGCAAACTATCAACACAATACCCTCAAATGAGCACTTAGTTATGTATTTGTAAAGTGACAAAAGCTGCCAGTTAGCATAAGGATACACTCAAAAGACTTGGCTCAAGGAGAACACAATCTATATTGATAGTAAATGTAACAAAATCTAAATAGAAATACAGTGTTTCCATTATAACATAACACAGTGTCTAAAAAGGGGAAACATTCCCATTTGTCAATAGAAACTCTGGTGCCTGTCAGCTAAAGCAATATCAGCCAGCTGAAAAATGGTTATAAAAAGTAGATATACCAGACGGAAAAGAGGAAAATTATATTGACAGAGCTACAAATAATAGAGACTAAATGTAAAGGTACAAACAAGTATGTATTGATATATAAATATAAATAGTCCCTATGTGAAAAGATAATAAAGAGACCAAAACCCCATACCCACAGATAGCCAGATCAAAAAAGAGTGCTCAGACGGCTCCCGCACTGCCTCACCTCCCCTTCCCTGTAGCGTGGCCGAGCTCCTCTCCGGTCCGCGACCCGGCCGGACTGACAGGAAGTGCACACTGAGTGTGCACTTCCTGTCAGTCCGGCCGTGTCGTGGACCGGAGAGGAGCTCGGCCACGCTACAGGGAAGGGGAGGTGAGGAGAAGATTACAAGGAGGGACGGGGATTGGAGGGGGGGAGTAGAGAAGATTACAGGGAGGGAGGGGGGAGTGGAAAAGATTAAAGGGAGGGGTGAGTGGAAAAGCTTGAAGCTAAAGGGGGAGGGAGAAGATTAAACGGAGGGAGGGAGAGGGATGGGAGTGGAGAAGATGGGAGGGAGGGGGGAGTGGAGAAGATGGAGGGAGGAGGGGAGTGGAGATGGATTATGGAGGGGGAGTGGAGAAGATTACAGGAGGGGGAGAGAAGATTACAGGGAGGGGAGAAGAAGAGAAGATTAAAGGGGGGAGAGAAGATTACAGGGAGGGAGAAGAAGAGAAGATTACGGGGGAGAAGAGATTACAGGGAGGGAAGGGGGGAGAAGAAGAAAAAATTACAGGGGGGAGGGGAGAAGATTACAGGGAGGGGGAAGAAGAGGAGAACACGGAGGGGGAGAACAGGAGAACACATGGAGAGGGGAAAGAAGAGGAGAACACAGGGAGGGGGAAGGAAGAGGAGAACACGGGGGGAGAAGAAGAGGAGAACACAGGGAGGGGGATTGAGGAGAACATGGGGGAGGGACGGGGTGGTGTAGAGACCACTAGGGGAGGGGGGTGAGGAGAGACCGCTAAAGGAGGGGGGGAGAGAAGAGACCACTAATAGAAAGGGGGGCAGAGGAGAGGAGAGACCACTAAGGGGCAGGGGAGATCTCTACGGGATGGAAGGGAGAGCTCTATAGGACAGGGGGCAGAACAGGGAGCTCTTTCACACTACGCACACACACACAATGCATCCCTATACACACAGAAACACAACATGCTTCCCTTACACACAGAGAAATACACAATGCATCCATTACACACACACACACACACACAATGCAACCATTACACATAAAGACAATGCATCCTTTGCACATATACACAGAAACACAAAATGCATCCCTTACACACACATGCAAACACACACTGCTTCTCTAAAACACACAGAAACACAATGCATCTCTTACACACACTCAACGCACCCCTTACAGACACACACTGCATCCCTTACATACACAGAAACACACTTTGCATCCCTTATGCATACAAACACAGATTCAGACAATGCATCCCTTACACACAACAAGAAACACACAATACATCCCTTATACACAAACACTCACTTCTTTCTATACCTTACACAAAAACACACTGCATCACCTACACAAACTGGTATCCCTATACACTACATTCCATAAGCACATACATTAGATACTCTACAGCAACACATAACACATCCCCTACACACTCCACTCCCTGTGAGCGAACTCATGGGTGGAACATGTAGGTGGACTTATGGGTGGGCCTTATGGGCATACTCACCATCAGGCCCTGGGGCCCAGACCTTGAGCTGTTTAAGGGGCCCCAAAAAAATGGAGCTGCTTCCCGTTCTCCCAGAACATTGAATTTTGTGACCACAGTTACAAACAGCCTCCAGAGATCCTGTTCTACACCAGACCAGTGGAGCCAGACTGCAGCCAGAGCCCATCACCATCCTCATCTGTTTGTAAGTAGGCAATCTAGTATATTATTAGTGACACTAATCTAATTTACATCACATTAAAGGGACAGTATAGTCCAGCTTAGTAAAGTGGTTCTGGTGTCTATAGTTTGTCCCTGCAGGCTTTTTAATGTAAACACACACTGTGTGCAGTACTGGCGTTAGTTCATATGGCGGATCATATGGGTGGGGCATTGCGATGTCACTGGGGGGTGGGTGGAAGGGGGGGCGGCAAATCTTTCTTTTGCCTAGGGCGGCAAAAATGTGTGTGTGTATGGGTCAGTGAGTGTGTGTGGGGAGGGTCAGTCTGTGTATGTATGGGTCCGTCTGTATAAGCGAGCAGTCTGTGTGCGTGTATGGGTCAGTCTGTGTGTGGGGGGCAGAGTGTGTGTCTATGAGTTTGTATGGGTCAGTCTGGGTTTGTATGGGTGAGTCTCTGTAAGTGCTTGAGCTCCAAGAGACAGAACTCTCATCCTGTGACCTCCCCTGTACCCAATGGATAGGCAGCCTTCTCAACCACCATGGATTTGATTGTGCCACCCCTTCCCTGCAAGGTAAGATGAGGGAAAGAGGAATATTCTTTTTTTTTTTTTTTTATCAATTATTATAGTAAAAATTGTAAAGCTCTTCACTGTCCCACTCTCTACACACCCTCACAGACAGTGAATCCCCCACATACAGTACACTCCCACCAACACAGAGTACACCTTTGCATACACACACAGTGCACCCCTCACACACATGATCTCTTCACCCACATACACACGTCTTCCCCACATACATTAATTCCCATGGCTTGATACTTTGATTTGATACCATAGTCCATTAGCACCTTATGGACCGCTGGGACTGAAGTAAGTGGATGCGTCAACATCACCTATTTTGACTCCGTGTATGCTGGGTGTGGTTCGGATGAGTTCTGCCAACAACAGGATGTATATAAGTGGCGACAGGGGGCAACCCTGCCTTGTACCGTTTATGAGGTTAAATCTAGTAGATGTAAATCCTCCAGTAGACACCACCGCTGTTGGTTCTTTGTAGAGGGCCATAATCTTAGAAATAAAGTGTGGTGGGATATCAAACTCCTTGAGGGCCGAGACCAAGAACACCCAGCCTAGCCGGTCAAACACTTTCTCCGTGGCGAGCGAGAGCAGGTTGCCCTAGTCCCAGTACCTTTCACGTGACACAACAGGTCAACCACTATGCACGAGTTATCTGCCCCTTGGTGCCCAGCCACAAACACCACCTGGTCCACTCCAATCAGGGATGGCAAAACCAGTGATAATCTAGTTGCCAGCAGTTTGTCATATATTTAGGCATCTACATTCAGGAGAGATATAGGCCTAAAGTTTTTGCATTCATTAGGTTGTTTTCCCGGTTTAGATAGGGTGATAATGTTAGCTAATGATAGGCCCTTAGTGGAGTTGAATAGTTTAGTCAGAAACGGTTCTAGGATATCCCCAAAAACAAGGTATATATTTAGTTGTGAGGCCATCTGGTCTTGGCGCTTTGTGGGGATGGTTAACCTGATATCGTCTTAAGGATATCTTCAGTAGAGACAGCTGAAGTCAATGCTGCCGATTGGTCACTTTGGGAAAGGGAAACCTGTCCTAGAAACTCCTGTAATCAGTCCCCAGAGGGTTGTTCATTTGAGTGGTCTGCTTGTATGTTGTAAAGGGTCTTATAAAATATTGAGAAATTCTCGCTAATGTCCTGAGGTTTGTAGCCGATGTAGTACCGATGTAGTGTTATTTATGCGTAGGGGGGAGATGCACTGTTTTGCTTGTCTGTGTTTGAGCATATTAGCTAACAACTGCTAGTCTGTTGAGCCAGTCTGACATTTGTGATTCTCGTTTACATTTGAAGTAAGTCACTCTTCTAATAAAAATTCCGCTAATCATGGCTTTGTGAGCTAACCACAAGTTGTCTAAGGATGTCTCAGTGGTGTCGTTTCTAGTAAATTATTCTTTCAGTTCTACTCAGACGCTCTTTACAAAATGTATATCTTGGAGCAAAGATTTGTTTAACCTCCAGAAGCCCTCCCCTGTATATGTATAGGCATCTCTTAGGTGTATTAAAACTGGCGCATGGTCTGTCCATGTAATTACACATTTTTCTATTTCTGTTAGGTCTGTAGGGAAGTATAAAATCGGTCCAGTCTCGTATATGAAATATGGACTGCTGAGTGGAACGTGTAGTCACGTTTGCACTCATGCAGTGTGCGCCACATTATGAAATTGAATTCTGCATCTCAGAGACCTGCAGGAACCTTGCAGCGTCTTCAGCCATTTTTTTTTTGTAAATTGAACTGATGAGTCAACAGTAGGTTCTGCTATAAAGTTAAAATCCCCACACAGCATCGATTTTGCTTGTTTGACCCTATCAATTTTATTACATAGCATATCAAGAAAGTGGGTCTGGTTGGAGTTGGGGAAGTAAACATTCATTATAGTATATGTGACCTCATTTATATTGCAGACCAAAATTAGGAATCTACCTTTAGAATCTGAGTTTATGCAAGAGAGTGAACTCTACATTATCACTAAGTAGAATGGACACCCCCTTTGCTTTGATATGGGCAGTGGAGTGAAACTGTCTGGTATATTTTTTTGAAAAAAAAGATTGAGGTGGTTGTTTATTAAAATGTGTCTCTTGGTGGCACACTATGTCACTTTGCCATTTGGTCTTTGTATAGAAGGTTGCATTTATGTTGGGTATTTTACCCCTTAACGTTGTATGTGACTATTTTCATAAAGTGTCAAAGGGGATGTGAGCTGTCTGATGTTCGAAGCTCCTCTCCCAATCCTGTTTCAGAAGTGTGAAAGTGGGAGTCATAGGGAAGGGGTGGAAAAGGAAAATTGCAAAAAACATAAACCAAAGTATATAAAGAAACCAAAATATTTACAAACAGAATAGCCCAATTACTGTCCACCGAGGGGGGCCTAGGCAACTGCCTGGGGTCATGGGAGTAGCAGTCAACACCAGTGTCTGATCTAGCAGTCACCTGACGATGGCATACTGCACTAACTGCACACTGTTTTATAAACAATAAGAACTACTTTTTAACTTGCACAGACCTCTTGATATAGCTCTTGTTTAGGGAACCTAGTCCCTTGCCATTATACATTTTTTTTTTTTTTTTATAAACTTATAAATTTGGATTAGCAACCTGACATACGCTAGGTTTAGCTGGTACATATAAGAGCATACAATTGTAGAGATGTTTGTCTAGTTGTGAACTTAACGATTATTGAGCATTAGTGACTCTTACTATCTGAAACACATATGCTTAACTTTAGGCATTATAACAATTTAACTTTCTGCATAACTGTATATGGAACAAGTTTACATTACCCTGTGGTATGAGACACTCCACTTGGCTTCATTTATCTGTGTTGTTTAGTGCGGTTTAAGGGATGTTTTGCCACTCTGGGAATAGTCTCTTGGGTTATGATGCAGAAGGTAATATAGGGACCTGAATATATATGTCCCAGTCTTGCAAGGTCTTCTGTCCCTCTTCCACCGTCTTGATTGTGTTACAGTCCCATTCCTTATCACCAGTATTTTAGTAGAGAAACCCCAATGATATGGTATCTTTTGAGTGCATAGAGTTGGTCATCATGCTATATTTCATCACTGCTTGCCACTGGGGTTGGCTGTCAAAGTAAAAACTTCTAAAGATCTGATTTCTCATATTTTTCATGTAGGCTGTGTGAGTCACAGGCAGGGGAGGTGTGGCTATGGCTGCATTGACAGAAACAAAAGTGAATTAACTCCTTTGGCAAAAGGAGTTCACCTGAAAGCTCCTCATTCTCCATTGTGCCCACCTTGTCAGTCCTATCGTGGAGGACATGGAACCCAGGCGACTCATCACCTTCTTCGCTGAAGTCACCTTGCATGCCAGTATCTCCACAACCTGTTTCTGTATTGTCAGGATCCTCTCTGGGGAGAGTTGAACCGTCCCCGTTGAAGTGTTGAACAGAGCACCCAGGTATGTCATGGACTGACTCGGGCAGAGAAGGCTCTTTTTGACATTGATCCTCCAACTGTGATGTTGTAGGAACTGAAGGCAAACAGTTGCATGGGAGGACAAAGTGTCCTTGTCGTCCGCC
>OW240915.1:161366266-161386289 GCA_933207985.1 Pelobates cultripes | reverse complement strand
CTGTGCCATCTGCTGAACAATTTTAGATAGCATTTCTCATAAGTACTCTGGGTCTCTCATGTTCTTTGCTTGATTTTATACATCTAGACAATATGTTATCAGACAAGCATTTCCTATGTAATTTAACAAGGTCATAAAAAATAAATATGTCTTCCAGATTCCCTGCACATAATTATGAGCCGTTTTCTATCCACACATTTATATAATTAAGCACTTAATTAAGCATTTTTGTGAGTTAAGTTAAAATTACAGATGTGAAAGACCCTAAAATAAAAAATAAAAAAAATAAAAATAAAACGTCCATTTATATTAATGCATTAAGAAAACAAACTGTAGCTGTCATATTTATTTTAGTATGTTCAAAGCACGTTGTCAACCATTTGCTACTGGTGGGAATTATTTACCAACTAAATTCATGTAAATCGTCAAAAAAGTATATGTAAGAAAACATTTGACTAACTTAAACTACATGCTACAAGATCTTCTCTTAGATGTACTTACAACCAAAATCTAACATAGCTAAACCATGTTTTAGTTAATTCATAATCAAAATCATATATAGTTCAGTTTGTTTTATAAAGCAATACAAAATGTAATTGTTTTTGGAGAAGATTTGAAGAGTATAAAGAGTGTATTTGTATAAATAAATACATTTAGTCATTGAAGTATACCCTTCCATGTTACAACGTTATGCATTGTGGAATGTGAGTTAGAGTTGGGGTATGTGTTCCATTGTGTGAGACTGTTCCTGTACAAACCAATCTCAAAGTGTGCAGCCTAAATCCAAAGAACACGGCTATGTTAAGGATAGGAAACACTTCACCTTAACCTGAGACATGACTACATGGCAATCTCTGCAGAGATGAAAAGTTAAAGCTTACCTTTTATAAGTGATATTATAATTAGAAAAAGACTAACTATAACTATGTACAATTACAATGAATTGAATAATGTATTTATCTACTCCAAATTCTAAATGGTCACAGGTCTTTCTTCCTAATAGGTTAAGATAATAGTGTGGTAAAATGATAATCAGGCTTTTCAACTGTTTATATAAGGACTGGAGGTATATAGTCATGGAAAAAGGAAATTACATTTTAGGACATATCAATCATCTGTTCCTTGGCAGGTCTTATAATTAGGTAATACAACCTCAGATGAACAACAGATGGCATATTACACCGTGTCATGATTTATTTAACAAAAATAAAGTTAAAATGGAGAAGCCATGTGTGAAAAACAAAGTACACCTTATGATTCAATAGCTTGTAGAACCACCTTTAGCAGAACTTGAAGTGATCGCATTTTGTATGACTTTATCAGTTTCTCACATTGTTGTTGAGGAATTGTGGCCCACTCTTCTTAACAACACTGCTTCAGTTCATTGAGGTTTGCTGGTGTAGCGGAGAGCTGATTTCTCACAGCTAAACTCCACCAAGTACTTTAAGAGGATGCAGGAACAAGTAATAAATCCAAGAGAATATCCAGCACAATCAGCATTACAATCTAATAATATCCATCACTTTCCCCAATCACTGGACGACACACAGTATCAGGAGTAGAACTGACTTTTAATCACACAACCTTCTTTTAATGCATTCTCCCATGCAAGGGAGGGATTTACAGTAATTACACAATACACCAATCATACACGAGTTGCCACCCACACATCCCCTCCCCTTAGTGTGACACATAATCCCATTATGTAGGACACACTTCCCCTTGTTTTCTGGATGTACCCCTAAACCTAGGAGTACCCCTTTAAATATTGCATCCCCTGGTACCCCTGATCTGGGTGAAACACATATCCAAAAATCACCCAGATCAGATCAGGGGTTCAGGAGTTATAGGGGTTTAAAGTTTTGTGGAGGTCCCTTTAGGCCCACTGAAGCATGGCTTTCCAGCCCAAACCAGTTCCAAGTAGTCTGGCAGTGTGCCTGGGACAACGCCCTGCTGGAGAACAATGGGACAGGAAACGGGGGAGGGGTACACTTTCCTATACACAATCCATACACAGTCCAACAGAAGTCCATATACTGTGCTTAAAGGGCCAGTAGCCGCATAATAAAAATCCATCATGCCCAAATACTGTCTTTAAAGGGCAATACCCCCAGGGCCATAGTCACATGGCAGGAGGCGGCCAAGCAAGCCTCTCCAAAAGCTCATGGCAAACTCTCTTAAAGGGTTGAGTTTGCTACAGCTGGCATATGTTTATGCACAGCTTTTTTAAGGTCCTACAACATTTCATACCTGTTGAAGTCTGGACCTTTTCATACACCGCATTTCATACCTGTTGAAGTCTGGACTTTGACTGGGCCATTGCAACGCCTTGATTCTTTTCTTTTTCAACCATTTTTGTTGTAGATTTGCTTGTGTGCTTAGGATCAATATTCTTTTGCATGATGCAAATTCGGCCAAGCTTGAGCTGTTGGACAGATGGCCTCACATTTGACTCTAAAATACTTTGATATACCAAGGAGTTCTTGGTCGACTCAATAATGGGAAGATTCCTAGGTCCTTAACCTGCAAAACAAGCCCAATACATCACCCCTCCACCACCAACAGTTGGTATGAGGTGTTTGTGCTGATATGCTGTGTGTTGATTTTACCAAACATAGCGCTGTGCATTATTGCCAAACATTTCACTTTGGTCTCGTCTATACAAAGAACATTGTTCCAGAAGTCTTGTTATTTGTTCACATGCAACTTAGCAAAGCTAAGCCATGCTGCCATGTTTGTTTGTTTTTGAGAGAAGACTCCAAACAAACCATACTTGTTCAGTCTTTTACTAATTGTACTATAATGAACTCCAACATTTAACATGCTAAGTGAGACCTGCAGAGTCTGAGATGTAACTCTTGGGTTTTTTGCAATTTCTCTGAGCATTCCATGGTCTGACCTTGGAGTGAATTTGCTGTGACATATTCTCCTGGGAAGACTGGCAACTATCTTAAATGTTTTCCAATTTTGAATAATCTTTATCATTGTAAATTGATGGACTTACAATTGTTTAGAAAAGGCCCTGTAACCCTCCCCAGTTTAATGGACATCAGCAATTGCTTCTCTAAGATGATTGCTGATGTCTTTCCTCCTTGGCATTGTGTTAACACACAGCTGAATGCTCCAGATCAGCAACCTGTTAAAACTGTGGCTTTTATTGAGGTGGTCACCCTTGTTGATAATCAATTAATCAAGGTCATTTGATTATCATCACATGTCTGCTACTTGGCTTCTTAATTCCTATGGAAGCAGTAAGGGTTTACTTAGTTTTTCACACATGATTTCTCCATTTTGGCTTTATTTTTGTAGTTCATATGAGGTTGTGTTTACCTACTCTTAAGATCTGCTAAGGAACAGATAATTGTACATTTTTGATTATTATTTCAACCTTTATAGAAATATTATGGGGATAAAAATGGTTTCACATTGCATACTATCACATCTATTACATCAAACAATTAATTTTTTTTTATATATAAATAAATGTAAATAAATTGTTTTCCATGGAACCCTTTGACATAGCATATCAACATCATAGGAACTTCCCCTCTCCTCCTCTCCCAAGTAAAAGAAATTAAAAAAAAATTTAAAAATGTGTGCCGTTGTGTTAAACCTTTTTTTTTGTATGTGCCCGTGTGTGTCTGTGATTCAAGGTGTGTGTATCTGTGTGTCAATGTGTATCTGTGTGTGTGTGTGTGTGTATGTATGTATGTATCTATCTGACACATAGATACACACACACACACACACACACACACACTAGCACATAGTGGCATACAGATACACACACTGACACACAGATACACACACCTTGATACACAGTGTGTATCTGTGTGTGTGTGTATCTGTGTGTCAAAGTGTGTGCATCTGTGTTTGTATGTGCCGGTGTGTGTATCTGTGTGTCTGTGTGTGTGTATGTATCTGACATATAGATACACACACTGGCACATAGTTGCACACAGACACACACACTGACACACAGATCCACATACTGACAGATACACACACCTTGACACACAGATACACACACTGGCACATACTCACACTGGCAGATACACTGACACTCACAGACACTGGCACACACATATACATACACAGTGACATTTACACACTTTGACACACAGATACACAAACTGGCACATACACACACGGATTAAAACATATTGGGAGATAAACACATTGACACAGGTACACACACACACACATACATGTGTTTAATTTGTTGTTCACTTACCTTTTTTCTTCAGGAGGCTCTTCAGTGCTGCTGGCTGAGGTCTGCAGCTGCTCACTCCCCGCTGCTCCCTCTCTATCCAGCCGGTGTGCTCTGTCTTGGAGGAAGTGCTGCCATTTCTTCCCAGCATCCAATACTACAGGGGTCTGTTTAGCGATACCCATCGGGTGGCACTAAATGCTTGGGCCACCTGACCGGCAAATCCCTGCGGAACCGCAATCTTGTTCTGCGGAACCCCAACAATAATTGGGAAATGCTGATATATATATGTACATATATATATATATATATATATTTATATTTATACAGTGAGGGGAAAAAGTTCTTGATCACCTGCTGATTTTAAACGTTTGTCCACTGACAAAAATGATCAGTCTATAATTTTAATGGTAGGTGTAGTTTAACACTGAGAGACAGAATAACAAAAAAGAAAAATCCAGAAAAACGCATGTAAAAAAAAAGTTAAAAATTGATTTGCATGTCAATGAGTGAAATAAGTATTTGATCCCCTATCAATCAGCAAGATATCTGGCTCCCATGTGTCTTTTATACAGGTGACGAGCTGAGATTAGGAGAACTCTCTTAAAGGGAGTGCTCCTAATCTCAGTTTGTTAACTTGTATATAAGACACCTGTCCACAGAAGCAATCAATCGATGAGATTCCAAACTCTCCACCATGGCTAAGACCAAAGAGCTGTCCAAGGATGTCAGGGACAAGATTGTAGACCTACACAAAGCTGGGATTGGCTACAAGACCATCACAATGCAGCTTGGTGAGAAGGTGACAACAGTTGGTACGATTATTCGCAAATGGAAGAAACACAAAAGAACTGTTAGTCTCCCTCAGTCTGGTGCTCCATGCAAAATCTCACCTCATGGAGTTTCAATGATCATGAGAATGGTGAGGAATCAGCCCAGAACTACACAGGAGGATCTTGTTAATGATCTCAAGACAGCTGGGACCATAGTCACTAAGAAAACAATTGGTAACACACTATGTCGTGAAGGATTGAAATCCTGCAGCACCCGAAAGGTTCCCCTGCACAAGAAAGCACATGTACAGGCCCGTCTGAAGTTTGCCAGTAAACATCTGAATGACAGAGAAGAACTGGGTAAGTGTTGTGGTGAGATGAGACCAAAATTGAGCTCTATGGCATCAACTCAACTCGCCGTGTTTGGAAGTGGAGGAATGCTGCCTATGACCCCAAGAACACCATCCATACTGTCAAACATGGAAGTGGAAACATTATGCTTTGGGGGTGTTTTTCTGCTATGGAGACAGGACAACTTCACTGCATCAAAGGATTGTGGGTGAGAACCTCCTTCCCTTAGCCAGGGCATTGAAAATGGGTCGTAGATACCATACTTAAGAACCATATTGTTAATCCCCTTATTATATTATATAAAAAGAAGGGTGGGATCTCTAGATGTATTAAGGTGTTAGAATCAATGGAACAAGATTCTCATGCTACCTCCTTCGTTAAATGGGAACAAGATATCGGGGAATCCTTTTCACTTCTGGAATGGACCAAAGCTACACTCCTAGTTAAACATTGTATACATAGTGTCTCTCTTTATGAAACACATTTAAAGATAATATATAGGTGGTATATGGTACCGACTAGACTATACAAAATATCATCTGTCCATTCTAAGAATTGTTGGAGATGTGGAATTGAGGAGGGAACTATTTACCATATATGGTGGGAGTGTCATGGTCTGGATAATATAAAAATTCAAATGTTTGGCCTTATTAATTCTATTTTTAAGGAGATAAAAGAAATTAGTCCTCAACTTTTTCTCTTTAACATTGGTTTTCCTTCGCAGGACAAATATCAAAAATATCTCTTGACTCATATATTTTTTGCTATTAAAATATGTATAGCAAGGGCTTGGAAATCTTCTACCCCATTAATATGGCACAATATTATGGAGCAAATAGAGTATCAATATAGGATGGAATCAATTCCCTTTTTTGGTACTAGAGATGTGGCCAAATTATGGTTACCCTGGACAAACAGACAGAATTCATGATTATGCATTGTGGTCCCCCCCTTACCGAGTCTCAGAGGAGTAATGTTAAAAAAAATTTTTGTTGTTTTTTTTTTTTGTTTGTTTTTTTTGTTTGTGTATTTAACTTTTTTGTTGTCCTTTTAGCATTTATCCTTTGTATCTGGTTGTCTTAAAGTGCTGGAGGATTGCCTTTGGGGTACCTCACATGCAAATGTTAAAATTTTATATAATAAAAAAAAAAAATAAAAAAGAAAATGGGTCGTAGATGGGTATTCCAGCATGACAATGACCCAAAACACACAGCCAAGACAACAAAGGAGGGGCTCAAGAAGAAGTACATTAAGGTCCTGGAGTGGAGTAGCTGGTCTCCAGACCTTGATACCATAGGAAATCTGTGGAGGGAGTTGAAGGTTCGAGTTGCCAAAAACGTCAGCTTTGAAACCTTATTGACTTGGAGAGAATTTGCAAAGAGGAGTGTGACAAAATCCCTTCTGAGATGTGTGCAAACCTGGTGGCCAACTACAAGAAACATCTGACCAATGTGATTGCAAACAAGGGTTTTGCAATCAAGTACTAAGTTGAAGGGGTCAAATACTTATTTCACTCATCAACATGCAAATCAATTTATAAAACTTTCTTGACATGCATTTTTCTGGATTGTTTTTGTTTTGTTATTCTGCCTCTCACTGTAAAAATACACTTACCATAAAAATTATGGACTGATCATTTATTTTTCAGTGGGCAAACATTCAAAATCAGCAGGGGATCAAATACTTTTTCCCTCACTGTATATAAGTTTTTTACCTTATATTTAGGATAGTGTTTCACTAATCAGTCTGACTTCTGCCTGAGGAGTCTTTATCCTGACTGGACTGCATAATTATTCGGTATGGTGCTAGGGTTGGTGTTATTCCAACCTCTCTGTAAGGACGGCATCTGTCTCCGAGTATTCTCTGAATTTAATAAGTCAATTGAATTCTATTACTGAAGAAAAAATATTTTGCACATGTATTATCAGAAAAGTATGGATTTGTACACAGTTGTAGATAGTATTTTTAATATTTTCTTACTTCTTTTTACTATATTGATGATGCTGCTGACACCTGGTGGTTAACATACACCATGTCATGATTTATCAGAGTTATTCACTAATGTGAGAATTCAAAGTGAATTGAAAGTGGTTTTCACATTTTAGGCCAATGTAGCAGAACTGGAAGCATAGCTGACTTGAGATCTCTGACTGAGATTTTCCAGTTTGGAAATGTTTGCCTTAAATTTGAAATTCGGTTTTAATTTGCTTTGAATTCTTACTTTAGGGAAAAATGCTATATATCTTTACATCAGCTCAATATAGTTAGTATGATTTTAACCTGTCATTATATAAGATGATTTTAGAACCAGTGACCTATAAGAGTGATAATAGATTAATCAGTTATTTATTTCACTTGCAATGTAAATTATTATATGAAACTTTCATTTATTTATTTTTATAGCATTAGTAAATGTTATGTTTTAATTTTCAACACTTCTGGTATTGGCCTTATCAGGAAATGTATTAAGCATATAGTGGCTCACTGAACTGAGCACCAGTATGTTTAGCAAGAATAACAACATTAACTCATCCACTACCAGGTTATATTCCTTTAAAAAAAAATGCAAAAGCTTTATTTGAACTAGCAGATGCATAGCTACTACATAAACCAAGGATAACATAGCAACTTTGTGCAAATGTTGCTGTTCAGTAATGCAAAAAAATATTGTGTCAATTTACTACATTTTGTAAATTTTTTTATTATTATTTCATTCTTTACAGAAATATGATAGGGATAAAAATGGTTTGACATTGCATAATATCACATCTATTACATCAAACGATTTAAAAAAAAAATTGCATTGAAGTAGAAATAATATTTTTGTCAGGCAAGTGTTTATAATAAGTGTCCCAAAATATTTAAGAGTTGATTGGAGCAGATAAAAGGGTCATTATTCTAGTACCAATAAAAAGTCTGTTTGTGTGTCATTAGGAATATTTGCTTCCAGTCATTATCTGTGAGGGATAAGTTGAGTTCATGGAACTATTTTCAGACACTGAAATTCCCGAACACCGCTGGACTTCTATGATCGCCTGTGTTCGGTTCTACAACACTTAGAAAGACACTGTTCGATGGAAATATTCCCATGGACAAGAGAAACAAGCTCCAGGCTAAGAACATTGACTATGTTCGGTAGTTTGTTCGGTTTTAAACTACCGAACTAAACCGACCGCAAGCCCTGTTTCTCTAGAACTGTTTTGGGCATGGGACCATGCATGCGGTCAGTCAAATTATGACTTCCTAGAAATTCCTTAACCCCTGAACTGATCTGTGTGATTTTTGGATATGTTGGTCACCTAGATCAGGGCTATATGGGATGTAACTGTTGTGGGGTTTTATGTATTTTTAAGGTACTTTTGGGGTGTTTGGGAAATGTGTGTTTTTTTGTGCCTGGAAATAATTGAGTTTAATACAGTGCTTGACTCAATTATCGCCCAGGCACAGGGTTGGGATTATCTTGTTTTGTATGGGAGTGTCCTGGACCTGAGAGCCAATGTAATATGTTTGTTTTTACTGTAGTCTATTCTCAGGTCCAGGGGGGAGTGCCCGTTGCATGGGGACCTGCATATAAGGCCAGTGGTGGCTGCCAATAAACGTATTCAAGCTTGTACTCCTAGAACTATGTGTCGTCTGGTTACTGGGAGAGGAAAGTGCTATTTGTTTAATCATTGCTTCTGTGTTTGATCACTGTTCCCAAGAGGGAAAGTCCTTGTAAGGACTAGAGCTCTCAGGACTGAGTGTCGTCCAGTCCCTGGGGGTGTCTAGAGCGAATTCCCCATTTGGTTCCAGAGGAGAGCAGTTCCAGGACCCCAGTCAAGCCACGGCGACTGAGGGGAAGAATGCTGAGATTGTCCCCTGTTCCAGTTAGGAAGCGGTCCTTGGCGGAGGTACCCCTTCAGTAACATTGTGATAATTTTTAAACATTTACATGGTAAGGCAAACATTGCTGATTTAGAATAGCATCTCCAGTTCCATTTATTTAATAATGGATGGTTTGGTCTAAATGCTTAATTTTTGCTTTCAGTTGAATTGCATATTGTTTATTACATGTGACTTTAATAGTGGAGTCACATATTACATTTTATCCTAAAACTATACTAAAGGATACACACTTAGTGTCTTAGCAGCTAACTAAATTTAACATCTAAAAAGAATACACTAACTGATTTTGAAGTGCCTTTACACTTATAGTCATATTTCATATTATTTGTTAGTTCAGTGTTTGTCCACTAGATGTCCTTCTTCACCTCCTTTTGATTAAAAATGAGAAACCGAAAGTAACCTACTTTAACATTTAAATCATAATTTAAATCTATAATAAAAGTGATTATTGGTGGGGAAATTGCAAATTATAGGCCATAATAGCCAATCTGGTCAAATACTCTTACTATGTTGAGTTAAAATTGCCAAATAGTTTTGTTAATTTGGTCAAAATGTTCTATTTAATGAATAACTCTGTGAGTTGCCTACATTTTGACATTCAGTCTTAAAATTTTTACTACTTACACTGCATGGTATTTGTTATCTTTCTATCGTGACAAATAAACACTACTCATAATTAAATAAAATACTAAATATGTACAGTACAATTTCAATTAGAAGTAATAAAAACACATGTGAGTGCTCTACACTTGTTTGAAATTTGTATGCATCAGAGAGCTTGATTTACATTAATAGCTTAATTTACAAGAGCCTGACAAACATTTTTGGCATTGAGGCAAAGTTGCATAAAAAACAGTACATTAAAACATTCTATTAACTAAATAGGGTAACTAAATGATCCAGACTGAAGCTAAAATACTCCATAGGAAACCACAGAAACCAATAAGAAATATTACAGTAAATTGCCATTGCTTAAGAACTGAACATTTCCTGTAAGTAATGAAACAGTGACACCTACTCATTGACCATATGGAAATATAAAATTAGTTTTATGTTTATACATTGTAAATTACAGAAAACAAATCTAAAAAAAATTGTCCCAAAGGCTGTTGTAGTTAGAACTGGCTTATTAGCCCTAACCCATGTCAGTGGTTTAATTACACTTTTAGTAGATTTGCACTGATTTACTTCATATTACATACATACATGTTGTGTGTATATTTGTTATTCATCTTTAAGTGATAATATATGTCACTATATAAGATTTTTGATTTGAGATAAAAATAATTTTTAGAATGATCTGCATGAACACTATATTTATAAAAGTGCTCCGCTTCATGATGGTTTGTGGTTTTATTTTTGCTTTGATTTTGAGGGGAGCTCAAAAAGTGTGATAGCAGCTATTATTTAAAAGTAAATTAATAATACATTTAGTATTAAGAAAAAAACTCTGGTGCACAATCTGTTATTTTGTTTTTCAAGCAGCAGAAATACGCGCTATATCCCTCTGTAGATGTCTTTTTTCACCAGTCTGCAGTCTCTTTCTTTCAGCAGCTCAGTTCACACTGCTTTTAGTGGCTGGGAATGTACTGAGAGACAAAGGCCAGGCCAAGAAAAGTTTTACAAAAAAAATAAACAGAGCGGCAAGCATGTAAGGTTTACAGACAGCCTCCCGACCAGCACTCAGCATGCAGGACCATGCATGGAGCACTGTGGAAGAGCTCTCTGCATGGTCCTATTGCCCACTGGACAACATCTAATGATTCATTCACACTGTGCTGCTCAGTGACAGTTTCCTGGTATCTCTGAATGTGGGATACCATGGGAAAAATGAGAATGGTGGGACAGGAGCCTAACATTGGGAGGCTTGCAGTCTAACTGATCAATGCTCTACTCTTTTGGAGCTAAAAAACTTTAATTATTCAGCCTCAGCCACACCTCCATAAAAACAAGATTTAATTTTTACAGCACAGCATGCTTATCAGCGGCAGAACTAACGACTGTGCAGCACACTTAAGGGGCCCATCAGGTGACTCATGCACTTAGGGCCACCCGATGAGTAGGCGTCTTCAGGGACCTGGTCATGCGATGTGTTCCTTTAACAGTGTGACTGGGCCCTGGTAATATTGGCAGCCTGGGAGAAAGTGAGAGTCTGTCACTTCCACCCAGCTAACAGATTGAGCTGCGCTTGAGGAACAGGTACACAGAAGGGACTTGGTCCGGGAGAGCCTCTCACTCCCAACAGCCTCAGGCAGCAAGCTGCAACCAATAGAAGTCACCCTTCAGCACCCAAAAGGCAGGCAACAGGATGGTGGCTGAAAATGTGTGCATTTTGGATGTGAGACTGTGCATCTGTATGTGCATCTGTGTGTCTGTGTATCTATCTGTTTGTCTATTTGTGTGTCTGTGTATCAATATGTGTGTCAATTGGGCCAGACTGGCAAGAAAATTCGGCCCGGGCATTTTTTAATTACAGCGGTCACTACAAAGGGGGCGGGGCCAGATAGGGTGTGTTTTGTCATCACCAATGACAAGCACGCCCCATCACAAAGTGAGCATGTTGGTTCAATGCTCTTCCAGGGTAGACCATGCGCAGAGCTCTGCTGAAGAGCTCTGGCATGAGAAAAAGACCCTGTATTTGTTCTGCACAGCGCAAGCAAATTTAACCCCTTCAGGACGGGTGACGGACGAGGTCCGTCACACAGGGGAGACCCTTAACGACGGGTGACGGACCTCGTCCGTCACGCGGTAAAATTAACCCCGGATCGCCGCTATCGCGGCGATCGCGGGGTTAATGGTGCTCCCGGTATGCCTCTGCATTAGAGGCATACCGGGAGCACCCGGTCAAGCTGCCCAGCACATGTGCTCGCTCTGACCACAAGTCGGAGCGAGCACATGTGCTCTGTATACTCACCTACCGGCTCCCTGCACTTCCGGGTTCTGTGTGAACTGCAGGGAGCCGGATCAGTGCTGATCCTGCCCCCTGCTGTTAAAAAAAATAAAGTTTATTTAAAGCCCCCCCCACTTACCCATTTTAATAAAAAAATTAACCCCTTCCCTGCCAATTGATCACTGACTACAGTGATCAATTGGCAGGGATTACATTTTACTATGATCTGATTTTTTTTTTTAACCCCTGAGGGTTAATTCTTTTTTTTTTTAACCCTCAGGGGTTAAATTAATTAAATTAATTAATTAAATTATTTTTAAATTATATATTTAGATAGCTGGGGTAGGTGGAAGTTAGTGGGGAATTGGGGGATTTGACGTTAGGCTAACTAGGGGTTAACGTTAAAAAAAGTTTTAAAAGAAACTTTAAAAAGTTAAAAATTAAGCTTAAAAAATGTTTTAATAACATTTAAGTAAAAAAAACAAAAAAACACACTTTACCTAGTCCAAATAAAAATTAACCCCTTCCCTGCCAGTCGATCACTGCCTACAGCGATCAAATAGAGATCACAGTATTATACTGTGATCTAATTTTTTTTAACCCCTGAGGATTAACTTTTATTTATTTTTTTTAACCCTCAGGGGTTCAATTTATTTAATTAATTAATTTAAATATTTTATAACTATATATTTTGCTAGCTGGGGTGGGTGGGAGTTATGGGAAAATGGGGAATTTACTGTTAGTGCTGCGTACTGCTAGTTAGGGGTTAACAGTAAAAAAAATAGCTTAGAAAAATGTTAAATCTGTAAAAAAGTTTTAAGAAAGTTTAGGAAAGTTTAAAAAAAATTTATAAGCAAAACAAAAGTTTAAAAACTAGTTTTTAAAAGTAAAAAAGTTATAAAAAGTAAAAAAATACATTTTAAAAACGCTCATTACCACTACACCTGGAACAAACTAGAGAAAAAATTATCCCACGCCAAGGTTCAAAATATGCCTTTTGAATTACCCCAGGGTGTATTCTTTAATAAATAGTATGTGTTTGTGGGGAAGTTTCAATAACCAACCGTCTAAACTATTCCAAATTGGAACATGGACACAGCGTAAAACTTCAAAGTTAGAAAAAAACTGAATGGCTGCGTCTCAAATGCGCCCCTTCAACATCCACATATACCTGGCAAAGGTACATACGGGGGTATTGCTGTACTCAGCCGACATAGCTGAGCAACATATGAAGTATTATACAGTCATAGCACACATAAGGTTTGCAAAATATGCTGCGCAAACTCACTTTGTATGTCAAAAAGGCAGAAAAAATGCTTATTACCACTACACTTGGTACAAGCTAGCGGAAAAATGATCCCACACTAAGGTTCAAAATATGCCTTTTGAAATACCCTGGGATGTCTTCTTTAAGAAATGGTATGGCTTTATGGGGAATTTGGATTATATAGCCTGGTAAAATACTCTAAAATGGGACATAGGCACAGCATAAAAATTCAAAGTTTGAAAAAAACTGGAATGGCTGTGTCCCAAATGTGCCCCTCCGATGTCCACACATACCTGGCAAAGGTACATACGGGGTATTGCTGTACTCAGCCGACATAGCTGAGCAACATATGAAGTATTATACAGTCGTAGCACACATAAGGTTTGCAAAATATACTGTGCAAACTCACTTTGTATGTCAAAAGGCAGAAAAAACGCTTATTACCACTACATCTGGTACAAGCTAGCGGAAAAATGATCCCACGCTAAGGTTCAAACTATACCTTTTGAAACACCCTGGGGTGTCTACTTTAAGAAATGGTAGGCCTTTGTGGGGTAGATTGAATTTAAAACCTGCGAAGATGCTTGGAAATTGCATATAGGCCCAGCGTCAAAATTCAAAGTTTGGTAAAAAAGGATATGGCTTGGTCTCCTATATGGCACTGTAGCTTCACAAAATAGTGACAAAGACATTCATTGGGGGTGTATTTTTACTCAAAAGACTTAGCTGAGCATAATTTGGGAGGTTTGAACTTAGTGGCACATATGAAATATACAAAACGCCCAGCAAAAATGCAATCCGTATGTAAAAAATGCACAAAATAATTTTTTTACCACATACTTTGGCATATATTGGTGAAAAAATGGGGGTATGTTAAGGCACAATATGCACCTTATGAGATACCCTGGAGTGTCTACTTTTACAAATGGTAGGCCTTTGTGGGGGTTTTTGAACAGTCAAACTGTTATAATACCCCAAATGGAAGCTAAGGCTCATTAAATCCATCTCTCAAAATTCTACTGTGAATACTGTAAAGGACAGGTCTCCTATATGGCACTGTAGCTTC
The DNA here is from genome assembly GCA_933207985.1 of Pelobates cultripes. Taxonomy (NCBI): domain Eukaryota; kingdom Metazoa; phylum Chordata; class Amphibia; order Anura; family Pelobatidae; genus Pelobates; species Pelobates cultripes. Next base: position 161,371,847 of record OW240915.1, on the reverse strand, counting down.
ACGAAATAGTGCCAAAGACATTCATATGGGGTGTCATTTTACTCAGAAGACTTAGCTGAGCATAATTTGGGGGGTTTGAACTTAGTGGCACATATGAAATATACAAAACGCCCAGCAAAAATGCAATCCGTATGTAAAAAATGCACAACATTTTTTTTTACCACATACTTTGGCATATATTGGTGAAAAAATGGGGGCATGTTAAGGCACAATATGCACCTTATAAGATACCCTGGAGTGTCTACTTTTACAAATGGTAGGCCTTTGTGGGGTTTTTTGAACAGTCAAACTGTTATAATACCCCAAATGGAAGCTAAGGCTCATTAAATTCATCTCTCAAAATTCTACTGTGAATACTGAAAAGGACAGGTATCCTGTATGGCACTGTAACTTCACGAAATAGTGCAAAAGACATACAATGGGGGTGTCATTTTACCCAGCAGATGTAACTGAACACAAAATAAAACTTTGTACAGGAATAGCACACACCAACTTTACAAAATATACACGAGAATTTCTCTGTTATAAGTTTGTGTGCCAAAAACCAAAAAAAAACACAATTTTACTCCAATATTTAGCAGAGGTTGGCGGTGAAATGGCTTCGTAGAAAGTGTCAAAACAACCTTAGGTAAATAGCCCGTGATGTCTACTTTATATAAATATATACTTTTGTGTAGCAATTTTGTTTTCTTTTATGGCTATTAAGCTTACAAGACAAACATACCAAATTCTAAAATCGCTCCACATTAAAATTTTATTTTACTCCTTGTGCTTTGTGACCTGTAACTACAAAAAAAAACTTAAAATCCCAGACACATTATATATTCTGTAAATCAGAACAAATAAATAAATTTATTTTTAATTACTTTCCTTAACCTGCACTAATTATGCACACATTATTATTGCAAAAACTGTAAAAAAAAAAACAATATTTTTCATTTTTTTTTGCATTTTTCTGTATTTTTTTTATAATAAGTAAGCATTTATATATATATATATATATATATATATATTATATCAAATTAAAGCCCTTTCTGTCCTTTAAAAAACAGTATATAATATGTGTCGGTGCAATAAATGAGAGAGATGCAAATTGCAGTTGAACGCAAACAGCAAGAAAATGCAAAAATTGCTTGTGTCATTAAGCGTAAGTCAAGCTTCTGAAGCTGTGTCCTTAAGGGGTTAATAAAATGCTTGCACTGTGTTTGCTTGAAATTTGTCTCTGGGATACCAGGAGACAAAAATGCTAGGAAAGTGTGTGTGTGTGTGTGTATAAGGGGTGTATAAGGGGTGTATAAGGGGTGTAGTGTGTGTGCGAGAGGGGTGCTGTGTTTGCATGAGGGTGCTATGTGGGTAAGGGTGCTGTGTGTGTGCTGTGTGTGAGTAGGTGCTGTGTTTGCATGAGGGTGCAATGTGCGTGTGAAGAAGCTGTGTGTGAGGGTGCAGTGTGTGCGTGTGAGGAAGCTGTGAGTGTCAGGGGTGCAGTGTGTGTGTGTGTGAGGGTGCTGTGAGTGTCAGGGGTGCAGTGTGTGTGTGTGCTGTGTGTGTCAGGGGTGCAGTGTGTGTGTGTGTGTGCTGTGAGTGTCAGGGGTGCAGTGTGTGTGTGTGCTGTGAGTGTCAGGGGAGCTGTGTGTGTGTATGTGGATGTGTGTGTGCTAGTGTGAGGGTGCTATATGAGTGTCAGGGGTGCAGTGTGTGTGTGTGTGCTGTGAGTGTCAGGGGTGCAGTGTGCTTGTGTGAGTGAGAGTGCTGCTGTGGTGTTAGGGGTGCAGTGTGTGTGTGTGTGCAGTGAGTGTGGGGGGTGCAGTGTTTGTGTGGTGAGTGCTGTGAGTGTCAGGGTGCAGTGTGTGTGTGTGTGTGAGTGAGGGGTGCTGTGTGTGTGCTGTGAGAGTGTCAGGGGTGCAGTGTGTTTGTGTGTGAGTGAGGGTGCTGTGGTGTTAGGGGTGCAGTGTGTGTGTGTGTGTGTGTGCTGTGAGTGTCCAGGGTGCAGTGTGTGTGTGTGCTATGTGAGTGTCAGGGGTGCAGTGTTTGTGTGAGTGAGGGGTGCTGTGAGAGTGTTAGGGGTGCAGTGTGTGAGGAGTGTGAGTAGGGGTGCTGTGAGTATCAGGGTGCAGTGGCATGCTGTGAGTGCCAGGGGTGCAGTGTGTTTGTTTGTGTGAGTGAGGGGTGCTGTGAAGGCCTTTAGGGGGTGCAGTGTGTGTGAGTGTAGGGGTGCTGTAGAGTGTCAGGGGTGCAGTGTGTGAGTGAGGTGATGTGAGTGTCAGGGGTGCTGTGTGTGTGTGCTGTGAGTGTCAGGGGTGCAGTGTGTTTGTGTGAGTGAGGGTGCTGTGAGTGCTAGGGGTGCAGGGTGTGTGTGCTGTGAGTGTCAGGGGTGCAGTGTGTTTGTGTGAGTGAGGGTGCTGTGAGTGTCAGGGGTGCAGTGTGTGTGTGTGCTGTGAGTGTCAGGGGTGCAGTGTGTTTGTGTAAGTGAGGGTGCTGTGAGTGTCAGGGATGCAGTGTGTGTGTGCTGTGAGTGTCAGGGGTGCAGTGTCTGTGTTTGTGTGAGTGAGGGTGCTGTGAGTGTTAGGGGTGCAGGGTGTATGTGAGTAAGTGAGGCTGCTGTGAGTGATTATATCCCCCCTCCCTGCTTACCTTTAGCCTGGGAGGGGGGATCCTGCTGCTGCTGCCACCATCCATCCCTGGAGGTCCTCGTGGCGAGTGAACTCTAGCCTGTGGGGCTAGAGTTCACTCTGGTGAGACCCAGAGCGTTGCCATGGCAACACTCCGAATCTTACAGAGCTGTAAGTTAGAGCTCCTCTGGGTTCCTCTCCTGGCTGTCTCCCTCACTGTCTCCCAGCCGGCTGCCGGAATACACTGTATGTGGGCCGGTGAGGGAGATCTTTGATCTCCCCACCGTCAAGTCGTGGACAACTGCAGGGCCGGCGCTCGGATAGTGCCGGCCCTGCAAAGACCAGCAGGGAAGATCCTGTGATCTCCCTGCCGGCCTCGGCCCATGGCCACCGCGGCCCACCAGACATTTGTCCGGTGTGCCCGATGGCCAGTCCGGGCCTGGTGTCAGTATGTGTATCTGTTTGTCTGTATATGTGTCTGTGTATCTATAAGTTTAGTTATTTCATTAAAGTTTATTACCTTAATACATAATGCTTAGGAAGTATAGTGCAGAGGAAAAGAAATGTAAAAAAAATAAAGAAAGTTTAGTTTTTTTGTTAACGTTTATTACCTTAATACATAATGCTTAGGAAGTATAGTGCAGACAGTTAGCGCCGACTCAGAGGCGACCAAGATTGCCTCAGAGAGTGATGCAGGGGACAGAGACTATGTACCAGATACTGCAGGACCATCAGGAGAAATCGCTGATTCCCCTAATGCTGAACATGGCGCAGATGACTGGGTACCCCTTAATAATTTTTCACTAGACATCCCAGAGTTCACTGCCAATCCTGGCATACAGGCTGACCTGTCTGGCTATAATGTGCTGGATTGTATGCAGCTTTTTTTGGGGGATGAGATTTTTGGGGAGATAGTCACCCAGACTAATCTGTTCGCTGAGCAGTATCTTGCACGCAACCAAGAGTCTCTTATCGCCAGGAAATAGATGGAACCCAACCAGTGTGCCAGAATTGAAACAATTATACCCAAAAAAACTCTGTGTGTGACTGTCTGCCTGTAACTGTGTGTGTGTGTGACCATCTGCCTGTAACTGTGTGTGTGAGACTGTCTTCCTGTGTGTGTGTTTGTGTGTGTGTGTGACTGTCTGCCTTTAACTGGGCGTGTGTCACAGTCTGCCTGTAATTGTGTGTATGACTGCCTGTGACTGTATATGTGACTGTCTGCCTGTGACTGTATATGTGATTGTCTGCATGTGACTGTGTGTTTGTGTGTGATGGTCTGACTGTGTGTGTGACTGTATATGTGACTTTCTGCCTGTAACTGTGTGTGTGAATGTCTGCAACTGTGTGTGACTGTCTGCAACTGTCTGCCTGTAACTGTGTGTGTGACTGTATGTGTGACTATCTGCATGTGACTAAGTGTGTGTGACTGTCTGCCTGTAATTGTGTGATGCTGCCTGTAACTGTGTGTGTGACTGTGTCTTTAACTGTGTGTAATTGTATACCTGTAACGGTGTGTGACTGTCTGCCAGTAACTGTGTGTGTGTGGGGTTGCAGAAATGTTGTAGAAGGTGGCAGGGGTCTTGTATAAAGGGGTTGAGCAGGGGATTTGTAGAAGTTGGGCAGTACAGGGGTTTGTAGAAGGGGGCAGGACAGGGATTTTGTAGGAGGGGCGGGGTAGGAAAGTTTTGTAGAAGGGGCAGACAGGGGTTTCACAATGTTTACAAATTTGTGCAATACATTCTAAAGAAAGAAAACATTTTTAAAAGGTTGCAGGTGTTTTTTACATTTGGGAAGAGGGGGGTGCTACACACAGGATCTGCCCCAGGTGCCAAATGCTCTAGGGACACCCCTGTGCAGTAGAAATAACATATAAATGTAATAATGGACAATACTTATTGAAATAGTTCTTAGTCACAATTGATCCTGTGTATATCTGTATAAAAAATAGAACAGAAAAACATTCATAGTGCAATATTGGAACATACAGGAACAATAAAAAGCACAACGCGTTTCGCCACAAATTTATTTTTCAAGTGCATAAAAAGTCTTTGTTACCATCCAGTTTTCAAATCCCTCCAGCGCAAATGGTTTTCCCCACCATTTTCTGTTTTTACTTAATGGTACAAAATTATTCCCTCTCAAATGACTATTGAAAGATTGCACAGGACAGACACTCACACACTCACAGACAGTGCCAGACAGACAAACACACACACACAGGTAGACAGTGCCACACAGACAAACACACACACATAGGCAGACAGTGACACACAGGTAGACAGTCACACATACACACAGGCAGACAGTGACACACAGACCAACAGTCACACATACCCACAGGCAGACAGTGACACACACACTTACCCCTTTATATTAGCCCCTGACATCCAGGACTGTGTGGGAGAGACCTCTCCTCCAGGAGAGTGTAACAGGAACAGCTCTTAAAAAAACTAAGATATTAGAACCCAGGGGAGTATACAAAGTAGAGCAATCCCAAGTGTGATTATAGCAGTTCCCCTCCAATCACGAGACAAGACTACGTGTTGGGGGAACACAAACTCAGCAAATCTGAAGTTTTATTGAACAGTTTGGTCTTTTATACAGTTTTTCCCACAATGTTACCATCCAGGTGGACCTTGTGGGGCACAGGAACACAGGAACAACAAGCCAATAAAAACATAGTTTTACATTCAGTCACTCCCATACAGTGTACACAATCCCTCCCCTCTGCCTGTGATATAATTAACAAAGACAATGGACTAACTCAATTAACGCTAAGCAGAAAAAAACATAAATTTTTACAAACCCCAAAAAGTATACCAAAATACAACATATCCCCACAAAAGTCACATCCGCTGATGGCCCCGATCCAAGTGAACAACATATCCCAAAATCACCCAGATCGGTTCAGGGGTTCAGGAATTTCCTAGAAGTCTTATTTTTGCCCCACCGTGCACATGGTCCTATGC
>OW240915.1:161352889-161366166 GCA_933207985.1 Pelobates cultripes | reverse complement strand
CCAAAACAGTTCCATACACTCGACGACAAAACACTGCTGGACAATTTAAGATGGCCACCGCCACATGTTTGAATATGGTCCAGTTAAGTCCAAGGGACAGAAACAGTATTTTTGAACATGGATTATCACAGGGCCCATAGTCCCAGGGTAGGAGGCTGGCAAACAGGCCTCTCCAAAAACCAGTGGCAAAGTTGCTTTCGTCACACCTTGCTTTTAATTTTTCTGCACTTCAATTTATATTTATTTTGTTATATTATGGACTACATTATACACTGATTTTTGGTTTTCTTTCTATTCTATGCATTTATAGGGATACCATTTTAACTATTCTCCACTACTGTGGGTGTTCCCTTTTTTAAGGCACAAAGACATTGTGTGGATTTTAAAGGCACAACACACATTGCACTTGCAATTATAAGTGATAATATTATGGTCCTTTTTTACCCGTTATGTAAGCAGTTAGAATTCTTTGTGGCTAGAGTTGACATACTTCTTTGAAGTAATGTGGCTTTCTACAAATATAAAGCCCTGAGTGATTTCTCATTATAAACTTATTCTTGTTAAGGTTATCTGAGTAAAGAAAATGAATTAGAAAACTAAACAAAAAAAGACAAGGAAACAAGTGGCTGCTCTTTATATCAGCACAGGAAAGAAACACACTAAGCCATGTGCAGCAAAAGATAAGGGCACAAATTATTGAGTAATAACACAAAAAAATGCTTGGACGCCATAATACAATTATGCAATTAATTTTATTTTATTCTTATAATAAAATAAATGTAACCACCCAACTATATACTTTATTTATTTTCACTCACTTAAAAATATTTTGAAAAGGTTTCTCATTTAGTAATATTGATATTGTCTCTTTCAGTTTTTTTTTACCAGGAAACACTTATATAAAATATATATACAGCCTATTTTAGAGTTAGAATTAAAAAGCACAAAGCTAATTTTTGTATGTCTACACACATGCCTTTCTATTCTATGTGATTTAGAGTTATTAGTAAAGCTCCCACAGACTTTGCATTTGATTTAGCATTTATGTTTTCATGTCATGCATTTTTGGGGCACAGTCCCCAATTTTTACATTCAAAATGCACAGAGGTTTTTGTTTTGCTAAGTAATTGTCCATGAATTCTGTAAATTGTTGCACACTAGTGCTGTTTCTTTGCATTGTGAGATGTGGATATTAGGCCATAGTCACTGGATACCCTGAGCTGGTGGCACACTTGATGGGTACATTGGTTTACATGGGAAAGAAAATAGTTAAAGGACCACTATAGTGCCAGGAAAACATACTCGTTTTCCTGGCACTATAGTGCCCTGAGGGTGCCCCCACCCTCAGGGTCCCCCTCCCGCCCAGCTCTGGAAGGGGGAAGGGGTTAAAACTTACCTTTTTCCAGCGCTGGGCGGAGAGCTCTCTGCCTCCGATCCTCCTCCGTTACGCCCCGCCGGCTGAATGCGCACGCGCGGCAAGAGCTGCGCGCGCATTCAGCCGGTCTCATAGGAAAGGATTTACAATGCTTTCCTATGGACGCTGGCGTGCTCTCACTGTGAAAATCACAGTGAGAAGCACGCAAGTGCCTCTAGTGGCTGTCAATGAGACAGCCACTAGAGGGAATAGGGGGAAGGCTTAACCCAATAATAAACATAGCAGTTTCTCTGAAACTGCTATGTTTATTAAAAAATGGGTTAACCCTAGAAGGACCAGGCACCCAGACCACTTCATTAAGCTGAAGTGGTCTGGGTGCCTAGAGTGGTCCTTTAAAGGAACATTATAGTGTCAGGAATGCAAATGTGTATTAATAATGGTGTAGTGCCATATAGGTCACTGGCTTCCACCAGCAGGACGAGAGAAAAAAAAAGTTTTACTTCCAATTTTACCCTCGCAGTGCCGGTCTCTGTGGGGAAGCTCTGCCTCCGAGGCGTAGAATTTCTGGGGAAAATAATTGAAAAAGTAGGAGGCCCATCTATCAAGCTTGAACATCGTTAATCCTTTGCAGTCAGGTTTTAGATGCCGCCACAGCAAAGAAACAGCGCTAATCCGAGTGCTAAATGATCTCTTTATGGCGAGAGACAAAGGTGATCACTCCATCCTAATCCTCCTGGATCTCTCAGCAGCATTTAAAACCATTGACTATATGATTTTAACAGAGTGCTTGCAGCACATCTGTGGTCTAGAAAGCAGTCCTTAACTGGTTTAAATCTTTTCTCACTGGTAGATCACAGAGAGTAACATCAGGATCAAGCTAATGGGCACCAACAGAACTGGCCTGCGGAGTTCCACAAGGATTAATCTTGTCTCCCGTGCTATTTGCAATTTACTTGCTACCACTGAGGGACCTCATTAGGCAACATGGTCTAAGGTATCATTGTTATGCTGATGACACACAACTCTATTTCTTCTTTGCCCCAGATACCACAGACCCAATATGCTGCATCAACAGTTATTTAGTAGACCTCATAGAATGGATGAATGCTAGTTGGCTTAAAGTGAACCCGAACAAAACAGAGTTACCCTTGGTGAGGGGACCACGGCAACAAAAATATCCCATGATCACCCAACTGGCCTGGAGCTTGGAGGCTCAGAACTCATTAGTTCATCAAAGGTACAAAACCTCGGAGTATTGATTGACTCTGGACTATCATTTAAACAGCAGATTTCCTCCGTAATAAAATCTGACTACTTTCATCTGAAAAATATAGCCAGGATACAACACTTAATCAGTGGGGTATTTTAAATTTGTGCTGCCCTAGGCATGACGAAACCTGTGCACCCCCCAATCTAAATTTGCTCCACAGGTTTCCTGCCAAGGCCACACCTCTTCCCATTGAAGACCAACACGCAGTTTGACTGACAGACACCCAGTGACACACTCACTCACTGGCACACACTATCAGATACACATACAGTGATATACATTCACTGACAAACACACTGGCATACACTCACTGACAAATTCACTGACAGATACACATTAACTAATAGACGCACACTGACAGACACAAGCACTCACTCACAGACATACACTGACAGTCACACACACATCCACTAATGGACACACTCATTTACTAACAGACACACAGTCACAGACATATACACTCACTAACAGATACACACTCACAGACATACACTGACAGACACAGACATTCACTGACAGGCACACACACACATACACCCTGATACTGACACACTCACACACATTGTCTAATACAAATTATATGTATTTTAATTTGAATCCACCCAGCCTCCCTACCTTTAGAAGAGCTGGAGTGGATTCTTCCATGGGGTCCAGTTGGGCCAGCTGCTGGTGACTGGGCTGGCTCCAGCTGCTGGGCAGGCAGGCATGAAGGCACAGACGGGTGGGCCGATGGTCAGTCAGCCAATGCTGGCTTAGCTCCCTGCTTAGCTCCCTCGCGTGCCACGCAGTAATGCCGGGAGCCAGAATGACATCATATTCTGGCTCCAGGCATCACTACGTTGCGCTTGAGGGAGCTGAGCAGGAAGAGCTCAGAGCACAGTGATCCCTTGCAGCCCGCACTGTTAGCAGCTTAAATGCTTCTTGGGGGGCCCTGAGGTGGCCAGTCGAACAGCTCTTGGGTCCCCCATGAAAGAGGCTAACATGGCATTTTACCGGGCGCTTGTGGGGCACCAGGTTTTCTGACCCCCTGAAAGTGCCACCCAAGGCAAATGCCTTGTTAGCCTCATTAAAAATACAGCACTGCACTTAATTCCACCAGATGATATGTCAACATTAATCCATGCATTTGTATCCTCTCATCTAGATTACTGCAATATACTCTACTTAGGCCTCCCAGAAAAAGAACTCCATCACCTTCAGACAGTGCAAAATGCAGCAGCCAGACTACTGACCAATCAAACTTGCACCTGCCACATAACACCTGTTCTCCACTTGGCACCTGTTCTGCATTGGCTTCCAATTAAATGGTGAACATATTTTAAAATTGGCCTGCTAACCTTCAAAGCCTTAAACAATCAAGGCCCAAAGTACCTGAAAGAGCTCCTGACACCCTATAGGAGCAAGACTGAGTAGTATAGAACAAGAAGAATAAATATGTGGCTATGATCTATAAGCCATGGCATACTTGCTGGGCACCATTGTACATTTGTGCTCTAAAGTTTGCATACTCTGGCAGAAATTGTGAAATGTTGGCATTGATTTTGAAAATATGACTGATCATGCAAATAAATGTCTTTTACTGAAGGATAGTGATTATATAAAGCCAATTATGATCACATAGTTGTTTGGTTCCTTTTTAAATCACAATGATAAGAGAAATCACCCAAATGGCCCTGATCAAAAGTTTACATATCCTTGAATGTTTGGCAGACACACAAAGATTAAAAATGGCAATTGAATGTTAATTTCCCACACCTGTGGCTTTTAAAATTGCAAATAGTTTCTGTCTATAAATAGTTAATTAGTTTGTTAGCTCTCACGTGGATGCACTGAGCAGGCTAGATACTGAGCCATGGGGAGCAGAAAAGAACTGTCAAAAGACCTGCGTAACAAGGTAATGGAACTTCATAAAGATGGAAAAGGATATCAAAAGATAGCCAACGCCTTGAATTTGCCAGTCAGTATTAAGAAATAAAAAATTTGGAGATCTCTTGATACCAAGCCATGGTCAGGTAGACCAAGAAAGATTTCAGACACAACCATCAGAAGAATTGTACACTGCTCTGGAAAAAATAAATGTGTGGTTGTTTCAAGGAGCACAATACAACAATACTTGAACAAAACTGAGCTGCATGGTCAAGTTACAATATGCCTGACAACACCTTGACATGCCTCACAGCTTCTGGCACACTAATTTGCAGAGACTAAAATAGAGCTTTATGGTCACAAGCATATGTGCTATTTTTGGAGAGGGCTCAACAAGGCCTATAGTGAAAAGAATACCATCCCCACTCTGAAGCATGGTAGTTGCTACTTGTTATATTTTGTGGGTGTGTGAGCTCTAAAGGCACTCGGAATCTTGTAAAAATTGATGGAAAGATGAATACAGCATGTTATCAGAAAATACTAGCAGACAATTTGCATTCTTCAGCACAAAGACTGTGCTTGGGATGCTCCTGGACTTTCCAGGATGACAATGACCCTAAGCACAGGTCACAGCTTGCTATCAACATTTTCACACAGAAAATATCTAAGCAGCGCATGGAAGGAAAGCGATGGAAAAACAGTGAAATATAATCTAAAAATAATAAAAGATGTAAAATAAATGGCTTCATACTAGCCTCTTAATGTCCTTATTAAAACATTAAATTTAAAAACAAAACAAAAAACAGTACATACATATTATAAACTCAGTACAACAGAAGAGAGAGGTGCATTATAGTTCTTAAAAGGTAGTTTGGTGCTGGCACTGACTTGAACTACCCCTTTTGTATCATCCCAATAGCTATAGCATTTATGCTAGAAAACTGAAAATACTACAGCAACATCGATTCAGCAGCTAGTGGTATTTTGGCTTCCTAGTAATCACAAGGGTTTGCACTGCTTATTGAATAGTAATTATAGTTTATGGGAAACTTGCCGTTCAGTAAGCATAGTAAACCCTTACTTTGCTAAGAGAAATGAGGTCATACTGTCTTCATAAAAAACACAACTTCACTTAGTAAATAGTTTCTGAATTTCATTTTCCCTGCTCTTTGTCCCCTTGTAAGCTCGATTAATCAGTTTATCTATATGCACCCGAATCAGCATCTGACTCAGATTTTGCCCACATTTTGCTGTGTAATCATTTTATTTTTAATTTGGAATCTAGTTATTCTGTTTTTTTTTGTCATATTATGTAGTAGAACAAGGTTAGCTCAAGTTTGCACATTTACTGTGTAAGAATAGTTTTTCAGAGATAGGCTAGATAAAAGAAAGGCAATTCTTCTGCATGATTTTTATACCCATCAGTTTACTGGGGGGACTTACTTGTGAATTTGCGATACAAAAAACATTCTTATACACATTTTCTACATTGTTAATGCATGTAAGATAAACTTCAGTGATATATTCAGAGGAAGATTGTACACTAAATGTATTAAGCAATATTATGGAAGACAGATATAGTATTTTTTTTCTTCATAAGTACCTGTAAAAGAAAGTAAAAGAGGTATGCATATATGCTCTAAAATCCAGAAGAATACATATTGATCTTGGCATGGGTGTAGTAATCCATATAAATCTGCCAAATAACCTTCCTTACCAATATAAGACATTGAGTTATATAAGTGATAACAATTATAATGTACATGTACAATTTAGTGTTAGTAAATGGTTTATTTACTAAATGATAAATTGTGGTGTACTGAACACTAGATTTCATGTCCCCTGGGCTATTCTGCCCCTCACCGTTTGTCTCCTCCAGCTTCTGTGTCTCCCAGTGCTTATGTCCCACACCTTCCTGTGTCTCGCAACTTCCTCTATACTTGGTTTTCTGTGTTCTCAAGCCTTCTGTCTCCCCATCCTACTTTTCTTTATCTCAGAGCCTGCTGTGACCCACAGTCTTCATTATTCTCCAGTTTTCTCTGTCTCCTAGCATGCTATGTTAGGAAGAGCTCAGAGCACAGTGGTCCCTTGCAGCCCGCACTGCAAGGGACCAAATGCTTCTGGGGGGCCCCTGAGGTGGCCAGTCGAACAGCTCTTGGGTCCCCCATGAAAGAGGCTAACATGGCATTTTACCGGGTGCTTGAGGGGCACCGGGTTTGCTGTCCCCCAACTCTCTCCTCAGGTTTCTTGGTCCATCAACCTTCTCTCTCCTCCAATTTATATATCTCTCACAGTCCTCTGTCTCCCTCCCTTTATGTGACCCCTTATGCTTTTCTTCATCTTCATTTTTTGTTTCTCCAAGCTTTGTCTTCTTCTGAGTGCGCTGGTCTTTCACAACTCAGTGTAGTCTCGCCTCCTTCAAACTTTTCCCATCCTGTTTTTTAGAAGCCGAGTGTGCTGTTGCCAGTCCCAGGATTATTACATCAGAGCAACTGCAACAGAATGTGAGGGAGCCTAGGAATAGGTCTGGCCAAGCAAATCTCTCTCTCTCTTACTGGGATACAGTTGAGGCTGGAACAGGGAGCTCTGCAGTGTGTTAGTCTCAACTGTACATGTGGCTGTATGTGCAGCTAAGAAACTTAACACATGTTAAGTTACTGCCTAACTAGGGGGTATGTCAGGCACAACTTTCCACTCTACAACTAACTCCAGAACTGGATTCCCCAGTAGGCTTGGTCATTGGCTAAGAACGTTGGCAGATCAATCTCAGTCAATGAGTTAACTACGGCACTCAGGAGAGATAAACAAATCTTCTACTTAGGAGTGGAGGTGAGCAGCAGTGCTAGCAGGGTTCCTTGAAGTATTTTTTATTCAGAAGTCTATGTTACCTGGAAATAGTTAGTTGGTATAGAACACTTTCACGTTTGTATAATGTTATGTCTACAATGAACAAAATTTGATGACAACAAGTTGTATCCTGACCCCATGGATTTTTCGGGGAGATAATATAATCTTATAGAGAAAGAACACAGTGGTGTGGCGTCACAATATAAAAATAGAAGTACCAGTGCTAATATTGAAGTGGTGTACAATATCACAATTTGTGAAGAACAATATACAATCAGCTGCTATATCTCCATGGTCTTATCCTATAGAATAGAAATTTTTAAACCAGTGTAATGGTGAAGCGCTATATTTAGTATCAGTGATTTCCGGTGCAGTGAGCTAATAAGTATAAATGTATATAAATATACACTGGGTATTAATCCTATATTGGAATCCTAATGGTTAATATGTTGTTCCTTAAAAACACAAACACAAAACCATATCATAGTGTAAACCGTATCATGTTATATATAAAAAGGGTAAAGTAAATTACCCACTCAAAATTTTTAGAGCTAAACGGTTTAGCTCAATACGTATGCTCTTAGGGTCCATTGAGGCGACCCTCTCCCTTCTTTAGATGGTTTTCTTTTCTTTCTTATCCTATATAGTAGATTGAGAAAGAGCACATATGGTGCAATAACGTAGGTCTTATATCATATAAGTTGTAACGTAAATGGGGTACTTACAAACCCAGAGCCTTCCAAATAGGCTCAGATGGAAGAGCGTATGTGGTTAAGGACCACACTCCTTCTTTGAAATAGCAGGGAAATGCCAATAGTGAGTTATAAAAATATATAAACGCTATTGTACTATTACCAATATGAAAGATAAAAAAATATAAAAATAAATATAAAAAACAACAAAACTATATGGGTACTTTAAGTCCAATTATCCAAAGCCTTTTCCTTACAGTTCTCCAGGACACGTTTCGCCATATAGGCTTCCTCAGCTGGATGAGAAAAAGTCTTTGTAAATACTCCTCGGACCGATTCCTGCTATATATACCCCTCTCAGGGGTGAATGATTAATTTCAGGTTTGAATTTTCGCGGGCTATCGCCATGGCAATGTCTTTCCATCCGATTACTTCCGTGTTTGCATGCTGGTATATCACTTCCTGTCTTTGTGTTCCAGCATGCGGTTCATCTAGCGTTCTTATGTTTATTTATAGACCGGCATGATCGTAGGTGGAACAGAGAGAGATTATGTATCAATATTTTGAAATTATTTATATTATCAATATGGTTCGTTAGTTGTGTGTGTAATTTGCTTGTGTGTACCAGTACCTCTGAGTTGGCCATTCTGGTCCCTATCTTCTAACCTCACCCTCCAGGAAATCGTTGTGTTCAGTCTGAGGGGGCGAGTCAATGTACAGATCACTATGTTCAGTCTGAGGAGACAGAGTCATGTACAGCTCAGACTCCTCAGACTTTATGTATAGACCCTGATTTCAGTCTCTGTTTTGATCACCAAACAGCAGACACCGGAAAGGATGGGGCTTTGAACAGGCAGCATATGAGACCCTAAGAAAAAAAAGTTACTTGTGCTCTCTCCCCTATGTAAACAAATGGAGGTTATTTAGTTACTCCAATTGCCATTGTGTCAGGGATTACCTTAGTTGGGAGTCCGGTATGCAGAGATATACGCTCACCCTTGAAAATAAACACAGACCAAGGTGACCATATATGGAACCACCTGGCCTGTAAGTCTGTGCACGGGGACTGTCAGGACATTGCTCTATGTCGCAGTTCAGGCAAGGAAACAAGCAGGAGACTAGTTGGGGAAAAGCCAAAAGTCACAAGGGTACCAGAAATCAGGATAAACACGGGTAAGCCAAAGTCAGAGGATGCCAGAGGTCAGGACACACGATAAGAATAAGCCAAGGTCATGAGCCGACTGGAGAACACTGGATCATGAACACAAACACAGGAACTAGAGTCAATGAACTGACACTACCCTCAGGGAGAGGCAGTGTCTTATACCTGGCTAATTGGGCATCAGCTTCAGGTGGGCTGAGATCGGTGGGCTTAGTACCAGAGGACGTATCATCACACCTAAGACCTATCCCCTTCAGGTTCTTAGGTGCAGGAGTTTTCTGGACGTATAGGAAAAGCATCCCTCATTATGCCCCTTCCTGCCAAAGTATAAACACAGGCTCTCCCTTCTCCTAAACTGTTTCTCAGCCTCTGACAGTCTTGTAACCCCCAATTGCATAGGCTCCAGCTCAGACTGTACAGGAAGGCCAGAGACACAGGCCTGGAGAAGTGAGGCGCTAGTGACATATTCAAGCATCTGGTTCTATTTCTAGTATTCTCCCTGGTTCTGATACGGTTGTTGATATGCATCACATATGTGATGCAGTCATTTAACCTCCCTGGTAGTTATTTGGCTGCAATCTCGTCAAGCATAGTTTCAGATAATCCCTCTGCAAAGGCAGTGATTAATCTGCTATTAGTCCAGTCTACCTCAGAAGCTAGAGTGTGGAATTCAATAGCATAATCTGAGACAGACCGGTTCCCTTGTTTGATACGCATTAGGGCAGTAGCGGCATTGGTCACCCTGCCCAATGGTTCAAACATTAGTTTGAATTCCCTAAGGAATTCCAACTAATTATGGGCAATAGATTTATTACTTTACCATAATGGATTGGCCCATGCTAAGGCTTTAACATGCAGTTGGTTCATTAGGTATCCAATTTTAGCTCTATCCGTGGGAAAAGACTCAGGAGAGACTTCAAAATGGTACTCTGTCTGATTCAAAAAGCCAAGACATTCATGAATATTACCTTCAAAATGCAGGTGTGAAAATAGGGTGATATTAGGTGCCTTATATTGAATGAGAGTAGGTACAGTAGGTGGGAGTGTACCTGTAACGGAATCTCAGGCTGTAAATGAGCTGTACATATTAGTAGTGTATTAGTTTGGGTGATCTGATCCATATGGTGATCATTCTCCTCTAGCTTTCTCTCAGAAGCTACTATGTGCTGACACAAACCTGCAGGATCTATGGTCATGTCGTAATGTCAGGAATACAATTGATCCAACACGCAGTATTAGTATCACACTTAGGGATAAAGAAAATGTCTAGCCGGACCTTAGAATGGCAAGACTTAACGTATCAGAGAATAGTCAAAATACTAGAACAGGTCAGGAACACAGAACAAAACACAGTTGCAAAGAATAGCCAATAGTCAAGGATACCAGAAATCAGGGAAGTCAGAACAAAGCCAAAGTCAATACTTGATCAGGAACACACTTTCGGATAACCAGCAAAGGGAAACTAGTGAGTTTAAATTTTTTTTTACCCAATGGTAAATCAGATAAAAGGGAGATAATACACTCACATTTGTGAGAGCTCTAACCAGCTCTGGGATGGAAGGCGTGTAGCAGTATAATCCCCGCTAAAGGATATACTGGAAAGGTGCGTCCGTCAGTCCGGCCTGGTTTATTCAGTGCTCCAAGGTATATAAAAAAAACAGCAATAGTGCTCTCAGTATATAAGAGATGAGTAATAAAATATAAATAAAATATACTCACAAGTATAGAGCAGAAGGTACTGCTCTATCAACACAGCATTGGTGGAATGATCCCCACCTAGGATTTCTTGAGTCAGGATACAATAAAAAATGCCAAGAAGAATAAAAATAAAAAGTGCATATAAAATCCAATAAAATGAAAATTGGTCTTTTAAAAGAGTAGCCAAAAGATTTTTATTGTTAAAATACACAATTTAAAACCATTAACGCATTTCACCTTTAAGGCTTTATCAAAATGGTAGTATAGCATTATACCTGGCATAGAACATTTATATAAGTATATGTAAATTTAAAATTGGTGCCAAAACTTGGATCAGCCAATAAAAAACAGATATTTTCAAGCATATATAAAACAATTAATACTTATATAGATTTGTTGAGTAATCAGATATGGACTAGGTAGTGTAATTATATTTATAAAATGAGGCTTGTATAATGAGATATTTGGGAGAATATGGCGTTACGTGACCGGCATTATTTGGACCTATGCTCCTTGGGCAATGTAGTGTCGCCGGTAGGCGCTAGCCAGCAACAGTGGGGCGTGTTTAGGAAGAGGGAGGTGCGGCGAGCGGCCTGCTCTCACCAATAGTGGTGAGAGGCACTTTCAGGGGGAGGGACTATAAGGGAAGCGGTGAGTGCATAGAATATGCCGCTTGGGGATAGAAATGACTGACGGCGGTACGTGATATTCTTGCCGTCGAAGTCGATGATAAAGACATGTAGGGGGAGGAATAAGGGTTCTGAATACTGCCCAAAAAGGGGGGGGGGGAGAGGAATAATCTATGAATACGGTAGAGGGATGTATATTGGCTACATAAAACATATTTAAAAGACCATCCCCATAAATAAAAACATATACATTCCTTAACCCCTTAAGGACTGAGCCAAATGTACACATTGTGATCAAAACAAAACGTAAACAAAAACTCAAATATGCGCTATATGTCTGTTCAGGCGTAATTCGCCTCCTTCATATTATGTGCGCCCACACTTATTACACATCATTTTATTCAAGGGAAACAGGGCTTTCATTCAACATCAAATATTTAGGTATAAAACATAATTTAATATGAATAAAATATAAAATAATGGGTGAAAAAAATAATTTTTAAAAAATGTTTAGTTCTACGTGACATTCTAACTGTGAATGTCATAACACTGCAATAAAATACACATATTTGTATTCAGCGATGTCTCACATGTAAAACAGTACCCACCTATGTACAGATTTTATGGTGTTTTGGGAAGTTACAGGTTAAAATATAGCATGTTACATTTTTCAGTTTTTCCACATTGAAATTCGCCAGATTGGTTACGTTGCCTTTGAGACCGTATGGTAGCCCAGGAATGAGAATTACCCCCATGATGGCATACCATTTGCAAAAGTAGACAACCCAAGGTATTGCAAATGGGGTATGCCCAGTCTTTTTTAGGAGCCACTTGGTCACAAACACTGGCCAAAGTTAGTGTTAATCTTTGAAAATGCAAAAAAAATAATTTGAACGTCAATTTTGGCCAGTGTTTGTGACTAAGTGGCTACAAAAACGACTGGACATACCCCATTTGCAATACCTTGGGTTGTCTACTTTTGCAAATGGTATGCCATTATGGGGGGATTCTCATTCCTGGGCTACCATACGGTCTCAAAGGCAACGTAACCAATCTGGCGAATTTCAATGTGAAAAAACTGAAACGCAAGCCTTATATTTGACTCTCTACCTTTTGAAAACACCATAAAACCTGTACATGAGGGGTACTGTTATACTTGGGAGACTTCACTGAACACAAATATTTTGTTTGTTATATATATATATATATATATATATATATGTGTGTGTGTATATATAGGTATATATATAGTGATATATAAGTATATACTTATGTATATAGATATATATTTTTCCGTTCTACGTGTATTTTGATATCAGTATATATATATATTAATTTTAAAATACAGTTAGAATGAATTTACACATGTATTTATATTTTTTATTTATTTATTTTTTATTATTTTTTTAATTTAAATTGTTTACTTATTTACAGATTTATTTATTTTATATTTTATATATATATATATATATATAATGAAAATTATATATATATTTAATCAATATCATTGTACGTGTATTTTCATATTAATATATATTTATAATTATATATATATATATATAGTACATGTGTATTTATGTGTATGTGTGTGTATATATATATACGTAGATCATATATATAATAAGTATATATATGATCTAATTATATATAATTAAATTTTACACTATTTTAACATGTTTTAATTTTATTTCCAGGCAGCAGGGAGAGTACCTGTCATTAGAGGCTGTCCCCCTGCTGT
>OW240915.1:161319608-161337926 GCA_933207985.1 Pelobates cultripes | reverse complement strand
CTCCTCTCCTCCTCTTCGGCTGCGCGCGCATTCAGACAGTCCATAGGAAAGCATTCACAATGCTTTCCTATGGATGCTGGCATCTTCTCACTGTGAAAATCACAGTGAGAAGCGTGGAAGCCCTCTAGCGGCTGTAAATGAGACAGCCACTAGAGGCTGGATTAACCCTAATATAAACATAGCAGTTTCTCTGAAGCTGCTATGTTTATTGAAAAAAGGGTTAAACCTAGCTGGACCAGGCACCCAGACCACCTCATTAAGCTGAAGTGGTCTGGGTGCCTATAGTGGTCATTTAAGGCTTTATCAAAATGGTAGTATAGCATTATACCTGGCATAGAACATTTATATAAGGATATATAAATTAAAAATTGGTGCCAAAACTTGGATCAGCCAATAAAAAACAGATATTTAGAAACATATATAAAACAATTAATACTTATATATATTTGTAGAGTAATCCGATATGGACTAGGTAGTGTAATTATATTTACACAACAAGGCTTGTATAATAAGATATATGGGAAAATATGGCGTTACGTGACCGGCATTATTTGGACCTATGCTCCTTGGGCAATGTAGTGTCGCCGGTCAGTGCTAGTCAGCAAGGGGGGGGCGTGTTTAGGAAGAGGGAGGTGCGGCGAGCGGCTTACTCTCGCCAATACTGGTGAGCAGCACTTGCAGGGGGAGGGACTATAAGGGAAGCGGTGAACGCATAGAGTATGCCGCTTGGGGATAGAAATGACTGACAGCGGCACGTGATATTCTTGCCGTCGGAGTCAATGATAAAGACATGTAGGGGGAGGAATAAGGGTTCTGAATACTGCCCAAAAAGGGGGGGGAGGAATAATAATCTATGAATAGGGCAGAGGGATGTTAAAACATATTTAAAAGACCATCCCCATAAATAAAAACATATACATTCCATAAAGACATGAAGTGGAATAATATCACAACATGATAAAAAGCATATCCTTAAAGTAAAAGTGTATAAGTTTGAGGCATTGGCTTGCTGTTAACAATAAATACACATAAAATTACACATATTAAAATACAATAAGAAGGGTTACATTAAATCAATATAACAATTAATATTGGTTATTATATACATACTTATAAGAAATTGTACAGATCAAAGTCTGCATTTAAACCTTGGGGTGTGAGGGTCTGTAGCTTGTAGACCCATTCCATTTCTGTTTTTCCTAGGACGTTTTTTATATTGCCCCCCCTCCCCCCCCCCCTCCAAGGTAAAATACATTTTTTTATCCCAATACATTTTAACATTTTTGGATCTTTATTGTGATTAATAAAGTGTTTGGATACGGATTGGTTTAAGCATCCATTTTTAATGTTTCTGCAATGTTCGCTTAATCTAATTTTTAAGCACCTTGTGGTCGTTCCAACATACTGGAAGCCACATGGGCATTCAAGCAGATAAATTAAATTTTTCGTATTGCAGCTTATAAATTCTTTAATATTGTAAGTCATTTTAGTCCTATTTGAAGTGAATTGTGTCAATTTAGACGGTAATGTAGAATCAGTGGTTCTACATACAATACATGATTTACATTTATGGAAACCTTTGACTTGAGGAAAAAAGGCGCTGGATTTTTGGGTGGGATTATTTTAGTAAAATTCGTGGTTAAACTTTATCTAAAATTGGGAGCTCCTCTAAAAACTATATTTGTTTTTTCAGGAATAATTTGGCTGAGCTTATCGTCATGTTTTAAAATGTGCCAATGCTTTTTAATAATCTTTTTAATTTTGCCACTTTTATTGTAGTAGTTGAAAGTAATATGGAGAGATATAGATTCATTACTTGTTTTTGTCTTGTATGTTAAAAGTTCATCCCTGTTTTTGTGCTTGATCTTGTTAATACTTTCTAATAGATCTCTCTCTGAATAATTTTTTTCAATACATTTATTTTTTAAAACATCAGTTGTTCATTAAAATCTTCTAATTCGGTACAATTCCTGCGTAGATGTAAAAACTGGCTTTTGGGGGCACTGTCAAACCAAAGTTTATAATGGCAACTTGTTCTGTCAATAGCCGTATTGACACAGAGTTTTAAAAAAAATGTTTTTGTGTACATTTGCCCATTTTCATAAATATGTTTAGATCTAAAAAATTGATTTGTTCCCTACTGAATTCATGTGTTAAAATTATACCTCTGTCATTGGTATTAAGATTATTGATGAAAGAGATAAGACTGTCTTCAGGTCCATCCCAAATAAAAAAAGAGGTGATCAATGTATCTAAAATATGAGACCAGGTTTGCCCTCAGAGTGTGTCCATCATAAATAGCTGTAGATTCCCAGTCTGCCATGAATAAATTGGCATAGTTATGGGCAAACCTGGTACCCATAGTCCCTCTTTTCTGAAGATAAAAGGAATTGAGGAACCAAAAATAATTATTTTTTTAAAATGATGTTTATACCCTCTAGTATAAAATCTATTTGTACTTCAGAGATTCTATTTTCGTTGGTTAAAATATTTTTAATGGCTTGGCATCCTATATTGTGAGGTATAATAGTGTAGAGGGATTGTACGTCACAGGTGACTAGTATAAAATTGGGGTTCCAATTAAAATGATTTAAAATTTTTAAAAGTGACATTGAATCTTGTAAATATGACTTCATTTGTTTGACAGAAGGTTGAAGGAGGGTGTCTATATATTGGGAAAGATTACAGAAGAGGGAACCTATACCTGACACTATTGGTCTACCTGGGGGTGTTTTATCATTTTTATGTATTTTAGGAAGAAAATAAATAACAGGGATAATTGGAAATTTCTTGTTCAGGAAATTGAACTTGTGTTTGTGTAAAATCCCTAAATCTAAACCTTTGTTTAAAAAAAACAGATAGGATACTTTTGTATGGTACTTGTAGGATCTGATAAAAGTCTTTCATAGACGTCGGTATCATCTTTTAGTTGTCTGTGTGCTTCTTCTATATACATAGTACTGGGTAAAATGACCAAACCATCTCCTTTGTCTGCTGGCTTTATCACTATATTGTTGTCATCTTGTAGTTCTTTAAGTGCCTTCCTTTCTGCATTTGTCAAATTGTGTGGGTCATATTTATTAATCTGTATTTTGTCTAGATCTTTTGTGACTAATTTTTCAAACATTGTAAGTGGAGCTGATTTCATAAAAGCAGGATAAAATTTTGATTTTGTGTGCTGATAATATGATTGTCATGGGAAGGGGGAGGAGATAAAATAGGGTTTTCTTCATTTTTTTCACTAAAAATCACTTAAGAGTTGCTTTGCGGACAGATTGGTTGACGTCGATAAAAGCTTCAAAAGGTTTAAAAGGGTTAGTTAGGGCAAATTTGAAGCCCTTGTTTAAAACTGATATTTGTTCAATAGTAAAGGTTTTCTGTGAAAGACTAAAAATGCTACTGCATTGGTCATTTTGGGTAGTTATTGTCTTTCTAATCTTTCTCTCTTGTACACGTCTGCCACGTCTTCTTCCTCTAAGCTTAAAATTTGTTTTTGTGATCGTGATGGGTGGGGGGTTTGGACTAGTGTGCTGGGGTGGGCGCGGATCTCTAAAAAATTATCTTCATTTTCGAATTCAAAATCGATCGACAATAGTTGGTATCTGTTTTGGTGATGAGGGATAGTGGGTAATTTGGGCATAGGACGCCCGCCGTCCTTAAGGAACCGGCTCTAAACGCTGGAGGGCGGCTTAGAACGCCCAAACCGTCCTTTGTACTAACCTGGTCGCCGGCGATCCCACATCGGCGATCGCGGTATGGGCACTCACCTGGGAGCCCAGGGAGTCCTCCTCCTTCCTCTCCGGCCCCCAAGGGCCATGTGATCGCGAGGACCTCACTATCACATGGACGGCATAGCCGTCCAAGGCATTGACAGCAGGTGGACAGCCTCTAATGACAGGTACTCTCCCTGCTGCCTGGAAATAAAATTAAAACATGTTAAAACAGTGTAAAATTTAATTATATATAATTAGATCATATATATACTTATTATATATATGATCTACGTATATATATATACACACACGTACACATAAATACACATGTACTATATATATATATAATTATAAATATATATTAATATGAAAATACACGTACAATGATATTGATTAAATATATATATAATTTTCATTATATATATATATATATATATATATATAAAATATAAAATAAATAAATCTGTAAATAAGTAAACAATTTAAATTAAAAAAATAATAAAAAATAAATAAATAAAAAATATAAATACATGTGTAAATTCATTCTAACTGTATTTTAAAATTAATATATATATATATATATATATATATATTGATATCAAAATACACGTAGAACGGAAAAATATATATCTATATGCATAAGTATATACTTATATATCACTATATATATACCTATATATAAATAAAAATAATTTTTAAAAATTATATATATATATATCTATATATATACATACATACATATATTTATATACACACACATATATATATATATAACAAAATATTTGTGTTCAGTGAAGTCTCCCAAGTATAACAGTACCCCTCATGTACAGGTTTTATGGTGTTTTCAAAAGGTAGAGAGTCAAATATAAGGCTTGCGTTTCAGTTTTTTCACATTGAAATTCGCCAGATTGGTTACGTTGCCTTTGAGACCGTATGGTAGCCCAGGAATGAGAATCCCCCCATAATGGCATACCATTTGCAAAAGTAGACAACCCAAGGTATTGCAAATGGGGTATGTCCAGTCGTTTTTGTAGCAACTTAGTCACAAACACTGGCCAAAATTGACGTTCAAATTATATTTTTGCATTTTCAAAGATTAACACTAACTTTGGCCAGTGTTTGTGACCAAGTGGCTCCTAAAAAAGACTGGGCATACCCCATTTGCAATACCTTGGGTTGTCTACTTTTGCAAATGGTATGCCATCATGGGGGTAATTCTCATTCCTGGGCTACCATACGGTCTCAAAGGCAACGTAACCAATCTGGCGAATTTCAATGTGGAAAAACTGAAAAATGTAACATGCTATATTTTAACCTGTAACTTCCCAAAACACCATAAAACCTGTACATAGGGGGTACTGTTTTACATGTGAGACATCGCTGAATACAAATATGTGTATTTTATTGCAGTGTTATGACATTCACAGTTAGAATGTCACGTAGAACTAAACATTTTTTTAAAATTATTTTTTTTCACCCATTATTTTATATTTTATTTATATTAAATTATGTTTTATACCTAAATATTTGATGTTGAATGAAAGCCCTGTTTCCCTTGAATAAAATGATGTGTAATAAGTGTGGGCGCACATAATATGAAGGAGGCGAATTACGCCTGAACAGACATATAGTGCATATTTGAGTTTTTGTTTACGTTTTGTTTTGATCACAATGTGTACATTTGGCTCAGTCCTTAAGGGGTTAAGGAATGTATATGTTTTTATTTATGGGGATGGTCTTTTAAATATGTTTTATGTAGCCAATATACATCCCTCTACCGTATTCATAGATTATTCCTCTCCCCCCCCCCCTTTTTGGGCAGTATTCAGAACCCTTATTCCTCCCCCTACATGTCTTTATCATCGACTTCGACGGCAAGAATATCACGTACCGCCGTCAGTCATTTCTATCCCCAAGCGGCATATTCTATGCACTCACCGCTTCCCTTATAGTCCCTCCCCCTGAAAGTGCCTCTCATCACTATTGGTGAGAGCAGGCCGCTCGCTGCACCTCCCTCTTCCTAAACACGCCCCCCTGTTGCTGGCTAGCGCCTACCGGCGACACTACATTGCCCAAGGAGCATAGGTCCAAATAATGCCGGTCACGTAAAGCCATATTCTCCCAAATATCTCATTATACAAGCCTCATTTTATAAATATAATTACACTACCTAGTCCATATCTGATTACTCAACAAATCTATATAAGTATTAATTGTTTTATATATGTTTCAAAATATCTGTTTTTTATTGGCTGATCCAAGTTTTGGCACCAATTTTAAATTTACATATACTTATATAAATGTTCTATGCCAGGTATAATGCTATACTACCATTTTGATAAAGCCTTAAAGGTGAAATGCGTTAATGGTTTTAAATTGTGTATTTTAACAATAAAAATATTTTGGCTACTCTTTTAAAGGACCAATTTTCATTTTATTGGATTTTATATGCACTTTTTATTTTTATTCTTCCTGGCATTTTTTATTGTATCCTGACTCAAGAAATCCTAGGTGGGGATCATTCCACCAATGCTGTGTTGATAGAGCAGTACCTTCTGCTCTATACTTGTGAGTATATTTTATTTATATTTTATTACTCATCTCTTATATACTGAGAGCACTATTGCTGTTTTTTTTATATACCTTGGAGCACTGAATAAACCAGGCCGGACTGACGGACGCACCTTTCCAGTATATCCTTTAGCGGGGATTATACTGCTACACGCCTTCCATCCCAGAGCTGGTTAGAGCTCTCACAAATGTGAGTGTATTATCTCCCTTTTATCTGATTTACCATTGGGTAAAAAAAAATTTAAACTCACTAGTTTCCCTTTGCTGGTTATCCGAAAGTGTGTTCCTGATCAAGTATTGACTTTGGCTTTGTTCTGACTTCCCTGATTTCTGGTATCCTTGACTATTGGCTATTCTTTGCAACTGTGTTTTGTTCTGTGTTCCTGACCTGTTCTAGTATTTTGACTATTCTCTGATACGTTAAGTCTTGCCATTCTAAGGTCCGGCTAGACAAGTGTGATACTAATACTGCGTGTTGGATCAATTGTATTCCTGACATTACGACATGACCATAGATCCTGCAGGTTTGTGTCAGCACATAGTAGCTTCTGAGAGAAAGCTAGAGGAGAATGATCACCGTATGGATCAGTTCACCCAAACTCTTAATACACTACTAATATGTACAGCTCATTTACAGCCTGAGATTCCGTTGACAGGTACACTCCCACCTACTGTACCTACTCTCATTCAATATAAGGCACCTAATATCACCCTATTTTCACACCTGCATTTTGAAGGTAATATTCATGAATGTCTTGGCTTTTTGAATCAGACAGAGTACCATTTTGAAGTCTCTCCTGAGTCTTTTCCCATGGATAGAGCTAAAATTGGATACCTAATGAACCAACTGCATGTTAAAGCCTTAGCATGGGCCAATCCATTATGGTAAAGTAATAAATCTATTGCCCATAATTAGTTGGAATTCCTTAGGGAATTCAAACTAATGTTTGAACCATTGGGCAGGGTGACCAATGCTGCTACTGCCCTAATGCGTATCAAACAAGGGAACCGGTCTGTCTCAGATTATGCTATTGAATTCCACACTCTAGCTTCTGAAGTAGACTGGACTAATAGCAGATTAATCACTGCCTTTGCAGAGGGATTATGTGAAACTATGCTTGACGAGATTGCAGCCAAAGAACTACCAGGGAGGTTAAATGACTGCATCACATATGTGATGCATATCAACAACCGTATCAGAACTAGGGAGAATACTAGAAATAGAACCAGATGCTTGAATATGTCACTAGCGCCTCACTTCTCCAGGCCTGTGTCTCTGGCCTTCCTGTACAGTCTGAGCTGGAGCCTATGCAATTGGGGGTTACAAGACTGTCAGAGGCTGAGAAACAGTTTAGGAGAAGGGAGAGCCTGTGTTAATACTGTGGCAGGAAGGGGCATAATGAGGGATGCTTTTCCTATACGTCCGGAAAACTCCTGCACCTAAGAACCTGAAGGGGATAGGTCTTAGGTGTGATGATACGTCCTCTGGTACTAAGCCCACCGATCTCAGCCCACCTGAAGCTGATGCCCAATTAGCCAGGTATAAGACACTGCCTCTCCCTGAGGGTAGTGTCAGTTCATTGACTCTAGTTCCTGTGTTTGTGTTCATGATCCAGTGTTCTCCAGTCGGCTCATGACCTTGGCTTATTCTTATCGTGTGTCCTGACCTCTGGCATCCTCTGACTTTGGCTTACCCGTGTTTATCCTGATTTCTGGTACCCTTGTGACTTTTGGCTTTTCCCCAACTAGTCTCCTGCTTGTTTCCTTGCCTGAACTGCGACATAGAGCAATGTCCTGACAGTCCCCGTGCACAGACTTACAGGCCAGGTGGTTCCATATATGGTCACCTTGGTCTGTGTTTATTTTCAAGGGTGAGCGTATATCTCTGCATACCGGACTCCCAACTAAGGTAATCCCTGACACAATGGCAATTGGAGTAACTAAATAACCTCCATTTGTTTACATAGGGGAGAGAGCACAAGTAACTTTTTTTTCTTAGGGTCTCATATGCTGCCTGTTCAAAGCCCCATCCTTTCCGGTGTCTGCTGTTTGGTGATCAAAACAGAGACTGAAATCAGGGTCTATACATAAAGTCTGAGGAGTCTGAGCTGTACATGACTCTGTCTCCTCAGACTGAACATAGTGATCTGTACATTGACTCGCCCCCTCAGACTGAACACATGATTTCCTGGAGGGTGAGGTTAGAAGATAGGGACCAGAATGGCCAACTCAGAGGTACTGGTACACACAAGCAAATTACACACACAGCTAACGAACCATATTGATAATATAAATAATTTCAAAATATTGATACATAATCTCTCTCTGTTCCACCTACGATCATGCTGGTCTGGAAATAAACATAAGAACGCTAGATGAACCGCATGCTGGAACACAAAGACAGGAAGTGATATACCAGCATGCAAACACGGAAGTAATCGGATGGAAAGACATTGCCATGGTGATAGCCCGCGAAAATTCAAACCTGAAATTAATCATTCACCCCTGAGAGGGGTATATATAGCAGGAATCGGTCCGAGGAGTATTTACAAAGACTTTTTCTCATCCAGCTGAGGAAGCCTATATGGCGAAACGTGTCCTGGAGAACTGTAAGGAAAAGGCTTTGGATAATTGGACTTATAGTGCCCATATAGTTTTGTTGTTTTTTATATTTATTTTTATATTTTTTTATCTTTCATATTGGTAATAGTACAATAGCGTTAATATATTTTTATAACTCACTATTGGCATTTCCCTGCTATTTCAAAGAAGGAGTGTGGTCCTTAACCACATACGCTCTTCCATCTGAGCCTATTTGGAAGGCTCTGGGTTTGTAAGTACCCCATTTACGTTACAACTTATATGATATAAGACCTACGTTATTGCACCATATGTGCTCTTTCTCAATCTACTATATAGGATAAGAAAGAAAAGAAAACCATCTAAAGAAGGGAGCGGGTCGCCTCTATGGACCCTAAGAGCATACGTATTGAGCTAAACCATTTAGCTCTAAAAATTTTGAGTGGGTAATTTACTTTACCCTTTTTATATATAACATGATACGGTTTACACTATGATATGGTTTTGTGTTTGTGTTTTTAAGGAACAACATATTAACCATTAGGATTCCAATATAGGATTAATACCCAGTGTATATTTATATACATTTATACTTATTAGCTCACTGCACCGGAAATCACTGATACTAAATATAGCTCTTCACCATTACACTGGTTTAAAAATTTCTATTCTATAGGATAAGACCATGGTGATATAGCAGCTGATTGTATATTGTTCTTCACAAATTGTGATATTGTACACCACTTCAATATTAGCACTGGTACTTCTATTTTTATATTGTGATGCCACACCACTGTGTTCTTTCTCTATAAGATTATATTATCTCCCCGAAAAATCCATGGGGTCAGGATACAACTTGTTGTCATCAAATTTTGTTCATTGTAGACATAACATTATACAAACGTGAAAGTGTTCTATACCAACTAACTATTTCCAGGTACCATAGACTTCTGAATAAAAAATACTTCAAGGGACCCTGCTAGCACTGCTGCTCACCTCCACTCCTAAGTAGAAGATTTGTTTATCTCTCCTGAGTGCCGTAGTTAACTCATTGACTGAGATTGATCTGCCAACGTTCTTAGCCAATGACCAAGCCTACTGGGGAATCCAGTTCTGGAGTTAGTTGTAGAGTGGAAAGTTGTGCCTGACATACCCCCTAGTTAGGCAGTAACTTAACATGTGTTAGCTGCACATACAACCACATGTACAGTTGAGACTAACACACTGCAGAGCTCCCTGTTCCAGCCTCAACTGTATCCCAGTAAGAGAGAGAGAGATTTGCTTGGCCAGACCTATTCCTAGGCTCCCTCACATTCTGTTGCAGTTGCTCTGATGTAATAATCCTGGGACTGGCAACAGCACACTCGGCTTCTAAAAAACAGGATGGGAAAAGTTTGAAGGAAGCGAGACTACACTGAGTTGTGAAAGACCAGCGCACTCAGAAGAAGACAAAGCTTGGAGAAACAAAAAATGAAGATGAAGAAAAGCATAAGGGGTCACATAAAGGGAGGGAGACAGAGGACTGTGAGAGATATATAAATTGGAGGAGAGAGAAGGTTGATGGACCAAGAAACCTGAGGAGAGAGTTGGGGGACAGCAAACCCGGTGCCCCACAAGCGCCCGGTAAAATGCCATGTTAGCCTCTTTCATGGGGGACCCAAGAGCTGTTCGACTGGCCACCTCAGGGGCCCCCCAGAAGCATTTGGTCCCTTGCAGTGCGGGCTGCAAGGGACCACTGTGCTCTGAGCTCTTCCTAACATAGCATGCTAGGAGACAGAGAAAACTGGAGAATAATGAAGACTGTGGGTCACAGCAGGCTCTGAGATAAAGAAAAGTAGGATGGGGAGACAGAAGGCTTGAGAGCACAGAAAACCAAGTATAGAGGAAGTTGCGAGACACAGGAAGGTGTGGGACATAAGCACTGGGAGACACAGAAGCTGGAGGAGACAAACGGTGAGGGGCAGAATAGCCCAGGGGACATGAAATCTAGTGTTCAGTACACCACAATTTATCATTTAGTAAATAAACCATTTACTAACACTAAATTGTGCATGTATATTATAATTGTTATCATTTATATAACTCAATGTCTTATATTGGTAAGGAAGGCCATTTGGCAGATTTATATGGATTACTAGACCCATGCCAAGATCAATATGTATTCTTCTGGATTTTAGAGCATATATGCGTACCTCTTTTACTTTCTTTTACAGGTACTTATGAAAAAAAAAAAAATACTATATCTGTCTTGATATTGCTTAATACATTTAGTGTACAATCTTCCTCTGAATTTATCACTGAAGTTTATCTTACATGCATTAACAATAGTGATGTCGCGAACCCGAAATTTTCGGTTCGCGAACGCGAACTTCCGCAAATGTTCGCGAACCGGCGAACCGCCCGAAACGCCATTGACTTCAATGGGGAGGCGAATTTTAAAACACACAGGGACTCTTTCTGGCCACAATAGGGATGGAAAAGTTGTTTCAAGGGGACTAACACCTGGACTGTGGCATGCCGGAGGGGGATCCATGGCAAAACTCCCATGGAAAATTACACAGTTGATACAGAGTCTGGTTTTAATCCATAAAGGGCAGAAATCACCTAACATTCCTAAATCACAATCAATATGGATTGACACCTGACATATGACATATTGACACCTTGACATATGGATTGACACCTGTCCTCAGAGCCCCTGATGCACACGGACACAGAGCAGAATAGAGACTGGTCCCCCTACATAGGGTCACTTGGCAGATATGGATTGACACCTGTCCTAAGGATCCCTGATACACACTGACACAGAGCAGAATAGGGACTGTTCCCCCTACATCGGGTCACTTGGCAGATATGGATTGACACCTGTCCTAAGGTTCCCTGATACACACTGACACAGAGCAGAATAGGGACTGGTCCCCCTACATCGGGTCACTTGGCAGATATGGATTGACACCTTGTTACAAACTGCTATTTGTAACGGGCCCTTTAATGGCAAATTGCCCTGCTTCCCTGGGTTGTGGAGAAGCCTACTTGCCAGCCTCCTCCCGCATGACTATGGCCCCTGGGAGATTGTGAAAATGTATGCACTTTTATTTGGTGTGTATGGCCCTTTAAGACTGTCGGTGGGCATATTGGGGCTTATGGACTCTTTATGTGACTGGTGCTGGCCCTTTAAACACCTTTTTTGGGACATCAGGAAGATTGGGACACTGCCCCTTTAAGGCCGTGTCCCCAGACTTGTTGGGGACACTGCCCCTTTAAGACGGTGTCCCCTGTGTCCCCAGACCTGGTGCAAACCCTTTGTGCCTGCCTGTCTATTTCCCACTTGGTTCAGTAAATGGGAAATTATTTCAGCTGCAGAGACTAAGTCCCATTCAGCGATGGGACTTAGTCTTTTTCTCAGCCGTTTTTTTCAGCCTTATTTCAGCTGCAGAGACTAAGTCCCATTCGGCGATGGGACTTAGTCTTTTTTTCAGCCGTTTTTTTCAGCCTTATTTCAGCTGCAGAGACTAAGTCCCATTCGCGATGGGACTTAGTCGTTTTTTCAGCCTGAAATAGACCGACCTCACAGCCCAAATCTATGGAAATGTTTTGGGCAGGAAAATGTGCTTGCGGTCGGTCATAAAGGGACCTCCAGCTAACTTTTTAACCCCTGGATGGATTTGGCTGATTTTTGGTTATGTTTATGTTTTAAGTGTGCTGATTCCAAATATGTAATTATGAAGATGGGATGTGTAGTTTTAAAGTTACAGTGTATGGCTAAAAACTGTATTTTACTGCCTGTGTTTAATTATGTTAATCTCTTCCCAAACGTCATTTCGTTCAAAGTGGAGAGAATGTTAAAAAAATATATTTTTGTTCGGAGTGTGAGAAATGCTTTTCAGCCACTTCTAATCTTAAGCATCATTTGAGGAGCCATACAGGAGAGAAACCTTACTTGTGGTGTGTTTAGTATTGTTCTGATCAGTTTAATACCTTCCGCGTCTCCTATCAGTGGACGTGTATATGGCAGCCATTTTAGGAACCGTACACCTGGGACCCGAGCAAGGTCACCTCGCTCAACAGGCTTGCAGCGTATCCTCCAGGAAGAAGAGCCTGAACCCTTACCGGCTGCACGTGTCTTACCTGTACATGGAAAGCTGCTGTGGTTCCTTGATGAGCCAGCTGCCTGTGAGTTAACATGTCCCGTGGAGAAGCACTCTGTCCTGTAAAGCGTCACCAAAAAAAAGGAGTGGTGTGTTTAGTATTGTTCTGATCAGTTTAATACCTTCCGCCTCCTATCAGCGGACGGTACACGTACTGATTTTACCCGCCGTGAACTTTGCATTGCAGCTTTAAGTATATTCACTGCCATTGAAAAAGGAGTGCATGGCGTGGTGTGGGCCCTCAAAAAGCTGCAACCTACTTGTATGACAACTCTACCTTACTCACAGATCACATTAAATTTGGGGCACCGCGCCGGGGTCAAGCCAATGTGACACCAGATAGAAAGTGGTGTGTGTTTAGGTACTATTTTTATGCCATAACAGTTTAATACCTTCCAAGGCTCTATCAGTGGACGGTACACGCATTGATTTTGTAACAGGAGATGGAAGAAGAGGTTTGGTCGGTCCTCTTACTGCAAATTTGGGCACCGCGTCAAGCTTACCGTGACAATTGTATAGGAGTGGTGTGTTTAGTTCGGCTTTTATCAGTTTAATACCTTCCACGCCTCTATCAGTGGACGCGGTACACGGCTTTGATTTCCTCTTTTTGTAACAGGGAGACGGAAGAAGAGGCTTGGTCGGTCCTCTTACTGCAAATTTGGGGCACTGCGCGGTCAAGCTAATGTGACACCAGATAGGAGTGGTGTGTTTAGTACTACTTTTATCAGTTTAATACCTTCCGCGTCTCCTATCAGTGGTCGTGTACACGGCAGTAATTTCTGTAACAGGCAGATGGAAGAAGATGCTTGGTTGGTCCTCCTAACTGGAGACTGTGTTGCTGTACGGGTGGCAGGTGGAGCCATTTATAAAGTACACACTGCTTTATAAAGCCATTTATAAAGTACACACTGGCGCTTGAACCCTAGTTGGTGGCCGATAAGTCACGCAAGTCAACAGGCATTCAGAGCTAAAATACAGCAGCGTGTGGACCATTTTTAGCCCAAGGCAGCTCATCTCATCAGGCCTTTTTTACATAGGGTCACTTGGCAGATATGGATTGACACCTGTCCTAGGGATCCCTGATACACACTGACACAGATCAGAATAGGGACTGCTCCTCCTACATAGGGTCACTTGGCAGATATGGATTGACACCTGTCCTCAGAGATCATGATACACACTGACACAGAGTAGAATAGAGACTGTTCCTCCTACATAGGGTCACTTTGCAGATAAGGATTGACACCTGTCCTCAGAGACCATGATATACACTGACACAGATCAGAATAGGGAATGCTACCCCAACATAGGGTCACTTAAGTAGATATGGATTGACACCTGTCCTCAGAGACCATGATACACACCGACACAGAGCAGAATAGGGACTGTTCCTCCTACATAGGGTCACTTGGCAGATATGGATTGACACCTGTCCCAAGGATCCCCGGATACACACCCTTCGACACAGAGCAGAATAGAGACTGTTCCCTCCTACATAGGTCACTTGGCAGATATGGATTTCCTCGACACACCTGTCCTCAGAGCCCCTTATACACACCGAATAAGATCAGAATAGGGAATGTTACCCCCAACATAGGGTCACTTGGCAGATAAGTGATTGACACCCGTCCTAAGGATCCCTGATACACACACTGATACACACCTACTTGGATGGTATAGACATTTTTAGCAGCTCCTGGCCCGAACACCTGACCCACATAGGAGCCGTAATAGACCGGATTAGGGAGTCCGGACTGACCCTAAAGCCCAGTAAGTGCCATATAGAAACGTGTAAAAACCTCCCCAAGATAGTAGTATGGGCCCCAGAGTGTGAACAGGCCTTCCAACAGCTCAAGACGGCGCTCATTAAATCACCTGTACTTTCTTCTCCTGATCCAACCAAACACTTTCTCGTCCATACAGACGCTTCTATGCTTGGATTGGGAGCAGTACTGAGCCAAGTCGGAGCAGATGGTGGCTAGCAACCCGGGGCTTATCTAAGTCAGAACTCTGCACAGTGAAGTATATTCACTGCCACAAAGGAGTGCACAGCTTGCAGTGGGCCCCCTCAAAAAAAAGCTGCAACCTACTTGTATGACAACCGCTACCTACCTCACAGATCACAACAAATTTGGGTGGCACGCGCCAAGTGTAATCTAACAATGTGCCACCAGATAGAAGTGGTGTGTTTAGTACCATTGTTATCAGTTTAATCACTGTTACGTCCCCCTATCCTGATGTATGACGCAGCAGCAAAGAGAGGACCTGCTCGAGGAGGTTATAAAGAGGGATTATAGGAGGAGTAGAGAGGACCTGACAGAGTACACGCCTGTAGCTTTACACACCTGCTTGAAGCGACAACTAACTGCTATTCAATCTATAACAGTGAAAAAAGTTTTTTGTTTTTAAATGCAAGCTATTGTGACACCAGTGAGTGAGTGGTGGCACTGGGTACAGTATCCACTGTGAGCCTGACACACCCGCTTTGAGACAACTAACTGCTATTCAATCTATAATTGATGTTTGTTTCACAGGCAGAAAGTGCCCTAAAACATGGCTGCTTGAAACCTAGTTGGTGGCGGATCAGTCACGCAAGTCAACAGGCATTCAGAGCTAAAATACAGCAGCGTGTGGACCATTTTTAGCCCAAGGCAGCTCATCTCATCAGGCCTTTTTTAATCTAATGTATCGCCCAGTGTCAGTCCCTTCGGGATCCATCCCTCATTCATCTTAATAAAGGTGAGGTAATCTAGACTTTTTTGACCTAGGCGACTTCTCTTCTCAGTGACAATACCTCCTGCTGCACTGAAGGTCCTTTCTGACAGGACACTTGAAGCGGGGCAGGCCAGAAGTTCTATCGCAAATTGGGATAGCTCAGGCCACAGGTCAAGCCTGCACACCCAGTAGTCAAGGGGTTCATCGCTCCTCAGAGTGTCGATATCTGCAGTTAAGGCGAGGTAGTCTGCTACCTGTCGGTCGAGTCGCTCTCTGAGGGTGGATCCCGAAGGGCTGTGGCGATGCGTAGGACTTAAAAAGGTCCGCATGTCCTCCATCAACAACACGTCTCTAAAGCGTCCTGTCCTTGCCGGCGTGGTCATGGGAGGAGGAGGATGACTTCCACCTCTCCCCCTGTTAGATTCCCGTTGTGCTGTGACATCACCCTTATACGCTGTGTAAAGCATACTTTTTAATTTATTTTGCAAATGCTGCATCCTTTCCGACTTGTTGTAATTCGGTAACATTTCCGCCACTTTCTGCTTATACCGGGGGTCTAGTAGCGTGGACACCCAGTACAGGTCGTTCTCCTTCAGCCTTTTTATACGAGGGTCCCTCAACAGGCACGACAGCATGAAAGACCCCATTTGCACAAGGTTGGATGCCGAGTTACTCATTTCCCGTTCCTCCTCCTCACTGATGTCAATGAAGGTATTTTCTTCCCCCCAGCCACGTACAACACCACAGGTACCAGATAGGTGACAACGAGCACCCTGGGATGCCTGTTGTGGTTGGTCTTGCTCCTCCTCTTCCTCCTCCTCAAAGCCACATTCCTCCTCTGACTCCTCTTCCTCACAATCCTCTTCCAGCGCTGCCGCAGGTCCAGCAAGCGATGCTGATAAGGCTGTTTCTGGAGGTGATGGTGACCACAACTCTTCCTCTTCCTCTTCACGCTCATCTACGGCCTGATCCAGCACTCTTCGCAGGGCACGCTCCAGGAAGAAAACAAATGGTATGATGTCGCTGTTGGTGCCTTCGGTGCGACTGACTAAATTTGTCACCTCCTCAAAAGGACGCATGAGCCTACAGGCATTGCGCATGAGCCTCCAGTAACGTGGCAAAAAAATTTCCAGCTCCCCAGAGGCTGTCCTAGCACCCCGGTCATACAAATATTCATTAACGGCTTTTTCTTGTTGGAGCAGGCGGTCGAACATTAGGAGTGTTGAATTCCAACGTGTCGGGCTGTCGCAAATCAAGCGCCTCATTGGCATGTTGTTTCGCCGCTGGATATCGGCAAAGTGGTTTCATGGCCGCAGGAACGCCTTTCGAAATGGCTACACACCTCCTGGCCTGCTTCAGGACGCCCTGTGTTTCCGTGTACTTATGCACAAAGCGTTGTACGATCAGATTACACACATGTGCCATGCACGGCACATGTGACAACTTGCCCAACTTCAATGCCGCTAACAAATTTGTTCCGTTGTCACAAACCACTTTGTCAATATCCAGTCGCTGCGGGTCAGCCACTTTTCCACCTGTGCGTTCAGGGCGGACAGGAGTGCTTGTCCGGTGTGACTCTCTGCTTTCAAGCAAGTCAAACCCAAGACGGCGTGACACTGCCGTATCCCGGATGTGGAATAGTACCTGGGGAGCTGGGGGGGTGCCGTTGATGTGGGAGCTTACAGCAGAAGCGAGGACCTGCTTCCAGGAGGTTATGAAGAGGATGGAGTAGGAGGAGAGAGGAGGTGGCAGCAGGACTGCCTGCAAGTGCCGGGCGTGTCACCAACTCCTCTGCAGAGCCATGCATTCCATGCTTGGCAGCAGTCAGCAGGTTTACCCAATGCGCAGTGTAGGTGATGCTTTGCAGACCAGGTATCAGTGGTCAGATGGACCCTTGCCCCAACACTGTGTGCCAGAGATGCTATTACTTCCTTTTGCACAATTGAGTACAGGTCGGGGATTGCCTTTTGCGAAAAGTAATTTCGGCCGGGTACCTTCCACTGCGGTGTCCCAATAGCTATAAATTTTTTGAACGCCTCAGACTCCACCAGCTTGTATGGTAAAAGCTGGCGGGCTAATAGTTCGGACAAGCCAGCAGTCAGACGCTGGGCAATGGGGTGACTTTCTGACATTGTCTTCTTACGCTCAAACATGTCCTTGACAGACACATGACTGTGGGAAGATGAGCGTGAACTGCTCAAGGCGGGAGGCGGAGTGGCGGATGGTTGAGAGGGGACAAGGAGGACAGCAGTGGTTGACGTGGCTGAAGATGCTGGACCAGGAGGAGGCTGGCGGCTTAGAGTAGGCGAGCTGCTTGTACTCATGTGTTGATCCCATAGGCGCTTGTGATGTGAGATCATGTGCCTACGCAAAGCAGTTGTACCTAGGTGGGTGTTGGACTTCCCACGACTCAGTTTCTTTTGGTACAGGTTGCAAATGGCATCGCTGTTGTCAGAGGCAGACACACAAAAAAAATTCCACACTGCTGAGCTCTGCAATGACGGCATTCTGGTGGTGGACACAGCATGCATTGATTGGCGTGGTGTCGGGCTGACCCCGGGTGCCGATGCATGCTGTCTGACTGTGCCACT
>OW240915.1:161281542-161319508 GCA_933207985.1 Pelobates cultripes | reverse complement strand
AACTAACTGCTATTCAATCTATAACAGAGGAAAAAGTTTTTTGTTTTTAAATCCAAGCTATTGTGACACCAGATGTAATTGGTGGCACTGACTGGGAAATGGGCACAGTATGCACTGTGAGCCTGACACAGAAGCTGGCAGCAGTGGCAGACAACTGACTGCTATTCAATCTATAACAGTGAAAAAAGTTTTTTGTTTTTAAATCCAAGCTATTGTGACACCAGATGTAATTGGTGGCACTGACTGGGGAAATGGGCACTGTGAGCCTGACACAGAAGCTGGCAGCAGT
The DNA here is from genome assembly GCA_933207985.1 of Pelobates cultripes. Lineage (NCBI taxonomy): Eukaryota > Metazoa > Chordata > Amphibia > Anura > Pelobatidae > Pelobates > Pelobates cultripes. The sequence continues at coordinate 161,319,219 of OW240915.1, read as the reverse complement.
GGCAGACAACTAAGTGCATTTACATTACATAGAAAAAAAAATAAAAAAAAAGCATACCCTTATCCCTAACCTAGCTATGCTTTTCCCTATCTTATGAACAGCAGCTACACTTTCCCTCCTCTTACTAAGCATGCAGCTTGAGAATGAATCTAAAATGGATGCTGTCCAGTAGGTGGGAGGGTCTGCTAGGGAGGCTGTGCTGCTAATTGGCTGGAATGTGTCTGCTGACTGTGAGGTACAGGGTCAAAGTTTACTCAATGATGACGAATAGGGGGCGGGTCGAACCGCGCATATGTTCGCCCGCCGTGGCGAACGCGAACATGCTATGTTCGCCGGGAACCGTTCGCTGGCGAACCGTTCGGTACATCACTAGTAGCTTGTTGTTGCCTCTTTCTCGGTCCACATAGTAGTATGCTTCTTTGCTTACTCTTATTTATTTTATGGAGAAGAGCCTGTAGGAAGTTTCTGGAGTCTGTGTTGGGGAAGCAGGAAGAGACTAAGGTGTATTGTATAGTATTGAAAAGCACTAGTATGATAATAAATATGCCTTGTGGATCAATGTGGAGTCTCTGGAGCATAATAAATATAGAGACACCTTTGGTTTTATTATCGGATAGGGCATGACACTGGGTTGGAAGAGTTTTGTGAAGATATGAGGAGTTTGTGGCTTACAGAAGAAGGTCTCCTGTATGCATGCTATCCTAACATAATGTTTTCTAAGGTCTTGGAGGAGTAACCTCCTTTTAACAGGGGAATTAAGCCCCTAGAAATTAAAGGTTGCAATTTTCATGTTGGTTAAAGCCAGGTAAGCTGGTTGGTGGATATAGAGCTGTCTTGTTTGGGAACATTAGCGTCCGACCACACAAAAGTATCAAACATTTATATAAGTTGTCACTATTGCGCCAAGATCTCAGTAATTGTGGACCCAGTTGGTCACATAGAACAAGTGTAGCCTGTATAAGAGATGAACTTGATGGCAGGATGTCTGGGGTATGGGTAGGACTGGGTTAGAGGGAGGACAGGGTGAGTAGCTCACCCAGTGTGAGCCGTGGCAGTGTGAGCCTGTACGGAGCATCTCTTTTGGAGGACCGAGCTGTAAGCCGATTGAACCAAAGAATAAGGCACGGCCTTGAAATAGCCAATGGAGGGTAACAGCAACGAGCTGATACACCAATTTTGTTTTTTAAATGTAAGTTGATTTATTTATTCCCCCCACCTTGGTTTTTGGGGGGGTTTTTTTTGGGATGGGGGGAGGGGGGTGGATGTTACGAGTAGTCTCGGTATATAGGGTAGTTATGCTTAGTGGTACATAAGCAACAGTGTGATAATAATATTCCATATTAATTAAGAATGATCGATTAATCACTATTGAGCAAATTAAACTCTTATAGATAGTTAAGATGGCGCCGGTAAGCACATAAGCACACATAGGCCTGGATGCCACAGTTATTAATACACAGCACTAAAAACTGTATATAACCACAAAACACAGCATCAGAATGACTCATGCATACCATCATGAGATTAGTACTGAGCTAGCTTATAGATAAGAGATAATTAACTGCACAGACCTGGCATGGCATTGTTGGGGGTCCTGAACAGCCTGGCCAGCTGCCGATCCCACCCAACGCTTTTGCAAGGTCTTTTCTGGGCTGCACAGATAAAGAAACTTGGTGGAAAAGTACAGACTATCCATCCTATTGGTAAAAAAGGTATAAAAGATGGCAAAAATTTGGCTCTTGTTTGGAGTACTACCCATCTGTAATATGGACATGTGTTGCTGGTTCTGCTGATTCCCAGTAGAGAGGGTCCCTCCAAGCTTGTCTGCCAGAAGTTCTCTCAGTCGTGTGCAGCGGAGAGACAACCAAGCTTTTCTAATGGTGATGTATTGTTAAGCTGATAATTAAGCTGTTTCCTTAAGCTGAATGTGCACTATAGATTGAATGTTATTACTTATGAATTAAGTCTCTGTTAGTCAATAAGGTTTGTATTGATTATTTACAAGTACTTGGTGTCAGTGTCTTTCCCTTTCTCAAATACTCAATTCACTCATCCCAAATAGGGTTTTTGTGCCCACCACTATCTTTAAAAATTTTAGGGTAATTGATTATTGTTTTTTGATATTGGTGCTTCATGAATTTAATGATTAGGCACAACAAACAGTAACTTTAAAGATAAAAATTGAACAAAAAAAGGAAATAAACAAAATTGCTAGTAATGTGAAGATGCCATTGAGGTAAATACGATACCACATAGTCCGCTGCACTTATAGTTACTTGCAAGTCCACTCTATGCAGGATCTCCATCGATGTCAAGGGCTGGGAGGCAGATGCCGGTATGCCCCAGTCTTGGAGCTTTAGGAGGCCTCCCTCCAGGGTTGACACAGAGTGAAGGACCCCCTCCTTGTGGATCAGCAATTTAGCTGGGTAGCCCCATCAGTACTGTATTTTCTGAGAATGGAGCGTGTCAGTAAGTGGTGCTAGGGACTTGCGAAATTGTAGTGTGGCTGCTGCAGAGAGATTGTCGAAGATCTTCAATTTGGTGTACTGTTCGGGCATATCTGTATTCTTACATGCGTTTACAATGTTTTTCTTTTGAATGGAAAAAGTGGACTCTGGTAATCACATCTCGTACCGCAGAGGAAGTTAAGTGTTTTGGTTGTCGCAATCTGTGGGCTCTATCCAACAGTTGGTCAGGATGTATCCCTGGTGTAAGCACTTGAAACAGGTCTAACAGGTATGATTGAAGCTCAGCGTTGGTCACGGATTCAGGGATCCCTGTTATGCGGAGATTGTTTCTCCGTGGACCTATCTTCCATGTCTGCCAATTTGAGCTTGTATGTTTGCTGTATATCATCTATTTCTTGCATCTTGTCAGCCAGACTGTTGTGTGCCCCAGCAAACTCATCCATTTTCTGTTCCATGTGTGTGGTTCTTGAGCCTGTGTCATGGATATCTTTTCTTAGCACAGTTGCTAATGCCTCTGTTTGTGTGGTGATGTGCTGAAAATTCAGCCTTCATAGCTCTCATTGCTGTGACTGTCAGTATTGGTGAGCTTGGTGAGGCTGGGGGTGAGGCTGAGCCATCCCTCGAGCTTGTACCAGAAAGAACGCGGCTTGGTTCACTTTTGCCTGTTTAGATTTGTGCCTCGGGGACATCGTGGTCTCTCTGGTGCTGTGTAAAGCCGTGTGGCACTTGTTATGCCAATTATGTGTGGCTCCTAAAAGCTTGGTCCGCGGGAGCTTTAGCAAGCTGTGTTCATGCGGCTCGCAATTGTAGCCACGCCCCCCTATTCCATTGTTTAATGTTATGTAATATTAAATATTAATTTATTAAAATGTTTAGTTGCTGTGTGGTGTTGTGTAGGTATAGTGTGTCTGTAAGTATTCTAGCTATGTGGGAGGTGTGTGTTGTGGCTTTCTGTGTTTGATGAATAAGGCTGGCTGTGTATAGTGTGTCTATAACTGTGAGTGATGTGTTTGGCTGCATGTCAGTAGCTGTAAGTGATATGTGTACCTGTGTGAGTAGCTGTGAGTGTTGTGTGTCGCAATATACGATGTGTGGGAAATACATTTGTGAAGTAGTGGAATATTTGTTTAGAACAAGTTGGGAAGGGAGATTCAAGTTAGCTTTCCCTCAGCCCAATATAGTTAGAGGGGATTTAGATACAGTATTGGGGGTTTAAAGGCAGCAGTTGTACAATTGGCAGAACAATACAATATAAAGAGACCGATACAAAAGGTAGATGGTCCTGCCCATGAGCTTACAATCTAAAGGTAAAATAGGGAAATGAGACAAGAAGTAGCAGAGGAAATTGAAGATGGTGGCAGAGAGGATTTATAGTGTGATTGCGGTGATTAATAACAGCTGGAGGAGTCATGCTATATAGTTAGAAGGAACCAGGGTGGGCGGGAGGAGCAGCGGGTGTGTGGGTAGAGCAGAGTAGAAATGAAGATTCTTAGTTGCAGGGATGGAAGTTAAATTGGGCCTTAAAACTGCAGTGTTCAAATGAAGAATGTTTGTGGTGTGGTATTGTGTAAATAGGTTGATTTGATTTGTGTGTGTGGTGTAATATGTGTGGCTAGGGGGGAGTGTGTGTGTGTATAGGGGGCATAGTGTTTATAGGGGATGTAGCAAACATATGCTTACAGGCTGTAGTGTGTGCAGGGGTTGTAGAGAGTGTGTGGTTAGATAATGTAGTATGTGTTTGCTTTCAAGGAATGTAGTGTGTTCATAAGGGATCCAGAGTTTGTATGTCAGGAATATAGTGTGTGTAGGTGGTGCAGGGTGTCTGTGTGTAGGGGATCTAGTGTGTAAAGGGCCCAGAGAGGGTATAAGAGATTATGTGTGTGTGTGTATGTGTGTTTGTAGATTAGATGATCCAGAGTTGGGTAAGGGATCAAGCGTCTATCTGGAGTGTGAGGCTGCTGTGTGTGTGAGGGTGCTGTATGTGCATGAGGGTGCTATGTGTGTGAGTGTGCTGTTTGTGTAAGTGTGCTGTTAGTGTGAGGGTGCTGTGTGTGGGTGAGGGTGATCTTAGTGTCTGAGGGTGCTGTGTATGTGAGGGTGCTGTTAGTGTGAGTGTGTTTTGTGTGTGTCTGAGGGTGCTGTGTGAGTGTGAGGGTGCTGTGTCTGAGGGTGCTGTGTGTGTGAGTGTGCTGTTAGTTTGAGTGTGCTGTGTGTGTGTGTGTGTGTGTGCGTGCTGTTAGTGTGTGTGTGCTGTGCGTGTGTGCTGTGCATGTGTGTTCTGTTAGTGTGTGTGTGCTGTGTGTGTGTGTGTGCTGTTAGTGTGAGCGTGCTGTTAGTGTGTGTGTGTGAGTGTGCTGTTAGTGTGTGGGTGCTGTGTGTGTGAATATGTCTGGAGAGATTATGTGTGTGGGGGGAGGTAAGATGTAAATAATTAAATATGTGTTTATTTTTTTAAATAAAACAAAACTGAACTTTATATCCCCTTCTTACCTTTAGCCTGGGAGAGGTGATCCATGTTTCCATGGAAGGGGGTTGTGCTGCAGTCCATGGTGGTCCTAGTAGTGAGTGAACTCTACCCTGCAGTTCCTGGGGTAGAGTTCACTCTCGCAAGATCTGGTAACTGTGGCAACGCTCCAACCTAGCAAGAAGAACCTGGAGGAGCTGCAGGATAGAGGGTCCTCCCTCCTCTCCCTCTCTCCCCAGCCAGTGGCAGCATGTCAGTGCCTGTGGGCCAGTGAGGGAGAGCTTTGATTGAGTGCTTTAGACTGCCCATGAACTCTGCCCAGATTGCTGCATTGATGGACCCTGAACGATGCCAACCAGGTCAACCAGGCCTGGAGGCCCAGACATAGCTTCAATCTTTCAACACAAGATTTGACGCCATTTGCAGGGAATTCTGGCTCGACGTCCCTTCTGCCTGTTTCTCCACTAAGCCGGTGGCCTGCTTGGAGAAAATACCTCAATCACCTACACTCACCTGCACGGATGTACTGCTCTACTGTCCTGACTGCTAGTTCTTCTTCTGAGCTGGGCGCCCATATGGAGGAAACTCACCTCTGCTGTCCATACACCCAGGGGGATGACCAAAATCCGGACTACCCATGGGCCCACGATCCTGATGAGGGGATCAATGGACTAAAGGCAAGGGTTCTCATTCAGGCCTTGGGCCGAAGATATGTGGACTTATGGCATTGCGTGCCCATATACTGTTGGCGACAAAATATATCACACAGCTTGCACTGTCTTCACGCATGGAGTGGTGAGAGAGGATCAGCCATAAGACCATACTTCTTGCTCAGGCCTGGCATTGGGACATCCTTTCAACTCTGGCCTACCTGTGGCTTTGGATGACCCCTGTCTGATGAACTGGGTTATGTATATAATCTGACCCTCTCATTTTACTACACGCCCAGTGGAATCTTAGCATTAATACTTTACACATATGTCTAGTGTACCTTTGGACTATTTGACAGTACAGCACAAATTAGTTTTACTCCTGGGGGCTATGCCAGCCATTTAATTCATTAACTCATGTTAGTTTATCCTTTTCTCTTGCTAAATCGTATGGTTAAGTGCTTAATTTGCCTTGCATGCCCTATAGTATTGTGCTGTCATACTGTCAGCGGATTAGACATATTGGTCTAGCATGTTTATCTAAATATCTTTAACTCTTAAAATGAAACAGTTTAATCAGGAGTGCACTTAAGTGAAATCGTAATGCCTGTTAATTTCCTTTAACTCCTTCCTTTCTGTATTGTACCAACTAATGTTTCAATAAAAAAAACAGATTGACAAAAAAAAAATCTAAGAAATAGGTAGGAAAAGGGAAATATTATAAAACATTATGTAAATCAATTTCAACATTTGGTCCATCTGGGTGTAGAGTTTTAAGATGGCATACCCAGTTCATTTCTTTTTTGTCCAAAATATTTTTCATGTTACCTCCTCTCCAAGGTAACTTACATTTCTGGATGCCCATTACTTTTAGTAGCTATGGGTTATTATTGGGAATTGCAAAGTGTTTTGATATACTGTGGTTCTTAAAGCCTTTGCTAATATTCCTACAATGCTTTGCCAGTCTCGTTTTCAAACATCTTGTTATACCCACGTATTCGAGGCCGCATGGGCACTCCAATAATATACTATGTTTTTAGTGTCGCAAGCAATTAAATCTTTTGTTTTACATTTTTTTCTTTGTTTGATTGGACATGAAGTCACATGTTTTATTAATTATGAGATTAGTGGGTTTACATACAATATATATTTTACTCTAATAGAAACAGTTAAGCATGGTGGTGTTGGCTCAGTGATGCTCATGGGTCTGCTTTGCATCCTCTGGCCATGGAAACCTGCAGCGTGTGGAAGGCAAGATGGTTTAATTAAAGTATCAGGAAATCTTAGTTGAACTCATCATGCCGTTTGAGAGGAAGCTGAAGCTTGGGCATCATTGGACCTTCTAACAAGACAATGATCTTAAGTATACTTCAAATTCCACCAAGGCTGGTTGCAGAAGAAGTCCTGGAAATTTCTACAGTGGCAATCAAAGTCACCTGACTTGAACCCCAGAGAAAATCTCTGGTGGGGTTTAAAGAAGGAAACATGCATACAAGAATATTACTGAACTGGATGCCATTACCCATGAGCTATGGGCTAAGATTCCTCAGGAATTTTGCCAGAAGCTTGTGTCTGGCTATGCATCTCATTTTCAGTAAAAGGGTGCGCTACTATGCACAAAAGATGAAGGGTTGAATAATTTTGAGACTGGAGAAGTCATTATAAGTTGCATTTTCGTTTAATTTTTGAGAATGTGTGGAAACTTGAAGCATTTTTTGTTAAGATTTAGAGTTGTTCATTGCACACGGCTTAAAATCTGTACATTTTTACAATAAACATGAATTTAAATGGGGGTTAAATAATTTTGTTTACAACTGTATATCCTTCTCTCATCTTACCATCATCCCATGTACAGAGGTTGCTAGTTTAGTTGCATATCCTCCAACTCTTTGGCAAATACTTTCCTCATTATTTAGATAATGTTGAAAAGGTGCTATGAATACTATGTTTTAAAGCATAATTGGAGGTGATTTATTTAGAGAGCTAGAACACACCTGAGTCACAGAAAAGTATAGTTGGACTGGCACAATTCTACCATGTATGGTAATCTCTGTAAAAATGAAAATCCAGCGAACTCACTTATCTACTAAACAGTTATATTAGTGCTGAACAATTTTGTTAGTTTAGCAATTTTTGTTAGTTGGTAATCACTACTACAGGGACCTATTTGTGTAAAGATGTGTGACTTTACTACATACAACTCAACTGCAAGCTTCACATTTCTAAAATGTAAATAATTATCCACTCATCAGCTTTTCCACATCTAAATAATTTCCCCATTATTTTAGAAGTTGACAAATTAAATTTTCTTCTGAATAGTCTTCATTATTCTACTATTACTTACTCCAACACATTGTTCTGCTTTGTCTTTTTATATACTTAGGATACTTTTTCTCCTAAAGTAGTATAACTTCACCTGGAACACACACAGGAGAAATGGAAAACATGCAAGAGGCAAGGAAAAGAAGCATAATCAACATAAGTCTAAAACACAAAACCACTTAGACACATCACACCACAACTGTGTTTTCTGACCTTTCTGTTGAACCATTATCCGAAAAGTATGAAAATAAAGCATTCTTTGTTTTTATCTGTGCAGCAGGTTGAAACTTAATATTACATGGCTAATTAATAATGGAAAGTCACTCAACATGGCACAAACAAAGGTTAGAGGGGGTTGTGTGTGTGTGTGGGGGGGTTGTGTTTATTTATTGGGCTTATATTTGATTCAGATCTGAAACTCTGACCCCATGTTCATACATATCATGTTTAGAATTTTTTTAAAACTAGATGTTAGATTATTGTTACTATATATTATTTGATTATTAGCCCAGTTATGCTTATGAGAAAAAGTCTATTCATTTGCCAGCTATTATTTTATCTTTAGTGATAGACTCCCACCACAGGATTGAGTACCAGACGATATAGAAAGTATCATAGAGTATCAGTTTAGAACATATAGTTTGGTTCATACTAGTGATGTCCCGAACGGTTCGCCGAACGGTTCGCCACGAATGGTTCGCCACGGACTCATCATTGAGTAAACTTTGACGATGTACCTCACAGTCAGCAGACACATTCCAGCCAATCAGCAGCAGACCCTCCCTCCCAGACCCTTCCACCTCCTGGACAGCTCACTAAAAATGCAGCTTCACAATGAATGTAAAATGGATGCTGTCCAGGAGGTGGGAGGGTCTGGGAGGGAGGGTCTGCTGCTGATTGGCTGGAATGTGTCTGCTGACTGTGAGGTACAGGGTCAAAGTTTACTCAATGATGAGTCCGCGGCAAACCGTTTGCGGCGAACCGTTTGGGACATCACTAGTTGCTACATCTAAGTGCTGCTTCAAAGTGTGTGATTAGAGATATTCTGGAGGTAATCTGAGGTATACAGGAGGACAAAAAAAAATTGTAAGATTGGTTTGATTTAAATTATTCACCTCATTAAAATGGCAGACTTAGTTCAGTGTAATAGTTGTTATGCATTTGTTTCACGTTCCACTTTTTGGAGATTTGGATGCTGTCTAATCTAACAGTTCTCTCTATTGCGGCAGATTGTATTCTGGAAGTCTGAGATTTGTAAATTATCTGGTAAACAAACTCTGCAAAGCCACTGCTGCAGAGACATAATAGTAAAGGCTGATGGATTACTGTAGGATCTAGTAGACTAGAGAGTTGTGGATAAAGGCATATTGCACAGTCTGTTGCTCTACATAATTCATTTTCAGCACTTTCAGAGTGTAATGGTGTTATGGAGACAGGCTCAGGCACCAAGTATAGTGGTGTAATGAAGACAGGATCAGGCACTGAGGGTAGTGGTGTTGTGAAGATAGGCTCAGGCACTGAGGGTAGTGGTGTTGTGAAGACAGACTCAGGCATGGAGGGTAGTGGTGTTGTGGAGACAGGCCCAGGCACAGAGGGTAGTGGTGTTTTGGAGATAGGCTCAGGCACCAAGTGTAGTGGTGTTGTGGAGACAGGCTCAGGCACCGAGTATAGTGGTGTTGTGGAGACATTCTCAGGCACCGAGTATAGTGGTGTTGTGGAGACATTCTCAGGCACCGAATGTAGTGGTATTATGGAGATAGGCTTGCAAACTATTGTGAGACCTAATAAAAAGCAGTTGTTGTTGGGAGATTCTATCATAAGAGGTGTGGAGCTGGACAATAGTGGTCTTGTGAGATGTCTTCCCGGAGCTAATGCTCGCGGAGACAGGAGACATATTTGTAATATTGTTAAGCGAGCAAAGCAGGAAGGGGAATTGGATGCATCTAGGTCCATCTAGGGACAAATGACTTGGCTTGCAATGAGGTTTCAGAGGTAAAGGAAGTTTGTAGTGTTTTTGTCAATGATATATGGCAGGTTACTTCCACACTGTCATTCTCTGGAGTTCTGCCTGTGCATAACACTCAGAACATCAGGCGGATGCATTTTATTTCTCATGGTAGCTCTGTTTGGAATGGAAATAAACTGTATAAAAAAGATGGTTTGCATTTTTTTTTTAAAGGGAACAAATGTTCTCAGTGAGCAGTTGAGAGGTTTTGCTAGGATGTATTTAAACTAGGAGGGGGGGGCAAAAGGGTGAAAAAACATCATTGAGATTGCCCCCCAAAACAATGACAGAAGGTGCCCGTAGCAAGTGTGTTTTAAAATTCTAAGCTTAGAGTCATGTCTACAAATGCTCACATTTTAGGGAATAACATCCATGAAATGGCAACTGATAATGTAGATTTAGTTGCGGTTACTGAGACATGGTAAAATGAGAAAAATGACTGGGACATAGCAATATCAGGGTACTCTTTATAAAGAAAAGACAGGGAAGGCAAGAAACGGGGAGGGTTGGCCCTGTATGTGAAGGATAGCATAAAATCTAGCCTAATAAAAGTTAGTGAGGCGAGCATAGAGTCCGTTTGGGTTACGTTAGAATTTGGTAATTACACAGTAACTTGTGTAGGTGTGATTAAAAGGCCCCCAGGACAAATTAAAGAGTTAGATAATCTACTAGTTGAGGAAATAGCTAAAATGATAATGAAGGGGGAAGTTATCATCATGGGTGACTTTAATTGTCCTGATGTGAACTAAAAAACCCAAATAGCTGCTTGTGCCAGGAGCACACATATTCTCAACTCCCTACTGGGATTGTCTCTAAAACAAGTCATTGAGGAGCCAACCCATGAAGAGGCCATACTAGATTTAGTGTTAACAAATGGAGATTTGGTATCAGATATTACTGTAGGTGAAAGTTTAGTCAGTGTGGTTTAATATAAGAACGGTGATTGAGTCACACCACACAAAAACAAAAGGATTAGACTTTAGAAAACCAACTTTTCTAAAATTAGAATATGTGTAAAGGAGTCATTATCAGACTGAAGCAATTTAAATGGAGTTCAGGATAAATGGGATTATTTAAAAGTTACACTTCTGAAGGCAACAGAAAATTGCATTAGGCTTGTCAGTAAAAGCAAAAAATTCAAGAAACTACTGTAGTACTCCACAGATGTGGCCAAAATAGTAAATAAAAAGTTAGCATTTAGTAATTATAAAAAAAAAACAGAGTGAGGAAGATAGACAGATCTATAAGATTAGGCAGAAAGAGGCTAGGCAAGTTATAAGTGCTTCCAAATCACACATAGAAGAGAAAATAGGACAGTCAGTAAAAAAAGGGGACAATTCATTTTTTAGATACATAAATGAGAAAAGGAAAGTAAAAGAAGGATTAATTAGATTAAAAACAAAAGAAGGATGGTATGTAGAAGAGGATAAAGGTATAGCTGAATGCCTCAATTAATATTATGTTCAGTATAAACAGATGAAAATGAAGGAAATGGGCCTCACTTAGGAAAACATGACAAAAGAGTCATTTGTTACATGTGAGTTTACAGAGGAAGAAATTTTATTTCAACTGTCAAAAGTAAAGACAAATAAGTCAATGGGACCTAATGGAATACACCCAAAGTTATTAAAAGAGCTTAGTGGTGTACTAGCAAAACAATTGATTTATTTAACCAATCATTGTTAACAGGAAGAGTCCCAGAAGATTGGAAGTTAGCGAATGTTGTGCCCATTCACAAGAAAGGTAGTAGGGAGGAGTTGGGCAACTATAGACCAGTAAGCCTTACTGCAGTAATGGGGAAAGTGATGGAAACCATGTTAAAGGATAGGATTATTGACCATCTATAATCACATGGATTTCAAGATCAGACATAACATGGGTTTACTTCAGGGAGATCATGCCAGACTAATCTTATTGATTTTTTTGATTGGGTAACTAAAATAATACAAATGCAAAAAGATAGATCCTGCGCTCACTCCCATCACTAAAGAATACAGTACACATCTGTCACGGTAGTTTACCCCTACACGCAGGATTTAGTTCAACAATCGACAGATAGAGCAGATACGACTTACCGGACCTTAGAATGGCCGGACTCGCCGTAAGGCAGAGAATAGACAGAGTCAAGAACAAGCCGAGGTCAAGGGAACAAAGAGACTGCGAGAACAAAAACTAGCCAAGGTCTGGTACACAGTAATCAGTAAGCCGGCAAACAAGACAAAACAGGGATAGAGAGATAAACGGAGTCAGAAACAAAGCCAAGGTCAAGCACGAAAATCACAACTGAACACAACAAGCGCTAAAGGGAACTGAAAAAGAAACCACGATAGGGCAGGGAGTTAAGGGAGAGGTAAGTATAAATACCCTAAACTTTACTTTGATTGGCCCCTGTCATATCCATGCCCCCAAAATGTGAGTGTCTGGGGAATGTGGGATGACAGGGGCCAATGGGAGCACATTTCATTTTTTGGCTCCCACTGCCCCTTTAAGAGCGTGCCCGAGACGCGCGGCACACTCTTAGAGCTAGGCCGGCCCCCGTGTAAGGTAAGTACTGCTACAACATCAGCCCCAATATATAGTAAAAACCAAAGAAAAACAAGTTACCTGCGCGCTCTCCTTAATCCTTATGTATTTTTAAACAAATGGAGGTTTTTTTTAAAACTAAAATAATAGATCAGGGTGGTGCAGTAGACATTGCTTACCCAGATTTAGGTAAGGCTTTTGACACTGTTGCACATAGAAGGCTTATCAATTAACTGCAATCTTTAACTTTGGATTCCAATATTGTTGAATGGGTAAGGCAGTGGCTGAGTGACAGGCAACAGAGGGTTGTAGTCAATGGAGTATATTCGAAGAATGGGCTGGTCACCAGTGGGGTACCTCATGGAATCTGTACTTGGACCCATTCTCTTTAATATTTTTATTAGTGATATTGCAGAAGGTCTTGATGGTAAGATATGTCTTTTTGCTGATGATACTAAGATATGTAACAGGGTTGACGTTTCAGGAGGGAGAAACCAAATGGCAAATGATTTAGGTAAACTAGAAAAATGGTCAGAGTTGTGGCAACTGAAATTTAATGTGGATAAGTGCAAGATAATGCATCTTGGACGTAAAAACCCACGGGCAGAGTACAAAATATTTGATAAAGTCCTAACCTCAACATCCGAGAAAAGGGATTTAGGGGTGATCATTTCTGATGACTTAAAGGTAGGCAGACAATGTAATAGAGCAGAAAGAAATGCTAGCAGAATTCTTACTTGTATAGGGAGAGGTATTAGCAGTAGAAAGAGGGAAGTGCTCATGCCATTGTACAGAACATTGGTGAGACCTCACTTGGTACTGGAGACCGTATCTCCTGGAGGATATTGATACTTTAGAGAGAGTTCAGAGAAGGGCTACTAAGCTGGTTCATGGATTGCAGGATAAAACTTACAAGGAAAGGTTAAAGGAACTTAACATGTATACCTTGGAGGAAAGACGAGACGGGGGGATATGATAGAAACATTTAAATACATAAAGGGAATCAACACAGTAAAGGATAAAAGCTACCACAACAAGAGTACATAGTCTTAAATTAGAGGGGCAAAGGTTTAAAAATAATATCAGGAAGTATTACTTTACTGAGAGGGTAGTGGATGCATGGAATAGCCATCCAGCTGAAGTGGTAGAGGTTAACACAGTAAAGGAGTTTAAGCATGCGTGGGATAGGAAGAAGGCTATCCTAACTATAAGATAAGGCCAGGGACTAATGAAAGTATTTAGAAATTGGGCAGACTAGATGGACCGAATGGTTCTTATCTGCCGTCACATTCTATGTTTCTATTAATTATGAATCTAAAAAATGTGTTCTACTGCATTACTTTTATATGCACTTTAAGCTACACAGATATATTCATTTTACGAAAAGACTAGAGTCAACAGAAACAAATATATCTTATGAATGGACAATTGCTTGTGCACATTAGGTGTGCATTTGGTAATATGCATTATTGATGTCCACATTTATCTAGAATCATGAACTTTTGCAAAATTATAATGGATGTATGTCAAGCAGCTGAATGACTGTGGCATTACACAACAATTGGCTCTAAAACTAACCTCTATCACGCAGCTATTTGCACACAAATAGAAAATAATAAACACATAAATAAATAATATAGCATGTGAGAAAGAAATGCTGTTCTGATTTGTGACTTTTAAATAAGATTATCAATTATATTATATTACTGAAATCTCATCCATAGGGGCAGCAGTGGCAGCAGGGGCAAGTCCACACCACTTTTTGTTGCAATAAAAATATAAAATAAATTAAATTACATACTTTAGGTTAATGAACCAGTTTTGGTGTATAGATCATGCCCCTGCAATCTCATAGCTCTATTCTCTGCAATTTAGGAGTTAAATAACTATGTATATGAAGCTCTTGTCTGTTCCTTACACAGCCTTCCAAAGTACTTCCAGTAAAGAGAGACCTGGGGAAGGATCATAGCTCCCATCCATTGGAGGCGAATAGGGAACCTAATTATAATATTGAGGAGGGAGGACCTCATGTCCTCTCACTGGCACCCACCCATAGGTAGTAGGTGGGGACCCTAATTATAATATTCAGGTCAAGAGGATCAAGGTTCCCCCCAGACCCTACTCATGAGCAGTGGATGTGATCCCTAATTAATTATCTATGGGGGGTGGATATGTTCCCACTGTGTTTTGCGTGGTTACTTACCAAATGAGTTTTCTTCTAATTATTATTTTTTTGAGCCTCTAAAATAGGCAAATGCATATCCATAATAATAGACGCCACTGCAAAAAAGATGAAACAAAGTAAAACCACACCTCAATAAAGGTAATACTTTTGCACCCATGGAGGACTTCATGCAGACTGAGCTCTTACAGTGGGTAAAGATTATATGTAATATCAGTAAGAATGCTCTGATTAGTTTGCTAGTAAGCCAACCAATCAGAGCACTCTTGCAGTTAATTCTTGAGAGAAGGCTAGTATTATAATAGTATAGACCCCACTCACAGCCTATGGCCTGAATATTTTAAGCAAGACACTTACTCGTCATCAACTGGTGGGAGCCAAGGGATACATTAGGTACTCTCCCTGAATTTCTAATAGCCTCTTACTGTGGGTGGAGGCATGGAGGTACATTAGGATGCCCCCTTGTTTATTTTAATAAAGGGACACTTTAGTCACCAAAACAACTTAATTTAAAAGCAGTTTCTGTGTATAGTTCATGCCTCCAAAGTTTCAGTGTTCAATTATCTGCCATTTAGGAGTTAAATCACTTTTGTTTCTGTTTATGCAGCCCTAGCCACACCTCCCCTGGCTGTGACTCACACAGCCTGCATGAAAACAAAATGCTTTCATTTTCAATCAGATGTAACTTACTTTAAAAATTCTTAACTCCTGATCTGTAAATTGAACTTTAATCACACACAGGATGCTTCTGCAGGGCCTAGCAAGCTATTGACAGTGCAGGAGATAAGAAATTCTAAATTAAATAGAATTTGCAATAAAGGAAGTGTAATCATTAGCTGACTCTTTACAGGAAGTGTTTAGGAAGGCTGTGCAAGTTACATGTAGGGAGATGTGACTAGGGCTGTAAAAACAGTGATTTAACTCCTAAATGTCAGAGAATGGAGCAGTGAGAGTGCAAGGGCATGATCATTACACCAAAACTGCTTCATTAAACTAACGTTGTTTGGTGACTACAGTGTCCCTTTAAATATACCTACATGCTGACCACATGCAGGTACAAGGGGGTAAACAATTATCTATTCACCATGTCATTTTGTGGTTAAAATCAATGCTATATCGCAATTTACAATTATGCAATTGTGGCTAAATCTTGTTTACTAACAGCATGTAAAAGACACAGACACATTTTTTTTTCCCTTTAAACACTATTCATTTAGTGAATAGAGATAAGGCTTGTGTTTATCTTATTCGCATACCAATTGTAAAAACCTTGGAATGCGAGTAAAGAAAAACATTTATGATCTCTTGCAGCCTGACTGCATGTTTGAAACCAAAATGTTAGAAAGAATGGGGTGGAGAAAAGCCCACACTTACAACATCTATCTCCCCAGGTGTAGGTGAACAGGCAGGCACATTAGGTTTAGGCATAATAAATGACCCACGCTATATATTTGCACAGATGTATTAATTGGTACCTAAACAGCTGCAAAGTTATCAGAACAGTAAGGGTTAATCACCCAAACTAACAATACAGAGAAAAGTAATAATGTAAAGATCTCACCAGGGTCCATACCAGCAGTAACTACACAAGGCAGACCAGGCAAAGACAAAGCAGGGAGAGGAGAAAAACCGGAAGGAAAAACACAGTCCGTGCAGCTCGCAAGACTCGCAGGAGGCAAAAAACCCTGCGAATGCGGCCAAAAACAAACTACTGAACGGGTGCATTCGGCTCGAAAAGCGTCCAGTAAGGCCAAACCCGCGAACGGGTCAAAACAGTTAAATGTTCGGCTACAAGTCCTCGAACGCTATTTCAAACATGGCCAAGAAACGAGTTTGGCTGGCATTCATGTGAGAAAACTGCAGTATGCCAGTTCCACACTGGTCGAACAAAGCCGAATGGTGCCAAAATGGCCTGGGACCCCAGGGAGCCCCAAAACCGAGGGAAAAACAAAGGGAAAAACAAGGGGAAAAGGCAAGAAACAAAACAGGAGTAGAAACCATATAGAAGTCAACAAAAACAGAAGCCTCAAGTAGGGGGAAAAATATATATATAAAACATAGAAACATAGAATGTGACGGCAGATAAGAACCATTCGGCCCATCTAGTCTGCCCAATATTTTTAAATACTTTTAATTAGTCCTTGGCCTTATCTTAAGTATAGGATAGCCTTATGCCTATCTCATGCATGCTTAAACTCCCTCAGTGTGTTAACCTCTACCACTTCAGCTGTAAGGCTATTCCATGCATCCACTACCCTCTCAGTAAAGTAATACTTCCTGATATTATTTTTAACCCCTTAAGGACCAAACTTCCGGAATAAAAGGGAATAATGACATGTGACACATGTCATGTGTCCTTAAGGGGTTAAACCTTTGCCCCTCTAATTGAGACTGTGAACGAGAAGGACATGGGTACAACAAAAAGACCCCCAAACAAAGAAAAAAGGCTTCAGCTGGTCTGGGAAAGCTGAGTTTACCATAAACACTCAGTAACAAAGACTGAAAATACATGTAAAACAACAGCAAAATAGTAACCAACCCCCAAAATTTGCAAAACCCACGGAACAGAGAAAATTAGGTACTTATCTGACTGTGGAGCAGAAAAGAAAGAGGGAGATCTGATGGTAGTGCCTGCTATTATACTGGGACTTGGCTGAGAGTGGCATATGTTACTATGTATGCATTATTTTTTCATTATGTTTTGTATTCTTTGCTGCTATTGGTGGAAAGTATAGAAATAAAATTATAGGCTTGATTATATACATATTACTCCTCTTTAATAATTATATTATAATCATATATAGTATCTTGAATATTTTTATTAAATTCAAACACTATATGTTTATATATTAAAGATATATATGTTTATATGTTAAAAAGATATAACTAATACACATACATCTATATTCTAAAACAATATCTTTGTGTAACTAAATTCAGACAGATAAGCTAATGTGTGATTGTCTCAGAAGATGTACCCATCTTATGAGCAATTAATTACAATGATGGAATCCACATTTAATAGATATTCTTACAATAACCCATTCAGACTTTGAGGTGAATTGAAGGACAGAGGTGTCAGAATCTTAATTACAGTGAGGTTTGAGAGCCTCTCTATTGGTTAAAAGTCTACCAAAATCTTCAGAACCTTGACAGGTCTCCATGATTAAACAACCATAACCTTATTAGCTTTTGATGGTCATTTTCATCATAAGAATCAGTTAACTCCTTAAGAGATGGTATTGGGATTGATGATGAAAATATTAATGGAACAATTTATTGGTCAAACTGGAAAAAAATTGGTTGAGGTCAGACT
This sequence comes from Pelobates cultripes, assembly GCA_933207985.1. Classification (NCBI taxonomy): domain Eukaryota; kingdom Metazoa; phylum Chordata; class Amphibia; order Anura; family Pelobatidae; genus Pelobates; species Pelobates cultripes. The sequence continues at coordinate 161,301,289 of OW240915.1, read as the reverse complement.
CATTATAATAGTGTACACCCATCTAGTTCCACTAGTCACAACAAAAGTTTGGGAGTGAATATTATAAGATTTTGTTTAAACATTAGTTACACAGGGGGCACAGGAGAGCATACACTCTTCTGGGCACACCCTGTTAAAATTATTTGTTTGAAAGATCAATTCTGGGACTTAGAGTTTTCCAGAACTTCACTTAATTTTTCCAGAATTTCCTTAATATAACTTTTCCAACTCTAATCCACTTAACCACACTCATATATCCACTGAATTATTACCTCTTCAGAACACAAGTACTACAGAAAACTGGTAAATATAATTGGTTTATTTTATGTTTTCCTAAAAACAAATATACCTGGATAATGCTGATACAGATCCCACAATTTGAAATCATACCTAGCCTAAAAGGAATAATATAATTTAGAATTTCAGATGTCAGCTGAAATTAATACATTTTATTGATTCTCTGGTAAAATGCCAAGTTTAGCATATCAAGTTATTATCCAGAGACATTCTTATTTGTTACCAGCTACTGAAGAGATTGCATTAGTTGTAATATCAGTTATTTAAAATACTGTAGTAAAGAAAGATGTTTGAGATTTAAGATGTTCTAGGTCACTGGATGGTAAAGAAATTAAGTTGAACTAATTGTGTGAAACTCTTTAACTGCATTGAAACTGTGTTTTTAATGTTAAGTGCTTACTTAGTGAGAACTACAGCCAGCAGTGAGCTAGTTGAATAGCCTAACCGTTGTTTATCTTATATGACTACTAACTTCTGTTTTTATTGCTATGTGCTGCGTATTCTGTCTGCCAGTTGTTTGTCTGATTTGATAAATCTGTGATTATCAAATAGTCATTTAGCATTTTTGTAATATCTGTATCTATCTTTATTGGTAAAATGTATTAAATTATCTCTTAAGTTGTAGAGGAGATATACTTATGTTTAATGTGTATAGTTTTTAGAATTTAACTGGGTGTTGCTGGATACTGTTTCACTAATAGCAGATTGTTCAACGGATTGTTCAATATGTACTAAAATCGGTACTGTTACTTGCTATGTATACTGACCCCTACTGGTAGAAAATTTCTTGAGTTGATTACTAACCGCATTACTCGAAGATTCAGTGATTTAGAAGTTATCTTGTTGTGGTTATTGTAATCGTAATATTGCCATATTCTACCTCATGTTGTTATTGACTATTCACTAATTGTCATGCATGTTTACATTATTTTTATTATTCACAATAAATTATTTATTTTTATAATCGGTTTTGATTATTGTGTGAAATATAAATTCTCTAATAAACATGCTCCAGGGTCTAAAATAGTTAAAATATAGTGAGCTAACTATTAGCTTTAATTAATAAGGACATACAGTGCCATAATATCGATTTTGATGTGAATAAAAAAATATATATTTTTTGATAATTTTATAAAATATTATTTTTCATATTTTAATTAACTTATAAATATTCTCACAACCACCAATCACTTATTTTATCCAATGCCATGGGTGTAGGTATTGGGGACCATATCTATCACCCATTATTTAACATACCCCCTCCTTGCAGGATGGGGCCTTTCTAGCGCCTGTCTGTTCAGTCACTAGTTTTAAACATTTGGTAAATACACCCCCACCTGGCACATGGAAGGTCAGGTCATGGAATTTTTATTTATTTATTTATTTATCTTCAACTATTTAATTCTGTGGTAGGCTAGCTAGGCCAAGGGTTTTTAATTGTTTTTATTGGATTTTTTTTTAGAAATCCTGACCCGAATTTGAAACATTTGGCCCAGATTTCAACTGTCCTCTGGTGTTTGGCCCATCTTAAATCTGCACCAAATTCAGGCCTTTACCAAATTCAGACCTGTTCCACATTGGACATTGTTAAATAGTCTGAACAATGTCCAGATTTTGCAGTGTGAATGGTAACATATGCAGCCTGAGCATTTTGCCCCATTTGGTTCTGAGCCATTTGAACTACCAGGGGCACCTGACACAACATTGAGAGGGAGATTGGCATTTTGTTCATAGTGTGAGGCAAGGATACCAATATACAGTTGTTAGAAGTGTTTTTTTTTATTATTGACTGGTAAAAGTAAATCCTTCTTTTAGAGAATGTGGAATGTGGTATGTTCAAAAAAAGAAAAGAAAATTAAAATCATCTTGCCTAACCTGGGTCCTTGTTTTTAGTGTGAGACTAGACTGAACTTGATGCTGTATCTAGCTATTAGCTAATGCCAGGTGCACAACTTTTATTAGGAGTTTGGAGATTGACATTTTGTTATTTATCCAAGTGTGTGACTATTGTTGTTAACAGATTTCAATTTTAGTTTTTCTGAGTGTGTTCAGTCAAGTGTAGAGTTGAGCGAACCTGAACTGTAAAGTTCGGGTTCGTACCGAACATTACGTTTTTTGGACTCCGGACCCGAACACGGACATTTCAGTCTATGTTCGGGATGGAGTTCGGTGTTCAGCGATTTAATGGCGCATTTTGAAAGGCTGCAGGGCAACCAATCAACAAGCGTTTGACTCGTGTGCCCTTAGAAGCCATCACAGCCATGCCAACTAATGGCATGGCTGTGATTGGCCAGTGCAGCATGTGAGCTATCTACCAAAAGGCTGAAAGACTTAAATTGGAGGGTGGGGGCCCTAAAGTAAAATAAGGGGGGGGACCTAAGCCTTGCTCTGCCCTGCAATTAGGCTCAGAGCACTCTGATTGGTGGGTTTAAGACATCCAATCAAAGTGCTCTGACAGGTACATGAAGAGACTGACAGGTAAGTCTCTACATTTACCTGTCACAACACTCTGATTGGTTAGCTTGAAAGTAACCAATCAGAGAGTTATGAGTCAAATTACACAGCGTGGGAAAATTCCAAAGAACTTTCCCACACTGTGCAAAATGACACCGAGCACTCTGATTGGCTGGATTTCAAGCTAACTAATCAGAGTACTCTGTGTAATTTTACATAGCGTGGGGAAATTCCAAAGAACTTTCCCACGCTGTGCAAAATGACACAGAGCACTCTGATTGGCTGGATTTCAAGCTAACTAATCAGAGTGCTCTGTGTCATTTTATACAGCGTTGGAAAATTCCAAAGAACTTTCCCACGCTGTGCAAAATGACACAGAGCACTCTGATTTGCTACATTTCAAGCTAACCAATCAGAGTGCTCTGTGTCATTTTACAGAGCGTTGGAAAATTTCAAAGAACTTTCCCACGCTGTGTAAAATGACACAGTGCACTCTGATTGGATGGATTTCAAGCTAACCAATCAGAGTGTTCTTATCCCAATCTTATAAGCCTTCCCCCGCCCTGCAGAGCCCAGTCTGCGCGGAGCCATCCATGGCTGAAATATGGATTTTTTTTTGCGCTCTGTTTTTTATTTATTTTTTCAAAGTGCGTCGGTTATTATGGATTTTTATTTGGCCTTTTTTTGGAGCTGAAAATAGATGTTAGAAAAAAGAAGACATAAAATGGTAAGTTTTTTTTCTTTGTTTATCAGGTACCTAGTTAATGGTCCCCCCCTCACTATTTTTAGGGTGAGGGGGGTAGGTAGGGGTTAAATAATTTTTTGGGGAGGTGGTGACTAGGGATTTGGGGACCCCTAGTCACCTGGGGGTGGAATATTTTTTATTTAGGGCCCCCATCCGCCTCTCATGTCCCCCCCCTTATTGGTATTTAAGGCCCCCACCCGCCACTCAGGGGTGGGGGCCGGGGGGTGAGGTCCACCCCCCTTATTTTACTTTAGGGCCCCTACCCACCGTTCAGGGGGGTGGGGGCCCTAAATACCAATAAGATATAGCGAGTAGGGGCATAATTTACTTAGTATTAGTAAATTTGGCTGAAAGACCAATTTAGGTCTTTCAGCCTTTTAGTAAATAGCTCCCTAATACCGTGGGAAGTAGGGAGTTATCTACTTATTCATTCCTGTCATTTCATTGACTGGCTAAGTAACTTACATTTAATATGAATATGTGTTACTTGATTGTTGTAAGTGTTGCAAATGCTTACAGCTGAATCCTGGCTATGTTTGTATACTTTTTATTTAAACTTGTATGCAGTGTAACATTCTTCATTCTTCCACTGGGTAGGTATATTAATACTTCGGCAATACTGTGCTTCGGAACTTCGGCACTTCGATACCTCAGAACTTCGGCAACTTCGGAACTTCGGCACTTCTACACTTTGCAATTCTGCAATTTCGGAACTTCGGGACTTCGGGACTTCGGCAATTCGGCACTTCGGCAATTCAGCTATTCGGACACGGAGCTCTCCAGGTGAACATGGATTTTTTTTTTGGAAAGTGCGTCGTCATTATGGATTTTTATTTGGCCTTTTATGGGGCTGAAAAAACAAAGGTTTTAGAAAAAAGAAGACATTAAATGGTAAGTTTTATTTCTGTTTTTTTTTTTTTTTTTTACAGGTACTTAGTTAATGGTCCACCCTCATTATTTTTAGGGTGAGGGGGTACGTAGGGGTTATTTTTTTTGTTTTTGGGTGGAGGGGGGTGACTAGAGGTTTGGGGACCCCTAGTCAGCTTGAGGGGGGTTACATTTTTATTTAAGGCCCCCATCCACCACTCAGGGGTGGGGGCCAGGGGGGGAGGACAATAGGTCCTCCCCTTATTGATAGTTAGGGCCCTCACCCGCCGCTCAGGGGTGGGGGCCGGGGGGAGGACAATAGGTCCCCCCTCATTCTTATTTAGGGTCCCCACCCACCATTCAAGGGTGGGGGCCGGTGGGAGAGGACAGTATGGGGGGGGGGAGGACATTAGGGGAAAAGAAAAAAAAGAAAACAAACAACTAAGGAGATAAAAGTGGATGAGAAGAGTGAGTAGACATGTGATGATCCACTCACTTGTTTTAGCCCCAGGAAAAATCATTTGTCCCCATTCAGTGCTTATCTTGCAGTACACATCCAGAGTACAAGCAATTACTTTAGGAAATTACCAGCTATGCTGGCAGAAGGTGTTGCCACAATACTGATGCAGCTAGAAGGGGTACCTAATTATCCCCCTTATCTACTTAACATTGACCTAATTGACAACAGTTTCTGTTTCTTTTAAACTACACTACATGATATCAGACATAGCTAAAAGAGTAAAAGAAACCCTAACCTCAATTAGAGCCAACCACAGAGCAGGAAACCCCAATTTGGGCAGATTGAACTTTGTTAAGGCAATCTGCTCCATATAAAAATAGAGACAATGTGTGTCTATAGGGCGCTTCTGATGTATATTTTGAGATAAATTTTACTTGTAGCTACTACCACATCAAAATAGGGACTCTCTTCCCTATAAAACAGTATTTAAAGCAAGTGTACACACAGTGTAGGAAAATATAAATAAACACCACCACTAATGTATATGTGGAGCGCTGAAAATATATGGACTTACCCCTATGGATTAACACAATTTAACATACATATAATGTATCGCAACACGTTATTCTGTAAAAATAAAAGTGCAAATAATGTATGAAACAATCGCGCAAATAAGTGATCAATATGGTCTCACTCACATGATCTAGAGCCCATGAGGATAGGCTCAATTCACTAGGGCTGGTGAGTACTCAGGTGACACTGTACCAACTTGATCCTTCTTTCAGTCAGAATGTCCTCATATGTAGAGAAGAGGAAGGGAAGGGGAACATAGGAAGCAAAAAGCTCCTAGTGGGATATATTTCAGAGATAAATGAATATAATGGTAGAAAAATTACTTCTCACCTGGTAAGGAGCCCAAAACTTGGCTCCTGGTGAAGAGGTGTATGTGCCTTTAAGGGGGCTACAACCCTTCTTTGTGCAGCAAGGTAGAAGATGATGATTGACTATTTAAGTATTAAAACAAAATTTATTTGTACATAAGTATAAAAACTTACAAACCAAAAAATGAACAAATATATTAAAATATAGTCTCTAATCTTCTTCCCGAAACGCGTTTCACTGTGCTTGTGACAGCTTTCTCAATCAGTAACCTTCTTGCTGCTGGGCGATGATTTAAATTCCCCTCTCCTCTCCCTGTATGGCTGTACGGCTGTACGACTGTCCTCCTCCAGTTGGCTCTCGCTGTTTGCTGGGTGTGTTCTCTTACTGCTGAAATCATTTATGTAATCTGTAGCCCGATCACATGACGTCTCACTTGACTATCGCGTCACGCGCAATGTCACAGATGGGGCTGATGTTTATTATAACCATAACATCCATTTTATTGTGGGGCAAGTGCCCTTAATGTTCATGCCATCCTATTACCAACAAATCTCGATCGGAACATGTTGATACAGGGAAAATAGAGGAAGAAGACAAATGCATATTAGTATCTTTTCATTCTAAATAAGCATTATTACATTAGTTAACAGACTCTGAGGATTACATATAGAAATTCTTAAGTTGCTACTACTCATATGTAGCAATTTAAGTGCCAGTGCATATATTATATTATTATTGATGTCCCGAACGTTTCGCCGAACGGTTCGTGTTGGGTTCGCCACGAACGGTTCGCCACGGACTCATCATTGAGTAAACTTTGACCCTGTACCTCACAGTCAACAGACACTTCCAGCCAATCAGCAGCAGACCCTCCCTCCCAGATCCTCCCACCTCCTGGACAGCATCCATTTTACATCCATTGTGAAGCTGCATTCTTAGTGAGCTGTCCAGGAGGTGGGAGGTTCTGGGAGGGACATCTCTATATATTATACATAGTTAGAATAGGGGTTCACCAAAAATTATGTGATAGTTTTTATACTTATGTACAAATAAATTTTGTTTTAATACTTAAATAGTCAATCATCATCTTCTACCTTGCTGCACAAAGGGGTAAGTCCATAGGGGTAAGTCCATATATTTTCAGCGCTCCACATATACACTAGTGGTGGTGTTTATTTATATTCTCCTACATTGTGTGTACACTTGCTTTATAATCTGCTCCATATGATGAGGTGACATTTATGAGTTCAGATGATTCAATACTTTCCCTGTTGCGGAAAAAACATGTTCACTTTGGACATTGGTTAGCAGAGATTATAAGAGCCCCTGTGGAACAAAATAGAGTGCAGGCCACATACGCTCCTTGTCATCCCTACAGCTAAGATGGTTGATTGAGCATGTGTACAGTATTGCCATTTCATTCATAATGACTGAGTGAGTAGCGCAACAAATTTGCATCAAATTTTGCGTTAAGCTTGAACATTTCTCCGTGGAATCTATTTGAATGATTCAGAAGGCTCTCGGGGATGGTGCAATGAATGCAGCAGAAAAAAATGTTTGGTACAAATGCTTCAAATATGGCCGAGAAGCAGTTAAAAGATTTGTGGAATGCGACTTCTGGCTATTCCCAAAACTAAAATTACTTTTGAAATGGAAGTGATTTCAGACCGTATGGTAAATACAAGGAGGCAACAGATGGTGATTCCATCAAAGGATATTGCAGAGTGTTTTAAACTGTGCAGAAGACATTGGGAGAAATGTGTGAAATCCCAAAGTGCCTTCTTTGAGGTGTCATTATCCTATTTACAATGTTTCTTTTATCTTCTTCAATAAATGTGTCTATTTTTCATATTACAAGCTAGATACTTTCCAGACAAACCTCATAAGTCAATCAATTTTAATTTAAATTTACAAGGACCTAAGAGCTAGAATAGTAATTCTCTATTAGTCTAACTTGCCTAACCTACTTGCCTAAGCCACGTTTGCTGTAACCCTTACACACAGGAAAAAGGATGCCTGCAAAGTGAGGGTCCAAAAGCCATATTACTGGGCCTTAGAGTGGCTGGAGTTATTGTATTACAAGAGAGAGGAGTAAAGAGATATGGATACACGAAAAACAAGAATGGTCAGGATAATAGAAATAAACAAGTTAATATAAAAGCCAGGTCAGGATATCAGACTGCTCAGGACAGCAGTGTAAAATTGTTATTAAAAAAAGGAAAATTACAGTAACACACCATTGGCCAAGCCCATTGTAAATCATGTCACAGGAGTGTGCTGACTTGCCAAAATAAATCAGCCTACTCTCCCCTTTTCTCCCCTCTGTGTGAGATTGGTTCAACCATATGGACAAATGCCGCACATTTGTCCATTTTGCCGTTCGGAAATTCCCATTTTCATTTGAATGCTGATTCTTCTGAAAACGTATATCTAAGTATAAATTCTAACCATCTTGAAGGTATGCTAAAGGAAGATACCTATTGGAAAGATATTGATGTTTGACACCTTCAGTAAAAAACTAGTGGGGCTTGTCATTGAAGCATGATTTTATGGGGTTAATGAGGTCCAATGACTTAGTAAAATTAAGTTTACGTTCTATTTCAGAATAAGTGAATTGGTTTTGTGAAATACTTGCTTATATAAGACTGAAAGAGTTGGATACATATTAAGGGGACTGAAATGAAGCAACTGAAATGAAACTGTGGATAGATAACCTAATAAAGAGTAAAGCCCAAGTGTGTATTTAATCATGGGAAATGTTATTTAAAGGACTAATCTAATATAGTTTCTTCAATTATAATGCAGCACAGAACCACTAACATTTAGCACTTCATGAATGATAAATAATAAGTATCTTGAGAAATACAAAGAATGAGATTTAATAAGTAAAAATGTAATCAGTTTGATGGGAGTGGACTAAACCCACAAATAACAATTGATCCTATCAAACTTAAAAACTCAAAAACAAGAGAAAAAACTAAAGACATAAAAAGTCCAGGTCTGATTAAACATGGCAAATTATCCTTCAAATTAAATCTAGACTCATAATAAAAAAAAGCATAATAAAGAAAAGAATCAATAACAGTGTTAACCCCTTAAGGACAGAGCTTCAGAAGCTTGTCTTTCACTTAATGACAACAGCATTTTTTGCTGTTTGCATTCAACTGCAATTTGCATTTTACAAATTTATTGCACCGACACATATTATACATTGTTTTTTAAAGGACAGAAAGGGCTTTAATTTGATGTAACATATATATATATATATACACAGAAAAATGCAAAGAAAATGAAAATGTTTGTGTTTTTTTACAGTTTTTGCAAAAATAATGTGTGCATAATTAGTACAGGTTAAGGAGAGTAATTAAAAATAAATTCATTTAGCTGTTCTGATTTACAGAATATATAATGTGTCTGGCATTGTAAGTTTTTTTTTGGTAGTTACAGGTCACAAAGCACAAGGAGTAAAATAAACTTTTAATGTGGAGTGATTTTAGAATTTGGTATGTTTGTCTTGTAAGCTTAATAGCCATAAAAGAAAACAAAATTGACACACAAAAGTATATATTTATATAAAGTAGACATCACAGGCTATTTACCTAGGGTTGTTTTGACACTTTCTATGTAGCCATTTCACTGCCAAGCTCTGCTAAATATTGGAGTAAAATTGTGGTTTTTTTTGGTTTTTGGCACACAGACTTATAACAAAGAAATTCTCAGGTATATTTTGTAAAGTTGGTGTGTGCTATTCCTGTACAAAGTTTTATTTTGTGTGCAGTTACATCTGCTGAGTAAAATGGCACCCCCATTGTATGTCTTTGGCACTATTTCGTGAAGTTACAGTGCCATATAGGAGGCCTGTTCTTTTCAGTATTCACAGTAGAATTTTGAGAGATGGATTTAATGAGCCTTAGCTTCCATTTGGGGTATTATAACAGTTTGACTGTTCAAAAAAGCCCACAAAGGCCTACCATTTGTAAAAGTAGACACTCCAGGGTATCTCATAAGGTGCATATTGTGCCTTAACATGCCCCCATTTTTTCACCAATATATGCCAAAGTATGTGGTAAAAAATTATTTTGTGCATTTTTTACATATGGATTGCATTTTTGCTGGGCATTTTGTATATTTCACATGTGCCACTAAGTTCAAACCCTCCAAATTATGCTCGGCTAAGTCTTCTGAGTAAAAAGACACCCCCAATAAATGTCTTTGGCACTATTTCGTGAAGCTACAGTGCCATATAGGAGACCAAGCTATATCAGTTTTTACCGAACTTTGAATTTTGACGCTTGTCCTATGTGCAATTTCCAAGCATCTTAGCAGGGTTTAAATTCAAACTACCTCACAAAGGCCTACCATTTCTTAAAGTAGACACCCCAGGGTATTTCAAAAGGTATATTTTGAACCTTAGCGTGGGATCATTTTTCCGCTAGCTTGTACCAAGTGTAGTGGTAATAAGCATTTTTTCTGCCTTTTTGACAGACAAAGTGAGTTTGCGCAGTATATTTTGCAAACCTTATATGTGCTACGACTGTATAATACTTCATATGTTGCTCAGCTATGTCAGCTGATACAGCAATCACCCGTATGTATCTTTGCCATGTATATGTGGATGTTGAAGGGGCGCATTTGAGACACAGCCATTCAGTTTTTTTCTAACTTTGAAGTTTTACGCTGTGTCCATGTTCCAATTTGGAGTAGTTTAGACGGTTGGGGTAATTCAAAAGGCATATTTTGAACCTTAGCGTGGGATCATTTATTCTCTAGTTTGTTCCAGGTGTAGTGGTAATGAGCGTTTTTAAATGTATTTTTTTACTTTTTGAAACTTTTTTACTTTTAAAAACTAGTTTTTAAACTTTTGTTTTGTTTATTCATTTTTTTTAAACTTTCCTAAACTTTTCTTAAAACTTTTTTTACAGATTGAACATTTTTCTAAGCTTTTTTTTACCGTTAACCCCTGACTAGCAGTAAATTCCCCTAACAGCACTAGCAGTAAATTCCCCATTTTACCATAACTCCCACCCACCCCAGCTAGCAAAATATATAATTCTAAAATATTTAAATTAATTAATTAAATAAATTGAACACCTGAGGGTTAAAAAATAAATAAAAGTTAATCCTCAGGGGTTAAAAAAAATTAGAAATTTTGATCACTGTAGGCAGTGATTGACTGGCAGGGAAGGGGTTAATTTTTATTTGGACTGGGTAAAGGGGGGTGTTTTTTTATTTTTTACTTAAATGTTATTAACACTTTTTTTTAGCTTAATTTTTAACTTTTTAAAGTTTATTTTAAAACTTTTTTAACGTTAACCCCTAGTTAGCCTAACACTAAATCCCCCAATTCCCCACTAACTTCCACCCACCCCAGCTAGCTAAATATATAATTTTTGAATATTTAAATTAATTAATTAAATAAATTTAACCCATGAGGGGTTAAAAGAAAATAAGATGACAGTAAAATGTAATCCCTGCCAATTGAACACTGTAGTCAGTGATCAATTGGCAGGGAAGTGGTTAATTTTGAATTAAAATGAGTAAAGAGGGGGGGGGGATTTCAAATAAACTTTATTTTTTTTTAACAGGGGGCAGGATAGGCACTGTTCCAGCTCCCTGCACTTCACACTGAACCAGGAAGTGCAGGGAGGTGGAAGGTAAGTATACTAAGCACATGTGCTTGCTCTGACATGATGTCAGAGCGAGTACATGTGCTGGGGCAGCTAGATCGGGTGCTCCCGGTCTGCCTCTAATACATGTATTAGAGGCAGACCGGAGCACCATCAACCCCGCGATCACCACAATTGCGGCAATCCGGGGTTAATTTTAACGGGTGACAGACGAGGTCCATCACTCGTCATTAAGGGGTTAAACACTTGAAACTTCCATGCAATTTCCTACTTATACACCTGAGTAAGCAGGTAGAGAGAGAAATATATTGTATGCAATCCAAAGATTCATTGAAACTTGTGAAAGAAGAGCTTACTGCTATGGGACATATTACAGCAATTTATCTTAATTTTAGAATTAATTAAAATAATGTAAACCTGCAATTCAAAATAGGAAGACATTACTCACTTAGAAAACAAAATTAACACAAATGAGAAAAAGACACAGAAAGCTAAATCAGATTTATTGGGTAAACACAAATTTTCGTAGGCAGATATAACATTTTCAGACCAAAATAAATAAACTCATAAAATAAATAATTCTATGATAAAATACATATATAAAAAAGAGAATTATAGGAGACAAAAGAACATTTATTAATAAAATGAATGCTTTTTGCGTATTTTATTTTGGCAGAGCCTGCAGACACTGGAGAAAACATTTTTTTTCCATCAGATAATTTTAAAACATAAACGAATTAAACTTACGATGATCACACTATAACAAACTTTAAGATTAAATAAATTTGAAATTATTCAGAGAACAATATTTCCATTTTGTGTAGGAGAACTATAAAGGTAGTTCGAGGGATTTCATGTAAACTAAGGGATTGTCTTGTTTGATGTTTTTTTCTCCGAGTTCTGTAATATTTTTGAAAACTATATCTTAACCCTACTCATCAACTCACTCTTTCTACATCATAAAAACAAACACAGCTATTCACTAAACTGTAATTTGTGGGAATTCACTAGTGACTTGCACTTTCTGTGCTAATTTTACTCAATTGGAGAATTTCTCCAGCTCAACGGTCTTTCGAGATCGTATATTTTTGCCAATGTTTTGCGATTCCCTGAATTCTTCCCCACATTGCCAGTTTAACAAATAAGTCTGTCATTTGTTGTCTAATCGATGTACTAGACAAAATTAAAATATACTTATTGGATCACACTGAAACAAAGTTTAAGATTAAATATATTTGACATAATTGAGAGATCAATATTTACATTATGTGTAGGAGACCTATATAAATAGTTTGAGGGTTTTCTGTATGAATATTTGTTTTCATTAATCTTACATATTTATGGACGATAATCTTCAAACAAGTGGCATACGTATATGTTTATATAGTATGACTTGATCAATGTAAATTTAGACATTTGTAGGGTTATTCACTAAAGTGAGACTTGTTGGGAATTCAAAGTGAATTCTAAGTGAATTTAAAATTTAAGGCTAAAGTTGTCAAAGTGGAACTATAGCTTAGTTGGATAATGTTTCTATTTTGGACTAAAATTTCAATTCACTTAGAAATCACAATGAATTTTCACGTCAGTAAATAAAGCTTTGTGTCTCAAAGTGAAAGAATTGGGGGAAAAAATATATCAGAAATAAAATTCAGCAAACACATAGTGGTGTACAGTACCAATATAGTAATACATATATAGTAAGCACACAAAGGATACCTAGAAAATGAGTAGCACATCTGCATTATGTTTTATAGTACTGGCTACAGTTTTATAAAGATTGCACAGTATAAGCAAACTTAAAAACTGTTAGGAATAACAGACAAAAATATGTTTATAAATAGCACATAAAATGGGATGCCAATAAAATAATTGTAAAGAAAAAAGGGAATTGGGGTACAACCGTAACATGCATTTCTCTGCAATGGTGCTGCCGTAGAGACCAAAATTTATACAGTATACACATTTATACTGTTTCTAATTTTATAAGGCTACTTAAAACCACCTATTTCAGCAAACAAATATGGGAATTCAGTTCCACCATATTGCAATATTGTGTTAAGCTCACCACTACTTCACAATACCCGAATATCACAGTTTCACAATGCTTTTAAAGCAGATTAATTAAATACACTTTAGTTCATTTAGTACTAGCACTATTTAATTTGTGACAAAGTTTCAAAGTGTAAGACCCATCGATAGTGGAATACTGTGAAGGCTTAACACAATATGGCCATATGGTGGAACTGAATCCCCATATTTGTTTGCTGAGTTGTGTATTATACATGTTTAAGGCTTTTTCATTCCAATGTTAGACTGGTACTTTAATAAGGGTAATAGGATTGGTATTGGGTTTGTATTTCTATAGTCTGTACTAATTTTCTTATTGATTTCTATGTTGGGTTATGCCCTAATTACCCCACAACCATTACTGACTCGGCATTAGATTCTCTTTCATTGTGTTTGTATATTTATTGTTTGCTGCGGTAGGTGACTTTAAATAGCCTTATAAAATTAAAAAAAGTATTTTTATGTGTACGCTGTTCCTTAATCTGTGCATTAAATAAAATATTTGTAGTCTTGCCTACCATTTCACCCTTCCAGTTTTTTAACCCAGTTTGAAAAATTCAATAATTAGAAGGACAATTTACTAGGCTTTAATTATAAGTGATTGTAGAAGCATTAGATGTAGCATATAGGATGTAAAGGGAGGAGTGAAGAAGAATTAAAGATATAACATGTTATTGCACTCCACACCATCTTCGATAAAACAATATAAAAAGTCCATATTGCAACACCTTATCAATGCAGCCAAATCCTTTGTACCTACCCTTTGGAATCAATTAAGGATTCCGACACTAGAGCAATGGTTAGATAGAGTTGAGGAAATTCAATCTGCAAAAGTTTTGCAGACATCCTTAATGGGAAACAACATGAAACACACACATCTATGACAACCATGAATAACATTCATTGCGAATAAAAAGATACAAAGGACAAGAACAACCGAGTTGGATAGATATTAGATTTGAAATATGCTTCTTACCTGTTGATCTTCCTTTTTTTCCCTCTTCCTAATATTTTATTTATTAGCTCTTTAAACTAGTAAAAGTTAATATTCCACATGGAAGATGATAGAGATCACTCACTTACAGTTCCACCCTTACCATGAAGTTATCCTTAAAAGAGGGATGATGAAAAAAATCAGAATAAAGGGAATAAAAGATGAGCAATGTAAAATAGAAGAATATGAAAAGGAAAGTAATTATTTTAAGAAGACTTCAGATAACACTTTACATACCACTAATGTGATCACTACTTTTATTTACTTTATACATTTATTTGTTATGTACCATGATGTTACATTTAATTACAATGATTAAAACCCTAATTGACCAGATATATTATACTAATTAGTAGCATACTACCAAAACACACACATCCACTTTATCTAAACTGTACATCCCTTTATGTCCTATACTGCAACAAAAATAAATATGATAAATACATCAAGTAACACATATTGAAATCTCGACCAAGTAAAAAAATAATAAAATATAATGACTTTAACTTAATAAATAGTGAATATACATACTACAAATCCATAAATATTAGATTACTTTAGTAAATGTGTTTTACATGATTCCAAGTAATTAAACCTACCTATATAACATAATGTCTTTCCTAACGCAACCTTAATGTATGTCATACTCATGCAAATTATCCTGTATCAGCTTACTTATCAATAAAATAAAAAAAAAAGATGTAGAAAAAAATGCAAACTTTTTTTCAGAAACAGGAAGTTACCCATTAGAGTATTAACCCAGGTTATTTTAGAACCATTGTGTATGAATTATAGGGAAAATAAGCATTAGATTAGATAGAGAAAAGAGTATTGGAAATGCGCAAAAACATATACATGATTATTCACTAAACGATAGGCCTCTTTGATTAAGTTTACTGCTTTTACTTTGCCATAATTTGAAGGTAGTTATACCTTGTCTGATATTTATTGGACTTAATCCTTTTCTAAAAAAAACTAAAGAGGTTGATAAAAACAAAAAAAAAACATCACATCAAATGTAGAAACATTGCACACATTTATATAAATATATACTTCGTTTAATATTTGGAAGACTTTAAAGGGAAACTCCACCTCCAAATCCCCGGTTGCTGAAGGGATGAAAACCCCTTCAGTCACTTACCAAAGGCAGCGACATGTCCCACGTTGCTGCTTCTTCCTGCGCCACCGCTCCTCCTCTGCATTACGTTGGCCAGTGGGCGAGACTGATCCCGCCCATTGGCCGGGGAGACCTAGTAGACAGTCACTAGAGGTGGAGTTAACCCTGCAAGGTAATTATTGCAGTTTATAAAAAACTGAAATAATTACACTTGAAGGGTTAAGGGTAGTGGGAGTTGGCACCCAGACCACTCCATTGGGCAGAAGTGGTCTGGGTGCCTACAGTGTCTCTTTAAGCCTGAATGGAAAAAATACACAATACTCTGGAAGAGTTATTCACAAAAGTGAGAATTTGAAGTGAATTTCAAATTTAAGGTAAAAGTAGCTGAAATGTAAAAAAATATCCAAGTCAGCTATGGATTCAGTTCTACTTCTTTGGCCCTAAATTTAAAATTCACTCTGAATACTCACTTAAGTGAATCCCCTTATTTGTATTAGATATAAAACTTGATATTAACTAACAGGGTATTACTAAACTCACAAAGCTCACTAAACTCGCTAAATTTACTAAACTCTGACCCTGTACCATATGGAGCAACACCATCTGCTTACACTGTATGCTTCCAACCGAATGACACAGATTAAACTTAAATCTAGCAAATTTCGACCAGAATTGGTATTCATAAATATGAGAGTTACCATATTGGCCGGAATTTGACATATTTACTGAATCTTGTCCATGTAGACAACATTTTCTCCTCAGTATATAACCTTGTTAATCTCATACTAGAACCGATTTCTCCAATATAACAATAGGTGGTATCTATTAACTTAAGTATTAACAGAAACAAATCAAACACAAACTGAAGGCTAAATGAGAATGTATTAAATATTAGAAATAATAAACTGCTTGCCAGATGTTTGCATTTTTTTAAATCAGGTATCGTAAAAGAGCTGTGAAACCACTACTGGAGTATTACTTTGGGTTTAACCAATTGTGACTGGATCACAAGAGAAGAGAAAATTACTTATCTATACAACAACTTAGAAGGAATAAATGATCAAACCTGCAGATAAATACAACTCATGTGAACAAGAAATGTCAAGGTAAAATGAAATCAAAACATAAAAGTTTAACAGAACCTATATTAAAGCAACCATAAAACTTTAGAAGCAATAAAATCAACACGCTATTGACAAAGATTCTTTAAAAGAAAATCAGAGATAATAAAATAGGAAATTAGAATAATAGTATAACTCATTAAAAACCACAGGAAAATGTGTTTGTTTTTAAATATGATTATGAGCAATTGTACATTCTTCCAAAATACAGAACAAACATCAGCCATTCTCTAGAGAAAAAAAGAATGAGGTTTTGAGGATAAGAATGAGGATATGGAGGTGTTAACTCACTGAGAACCAAAATTATGTACACAGATTTCTACTGTGTACATAATTACAAAGTTAGACAGATTACAAAGTAATGCAATGTAAAATATAGCCCATAAACACTCACTTACCTTCTGGATTTTCAATATACAAAAGAAAAGTTTTTATATTAAGAGAATCAGTTTTCCTAGCAAAACTTCATTCATTCCCTATACTTTATCCTGCAGTTATAAAGACATATAAAACAGACTCCTAATTTATCTTTCCAAATAATAAGTTTGAATTTGAAATGTTATTCTTGGAGGTGTGGAAACTCGGAGGGTAATATGATGCATATCTGGTATGACTGCAACACCATAAAGCCCATATGGGATGAGGTGCAGGATATATTACACAAATTTCACATCCTTGAAGGGTCTATTACTCTACTACTTGGTCTGGGACTGTTTTACCCAACTACGTGGTCAAAACAGGATAAACATATAGCAGCTATAGTGATTTTAGCAGCTAGGAATCTACTTGCGTTACTTTGGAAGCAACACAAATGCACCCCCAATAGTAGAGCTGCTTATGAAAATCCACCAATATTATCTGTATGAGAAATTTACAATAGGAGCTACTATGAAATGTCAGGTCTGGATTGATACGTGGACACATTGGGTAACACATAAAGTTATAAAGGGCAGGGCAGACTCCGTTGGAACTCGCTAACATGAAGGTTGATTAAATATGTATTCTAATATATTGTAATGTAATCTATAATGCTGTACTGCATTATATCACCTCACAAAGCATTTCTTGCACTTGGTGAAATGGTTCCCCTACCCTAACTTTTTTCTCTACCCATATTTCTTGACAACAAAACTTCAATAAAAAATACATTGAAGAAATGTTATTCTTGTATTTCAAAAAATGGAGAGAGGAGGAAAAGGAAAATTTACTCAAGGAAAATCTGTGCAGAACTGGAAGGTAAAATAATGCAATAACATACAATAGTTTAGTGGATCTGTAACTATATGCTAATATATAGTTATACATTCTGATTCCATTTTTATGAAGCCACTGTGTATTTCTACCAATTCTATTTATGTCTTTAAAGAGATACTCTAGGCACCAAACAACTTTAGTTTAATGAAGTGGTATTGCTGTATAGTTCATACCCCTGCAATCTCATTGCTTAATCTTAAAGCTAAATAACGTTATTCATGTAGCCCTAACCGTACCTCCATTGGCTGTGACTCACACAACCTAAATGAAAAGAAAAAATGTTTAATTTTTATAGCACAGTGTGTTTACTTTAGAGTTTTGCATCTCCTGCTCTATTAATATAAATGTAATCACACAAAAGATGGTGCTGTAGGCTAAGTTAATAGGCAATTCATAGATAAGAAATTCTAAATGAAACACACACTGCAATAAAGGAAGCTAATGTTTAGACTATTTTTCAGAAAGTGTCCAGTGAGGCTGTGTGAGTTGGAGACAGTGGAGGTGCAGCTAGAGCTGCATAATCAAAGGGATGTAACTTTAAACAGCCGATAGTTGAGAAGTGAAACTACAGAGTCATTTCTGCTTGTATCATACCTCATTGTGTCTGAAATTTTGTAATAAAAGGGAGAAAATATTACCTGTAGAACTTTCACACAATATTTAACTCCTTCACTATATATATATATATATATATATATATATATACACACACTGTGATTGTCAGTGTGTACAGATACAGTCACACAATCACAGTGTGTCAGTGTGTGTCTGGCTGTGTGTATTGGTACCTGTGTGTATCTACATGAATGACTTTGCTTGGAATTCATACCTGTGTGTGTGTGTGGGGGGGGTGAATTTCTGTGTGTGGGAGCACATGTTTGGAGGGAGCTTCTTTCAGTGTGTATTGGGGAGGTGTTTGTGGTCTTGCTGTGCACGTTGTGTTTACAATGGAGCTGTGTTGTGTGTGAGGGGTGATTGAGTATGAGGGTTACTCTCAGGGAACCTAAGGCTTATTGTGTGTTTATGAGGGTGACTGTGGCAGGGTGGTTGTGACAGATTGACTTTGGCAATGTGACTGTATGTGAGGGGTAAGTGTGGGAAGTGACTGTGACGTGGTGACTGTGTTACGGGTTAGTGTGGGGTGTGACTTTGACATGGTGACTGTGTGTGAGGGGTTAGCATTGGGTGTGACTGTGACATAATGACTGTGTGTGAAGGGTAGTATGGAGGGTGATGTGACATGGTGACTGAATGTGTAAGTATGTTGGGGTGATGTTATTGGGTGAAGAGTATGTGTGGGGGGAGTGGGTGACTGTGATAAAACTACTGTGTGTGGATGGAGGGGTGATGTGACTGGTTATTGAGTTTGTGTGGAGGAGGGTGACATGGTGACTGAGTGAGTGTGTGGGAGGGTGATGTAACAGGGTGACTGAGTGTATGAGGGGGGTTTCTGGGTGGGGGAAGGGTGTCGGGATTACTAGTTGATCCAGCACGCAGTACTGTGTCACATCTAGGACTAAGGGTAATGTATAACCGGACCTTAGAATGGCCAGACTTAACATCTCCAAGAATAGTCAAAATACTTGCCGAAGTCAGGGACACAGAATCAGACACAACGATGAGGGAAAGCCAAAAGTCAAGGATACCAGATATCAGGGAAGTCAAAACAAAGCCAAAGTCAAATACCAGAAAATAAAGCTCAGGAACGCACTCTCGGATACCCATAGGCATGAAACCACGACAGGGCAATGAGCAAGAGGAGAGTTGGGTTTAAATACTTCTCCTGTGGATCCGACCCCAAAGGCAATTACCAGGTTTCTATGTGCACAATTGCTGCTCAGCACAAACCCTCCTGTGGA
>OW240915.1:161255483-161281442 GCA_933207985.1 Pelobates cultripes | reverse complement strand
GGAACTGAATTCCCATATTTGTTTGCTGAAATAGGTGGTTTTAAGTAGCCTTATAAAATTAGAAACAGTATAAATGTGTATACTGTATAAATTTTGGTCTCAACGGCAGCACCATTGCAGAGAAATGCATGTTACGGTTGTACCCCAATTCCCTTTTTTCTTTACAATTATTTTATTGGCATCCCATTTTATGTGCTATTTATAAACATATTTTTGTCTGTTATTCCTAACAGTTTTTAAGTTTGCTTGTACTGTGCAATCTTTATGAAACTGTAGCCAGTACTATAAAACATAATGCAGATGTGCTACTCATTTTCTAGGTATCCTTTGTGTGCTTACTATATATGTATTACTATATTGTTACTGTACACCACTATGTGTTTACTGAATTTTATTTCTGATATATTTTTTCCCCCAATTCTTTCACTTTGAGACACAAAGCTTTATTTACTGACGTGAAAATTCATTGTGATTTCTAAGTGAATTGAAATTTTAGTCCAAAATAGAAACATTATCCAACTAAGCTATAGTTCCACTTTGACAACTTTAGCCTTAAATTTTAAATTCACTTAGAATTCACTTTGAATTCCCAACAAGTCTCACTTTAGTGAATAACCCTACAAATGTCTAAATTTACATTGATCAAGTCATACTATATAAACATATACGTATGCCACTTGTTTGAAGATTATCGTCCATAAATATGTAAGATTAATGAAAACAAATATTCATACAGAAAACCCTCAAATTATTTATATAGGTCTCCTACACATAATGTAAATATTGATCTCTCAATTATTTCAAATATATTTAATCTTAAACTTTGTTTTAGTGTGATCCAATAAGTATATTTTAATTTTGTCTAGTACATCGATTAGACAACAAATGACAGACTTATTTGTTAAACTGGCAATGTGGGGAAGAATTCAGGGAATCGCAAAACATTGGCAAAAATATACGATCTCGAAAGACCGTTGAGCTGGAGAAATTCTCCAATTGAGTAAAATTAGCACAGAAAGTGCAAGTCACTATTGAATTCCCACAAATTACAGTTTAGTGAATAGCTGTGTTTGTTTTTATGATGTAGAAAGAGTGAGTTGATGAGTAGGGTTAAGATATAGTTTTCAAAAATATTACAGAACTCGGAGAAAAAAACATCAAACAAGACAATCCCTTAGTTTACATGAAATCCCTCGAA
The DNA here is from genome assembly GCA_933207985.1 of Pelobates cultripes. NCBI lineage: Eukaryota > Metazoa > Chordata > Amphibia > Anura > Pelobatidae > Pelobates > Pelobates cultripes. The sequence continues at coordinate 161,280,244 of OW240915.1, read as the reverse complement.
CTACCTTTATAGTTCTCCTACACAAAATGGAAATATTGTTCTCTGAATAATTTCAAATTTATTTAATCTTAAAGTTTGTTATAGTGTGATCATCGTAAGTTTAATTCGTTTATGTTTTAAAATTATCTGATGGAAAAAAAATGTTTTCTCCAGTGTCTGCAGGCTCTGCCAAAATAAAATACGCAAAAAGCATTCATTTTATTAATAAATGTTCTTTTGTCTCCTATAATTCTCTTTTTTATATATGTATTTTATCATAGAATTATTTATTTTATGAGTTTATTTATTTTGGTCTGAAAATGTTATATCTGCCTACGAAAATTTGTGTTTACCCAATAAATCTGATTTAGCTTTCTGTGTCTTTTTCTCATTTGTGTTAATTTTGTTTTCTAAGTGAGTAATGTCTTCCTATTTTGAATTGCAGGTTTACATTATTTTAATTAATTCTAAAATTAAGATAAATTGCTGTAATATGTCCCATAGCAGTAAGCTCTTCTTTCACAAGTTTCAATGAATCTTTGGATTGCATACAATATATTTCTCTCTCTACCTGCTTACTCAGGTGTATAAGTAGGAAATTGCATGGAAGTTTCAAGTGTTTAACCCCTTAATGACGAGTGATGGACCTCGTCTGTCACCCGTTAAAATTAACCCCGGATTGCAGCAATTGTGGTGATCGCGGGGTTGATGGTGCTCCGGTCTGCCTCTAATACATGTATTAGAGGCAGACCGGGAGCACCCGATCTAGCTGCCCCAGCACATGTGCTCGCTCTGACAGCATGTCAGAGCAAGCACATGTGCTTAGTATACTTACCTTCCACCTCCCTGCACTTCCTGGTTCAGTGTGAAGTGCAGGGAGCTGGAACAGTGCCTATCCTGCCCCCTGTTAAAAAAAAATAAAGTTTATTTGAAATCCCCCCCCCCTCTTTACTAATTTTAATTCAAAATTAACCACTTCCCTGCCAATTGATCACTGACTACAGTGTTCAATTGGCAGGGATTACATTTTACTGTCATCTGATTTTTTTTTAACCCCTCATGGGTTAAATTTATTTAATTAATTAATTTAAATATTTAAAAATTATATATTTAGCTAGCTGGGGTGGGTGGAAGTTAGTGGGGAATTGGGGGATTTAGTGTTAGGCTAACTAGGGGTTAACGTTAAAAAAGTTTTAAAATAAACTTTAAAAAGTTAAAAATTAAGCTAAAAAAAAGTGTTAATAACATTTAAGTAAAAAATAAAAAAACACCCCCCTTTACCCAGTCCAAATAAAAATTAACCCCTTCCCTGCCAGTCAATCACTGCCTACAGTGATCAAAATTTCTAATTTTTTTTAACCCTGAGGATTAACTTTTATTTATTTTTTAACCCTCAGGTGTTCAATTTATTTAATTAATTAATTTAAATATTTTAGAATTATATATTTTGCTAGCTGGGGTGGGTGGGAGTTATGGTAAAATGGGGAATTTACTGCTAGTGCTGTTAGGGGAATTTACTGCTAGTTAGGGGTTAACGGTAAAAAAAAGCTTAGAAAAATGTTCAATCTGTAAAAAAAGTTTTAAGAAAAGTTTAGGAAAGTTTAAAAAAAATGAATAAACAAAACAAAAGTTTAAAAACTAGTTTTTAAAAGTAAAAAAGTTTCAAAAAGTAAAAAAATACATTTAAAAACGCTCATTACCACTACACCTGGAACAAACTAGAGAATAAATGATCCCACGCTAAGGTTCAAAATATGCCTTTTGAATTACCCCAACCGTCTAAACTACTCCAAATTGGAACATGGACACAGCGTAAAACTTCAAAGTTAGAAAAAAACTGAATGGCTGTGTCTCAAATGCGCCCCTTCAACATCCACATATACATGGCAAAGGTACATACGGGTGATTGCTGTATCAGCTGACATAGCTGAGCAACATATGAAGTATTATACAGTCGTAGCACATATAAGGTTTGCAAAATATTCTGCGCAAACTCACTTTGTGTGTCAAAAAGGCAGAAAAAATGCTTATTACCATTACACTTGGTACAAAAATGATCCCACGCTAAGGTTCAAAATATACCTTTTGAAATACCCTGGGGTGTCTACTTTAAGAAATGGTAGGCCTTTGTGAGGTAGTTTGAATTTAAACCCTGCTAAGATGCTTGGAAATTGCACATAGGACAAGCGTCAAAATTCAAAGTTCGGTAAAAACTGATATAGCTTGGTCTCCTATATGGCACTGTAGCTTCACGAAATAGTGCCAAAGACATTTATTGGGGGTGTCTTTTTACTCAGAAGACTTAGCCGAGCATAATTTGGAGGGTTTGAACTTAGTGGCACATGTGAAATATACAAAATGCCCAGCAAAAATGCAATCCATATGTAAAAAACGCACACAAATTATTTTTTACCACATACTTTGGCATATATTGGTGAAAAAATGGGGGCATGTTAAGGCACAATATGCACCTTATGAGATACCCTGGAGTGTCTACTTTTACAAATGGTAGGCCTTTATGGGCTTTTTTGAACAGTCAAACTGTTATAATACCCCAAATGGAAGCATAGGCTCATTAAATCCGTCTCTCAAAATTCTACTGTGAGTACTGAAAAGGACAGGTCTCCTATATGGCACTGTAGCTTCACGAAATAGTGCCAAAGACATACAATGAGGGTGTAATTTTACTCAAAAGACTTAGCTGGCTGAGCATAATTTGAGGGGTTTGAACTTATTGGCACGTGTGAAATATACAAAATGCCCAGCAAAAATGCAATCCATGTGTAAAAAATGCACAAAATTATTTTTTACCACATACTTTGGCATATATTGGTGAAAAAATGGGGGCATGTTAAGGCACAATATGCACCTTATGAGATACCCTGGAGTGTCTACTTTTACAAATGGTAGGCCTTTGTGGGCTTTTTTGAACAGTCAAACTGTTATAATACCCCAAATGGAAGCATAGGCTCATTAAATCCGTCTCTCAAAATTCTACTGTGAATACTGAAAAGAACAGGCCTCCTATATGGCACTGTAACTTCACGAAATAGTGCCAAAGACATACAATGGGGGTGCCATTGTACTCAGCAGATGTAACTGCACACAAAATAAAACTTTGTACAGGAATAGCACACACCAACTTTACAAAATATACCTGAGAATTTCTTTGTTATAAGTCTGTGTGCCAAAAACCAAAAAAAAACACAATTTTACTCCAATATTTAGCAGAGCTTGGCAGTGAAATGGCTACATAGAAAGTGTCAAAACAACCCTAGGTAAATAGCCTGTGATGTCTACTTTATATAAATATATACTTTTGTGTGTCAATTTTGTTTTCTTTTATGGCTATTAAGCTTACAAGACAAACATACCAAATTCTAAAATCACTCCACATTAAAAGTTTATTTTACTCCTTGTGCTTTGTGACCTGTAACTACCAAAAAAAAACTTACAATGCCAGACACATTATATATTCTGTAAATCAGAACAGCTAAATTAATTTATTTTTAATTACTCTCCTTAACCTGTACTAATTATGCACACATTATTTTTGCAAAAACTGTAAAAAAACACAAACATTTTCATTTTCTTTGCATTTTTCTGTATATATATATATGTTACATCAAATTAAAGCCCTTTCTGTCCTTTAAAAAACAATGTATAATATGTGTCGGTGCAATAAATTAGTAAAATGCAAATTGCAGTTGAATGCAAACAGCAAAAAATGCTGTTGTCATTAAGTGAAAGACAAGCTTCTGAAGCTCTGTCCTTAAGGGGTTAACACTGTTATTGATTCTTTTCTTTATTATGCTTTTTTTTATTATGAGTCTAGATTTAATTTGAAGGATAATTTGCCATGTTTAATCAGACCTGGACTTTTTATGTCTTTAGTTTTTTCTCTTGTTTTTGAGTTTTTAAGTTTGATAGGATCAATTGTTATTTGTGGGTTTAGTCCACTCCCATCAAACTGATTACATTTTTACTTATTAAATCTCATTCTTTGTATTTCTCAAGATACTTATTATTTATCATTCATGAAGTGCTAAATGTTAGTGGTTCTGTGCTGCATTATAATTGAAGAAACTATATTAGATTAGTCCTTTAAATAACATTTCCCATGATTAAATACACACTTGGGCTTTACTCTTTATTAGGTTATCTATCCACAGTTTCATTTCAGTTGCTTCATTTCAGTCCCCTTAATATGTATCCAACTCTTTCAGTCTTATATAAGCAAGTATTTCACAAAACCAATTCACTTATTCTGAAATAGAACGTAAACTTAATTTTACTAAGTCATTGGACCACATTAACCCCATAAAATCATGCTTCAATGACAAGCCCCACTAGTTTTTTACTGAAGGTGTCAAACATCAATATCTTTCCAATAGGTATCTTCCTTTAGCATACCTTCAAGATGGTTAGAATTTATACTTAGATATAAGTTTTCAGAAGAATCAGCATTCAAATGAAAATGGGAATTTCCGAACGGCAAAATGGACAAATGTGCGGCATTTGTCCATATGGTTGAACCAATCTCACACAGAGGGGAGAAAAGGGGAGAGTAGGCTGATTTATTTTGGCAAGTCAGCACACTCCTGTGACATGATTTACAATGGGCTTGGCCAATGGTGTGTTACTGTAATTTTCCTTTTTTTAATAACAATTTTACACTGCTGTCCTGAGCAGTCTGATATCCTGACCTGGCTTTTATATTAACTTGTTTATTTCTATTATCCTGACCATTCTTGTTTTTCGTGTATCCATATCTCTTTACTCCTCTCTCTTGTAATACAATAACTCCAGCCACTCTAAGGCCCAGTAATATGGCTTTTGGACCCTCACTTTGCAGGCATCCTTTTTCCTGTGTGTAAGGGTTACAGCAAACGTGACAGTAGGTTAGGCAAGTTAGACTAATAGAGAATTACTATTCTAGCTCTTAGGTCCTTGTAAATTTAAATTAAAATTGATTGACTTATGAGGTTTGTCTGGAAAGTATCTAGCTTGTAATATGAAAAATAGACACATTTATTGAAGAAGATAAAAGAAACATTGTAAATAGGATAATGACACCTCAAAGAAGGCACTTTGGGATTTCACACATTTCTCCCAATGTCTTTTGCACAGTTTAAAACACTCTGCAATATCCTTTGATGGAATCACCATCTGTTGCCTCCTTGTATTTACCATACGGTCTGAAATCACTTCCATTTCAAAAGTAATTTTAGTTTTGGGAATAGCCAGAAGTCGCATTCCACAAATCTTTTAACTGCTTCTCGGCCATATTTGAAGCATTTGTACCAAACATTTTTTTGTGCTGCATTCATTGCACCATCCCCGAGAGCCTTCTGAATCATTCAAATAGATTCCACGGAGAAATGTTCAAGCTTAACGCAAAATTTGATGCAAATTTGTTGCGCTACTCACTCAGTCATTATGAATGAAATGGCAATACTATACACATGCTCAATCAACCATCTTAGCTGTAGGGATGACAAGGAGCGTATGTGGCCTGCACTCTATTTTGTTCCACAGGGGCTCTTATAATCTCTGCTAACCAATGTCCAAAGTGAACATGTTTTTTCCGCAACAGGGAAAGTATTGAATCATCTGAACTCATAAATGTCACCTCATCATATGGAGCAGATTATAAAGCAAGTGTACACACAATGTAGGAGAATATAAATAAACACCACCACTAGTGTATATGTGGAGCGCTGAAAATATATGGACTTACCCCTATGGACTTACCCCTTTGTGCAGCAAGGTAGAAGATGATGATTGACTATTTAAGTATTAAAACAAAATTTATTTGTACATAAGTATAAAAACTATCACATAATTTTTGGTGAACCCCTATTCTAACTATGTATAATATATAGTGATGTCCCTCCCAGAACCTCCCACCTCCTGGACAGCTCACTAAGAATGCAGCTTCACAATGGATGTAAAATGGATGCTGTCCAGGAGGTGGGAGGGTCTGGGAGGGAGGGTCTGCTGCTGATTGGCTGGAAGTGTCTGTTGACTGTGAGGTACAGGGTCAAAGTTTACTCAATGATGAGTCCGTGGCGAACCGTTCGTGGCAAACCCAACACGAACCGTTCGGCGAAACGTTCGGGACATCAATAATAATATAATATATGCACTGGCACTTAAATTGCTACATATGAGTAGTAGCAACTTAAGAATTTCTATCTGTAATCCTCAGAGTCTGTTAACTAATGTAATAATGCTTATTTAGAATGAAAAGATACTAATATGCATTTGTCTTCTTCCTCTATTTTCCCTGTATCAACATGTTCCGATCGAGATTTGTTGGTAATAGGATGGCATGAACATTAAGGGCACTTGCCCCACAATAAAATGGATGTTATGGTTATAATAAACATCAGCCCCATCTGTGACATTGCGCGTGACGCGATAGTCAAGTGAGACGTCATGTGATCGGGCTACAGATTACATAAATGATTTCGGCAGTAAGAGAACACACCCAGCAAACAGCGAGAGCCAACTGGAGGAGGACAGTCGTACAGCCGTACAGCCATACAGGGAGAGGAGAGGGGAATTTAAATCATCGCCCAGCAGCAAGAAGGTTACTGATTGAGAAAGCTGTCACAAGCACAGTGAAACGCGTTTCGGGAAGAAGATTAGAGACTATATTTTAATATATTTGTTCATTTTTTGGTTTGTAAGTTTTTATACTTATGTACAAATAAATTTTGTTTTAATACTTAAATAGTCAATCATCATCTTCTACCTTGCTGCACAAAGAAGGGTTGTAGCCCCCTTAAAGGCACATACACCTCTTCACCAGGAGCCAAGTTTTGGGCTCCTTACCAGGTGAGAAGTAATTTTTCTACCATTATATTCATTTATCTCTGAAATATATCCCACTAGGAGCCTTCCCTTCCTCTTCTCTACATATGAGGACATTCTGACTGAAAGAAGGATCAAGTTGGTACAGTGTCACCTGAGTACTCACCAGCCCTAGTGAATTGAGCCTATCCTCATGGGCTCTAGATCATGTGAGTGAGACCATATTGATCACTTATTTGCGCGATTGTTTCATACATTATTTGCACTTTTATTTTTACAGAATAACGTGTTGTGATACATTATATGTATGTCAAATTGTGTTAATCCATAGGGGTAAGTCCATATATTTTCAGCGCTCCACATATACATTAGTGGTGGTGTTTATTTATATTTTCCTACACTGTGTGTACACTTGCTTTAAATACTGTTTTATAGGGAAGAGAGTCCCTATTTTGATGTGGTAGTAGCTACAAGTAAAATTTATCTCAAAATATACATCAGAAGCGCCCTATAGACACACATTGTCTCTATTTTTATATGGAGCAGATTGCCTTAACAAAGTTCAATCTGCCCAAATTGGGGTTTCCTGCTCTGTGGTTGGCTCTAATTGAGGTTAGGGTTTCTTTTACTCTTTTAGCTATGTCTGATATCATGTAGTGTAGTTTAAAAGAAACAGAAACTGTTGTCAATTAGGTCAATGTTAAGTAGATAAGGGGGATAATTAGGTACCCCTTCTAGCTGCATCAGTATTGTGGCAACACCTTCTGCCAGCATAGCTGGTAATTTCCTAAAGTAATTGCTTGTACTCTGGATGTGTACTGCAAGATAAGCACTGAATGGGGACAAATGATTTTTCCTGGGGCTAAAACAAGTGAGTGGATCATCACATGTCTACTCACTCTTCTCATCCACTTTTATCTCCTTAGTTGTTTGTTTTCTTTTTTTTCTTTTCCCCTAATGTCCTCCCCCCCCCCATACTGTCCTCTCCCACCGGCCCCCACCCTTGAATGGTGGGTGGGGACCCTAAATAAGAATGAGGGGGGACCTATTGTCCTCCCCCCGGCCCCCACCCCTGAGCGGCGGGTGAGGGCCCTAACTATCAATAAGGGGAGGACCTATTGTCCTCCCCCCCTGGCCCCCACCCCTGAGTGGTGGATGGGGGCCTTAAATAAAAATGTAACCCCCCTCAAGCTGACTAGGGGTCCCCAAACCTCTAGTCACCCCCCTCCACCCAAAAACAAAAAAAATAACCCCTACGTACCCCCTCACCCTAAAAATAATGAGGGTGGACCATTAACTAAGTACCTGTAAAAAAAAAAAAAAAAAACAGAAATAAAACTTACCATTTAATGTCTTCTTTTTTCTAAAACCTTTGTTTTTTCAGCCCCATAAAAGGCCAAATAAAAATCCATAATGACGACGCACTTTCAAAAAAAAAAATCCATGTTCACCTGGAGAGCTCTGTGTCCGAATAGCTGAATTGCCGAAGTGCCGAATTGCCGAAGTCCCGAAGTCCCGAAGTTCCGAAATTGCCGAATTGCGAAGTGTCGAAGTGCCGAAGTTCTGAAGTTGCCGAAGTTCTGAGGTATCGAAGTGCCGAAGTTCCGAAGCACAGTATTGCCGAAGTATTAATATACCTACCCAGTGGAAGAATGAAGAATGTTACACTGCATACAAGTTTAAATAAAAAGTATACAAACATAGCCAGGATTCAGCTGTAAGCATTTGCAACACTTACAACAATCAAGTAACACATATTCATATTAAATGTAAGTTACTTAGCCAGTCAATGAAATGACAGGAATGAATAAGTAGATAACTCCCTACTTCCCACGGTATTAGGGAGCTATTTACTAAAAGGCTGAAAGACCTAAATTGGTCTTTCAGCCAAATTTACTAATACTAAGTAAATTATGCCCCTACTCGCTATATCTTATTGGTATTTAGGGCCCCCACCCCCCTGAACGGTGGGTAGGGGCCCTAAAGTAAAATAAGGGGGGTGGACCTATGGTCCTCACCCCCCGGCCCCCACCCCTGAGTGGCGGGTGGGGGCCTTAAATACCAATAAGGGGGGGGACATGAGAGGCGGATGGGGGCCCTAAATAAAAATATTCCACCCCCAGGTGACTAGGGGTCCCCAAATCCCTAGTCACCACCTCCCAAAAAATTATTTAACCCCTACCTACCCCCCTCACCCTAAAAATAGTGAGGGGGGACCATTAACTAGGTACCTGAAAAAAAAGAAAAAAAACTTACCATTTTATGTCTTCTTTTTCCTAACATCTATTTTCAGCTCCAAAAAAAGGCCAAATAAAAATCCATAATAACCGACGCACTTTGAAAAAATAAATAAAAAACAGAGCGCAAAAAAAAAATCCATATTTCAGCCATGGATGGCTCCGCGCAGACTGGGCTCTGCAGGGCGGGGGAAGGCTTATAAGATTGGGATAAGAACACTCTGATTGGTTGGTTTAAGCCAATCAGAGTGCTCTGTGTCATTTTACACAGTGTGGGAAAATTCCAAAGAACTTTCCCACGCTGTGCAAAATGACTCATAACACTCTGATTGGATGGCTTGAAATCCATCCAATCAGAGTGCTCTGTGTCATTTTACACAGCGTGGGAAAGTTCTTTAGAATTTTCCCACGCTGTGTAAAATGACACAGAGCACTCTGATTGGTTAGCTTGAAATCCATCCAATCAGAGTGCACTGTGTCATTTTACACAGCGTGGGAAAGTTCTTTGAAATTTTCCAACGCTCTGTAAAATGACACAGAGCACTCTGATTGGTTAGCTTGAAATGTAGCAAATCAGAGTGCACTGTGTCATTTTACACAGCGTGGGAAAGTTCTTTGGAATTTTCCAACGCTGTATAAAATGACACAGAGCACTCTGATTAGTTAGCTTGAAATCCAGCCAATCAGAGTGCTCTGTGTCATTTTGCACAGCGTGGGAAAGTTCTTTGGAATTTCCCCACGCTATGTAAAATTACACAGAGTACTCTGATTAGTTAGCTTGAAATCCAGCCAATCAGAGTGCTCGGTGTCATTTTGCACAGCGTGGGAAAGTTCTTTGGAATTTTCCCACGCTGTGTAATTTGACTCATAACTCTCTGATTGGTTACTTTCAAGCTAACCAATCAGAGTGTTGTGACAGGTAAATGTAGAGACTTACCTGTCAGTCTCTTCATGTACCTGTCAGAGCACTTTGATTGGATGTCTTAAACCCACCAATCAGAGTGCTCTGAGCCTAATTGCAGGGCAGAGCAAGGCTTAGGACCCCCCCTTATTTTACTTTAGGGCCCCCCACCCTCCAATTTAAGTCTTTCAGCCTTTTGGTAGATAGCTCACATGCTGCACTGGCCAATCACAGCCATGCCATTAGTTGGCATGGCTGTGATGGCTTCTAAGGGCACACGAGTCAAACGCTTGTTGATTGGTTGCCCTGCAGCCTTTCAAAATGCGTGAACACCGAACTCCATCCCGAACATAGACTGAAATGTCCGTGTTCGGGTCCGGAGTCCAAAAAACGTAATGTTCGGTACGAACCCGAACTTTACAGTTCAGGTTCGCTCAACTCTACACTTGACTGAACACACTCAGAAAAACTAAAATTGAAATCTGTTAACAACAATAGTCACACACTTGGATAAATAACAAAATGTCAATCTCCAAACTCCTAATAAAAGTTGTGCACCTGGCATTAGCTAATAGCTAGATACAGCATCAAGTTCAGTCTAGTCTCACACTAAAAACAAGGACCCAGGTTAGGCAAGATGATTTTAATTTTCTTTTCTTTTTTTTGAACATACCACATTCCACATTCTCTAATAGAAGGATTTACTTTTACCAGTCAATAATAAAAAAAAACACTTCTAACAACTTGGTATCCTTGCCTCACACTATGAACAAAATGCCAATCTCCCTCTCAATGTTGTGTCAGGTGCCCCTGGTAGTTCAAATGGCTCAGAACCAAATGGGGCAAAATGCTCAGGCTGCATATGTTACCATTCACACTGCAAAATCTGGACATTGTTCAGACTATTTAACAATGTCCAATGTGGAACAGGTCTGAATTTGGTAAAGGCCTGAATTTGGTGCAGATTTAAGATGGGCCAAACACCAGAGGACAGTTGAAATCTGGGCCAAATGTTTCAAATTCGGGTCAGGATTTCTAAAAAAAAATCCAATAAAAACAATTAAAAACCCTTGGCCTAGCTAGCCTACCACAGCATTAAATAGTTGAAGATAAATAAATAAATAAATAAAAATTCCATGACTTGACCTTGGGGTGTATTTACCAAATGTTTAAAACTAGTGACTGAACAGACAGGCGCTAGAAAGGCCCCATCCTGCAAGGAGGGGGTATGTTAAATAATGGGTGATAGATATGGTCCCCAATACCTACACCCATGGCATTGGATAAAATAAGTGATTGGTGGTTGTGAGAATATTTATAAGTTAATTAAAATATGTAAAATAATATTTTATAAAATTATCAAAAAATATTTTTTTTTTTATTCACATCAAAATCGATATTATGGCACTGTATGTCCTTATTAATTAAAGCTAATAGTTAGCTCACTATTTTTTAACTATTTTAGACCCTGGAGCATGTTTATTAGAGAATTTATATTTCACACAATAATCAAAACCGATTATAAAAATAAATAATTTATTGTGAATAATAAAAATAATGTAAACATGCATGACAATTAGTGAATAGTCAATAACAACATGAGGTAGAATATGGCAATATTACGATTACAATAACCACAACAAGATAACTTCTAAATCACTGAATCTTCGAGTAATGCGGTTAGTAATCAACTCAAGAAATTTTCTACCAGTAGGGGTCAGTATACATAGCAAGTAACAGTACCGATTTTAGTACATATTGAACAATCCGTTGAACAATCTGCTATTAGTGAAACAGTATCCAGCAACACCCAGTTAAATTCTAAAAACTATACACATTAAACATAAGTATATCTCCTCTACAACTTAAGAGATAATTTAATACATTTTACCAATAAAGATAGATACAGATATTACAAAAATGCTAAATGACTATTTGATAATCACAGATTTATCAAATCAGACAAACAACTGGCAGACAGAATACGCAGCACATAGCAATAAAAACAGAAGTTAGTAGTCATATAAGATAAACAACGGTTAGGCTATTCAACTAGCTCACTGCTGGCTGTAGTTCTCACTAAGTAAGCACTTAACATTAAAAACACAGTTTCAATGCAGTTAAAGAGTTTCACACAATTAGTTCAACTTAATTTCTTTACCATCCAGTGACCTAGAACATCTTAAATCTCAAACATCTTTCTTTACTACAGTATTTTAAATAACTGATATTACAACTAATGCAATCTCTTCAGTAGCTGGTAACAAATAAGAATGTCTCTGGATAATAACTTGATATGCTAAACTTGGCATTTTACCAGAGAATCAATAAAATGTATTAATTTCAGCTGACATCTGAAATTCTAAATTATATTATTCCTTTTAGGCTAGGTATGATTTCAAATTGTGGGATCTGTATCAGCATTATCCAGGTATATTTGTTTTTAGGAAAACATAAAATAAACCAATTATATTTACCAGTTTTCTGTAGTAAACTTTTTTTTGTGTTCTGAAGAGGTAATAATTCAGTGGATATATGAGTGTGGTTAAGTGGATTAGAGTTGGAAAAGTTATATTAAGGAAATTCTGGAAAAATTAAGAGAAGTTCTGGAAAACTCTAAGTCCCAGAATTGATCTTTCAAACAAATAATTTTAACAGGGTGTGCCCAGAAGAGTGTATGCTCTCCTTTGCCCCCTGTGTAACTAATGTTTAAACAAAATCTTATAATATTCACTCCCAAACTTTTGTTGTGACTAGTGGAACTAGATGGGTGTACACTATTATAATGAGTCTGACCTCAACCAATTTTTTTCCAGTTTGACCAATAAATTGTTCCATTAATATTTTCATCATCAATCCCAATACCATCTCTTAAGGAGTTAACTGATTCTTATGACGAAAATGACCATCAAAAGCTAATAAGGTTATGGTTGTTTAATCATGGAGACCTGTCAAGGTTCTGAAGATTTTGGTAGACTTTTAACCAATAGAGAGGCTCTCAAACCTCACTGTAATTAAGATTCTGACACCTCTGTCCTTCAATTCACCTCAAAGTCTGAATGGGTTATTGTAAGAATATCTATTAAATGTGGATTCCATCATTGTAATTAATTGCTCATAAGATGGGTACATCTTCTGAGACAATCACACATTAGCTTATCTGTCTGAATTTAGTTACACAAAGATATTGTTTTAGAATATAGATGTATGTGTATTAGTTATATCTTTTTAACATATAAACATATATATCTTTAATATATAAACATATAGTGTTTGAATTTAATAAAAATATTCAAGATACTATATATGATTATAATATAATTATTAAAGAGGAGTAATATGTATATAATCAAGCCTATAATTTTATTTCTATACATTCCACCAATAGCAGCAAAGAATACAAAACATAATGAAAAAATAATGCATACATAGTAACATATGCCACTCTCAGCCAAGTCCCAGTATAATAGCAGGCACCACCATCAGATCTCCCTCTTTCTTTTCTGCTCCACAGTCAGATAAGTACCTAATTTTCTCTGTTCTGTGGGTTTTGCAAATTTGGGGGTTGGTTACTATTTTGCTGTTGTTTTACATGTATTTTCAGTCTTTGTTACTGAGTGTTTATGGTAAACTCAGCTTTCCCAGACCAGCTGAAGCCTTTTTTCTTTGTTTGGGGGTCTTTTTGTTGTACCCATGTCCTTCTCGTTCACAGTCTCAATTAGAGGGGCAAAGGTTTAACCCCTTAAGGACACATGACATATGTCACATGTCATGATTCCCTTTTATTCCGGAAGTTTGGTCCTTAAGGGGTTAAAAATAATATCAGGAAGTATTACTTTACTGAGAGGGTAGTGGATGCATGGAATAGCCTTACAGCTGAAGTGGTAGAGGTTAACACACTGAGGGAGTTTAAGCATGCATGAGATAGGCATAAGGCTATCCTATACTTAAGATAAGGCCAAGGACTAATTAAAAGTATTTAAAAATATTGGGCAGACTAGATGGGCCGAATGGTTCTTATCTGCCGTCACATTCTATGTTTCTATGTTTTATATATATATTTTTCCCCCTACTTGAGGCTTCTGTTTTTGTTGACTTCTATATGGTTTCTACTCCTGTTTTGTTTCTTGCCTTTTCCCCTTGTTTTTCCCTTTGTTTTTCCCTCGGTTTTGGGGCTCCCTGGGGTCCCAGGCCATTTTGGCACCATTCGGCTTTGTTCGACCAGTGTGGAACTGGCATACTGCAGTTTTCTCACATGAATGCCAGCCAAACTCGTTTCTTGGCCATGTTTGAAATAGCGTTCGAGGACTTGTAGCCGAACATTTAACTGTTTTGACCCATTCGCGGGTTTAGCATTACTGGACGCTTTTCGAGCCGAATGCACCCGTTCAGTAGATTGTTTTTGGCCACATTCGCAGGGTTTTTTGCCTTCTGCGAGTCTTGCGAGCTGCACGGACTGTGTTTTTCCTTCCGGTTTTTCTCCTCTCCCTGCTTTGTCTTTGCCTGGTCTGCCTTGTGTAGTTACTGCTGGTATGGACCCTGGTGAGATCTTTACATTATTACTTTTCTCTGTATTGTTAGTTTGGGTGATTAACCCTTACTGTTCTGATAACTTTGCAGCTGTTTAGGTACCAATTAATACATCTGTGCAAATATATAGCGTGGGTCATTTATTATGCCTAAACCTAATGTGCCTGCCTGTTCACCTACACCTGGGGAGATAGATGCCCCATTGGCCCTGGGGGAGATCCCCGCTACCTCGGGCACCCTGCCCTGTTGGTGGGACTGTCTGGCCATGCTGAGGGAGCTCAGGCTTCAGCGCTACAGCGCTCAGTGACGGATACATTTTTGCAGACTATCTCCCAGGCCCTGCTCGCCCGTCCGGCAGACGCTCTATTTCCTGGCTCCACTATGCACCACGTGCGGCCGGCAGTGGATGCTTCCAGTGGGGCATCCAGGAAGGCTCTATGCAAATCCAAACATACCTCCCCTTCTGCCTCCAGAACCCTTATGACTGACGTACCTACGGTCGCCCCAGAAAGCGTGTCTCATCCACACAAGAGAGCCTTTCCGTGCCATGCATAACGGGCGTGGCGATGGAAATGTGTGAGAGTGCAAAAAGAGAACGACCTCAACTCAGAAATCAGGTCAAGTGAGGAGGCTGAGAGCAACTCTGAGAGGAATTCAGCGGAGTTGGGCCTGGACCTCCTTTACTCCACTCAGGCGGAGATGTCCAGAGGTGATCTTGCAGCTGCTCCTCCCTCGGACCTATGGACTGCCCTCATGGATCCATTTGGCAAACCCTTATTCGACCCTAATGAGCTCCACCATTCGAGGTCGGCTGAGTGGCTCCCAGCAGACCATGTTTCCTGATACCTTGAGAGCAGGGTACGGTGCCCAGTCCACAAGGCAGACCGCAATCAGCTAAGGGGAGAGTGTCCCAGGCCTGCTGTACCTAACAAAGTGTGTGAGACCCCGGAGGTATACCCTAAGATTACCCAGTTTCTGGCTAAATTGGGTTCGAATCCAGACAAAGGACTGGATTCGACACTCCCAGGTCTGCAGTACCTAACAAAGTGTGTGAGACCCCGGAGGTATATCCTAAGATTACCCAGTTTCTGGCTAAATTGGGTTCGAATCCACGCAAAGGACTGGATTCAACACTTAGATCGTGCCAAGACAATCGTATAGTAGCCACAGAGGAACTCTGTGGTTGGGTCCAGAGAGCATTTGCATCGCTGAGAGTGTTAATGCCTCCATGTCCATGGAACGGCATGAAGCCATCATGTTTAAAATTGAGCCACAGTTAGCCAATCTCGCCCTCACTGAAGCTGGTAAGGATGCCCAAAGCTTATTGTTTGGCAATTCCTTCATTAAGGATCTGAGACGCTTTGTAGGGCCATTTACTGCCCTTAATAAGGCCCAATCCTCCACGTGAAGGGTATTCCAGGGGCAGGTCTCTACCAGGGCCGGCAGATTCAGCGGTCGTCTGGCAACTATTTCCAAACCGTGGCTCGGGACGAGGCTCTTTCCAGCACCATTCCAATTTCCAGGAGACGAGGACCAGGTCCCCCTTCTTCCTATCATGGTGTCGACCATAGCGTTCGAGAGGTTTCCGAGGACAAACCGTCTCAAGACGCCCTTACGGTGAGTTTACATACACCTCAAGTTTTTTCTCATGTTTGTGTAGGGGGCAGACTTCGTTATTTTTCCCCAGTTTGTATAACAATTACCTCAAACACATGGGAACTCAATACGGTATGAGATTTTCATATAGAACTCGTGAGCATGTCTTACGAGATTCCAACTCCACGGCCAATCTGTTTCTCACTCAGAGACCACAGATTGATCAACGAGGAATTGTCGGCCCTCCACGACAAGGGGGCAATCGAACTGGCCCCTCTGGACCCCAAAAGGGTCATGAGCAATATATTCTTAGTGAAAAAGAAAGGCGGGCAGATGCGCCCTGTCATCAACCTACGCCCGCTCAGCGCCATAGTTCGCTACCACCACTTCAAAATGGAGGGCATCCACCTTCTGAGGGACCTGCTCATTCATGGAGATTGGCTGGTGAAACTGGATTTGAAGGAGGTGTATCTGACGGTTCAGGTAGCTGAACCTTCTCGAGATCTACTTCAATTTCATTGGAAGGACAGAGTTTGGCACTTAACGTGTCTTCCTTTTGGTCTCTCCTTATCGCCCTGGTGCTTCACAAAGCTGCTGTGCCCAGTGATGGCCTTGCTACACAGTTGGGGTGTATGCCTGATCGTCTATCTGGATGACATCCTGATCATCGCTCAGGAGCGCTCCATCTTCATGCAACATATGCGATGGACCGTGAGCCTACTCAGTAGACTGGTGTTCATCGTCAACTGGGAGAAATCCTGCCTGTGTCCATCCAGGCGCATGGAATTTCTAGGTTTACTCATGGATTCAGAGGAAGAATCATTGAACCTTCAGTCCTCCAAGATTCAGATGATTAGCAAGGAACTTCGCAGGGCTCTCCTCCGTCAGCAGATCACCATGCGTCACTTGGCAAGGCTTGATGGCCTGCTGACCTTGTTTATCCTGGTGGTGTTCCCAGCCCCCCTCGATTACAGGGCACTCCAAAGGTTGAAGATCGCCCATCTGCGAGAGGGTGCGTCTTACGCGGATCTCGTCACCCTGGATGGCAAAATGAAGGACGAACTGCAGTGTTGGATCATGCACCTGTCTGCATGGAATGGCAGGGTGATTTTTGGTACACAACCAGAGTTCACCATTGACTCGGATCCATGGGTGGGGTGCTTACTGCGAAGGTGTGTCAACGAGATGTCGTTGTTCGGACTCCAAATCCCAACTCCACATCAACATGTTGAGAGTTTTGTCTAGCTCGGAGCTCGGTGGTCCAAGTGGATTATCTTCCAGGCATACACAATGCCAATGTAGATTGGAATTCATGGTATCTTTCGAACAACAGCAACTGGAAATTGGACGCAGAGGTGTTCTCAACTGTGTCATCTCTCTGGGGTCCTTTTGTTATCGACCTCTTTGCCTCACAGCTCAGCGCCTAGCTCCCACAGATTTTCAGCTGGAGACCGGACCCGATGGCAGAGGCCATGGACGCCTTTCTTCAGGACTGGCAAAGGTGTCTCCTGTACGCATTTCCTCACTTCTCCATGATTCCCTGCACACTCATTCAGGTTTGTCACGAATGAGCCAAAATGGTGCTTGTGGCTCATTTTTGGGGGATATAGTGATGGTTCCCTCAGTTTCTGGAGTGGTCGGTGGACTGTCCCAGGCTTTTGCTGCCTTTCCCAGGCTTGCTTCTCCGGCGGGAGACTGTCACCTGTTGGTGGAAGGATCCCTCCTTCTCATGGTATGGCAGATTTCAGGAGACCCAGGAAAGTCCAGGGTGTTTCGAAGACTACTTGACGATTGTTGGTGGACGCATTGGCTCCCAGAACTAGACGATCATATGGGTCAGATTGGTGAGCTTGGGGAGGCTGGTGCCTGGCTACAGACTTGGATCCCATGTCAGCTGCTGTGACAGCGATTCTGGAATTCCTGACTTCCCTATTTGATGCCGGCAGGGATTTACGAAAGATCAATCTGTACAGGTCGGCCATATCTTTGACCCACAGTGGTTTTGATGGTTGCCCTGCAGGCCAACATCCTTTGGTATGTCGACTTCTACGCAGCACCCATCTCTCGCGTCCACCTAGGACACGTTTTTCATATACTTAGGATGTCTCTGTTGTTCTTTCTTTTATGGTTGCCTGGCCTTCTAACCAGCATCTCTCATTAAGTCAGTTGTCAGCTAAATTGGTGGGTCTCTTTTGCCTCGTCTATTGCAAAAGGGTGTTGGATGTCCGTGCTTTGGATTTTGATGCCAGATCATACACTCCAGAGGGTGTGACTTTCAATATTTCCGGATGTACTAAACTGCTATTAAGTCGGTATTGTATCCAGCTTTCCCTTCGACACGTCCCAGATCACAACGTTCCGCATCTGTGCCCCAAATTTTCTTTTCGTCCTCCTTTTGCTGAGGTGTCGAGCACTACATTGTCCCGATGCTTGAAGTGGATTCTGAGCCAAGCTGGTATCGACATTTCTGTCTTTGGAGCGCATTCTGTTAGGGGAGCCTCTGCCTCATCGATTATGGCATCTGGCTCACGTTTGGTCGCAGGATTCAAGGTTTTACTCAGGATTTAAGGCCTATTACTCATGTGTTTTCTGTAGTGGCTGATCTGCTTTAAAGTTGCAATATGAGCCTCCGTGACTTGTTATAAAATTACATGATTTTCCTATTACATGACGTATAGTTATGATTTTATTAAAGACATGGAGGCGAGTATTGTCACACCCAATATGAAATAATTTCTCAGCTTTAGTTTTTTCTGTTTTCCCACCCATGTTGCTCATTATAGGTGTCTGGATTTGCTGGTATAGTAAGTGGGGCATTGTATTTATTTAGTTTTGTTTGTGCCTATTTAGAGTTTTGGGGTGGACTGTTGTTTATTTTGGTATGTGGATTACTGCCTATATTTATTCTGGCCTTCATGTTGGTCTATAGTACCGATGTAACCCTTGGGCTCCTGTTCTTTATGTTTTCACAGCATGATCTGGACCTGCTTGATGTCTCTTTCATCTGCCTTGGAGGAGCATTATCTTGTTGCAGCTGTTCCGGATCAGTTTCCTGTCGATTAAATGTTGTTTCCTGTTGTCGATTAAGTGTTCTAGACTTCTACGTTTCCTTTGCTGATGTATTATGTCTGCAGTTTTTTCCTATCTGCTGACTTTCTGTCATGGTGTGTCGCATCTTCAAGAAAGAGGGAGATCTGAGAGTGGTGCCTGCTATTATACTGGGACTTGGCTGGGAGTGGCCTATGTTACTATGTATGCATTATTTTGTCATTCTGTTTTGTATTCTTTGCTGCTATTGGTGGACAGTAAAGAAAGGGATATGAAATACTCGCCTCCTTGTCTTTAATCAAAGCATGACTTTACGTCATGTAATAGGAAAATCATGTAATTATATATTGTAAGTGTGGGCTTTTCTCCACCCCATTCTTTCTAACATTTTGGTTTCAAACATGCAGTCAGGCTGCAAGAGATCATAAATGTTTTTCTTTACTCGCATTCCAAGGTTTTTACAATTGGTATGCGAATAAGATAAACACAAGCCTTATCTCTATTCACTGAATGAATAGTGTTTAAAGGGGAAAAAAATGTATCTGTGTCTTTTACATGCTGTTAGTAAACAAGATTTAGCCACAATTGCATAATTGTAAATTGCGATATAGCATTGATTTTAACCACAAAATGACATGGTGAATAGATAATTGTTTACCCCCTTGTACCTGCATGAGGTCAGCATGTAGGTATATTTAAAGGGACACTGTAGTCACCAAACAACGTTAGTTTAATGAAGCAGTTTTGGTGTAATGATCATGCCCTTGCACTCTCACTGCTCCATTCTCTGACATTTAGGAGTTAAATCACTGTTTTTACAGCCCTAGTCACATCTCCCTACATGTAACTTGCACAGCCTTCCTAAACACTTCCTGTAAAGAGTCAGCTAATGATTACACTTCCTTTATTGCAAATTCTATTTAATTTAGAATTTCTTATCTCCTGCACTGTCAATAGCTTGCTAGGCCCTGCAGAAGCATCCTGTGTGTGATTAAAGTTCAATTTACAGATCAGGAGTTAAGAATTTTTAAAGTAAGTTACATCTGATTGAAAATGAAAGCATTTTGTTTTCATGCAGGCTGTGTGAGTCACAGCTAGTGATGTCGCGAACCCGAAATTTTCGGTTCGCGAACGGCGAACGCGAACTTCCGCAAGTGTTCGCGAACCGGCGAACCGCCCGAAACGCCATTGACTTCAATGGGGAGGCGAATTTTAAAACACACAGGGACTCTTTCTGGCCACAATAGGGATGGAAAAGTTGTTTCAAGGGGACTAACACCTGGACTGTGGCATGCCGGAGAGGGATCCATGGCAAAACTCCCATGGAAAATTACACAGTTGATACAGAGTCTGGTTTTAATCCATAAAGGGCAGAAATCACCTAACATTCCTAAATCACAATCAATATGGATTGACACCTGACATATGACATATTGACACCTTGACATATGGATTGACACCTGTCCTCAGAGCCCCTGATGCACACGGACACAGAGCAGAATAGAGACTGGTCCCCTACATAGGGTCACTTGGCAGATATGGATTGACACCTGTCCTAAGGATCCCTGATACACACTGACACAGAGCAGAATAGGGACTGTTCCCCCTACATCGGGTCACTTGGCAGATATGGATTGACACCTGTCCTAAGGTTCCCTGATACACACTGACACAGAGCAGAATAGGGACTGGTCCCCCTACATCGGGTCACTTGGCAGATATGGATTGACACCTTGTTACAAACTGCTATTTGTAACGGGCCCTTTAAATGGCAAATTGCCCTGCTTCCCTGGGTTGTGGAGAAGCCTATTTGCCAGCCTCCTCCCGCATGACTATGGCCCCTGGGAGATTGTGAAAATGTATGCACTTTTATTTGGTGTGTATGGCCCTTTAAGACTGTCGGTGGGCATATTGGGGCTTATGGACTCTTTATGTGACTGGTGCTGGCCCTTTAAACACCTTTTTTGGGACATCAGGAAGATTGGGACACTGCCCCTTTAAGGCCGTGTCCCCAGACTTGTTGGGGACACGGCCCCTTTAAGACGGTGTCCCCTGTGTCCCCAGACCTGGTGCAAACCCTTTGTGCCTGCCTTGCTATTTCCCGCTTGGTTCAGTAAATGGGAAATTATTTCAGCTGCAGAGACTAAGTCCCATTCGGCGATGGGACTTAGTCTTTTTTTCAGCCGTTTTTTTCAGCTTTATTTCAGCTGCAGAGACTAAGTCCCATTCGCGATGGGACTTAGTCGTTTTTTCAGCCTGAAATAGACCGACCTCACAGCCCAAATCTATGGAACTGTTTTGGGCAGGAAAATGTGCTTGCGATCGGTCATAAAGGGACCTCCAGCTAACTTTTTAACCCCTGGATGGATTTGGCTGATTTTTGGTTATGTTTATGTTTTAAGTGTGCTGATTCCAAATATGTAATTATGAAGATGGGATGTGTAGTTTTAAAGTTACAGGGTATGGCTAAAAACTGTATTTTTACTGCCTGTGTTTAATTATGTTAATCTCTTCCCAAACGTCATTTCGTTCAAAGTGGAGAGAATGTTAAAAAAATATATTTTTGTTCGGAGTGTGAGAAATGCTTTTCAGCCGCTTCTAATCTTAAGCATCATTTGAGGAGCCATACAGGAGAGAAACCTTATTTGTGGTGTGTTTAGTATTGTTCTGATCAGTTTAATACCTTCCGCGTCTCCTATCAGTGGACGTGTATATGGCAGCCATTTTAGGAACCGTACACCTGGGACCCGAGCAAGGTCACCTCGTTCAACAGGCTTGCAGCGTATCCTCCAGGAAGAAGAGCCTGAACCCTTACCGGCTGCACGTGTCTTATCTGTACATGGAAAGCTGCTGTGGTTCCTTGATGAGCCAGCTGCCCGTGAGTTAACATGTCCCATGGAGAAGCACTCTGTCCTGTAAAGCCTCACCAAAAAAAAGGAGTGGTGTGTTTAGTATTGTTCTGATCAGTTTAATACCTTCCGCGTCTCCTATCAGTGGACGTGTACACGGCATTGATTTTATCTAAGCCGTAAACTTTTGCACAGCGAAGTATATTCACTGCCATTGAAAAGGAGTGCATGGCGGTGGTGTGGGCCCTCAAAAAGCTGCAACCTACTTGTATGGACAGCCGTTTACCTTACTCACAGATCACATTAAATTTGGGGCACTGCGCGGTCAAGCTAATGTGACACCAGATAGTAGTGGTGTGTTTAGTACTATTTTTATCAGTTTAATACCTTCCGCGTCTCCTATCAGTGGACGTGTACACGGCATTGGTTTTTGTAACAGGGAGATGGAAGAAGAGGCTTGGTCGGTCCTCTTACTGCAAAATTTTGGGGCACTCTTGTAGCAGTCAAGCTAATGTGACACCAGGTAGAGTGGTGTTTAGTACTATTTTATCAGTTTAATACCTTCAGCATTCCTCCTATCGGTGGTACCGCGGCATTGATTTTTGTAACAGGGAGATGGAAGAAGAGCCTTGGTCGGTCCTCTTACTGCAAATTTGGGGCACTGAGCGGTCAAGCTAATGTGCCACCAGATAGGAGTGGTGTGTTTAGTATTGTTCTGATCAGTTTAATACCTTCCGCGTCTCCTATCGGTGGGCGTGTACACGGCATTGATTTTTGTAACAGGGAGATGGAAGAAGAGGCTTGGTCGGTCCTCTTACTGCAAATTTGGGGCACTGCGCGGTCAAGCTAATGTGACACCAGATAGAATTGGTATTGTTTAGTACTATTTTATCAGTTTAATACCTTCAGCGTCTCTCCTGTATGGTGAGTGCGTGTACCGCGGCGGTAATTTCTGTAACAGGCAGATGGAAGAAGATGCTTGGTTGGTCCTCCTAACGGGCTTTGTGTTGCTGTACGGGTGGCAGGTGGAGCCATTTATAAAGTACACACTGCTTTATAAAGCCATTTATAAAGTACACACTGGCGGCTTGAACCCAAGTTGGTGGCGGATAAGTCACGCAAGTCAACAGGCATTCAGAGCTAAAATACAGCAGCGTGTGGACCATTTTTAGCCCGAGGCAGCTCATCTCATCAGGCCTTTTTTACATAGGGTCACTTGGCAGATATGGATTGACACCTGTCCTAGGGATCCCTGATACACACTGACACAGATCAAAATAGGGACTGTTCCTCCTACATCGGGTCACTTGGCAGATATGGATTGACACCTGTCCTCAGAGACCATGATACACACTGACACAGAGCAAAATACAGACTCTTCCTCCTACATAGGGTCACTTGGCAGATATGGATTCACACCTATCCTAATGATCCCTGATACACAATGACACAGATCAGAATAGGGGCTGTTCCCCCTACATAGGGTCACTTGGCAGATATGGATTGACACCTGTCCTCAGAGCCCCTGATACACACTGACACAGAGCAGAATAGGGACTGTTCCCCCTACATATGGTCACTTGGCAGATATGCATTGACACCTATCCTAAGGATCCCTGATACACACTGAAGCCTACAGATCAGAATGAGGGAATGTGCACACCCCAACATGGGTCCACTTGGCAGATATGGATTGACACCTGTCCCTGGGATCCCTGATACACACACTGATACACACCTACTTGGATGGGTATAGACATTTTTGGCAGCTCCTGGCCCGAACACCTGACCCACATAGGAGCCGTAATAGACCGGATTAGGGAGTCCGGACTGACCCTAAAGCCCAGTAAGTGCCATATAGGAACGTGTAAAAACCTCCCCAAGATAGTAGTATGGGCCCCAGGGTGTGAACAGGCCTTCCAACAGCTCAAGACGGCGCTCATTAAATCACCTGTACTTTCTTCTCCTGATCCAACTAAACACTTTCTCGTCCATACAGACGCTTCTATGCTTGGATTGGGAGCAGTACTGAGCCAAGTCGGAGCAGATGGTGGCGAGCAACCCGGGGCTTATCTAAGCCGTAAACTTTTGCACAGTGAAGTATATTCACTGCCATTGAAAAGGAGTGCATAGCGGTGGTGTGGGCCCTCAAAAATCTGCAACCTACTTGTATGGACAACCGTTTACCTTACTCACAGATCACAACAAATTTGGGGCACTGCGCGTGCAATCTAATGTGCCACCAGATAGGAGTGGTGTGTTTAGTACTATTGTTATCAGTTTAATCACTATTCGTCCCCTATCCGTTGATGTGGAGCAGGCGCAGCAGCAGAAGAGGACTCAGCCGAGGAGGTTATGGGAAGAGGATGGAGTAGGAGGTAGAGGAGGTGGCAGCAGGACTGCCTGCAAGAGTCGTGGCGGTGTCACCAACTCCTCTGCAGAGCCACACATTCCATGCTTGGCAGCCGTCAGCAGGTTTACCCAATGCGCAGTGTAGGTGATATACCTGCCCTGACCATGCTTTGCAGACCAGGTATCAGTAGTCAGATGGACCCTTGCCCCAACACTGTGTGCCAGAGATGCTATTACTTCCTTTTGCACAATTGAGTACAGGTTGGGGATTGCCTTTTGCGAAAAGTAATTTCGGCCGGGTACCTTCCCCTGCGGTGTCCCAATAGCTACAAATTTTTTGAACGCCTCAGACTCCACCAGCTTGTATGGTAAAAGCTGGCGGGCTAATAGTTCGGACAAGCCAGCAGTCAGACGCTGGGCAAGGGGGTGACTTTCTGACATTGTCTTCTT
>OW240915.1:161213603-161255383 GCA_933207985.1 Pelobates cultripes | reverse complement strand
TGAATAGCAGTTAGTTGTCTGCAAGCGTCAGAAAGTCACCCCCTTGCCCGGCGTCTGACACCTGGCTTGTCTGAACTATTAGCCTGCCAGCTTTTACCATACAATCTGGTGGAGTCTGAGGCGTTCAAAAAATTTGTAGCTATTGGGACACCGCAGTGGAAGGTACCCGGCCAAAATTTATTTGCGCAAAAGGCAATCCCCAACCTGTACTCGACTGTGCAAAAGGAAGTAATGGCATGTCTGGCACACAGTGTTGGGGCAAGGGTCCATCTGACCACTGATACCTTGTCTGCAAAGCAGTGTGTACTTTATAAATGGCTCCACCTGCCACCCGTACAGCAACACAGTCTCCAGTTAGGAGGACCGACCAAGCATCTTCTTCCATCTCCCTGTTACAGAAATCACTGCCGTGTACACGTCCACTGATAGGAGACGCGGAAGGTATTAAACTGATAAAAAATAGTACTAAGCACACCACTCCTATCTGGTGTCACATTAGCTTGACCGCGCAGTGCCCCAAATTTGCAGTAAGAGGACCGACCAAGCCTCTTCTTCCATCTCCCTGTTACAAAAATCAATGCCGTGTACACGTCCACTGATAGGAGACGCGGAAGGTATTAAACTGATAAATAGTACTAAACACACCACTCCTATCTGGTGTCACATTAGCTTGACCGCCCAGTGCCCCAAATTTGCAGTAAGAGGACCGACCAAGCCTCTTCTTCCATCTCCCTGTTACAAAAATCAATGCCGTGTACACGTCCACTGATAGGAGACGCGGAAGGTATTAAACTGATAAAAATGGTACTAAACACACCACTCCTATCTGGTGGCACATTAGCTTGACCGCGCAGTGCCCCAAATTTGCAGTAAGAGGACCGACCAAGCATCTTCTTCCATCTCCCTGTTACAGAAATCACTGCCGTGTACACGTCCACTGATAGGAGATGCGGAAGGTATTAAACTGATCAGAACAATACTAAACACACCACTCCTTTTTTTTGGTGAGGCTTTACAGGACAGAGTGCTTCTCCATGGGACATGTTAACTCACGGGCAGCTGGCTCATCAAGGAACCAGAGCAGCTTTCCATGTACAGGTAAGACACGTGCAGCCGGTAAGGGTTCAGGCTCTTCTTCCTGGAGGATACGCTGCAAGAATGTTGAACGAGGTGACCTTGCTCGGGTCCCAGGTGTACGGTTCCTAAAATGGCTGCCATATACACGTCCACTGATAGGAGACGCGGAAGGTATTAAACTGATCAGAACAATACTAAACACACCACAAATAAGGTTTCTCTCTTGTATGGCTCCTCAAATGATGCTTAAGATTAAAAGCGGCTGAAAAGCATTTCTCACACTCCGAACAAAAATATATTTTTTTAACATTCTCTCCACTTTGAACGAAATGACGTTTGGGAAGAGATTAACATAATTAAACACAGGCAGTAAAAATACAGTTTTAGCCATACCCTGTAACTTTAAAACTACACATCCCATCTTCATAATTACATATTTGGAATCAGCACACTTAAAACATAAACATAACCAAAAATCAACCAAATCCATCCAGGGGTTAAAAAGTTAGCTGGAGGTCCCTTTATGACCGACCGCAAGCACATTTTCCTGCCCAAAACAGTTCCATAGTTTTGGGCTGTGAGGTCGGTCTATTTCAGGCTGAAAAAACGACTAAGTCCCATCGCCGAATGGGACTTAGTCTCTGCAACTGAAATAAGGCTGAAAAAAACGGCTGAAAAAAAGACTAAGTCCCTTCGCCCGAATGGGGACTTACTTAGTCTCTACAACTAAAACCAGTAGGGGAAAAGGTAGAGCTCAGCGGTGTTCGCGGAAATGTGTAGCCGATTTTAGTTCCATGAATTTGGCTACACATACCGCTGACCTCGTCGAATGATCAAAGATGGCCGCCGCCACGTGTTCAGCAAACGAACAAAGACCTCCAGCATTGTCAATTAAGCTGCGGTTAACCGCAGCTTCTGGGAGGTAAATTGACTGCACACTTCCACTTCTGGGTGGTCTGCCTGTGTGGTACTTGGTTCAGTAAGCCCCATTTACTGAACCAAGTGGGAATTAGCCAGGCAGGCACAAAGGGTTTGCACCAGGTCTGGGGACACAGGGGACACCGTCTTAAAGGGGCAGTGTCCCCAACAAGTCTGGGGACACGGCCTTAAAGGGGCAGTGTCCCAATCTTCCTGATGTCCCAAAAAAGGTGTTTAAAGGGCCAGCACCAGTCACATAAAGAGTCCATAAGCCCCAATATGCCCACCGACAGTCTTAAAGGGCCATACACACCAAATAAAAATGCATACATTTTCACAATCTCCCAGGGGCCATAGTCATGCGGGAGGAGGCTGGCAAATAGGCTTCTCCACAACCCAGGGAAGCAGGGCAATTTGCCATTTAAAGGGCCCATTACAAATAGCAGTTTGTAACAAGGAGTCAATCCATATCTGCCAAGTGACCCGATGTAGGGGGAATAGTCCCTATTCTGCTCTGTGTCAGTTTGTATCATGGTCTCTGAGGACAGGTGTCAATCCATATCTGCCAAGTGACCCTGTGTAGGAGGAACAGTCCCTATTCTGCTCTGTGTCAGTGTGTATCAGGGATCCTTAGAACAGGTGTCAATCCATATCTGCCAAGTGACCCTATGTAGGGGGAACAGTCTCTATTCTGCTCTGTGTCAGTGTGTATCATGGTCTCTGAGGACAGGTGTCAATCCATATCTGCCAAGTGACCCTATGTAGGAGGAACAGTCCCTATTCTGCTTTGTGTCATTGTGTATCAGGGTTCCTTAGGACAGGTGTCAATCCATATCTGCCAAGTGACCCTATGCAGGGGGAACAGTCTCTATTCTGTTCTGTGTCAGTGTGTATCATGGTCTCTGAGGACAGGTGTCAATCCATATCTGCCAAGTGTAGGGGGAACAGTCCCTATTCTGCTCTGTGTGAGGAGGAGGAATGGGAAATGAGTAGCTCGGCATCCAACCTTGTGCAAATGGGGTCTTTCATGCTGTTGTGCCTGTTGAGGGACCCTCGTATAAAAAGGCTGAAGGAGAAAGACCTGTGCTGGGTGTCCACGCTACTAGACCCCCGCTATAAGCAGACAGTGGCGGAAATGTGACCGAATTACAAGTTGGAAAGGATGCAGCATTTGCAAAATAAATTAAAAAGTATGCTTTACACAGCATATAAGGGTGATGTCACAGCACAACGGGAATCTAACAGGGGAAGAGGTGAAAGTCATCCTCCTCCTCCCACGACCACGCCATATCTGCCAAGTGACCCTATGTAGGGGTAACAGTCCCTACTCTGCTCTGTGTCAGTGTTTATCAGGGGCTCTGAGGACAGGTGTCAATCCATATCTGCCAAGTGACCCTATGTAGGAGGAACAGTCTCTATTCTGCTCTGTGTCAGTGTGTATCAGGGGCTCTGAGGACAGGTGTCAATCCATATCTGCCAAGTGACCCTATGTAGGAGGAACAGTCTCTATTCTGCTCTGTGTCAGTGTGTATCAGGGCCTCTGAGGACAGGTGTCAATCCATATCTGCCAAGTGACCCTATGTAGGAGGAACAGTCTCTATTCTGCTCTGTGTCAGTGTGTATCAGGGGCTCTTAGGACAGGTGTCAATCCATATCTGCCAAGGGACCCTATGTAGGGGGAACAGTCTCTATTCTGCTCTGTGTCAGTGTGTATCAGGGGCTCTGAGGACAGGTGTCAATCCATATCTGCCAAGTGACCCTATGTTGGGGTAACATTCCCTATTCTGCTCTGTGTCAGTGTGTATCAGGGATCCTTAGGACAGGTGTCAATCCATATCTGCCAAGTGACCCTATGTAGGGGGAACAGTCTCTATTCTGCTCTGTGTCAGTGTGTATCATGGTCTCTGAGGACAGGTGTCAATCCATATCTGCCAAGTGACCCTATGTAGGGGGACCAGTCCCTATTCTGCTCTGTGTCCGTGTGCATCAGGGGCTCTGAGGACAGGTGTCAATCCATATGTCAAGGTGTCAATATGTCATATGTCAGGTGTCAATCCATATTCAGTGTGACTTAGGAATGTTAAGTGATTTCTGCCCTTTATGGATTAAAACCAGACTCTGCATCAACTGTGTAATTTTTTTGCCATGGATCCCCCTCCGGCATGCCACAGTCCAGGTGTTAGTCCCCTTGAAACAACTTTTCCATCCCTATTGTGGCCAGAAAGAGTCCCTGTGAGTTTTAAAATTCGCCTGCCCATTGAAGTCTATGGCGGTTCGCCCGGTTCGCCGGTTCGCGAACATTTGCGGAAGTTTTGTGTTCGCGACATCACTAATTGGGATCATATTTAAGGTACCCTGTGAAATCACATCAGGAGCTATTTGTTTCTGTTCCCAGTTTAGGAGCTGTGCAATGGATGGAGAAATGGAAAGTTGTAGACTGAAGACAGTGACGGACTAAGGGGGGGTGGAGGGGGCGGTCCGCCCCGGGTGCCACCTGGTAGGGGGATGCCTTGACCCTGGTCTTGGGGACGGAGACCAGCAAGAGGAACTGGCCGCATGGGATGAAGAAGGGGGCGGAGCTACGGCAGTATATGGGTGGAGCCTAAATGTGAGCGGGGGCGGGGCTTAACATGGCCCTTACAGCTGCTGTAACTGCTGCACATGGAGGTGCAGCAAGAAGAAATCCCTGCACCTCCACCTCCAGCCAGGGAAGGACTTCAGGCCAGGGAATCCACTCCTCCAGCCCACACTGTCTGTAAGTATAAGAATGTGTGTGTAACTGCATGAAACTGTGTGTGTGTATGTGTGTGTGTCTGTCAGTCTGTAACTGTGTGACTGTCTGTCTGTAACTGTGTGTGTGTATGTATGTGTGTGACTGTCAGTCTGTAACTGTGTGTGTGTGTGTCTGTCAGTCTGTAACTGTGTGTGTGTGTGTGTGTGACTGTCTGTCTTATGTGTGTCTGTAACTGTGTGTGTGTATAACTGTCTGCCTGTAAATATGTGTGTGTGTGTGTGTGTGTGTAACTGTGTGTGTGTGTGTGTGTGTGTAACTGTCTGCCTGTAACTGTGTACGTGTGTGTAACTCTCTACCTGTAACTGTGTGTGTGTGACTGCACGCCTGTAACTGTGTGTGTGTGACAGTCTGCCTGTGACTGTGTGATGCTGCCTGTAACTGTGTGTTACTGTCTGCATGTAACTTTGTGCGTGACTGCCTGTAACTGACTGTGTGTGACTGTCTGCCTGTGACCGTGTGTGTGACTCTATATGTGACTGTCTGTCTGTAACAGTGTGCGTGACTGTGTGTAACTGTTCGTAACTGACTGTGTTTGTGTGTAACTCTCTACCTGTAACTGTGTGTATGACTGCCTGTGACTATATGTGTGTCTGTCTGCATGTGACTGTGTGCGTGTGACTGCTTGTAACTGTGTGTGACTGTCTGCCTGTAACTGTGTGTGAGGGGGTGCAGGGATTTTGTAGAGGGGGGCATTGGTTTTAAAAAGTTTACAAATTTTGGAGAAGGGGAGAGGGGGAGTGGGGGGGTGCCAAACCCAGGACCCGCCCCGGGTGCCACATGCCCTAGGTACGACCCTGACTGAAGACCATCTGGCTAACATCCAATTCCAATTTGATTTTCAAAATAAATGTGGTTGTCTGGGCTCTGAGCCAAAACTGTGTACCAGCGATGGCCAGCTAACGTCACCATCGGCAAGCACCTCTGTGTGAGTAAAGTAATGGGTCTTGGATGCAGACTAGGTTTAAGGCCCAACTGCTTCTCTAGACTATTGAAAGGGCTTGGGTGGATGGTAGGTTTTTGGAAGATCCATTGAACACATCCATAAAGGATCCTTAGGGAGTTAAAATGGAACTGAAGGCACCCATGCTGCCAACCATCATCTGGCATTGTAGGAACCATATTCTAAAATGCAAACAAAACTGCTGAAATGCAATCCTTAATAAATTCAATATGGAACAATTTTGGAACACTAGAGAAAATGTTTGAAAACTACTGAAATTAATCAACAGAAATTAGAGGGCTTGTCTCACAAAGTTAAGAAGATTAATATGAACAGAAGCAGAAAAATCTGAGGATTCGTTAATCGAAATGACAGTACACATTATCTAGTTAAATTGGCAGTGGAAAGTCAATTTTACATACACTTCTTTCTGTAATTTGGAAAAACCACATACAGCAATAGAGTTTGCTGGAATTAATTTATTATGAAACATTTCAAAATAAAAATATTACAGTTCGTGTTTAACTATAATGTTGCAAAAGTTAGCGTATTGTTTTAAAAATAAATAAATAAATATATATATATGTGTGTGTGTACGGGGTAAAGTATGCAGTTTGATAAGGACAAAAGTCGGTTGAGTTGTGCCGAAAGGTTAGACCTGCAAAAAAGAGGTATATTAATAGGAATAACAAAGGGTGAGGTGGGAGGGGAACTTCTGAAACGGTGATGACAGGTAAGCAGGGGTTACTGGAGGTTTAAAAAGGACAAATAACCCCTCCCACAATTTCAGGCATATGCCTTCTATTTGTGCACGGGGTAATGAGAGGAGATATAATTAAAGTACACAGTTTGATAAGAACAAAAGTCGGTTGAGGTGTGCCAAAATCGATAAGAGGTTAGACCTGCAAAAAAGAAGGCAAAAATATAAAACAAATTTAATTATTTTCACAATTAACAATAATTTAGTCATTGCTGTCCACAACCGCCTGTTAAAATTATTACATACCTGCGTTTTCCCAGAAAACTATTTGGTCTACCTAATTTATCTTTTAACTCTTTTTTAACAGTGTCAGGTGTATACTCAGTACTGGCATTACTTGTAGAACGTGTTGCATTGTCGTCAGGACAGAAATTTGTGTGGCCGAGGAACATTTAGCACAAACTGGTGTTTTTAAGTCCTGCATAATAATTCTGTGTCTAGTTGGCCCCAATCAGTATGGACATTAAGTTGGGCTAATGCAGCAGCAGCTTTATATCGTAAAAGCGTAGCCGCCATATTTATAACCAAGGTCCACCAGTTTGTGCATATACAAATCCAGTTCGTCTTTGTGGTGAGGATCTGAAGGAGCAAATCACATCAATAAATAAGCCAAAATCTAAATGAATTCTGGAATATTTAGTTTCTTGTTAATTTGGAATCTCTAGCCTTCATTACCACAGATAGATCGCCAAAGGTGTAAGACGTGTTTTGATTATGTCTGTGTAGCAAAGCGTAGAAAGGCCAAATTAATGCATTTACCCTCTAAAATGTCACGTTTTACATTTTGAGGGATTAGAAGTATGATTAGTGGTTTCCAGATTGTCCAACCTGTTAGCTATAGAAGCCATCAGAGATGTGACCATATGCTATGTAGTTCTTTTAAGATATTTTCTTTCTTTTTTCTTTTTAAACCGCTCAGCTTACCTAGCTGTATCTGGAAAGGGAATATTCCTTCATTTAAGTTCTGCTATGATTTTGGGTATTATCCATGATCTGTAGCTGGAATGCTTGGTTGGTTACTATGGTTTGTCTCGTAAGAGGATTAGTACTAAATGGGGTGCTGGTAAGCTAGAGGTTGTTTCTGTGTAACGAGGCTTTAGACATACTATGGGTTTATAAGAAACAAATTGATTATTGTAGTGTAAGGTGATAGGTATGAAGTAAATCCGCTGGCTACTACTAGTGTCAAGTGGCGAAATTATATTTCTGCAACTAGTTTGGTGACAGGTGAGGCCCTAACTAATTGCCAAGTGGCTTGAGAGGCTCTACCTACGATTTGGGTGCTTTCTTGATGCCACTGACGTAAGTGGTGGGGAGTTGGCCTCTCGGTGATGTTTACCAGATTTAAGATAGATTGGCCGTGACAGGTGAGGCCATGACTATAACATAATGCAAGGCTCTAGCTATGCATTGGACCGTTGGACTTGTACCTCCGAGCGTGAGGATGGGAGTTGGCCTTGCAGGACCACTCAACTAAGGCGCCTATGAAATTTTCTACCTAGTTGGCGAGAACTTTCAGGAGGTTATTTCATACCTAACAATGGTTTGGAGAAGTTCCTATAAATCATTTCTAGAACCTTGGAATTGTAAATGTTTTGAATGCTTATATAAAGCTAAAAACTAGCAGAACAAGACAAATATACATTTTTATTTAGATGACGACAGAAATAAATTATACTGAAATTTGCTAACCAGGATTTCAAAGGAAATTCCTGAGCTACAGCGAGTTAAAATGAGATTCTCCCCCAGGAAGTGATTGCTGAGATCCTGAAGGATTAGGCGGGAAAAGGAGATGGAAGGGAAAAAGGGGGGGAAACAAGGGGAGGGAGAAATAGAGAGAGAAAGAAAATATAACTTAAAATGATTTAAATGTGCATTATTATTTGAGAAATTCCTTTAATTCTCTATTTGAACTGGTATTAGTGATTATTAACAAGTTTGACAAAAAAATGTTGAACTGTTAAATTGTTAAGTAATTAGAAACATAGAAACATAGAAACATAGAATGTGACGGCAGATAAGAACCATTGGGCCCATCTAGTCTGCCCAATTTTTAAATACTTTCATTATTCCCTGGCCTTATCTTATAGTTAGGATAGCCTTATGCTTACTCGCCCCAACGACGCTCACTTCAGAGGCTCAAGGCTCAAGCAGATCAGAGGGCCCTAAAATGGCGGCGGAGAGTGCAGAGCACACCACTACTTATCAGAGCGGCACAGAGACAGTCCTTCTGGTGATCCACAGCTGTGGTATGAGAAGAGCCAGAAGAACAGTTTGCAGCGTTATACACCGGCCTGCCCACTTCTGACCATAGAAGCCAGCAATCATCCTCCTTGAGGTGGAACTTGGTTTTGCTCATGTAGGGTATAGGATGAATACAGCTCCAGTATGATCTAATCCATGGCCCAGGACTACATTAAAAAAAAAAAAAAGTGACATTGGATATTTGTTTTGACTATGTTGGTTTGTTTTGCTGTTGTGGCACCACAGACCAGTTTGTATTTCAAGGCATGAAAAATAAAGAATGTATAATTATTATGTATATATTACATTCGTAAAGTTATCTTATGGTCTCAATATGGAGCTAAAGAAGCTGGAAGGCCAAATGTTTCTGGATATTATAACATTTAAACAATTTAGGTGAGCAAATATATGGAGTGCCTCTGGACACATAGTCATCCTATAGCACTCAGAAAGTGAAAAATCTCCTTATCTGGGGAACCATTGCTTGAATGACTCTTCCCTCTGGGTATTAAAAGGCACAAATTAAGGAGGATATTTGTCAAAGTGTCCTGAAAATTGAAAGATAAATTCCATAATTTTATTGTATTTATTAAACTGATCTTAAAGTGATGATTTTCTATGTAGTAGTTTCTGCCAGTTTTCTCAGACGTTTACATTTCATAAAACTGGCAATTAGGAAAGAAAAATCATAAATCTGTTGCATGTCTAAAAAAATGGCGCAGATGCAAAAATTCCAGTTAGAGTGCAAAAAAGCAAAAGATGAAAATCTGGCAGATTTAATAGACTCAGCCAAATATTCACAGAAAGTTAGATGTAAACATGTTGGCAAAACTTTGAAGCATCTCCCCCTAAGAGTTTATAAGAAGCAGGGCTTGCTAAATTTATAGACAAACAAGCACAGGACAGACAAACAGAGGACAGACAGACAGAGGGCAGATTGGAGGGAATTAAGGCAGGCAGGGAATAAGGCAGCCAGCAGTGGCATACACACAATCCAGGGGGCCCCGGTGAGAAACTGATCCATGCCCTCTCTCCCTCTCCCCGATCCCTCCCTCCCTCTTCCTCCCTGTCTCACTCCCCCCCACAGACACACACACAGACACACATATATACAGACAGACACACACAAATACATACATAGAGACACACACACAGACACATAGACAGACAGATACACACAGACACACATACATACACACAGACAGACACACACACACACACAAGACACACATACATACATACAAAGGCACACATACACACATATAGACAGATATACACATACACACAGACACACATACACACAGACACATGAATACATACACACAGACACATACATACATACATACATACAGACAGACAGGCACACACACACACACAGACACATACATACATACAGACAGACACAAACACAGACATATACAGACAGACACACACACACAGACATAGAGACACACACACACATACAAAATGTTTAAGTCACCCTCCGGTTTCCTATCTTCTGGGTGCAGGAGGCTGACTTTCCCTGGGGTCCAGTCGTGGCTCAGGTTGATAGGAGTCAGAGTTCCCACTCTGACTCCCTCTCCTTCCTCACGCATTGGCTTTGTCTGATAGCTGGGAGGTGCAACCGGGGCAGTCACTTCCTCCCAGCTGTGATCTAATGACAAGGGTCCCGGTCGTGCTGTTAAAGCACCGCAGCGCTGACCGGGCCCCCTGGGAATCCATACCCATCGGGTGGCCCTAACAGCATGGATAACCAGATGGGCTCCTTCACGTGCGGCCCCGGTGGTTTGCCGCACAGGCCAGGGCTGCAAAACATGGCAATTGGTACCCGGTCGCAGGGGTCCACAGGGCGGACGGGCCCCTTGGAGTGCTGCGACCCCTATTTGTACGCAACTGGCAGCCAGGATCTAAATATCAAAATATAAAAAAACAATCTGATGCATAAAGAGGCACAGAAAAACCAGTAGCAAGAGAGGTGAGAACGGACAACGGCTCAATTAGCCTGCCCTTCGGTGGGTCCCCGCTCAGATCTCAAACTGGTTTTTGCTCATCTTGTGCCATTATAGAGAGAACATATCTGAAGCATATCAGACTGGTCCCACCGATATGGGCAGTCCAGATCCAAAATGCCAGCAAATTCCCTCTGCAGGAAAGATACAGCAACCCCAGACTATTATTGCAACCTTGCAAGGTACCATCAGTGAGGTATAGCCAATATCCCTCTAGGCACCGTGAGCAAAGGGGTACACATCTGGATTGCCCTTTGAACTTAAGGAGAGAAAAACAAGTAGCAAGAGAGGTGAGAACAGACAACAGCTCAAATAGCCTGCCCTTCGGCGGGTCCCCGCTCAGATCTCAAGCTGGTTAAAGAGGCACAAGACACATTTCCACTCTCCCTCCCACTTTCCTAACTCATCCCTCCAAACCTAGTGTACACAAGTCTCAAAAAGATATTCATCTCATTGAAGAAGCTCAAACATTTGACAAAGGGTAGTCAAGCTTCAAGTCTTCAGAAACATCCAGTTAAGAAGAAGCAGTTAATATGATGTGAAAACTGTGGGTGTAGGTGAAGCTCTGTCAGAGGCTCTGATGCATCTGGGAGAAAATATGTCCAAGCAGTTAAAGCAGTATTTACATGTATGACATCACACTATGACATCACCTATTGTGATTTCACTACTAAGGAAGTGGGGTGAGAAGATATTTCTTATACATATATCAAAGACCTTTGATAGTAGTGTAAAATAAATATTTACAATCAATTTATCTTCACTACATTAGTTTTAATTACTATTTCAACATAGTACTGTTCATTTTAACCCAATATTGGCTCTCTTTTTTCATCATCATTTCCCATCTCACTTCTTCTCTAAAGTCATTTTTAATTGTCTCTTATGGCATTCCTCCTGTTACTATTTCTCTAAAGGATATATTAATTAAACAGAAATTAGCAATCAACATGAAAACTGAAAAAGTTATAAAGGTAAATGTAAAGCTACCTACTGCATACTAAGATCTAAATTGTATGTGTTTACTCATTATCATTAGCATTACAAAAAGCAGGAAGTACAAACAATATCATTGCTGTGGTGGACCGACAGTATATCGCAGCCATGGACTCCCTTTCCTAGTGTAAAATAGCTCTAACCTGTTGTGTAATTAACACATCCCTGTGCCTGAGAGATAATTGAGTCAAGAAACTTACTCAATTGTCTCCCAGGTACAAACAAATGTAACAAATTCTCCAACACCCCAAAAGTACCCCCCAAATTCATGGAAACACCTAGAGAAATCCCCTGATACCTCTGATCTGATTGCCTAACATATCCAAAAAGCACTCAGATCGGTTCAGTGGTTTGGGATTGCCACCTGGGTAAAGTTTTGACCGGCTGGCCACAAGGTAGAAGCCCAAAATAGTCCCCGAGAAATAGTGGCAATGGCCGGTCTCAGTTTGAGGATTCTTATACAAAAACCACACACAATATCCGAATAATTTCAGGTGTCGAATGCTCCCCCCAGTCTGTAGTTCATATCTCCCGAAAGCCATTCGTATAGGTGGTCGGGAACTGGAACGGGCAGCAGTTTCATCTTCACTGGTGTTCGCGGGAGTGCCTAGCCAAAATCAGTTCCAGGCACCGCTGCCTGCGTTTGGGACACAAAATGGCCCGCCATTCATTCTGTCGACCAAGTGTGTTCGGTTGCATGAAATGGCCAGCAGCAGTTGCTCAATGATTTATAAGACCGCTGGGTAAAATATGTTATTGATCATGGATATCAGTGCTCTAGCAGAAACCTGATAAGCAGAAATGCAGTAAATCATTACCATTGGAGAGGGGGGATAGTCTAGACTATTCTCTTCCATTAATATGATATGAAAAATGATCAAAAAAATTATATGAAAAATGTCAGGCGCCTAAAACTGGAAGTATGTGAACCATTAAACTCGCCATCTCTTCTCATCCATTAAGCAACTCACATCGTGCTCCTCACTATTCACCTGTAAGGTTACCTATGTGAGGTTGCATAACATCACAGCATATATGTCATTCCTGCATCCAGTCTGACACCTGATGCTCCTCTTGCATCAATGCCACATGATCTTCCCACACCAATAAAGATGCTGTGTAATTTCCTGGCATTATTTCTGACGTGACATGCTCCATACACATCCTCTTACAGAGGTAAAGTCAAGCATATTTGTAATGTCGCCAAGCGCCCTGCATCATTTGTGCAATTTAGTTCCTGATGTTGTGGCCCCTTTGGCATCGAGTAAATAACAAGAGGAGAGCTTCTGACATTACTTTTATTCTTTTGCATCAAGGATGTGCAGGAGGATTGAACACCACCAACATTAATCTCTTTAACATCTTGAGCACTGTGAACCATAAGCACAGAGCATCGAGCACCGTAAAAACTGTAAACTGACATAGAATACATTTGTTTACAGAGATCACCAAAAAGGGGGTAACAAGCAGGATTACAAATGTGGAGTTCATTTATCTGCACACATTGAAATTATATCTGAGGTATACAAACTATATACAGAGATCTGGACTGCACAGCATATCTTTTGACTAACAGTATGGACACAATTTATGCATAAGAACATATATACTATTATAAACAATGCACTTTTACTGCGTACCTCGCTCCACTTGCCAAGGGGTGCACTTAAACTTTAGAAAACCTCAGTGACAATTTCCTTCCCACGAGGTTCTGCTGGCTTGCTTTGCATCTGAATCACTGGCGGATCCCATAACCCAGCAGACCCCAGGTAAGTTGTCAAACTGTTCTTAAACGGTTTGACTATTTACTCTGGGAGGGGGTCCCGGCACTCCTGGCACCATAACCACTACACAGAGCTGTAGTGGTTATTGTGCATGGATTATTTCTTTAAATAATCTACAAGAGAGATCAGGCTCTGGATCCGCCACAGAGCTTCATGCCTCCAAAATTAGAGGAAGGAGGGGGTCTGCTGCTCAAACATTCCCCAAGGAAACAAGAGGTAGGCAGAAATGTTCCACCTGTTGCAGTCAGTACTAAACAAAGATGTAAAGCAATAAGCGGACAGTTACAACCAGTGGCATACACACGACCCATGGGGCCCCGGTGCGAAAATTGATCCGTGGCCCCCCCCGCACTTACTCTGTGCAGGCCGGGGCCACAACACATGGCAGCGGGCACCTGTTTGCAGGGCTGCGACCCATGCGACCACGGTATGTACTCCAGTGCATGCAGATACACATACACTTAAAGGACCACTATAGACAACCAGATTACTTCAGCTCAATGAAGTAGTCTGGGTGCCAGGTGCCTCTAGTTTTAACCCTGCAGCTGAATACATAGCAGTTTCAGAGAAACTGCTATGTTTCACTGAGGGTTAATCCAGCCTCTACTGGCTGTCTCACTGACAGCCGCTAGAGGCGCTTTCGCGATTCTCACTGTGAAAATCACTGTGAGAAGATGCTTGACGTCCCTAGGAAAGCATTGAGTAATGCTTTTCTATGGGCGGTTTGAATGCGCGCGTGCATTTGGAGCTGAGAGGCGGATCGGGGAGCCGCACATGCACATTCGGAGCTGAGAGGCAGATCGGGGAGGAGGGATCCCCAGCGCCAAGGGAGTCCGGCGCTGGAGAAAGGTAAGTGCTGAAGGGGTTTTAAACACACACACTCTCACGAACAGACACATACACACTAGCTAACAGACACACACATTTACTGACAGAGACACACTCAGTGACAGACATACATACACACTCACTGACAGACAGACACACTAAGACACCAAACAGACTCACTAAAAGACTCACTAACAGACACACACTAACAGACACACACAAACTAACACACTCAGTAATAGACACACACTCACTGATACACAAACTAACACACATACTGACACTCACTAGCAGACACACACTCAATAACAGACACACACAAACTAGCACAAAACTAACACACACAGTAGCACACACACACATAAAAACTAACACACTCAATGACACTCACTAGCAGACACACACACAGTAACATACACACACTGACACAAAAACTAACACACACACACTCTAACACTAATACACATACACACATGTTTTTTAAAAAAAATGTGATCCCCAGTCTCCCTACCTTTGGGAGTGCTGAGGGGATTCCCTGGGGTCCAGTGGGGCTACCCGACGGCTGGTGCTGCGGGCACGCGAGGGAGCACTCTCCCCTGAGTGCACTCTGCCCAGATCCCTCACGCGCAGCTTACTAATCCTGGAGCCGGAATTATGTCATATTCCGGCTCCGGCATCAGTGCGGTGCGCGCGAGGGAGCTGGGCAGAGAGCGCTCAGGGGAGAGTGCTCCCTCACGTGCCCACAGGAGAAGAGGCGTACATACGGGTCACAGGGCGGCAGGGCCACCTGGTGTGACTTGCCCGGTCACATCTGCGACCCCTGCGAACGCGGTATGTACGCCAGTGGTTACAATGCATTTACATCGTCTCTTGATTTTTGTGGTTTTCACTCAGCTTTTCTTGACTACTCTGTTTTCTGGCACCCTTGACCTGCCTTTGACTCTCATTTACCAGATATCTGGCTCCCCTGTTACCTGTCTTGTTTTGATTATACTATTGTTATTTATACGTTAAGCCTAGTCATTCAAAGGATCTTTAAAACATTATAGAATGTCTCTATCTAGTTCTGGTTGGTTCACACTTAGCATATTGGGGTGATTAACGTGGCACTGCCTTTACATTCAAAGATGCTGTTCAATATGAATCCTAGGGTTTTCTAAAGTGATGTTAAATTTACTTTGATTGCCAACAACTTACACTATATTGCATAATCCCTTATTTTATTTATTTTGAATTTAGGGCAAAATAGACAATTTGGATAACTTCTCCAATTTACCCATGTGAAGTTTGCTTTCAATTTCTGATTTATATTTTAGTAAATACTTGTGGCAGTAGTTAGAATTTTTGAAAATATATTTTCCTTTTATTTTTTTATTTTTTTTTTAAAGTCTACCTTTTTTCCAAAAAGTTTTCCCTGAACAATTTTTCATATGCTAATCCTGTAAATATGATCCTATTTTCTGCTGTCCCCTTGCAACCACGGACCTAGGTCCAAGCACCAGTGTGATGGTAAGTATGTCCTTATACCTGACCTACAAAATGCCCAGTGCACCCAAGATTCAAATACCACAAGCATGAGAAATTGGATTGATGCCTCAATTTGCTGTTAGCAATAAGTAACTTATATAAGCTATGTTATGACAAATCCACAATGATCTGATGCTGTAGTTTGTTAGTTGGCAGCCGTTTCGATGCAGAATGCACCACTAATTACTTTTGCTAATATATCCAGAGATTTTGATTGGAGAATTATGTTTCGTTAAATTGTAATTCCATGAAAAGTAGTTTGATTTTGAAGTAGAATGTGCTAATTTAGCTTAAGTGTGAAAAGGATGGGAGCAAGGGGATGAATGTAGCAAAACATTTTCAGTAAATGTAAAAATAAATCATTCAAACCAAAACAAAAATAGAGATTAATCTTCTGTGAATTGATTGCATTGCATCCATATATACATTTTATTATTTTCCTTTATCATTAACAGAGTATGATGAATAAGTAAATTAATTTCGTTGCATATTCCTTTATCCCAAATTAGCAAACTAAATAATCTGTGTTACATAAAGTAATTCATAATTATATTTATGTATTCAGTCAGAGCCAATCCTGAAGGGGTGCGACAGCACAGGTGCTCTGTATATGGGTGGGGTGTTCAGTCTTATTAGGCTCTGCTCCCCCAAGTCAGTTTTATTTGCTGCATCTTCAAAACAGCAAGCTAAACTTTGCAACACCTCTTGCTGGAACTGGAAACTCTTCACCATAAGTCTGTCAGTAGCCATCTTAGAAAGTATGTAAAAATAATAAACTTTTTTTTAATAAAGGGCACTTCCACCCTTTCATTTTACAACCACAATGCCTAAATCTTTAGGATTCCAGAAACAAAAATGTTTAAAAACTGTACCGCAAAAGCAAAACGTAAAATGAAAACAAAAAATAACTATAAAAAAGGAAAATAAAATTTACACTCAGGGGGAAAAGATCTTATTTTAGATAGCTGTCAATCTGAATCCCGGAAGTGACGTCACACGCATGTTTCGTAGTGCATGATGACCTCACTAATAAGGGATAGAATACTGACAGCTGATACCTTACACTCCCCCCTGCATGAGCGCTCGTGATTGGATGTATCACGGACGCTACACACCAGTCAACTCACAAACTATTTAAACTGGAACTGGTAGCATCTACATTACCAATTAACCCCTTAAGGACAGAGCTTCAAAAGCTTGTCTTTCACTTAATGACAACAGCATTTTTTTCATTTTTTGCTGTTTGCGTTCAACTGCAATTTGCATTTTACTAATTTGTTGCACCAACACATATTATACATCGTTTTTTAAAGGACAGAAAGGGCTTTAATTTGATGTAACACACATATATATAAATGCTTATTTATTATTAAAAAAAAACAGAAAAATGTAAAAAAAATGAAAATTTTGTGTTTTTTTTTACAGTTTTTGCAATAATAATGTGTGCATAATTAGTGCAGGTTGAGAAAAGTAATTAAAAATAAATTAATTTAGTTGTTCTGATTTACAGAATATACAGTGTGTCTGGGATTTAAAGTTTTTTTTGGTAGTTACAGGTCACAAAGCACAAGGAGTAAAATAGACTTTTAATGTGGAGCGATTTTAGAATTTGGTATGTTTGTCTTGTAAGCCTAATAGCCATAAAAGAAAACAAAATTGCCACACAAAAGTATATATTTATATAAAGTAGACATCACGGGCTATTCACCGCCAACCTCTGCTAAATATTGGAGTAAAATTGTGGTTTTTTTGGTTTTTGGCACACAAACTTATAACAAAGAAATTCTCATGTATATTTTGTAAAGTTGGTGTGTGCTATTCCTGTACAAAGTTTTATTTTGTGTTCAGTTACATCTGCTGAGTAAAACGACACCCCCATTGTATGTCTTTGCACTATTTTGTGAAGTTACAGTGCCACACAGGATACCTGTCCTTTTCAGTATTCACAGTAGAATTTTGAGAGATGGATTTAATGAGCCTTAGCTTCCATTTGGGGTATTATAACAGTTTGACTGTTCAAAAAACCCCCACAAAGGCCTACCATTTGTAAAAGTAGACACTCCAGGGTATCTCATAAGGTGCATATTGTGCCTTAACATGCCCCCATTTTTTCACCAATATATGCCAAAGTATGTGGTAAAAAATTATTTTGTGCATTTTTTACATACGGATTGCATTTTTGCTGGGCGTTTTGTATATTTCATATGTGCCACTAAGTTCAAACCCCCCAAATTATGCTCAGCTAAGTCTTCTGAGTAAAATGACACCCCATATGAATGTCTTTGGCACTATTTCGTGAAGCTACAGTGCCATATAGGAGACCTGTCCTTTACAGTATTCACAGTAGAATTTTGAGAGATGGATTTAATGAGCCTTAGCTTCCATTTGGGGTATTATAACAGTTTGACTGTTCAAAAAACCCCCACAAAGGCCTACCATTTGTAAAAGTAGACACTCCAGGGTATCTCATAAGGTGCATATTGTGCCTTAACATACCCCATTTTTTCACCAATATATGCCAAAGTATGTGGTAAAAAATAATTTTGTGCATTTTTTACATATGGATTGCATTTTTGCTGGGCGTTTTGTATATTTCATATGTGCCACTAAGTTCAAACCTCCCAAATTATGCTCAGCTAAGTCTTCTGAGTAAAAAGACACCCCCAATGAATGTCTTTGGCACTATTTCGTGAAGCTACAGTGCCATATAGGAGACCAAGCCATATCCGTTTTTACCAAACTTTGAATTTTGACGCTGGGCCTATGTGCAATTTCCAAGCATCTTCGCAGGTTTTAAATTCAAACTACCCCACAAAGGCCTACCATTTCTTAAAGTAGACACCCCAGGGTGTTTCAAAAGGTATATTTTGAACCTTAGCGTGGGATCATTTTTCCGCTAGCTTGTACCAGATGTAGTGGTAATAAGCGTTTTTTCTGCCTTTTTGACATACAAAGTGAGTTTGCACAGTATATTTTGCAAACCTTATGTGTGCTACGACTGTATAATACTTCATATGTTGCTCAGCTATGTCGGCTGAGTACAGCAATACCCCCGTATGTACCTTTGCCAGGTATGTGTGGACATCGGAGGGGCACATTTGGGACACAGCCATTCCAGTTTTTTTTCAAACTTTGAATTTTTATGCTGTGCCTATGTCCCATTTTAGAGTATTTTACCAGGCTATATAATCCAAATACCCCATAAAGCCATACCATTTCTTAAAGAAGACATCCCAGGGTATTTCAAAAGGCATATTTTGAACCTTAGCGTGGGATCATTTTTCCGCTAGCTTGTACCAAGTGTAGTGGTAATAAGCATTTTTTCTGCCTTTTTGACATACAAAGTGAGTTTGCGCAGCATATTTTGCAAACCTTATGTGTGCTATGACTGTATAATACTTCATATGTTGCTCAGCTATGTCGGCTGAGTACAGCAATACCCCCGTATGTACCTTTGCCAGGTATGTGTGGATGTTGAAGGGGCGCATTTGAGATGCAGCCATTCAGTTTTTTTCTAACTTTGAAGTTTTACGCTGTGTCCATGTTCCAATTTGGAGTAGTTTAGACGGTTGGTTATTGAAACTTCCCCACAAACACATACTATTTATTAAAGAATACACCCTGGGGTGATTCAAAAGGCATATTTTGAACCTTGGCGTGGGATAATTTTTTCTCTAGTTTGTTCCAGGTGTAGTGGTAATGAACGTTTTTAAAATGTATTTTTTTACTTTTTATAACTTTTTTACTTTTAAAAACTAGTTTTTAAACTTTTGTTTTGCTTATAAAAATTTTTTAAACTTTCCTAAACTTTCTTAAAACTTTTTTAC
This sequence comes from Pelobates cultripes, assembly GCA_933207985.1. Taxonomy (NCBI): domain Eukaryota; kingdom Metazoa; phylum Chordata; class Amphibia; order Anura; family Pelobatidae; genus Pelobates; species Pelobates cultripes. The sequence goes on along the minus strand of OW240915.1, from coordinate 161,235,679 downwards.
AGATTTAACATTTTTCTAAGCTTTTTTTTTTTACCGTTAACCCCTAACTAGCAGTACGCAGCACCAACAGTAAATTCCCCATTTTCCCATAACTCCCACCCACCCCAGCTAGCAAAATACATATTTTTAAAATATTTAAATTAATTAATTAAATAAATTGAACCCCTGAGGGTTAAAAAATAAATAAAATGTTAATCCTCAGGGGTTAAAAAAAAATTAGATCACAGTATAATACTGTGATCTCTATTTGATCGCTGTAGGCAGTGATCGACTGGCAGGGAAGGGGTTAATTTTTATATGGACTAGGTAAAGGGTTTTTTTTTTATTTTTTACTTAAGCGTTATTAAAAGATTTTTTGAAGCTTAATTTTTAACTTTTTAAAGTTTATTTTAAAACTTTTTTTAACGTTAACCCCTAGTTAGCCTAACGCCAAATCCCCCAATTCCCCACTAACTTCCACCCACCCCAGCTAGCTAAATATATATTTTTAAAATATTTTAATTAATTAATTAATTAAATTTAACCCCTGAGGGTTAAAAAAAAAGAATTAACCCTCAGGGGTTAAAAAAAAAAATCAGATCATAGTAAAATGTAATCCCTGCCAATTGATCACTGTAATCAGTGATCAATTGGCAGGGAAGGGGTTAATTTTTTTATTAAAATGGGTAAGAGGGGGGGACTTTAAATGAACTTTATTTTTTTAACAGCAGGGGGCAGGATCATCACTGATCCGGCTCCCTGCACTTCACACAGAACCCGGAAGTGCAGGGAGCCGGTAGGTGAGTATACAGAGCACATGTGCTCGCTCTGACATGCGGTCAGAGCAAGCACATATGCAGGGCAGCCTGACCAGGTGCTTCTGGTATGCCTCTAATGCAGAGGCATACCGGAGCACCATTAACCCCGCGATCACTGCGATAGCGGCGATCCGGGGTTAATTTTACCGCGTGACGGACAAGGTCCGTCACTCGTCATTAAGGGTCTCCCCTCTGTGACGGACCTCGTCCGTCACCCGTCCTGAAGGGGTTAAGAAAGCTGAATTTGAGCAGCGAAACACGTTTGGACTTCATACCACCAGCACTTAATTGTAAATTTATATTGTTTTTATTTTGTAACAATAAATGTTTAATTCTACATGATTTTAAGCCTGGTGGATCATAAATGCTGCTGGAAAGAAGGGTTATGTCACCCTAACTTGACATATAAGACTGCATACTTAGAGCAAAGTGAGAGGCTCTATATAATGTGAGAAGTAACCTATATTTATATATTAATAGAGAAAAAACGCTAAAGAAAAAAATGCAATTCTACCTAAATGGAGTATATGAAAAAATAGAGAACATAAAATATAACTTTTAATAGATAAATATAAAATCTATGAAAAAGAAGTATAGCTAAAAATGCAAGGAGAAAGGAGAAACTGTCTGATAATATAGCTCTTAGTCAAGTAGATAGGGCAGATTGCGATAGTGGATATACTAATGTAAGTATGAGTACATTGGTAGCACTATTGCACTATGTTCTTGATACAGTACTAAAAACAACATAGCAGAATAATGTATAGATGCCACTACTGGCTATACCTAAGGGGCAGCGATATACGGTTATATCAGCAAAATTGTAATGCACTGTCTAGTGAATGGTAGATAGTAAATAGAAACAATAGAGGTAATTCCTAAATTTTGTGCCTTCGAGGGCACCCCTTATCAAAATGCCTGCTCTAGCCTGTGTCCCGCCAAGTTAAACAAAAATGGAGGAGCTTCACTGGTGAAACGCGTGTGTCAGGGGCTCTGGACATTCGTTGACACATTATTGGTGTCGGTTTCTCACTCTCCGCTCACCTTTTAGCGGACCTACCGATGCTAAGTTCATTCATGTCAAGCATCTTAGGAGTTTTTAACACAATGGAGACTCTGTGGCTCATAACTTTTGTATACATTGAATATACTTTATTTCCATTTTTGTTTAACTTGGGGGGACGCAGGCTAGAGCAGGCATTTTGATAAGGGGTGCCCTCGAAGGCACAAGATTTAGGAATTACCATTATTGTTTCTATTTACTATCTACCATTCACTAGACAGTACATTACAATTTTGCTGACATATTTTTTACCTGGTGATTATCACATTGGTAACCTGTGCAGCTATATATTCCAATTTGCTAACTGCTACGTGCTAGTAATTGTACATTGTTGCGAACTGAACGGCAGTTCAGTACATTGGAAGTCAAAGCATTTCCGTTATCCTTGGCTATGCACAAAAAGTAAGTTCATAATAGTATTACACGCTGCTACTTTCGGCACTAGTATATCTACAGGGAGTGCAGAATTATTAGGCAAATGAGTATTTTGACCACATCATCCTCTTTATGCATGTTGTCTTACTCCAAGCTGTATAGGCTCGAAAGCCTAATACCAATTAAGCATATTAGGTGATGTGCATCTCTGTAATGAGAAGGGGTGTGGTCTAATAACATCAACACCCTATATCAGGTGTGCATAATTATTAGGCAACTTCCTTTCCTTTGGCAAAATGGGTCAAAAGAAGGACTTGACAGGCTCAGAAAAGTCAAAAATAGTGAGATATCTTGCAGAGGGATGCAGCACTCTTAAAATTGCAAAGCTTCTGTAGCGTGATCATCGAACAATCAAGCGTTTCATTCAAAATAGTCAACAGGGTCGCAAGAAGCGTGTGGAAAAACCAAAGCGCAAAATAACTGCCCATGAACTGAGAAAAGTCAAGCGTGCAGCTGCCACGATGCCACTTGCCACCAGTTTGGCCATATTTCAGAGCTGCAACATCACTGGAGTGCCCAAAAGCACAAGGTGTGCAATACTCAGAGACATGGCCAAGGTAAGAAAGGCTGAAAGACGACCACCACTGAACAAGACACACAAGCTGAAACGTCAAGACTGGGCCAAGAAATATCTCAAGACTGATTTTTCTAAGGTTTTATGGACTGATGAAATGAGAGTGAGTCTTGATGGGCCAGATGGATGGGCCCGTGGCTGGATTGGTAAAGGGCAGAGAGCTCCAGTCCGACTCAGACGCCAGCAAGGTGGAGGTGGAGTACTGGTTTGGGCTGGTATCATCAAAGATGAGCTTGTGGGGCCTTTTCGGGTTGAGGATGGAGTCAAGCTCAACTCCCAGTCCTACTGCCAGTTCCTGGAAGACACCTTCTTCAAGCAGTGGTACAGGAAGAAGTCTGCATCCTTCAAGAAAAACATGATTTTCATGCAGGACAATGCTCCATCACACGCGTCCAAGTACTCCACAGCGTGGCTGGCAAGAAAGGGTATAAAGAAGAAAATCTAATGACATGGCCTCCTTGTTCACCTGATCTGAACCCCATTGAGAACCTGTGGTCCATCATCAAATGTGAGATTTACAAGGAGGAAAACAGTACACCTCTCTGAACAGTGTCTGGGAGGCTGTGGTTGCTGCTGCATGCAATGTTGATGGTGAACAGATCAAAACACTGACAGAATCCATGGATGGCAGGCTTTTGAGTGTCCTTGCAAAGAAAGGTGGCTATATTGGTCACTGATTTGTTTTTGTTTTGTTTTGAATGTCAGAAATGTATATTTGTGAATGTTGAGATGTTATATTGGTTTCACTGGTAATAATAAATAATTGAAATGGGTATATATTTGTTTTTTGTTAAGTTGCCTAATAATTATGCACAGTAATAGTCACCTGCACACACAGATATCCCCCTAACATAGCTAAAACTAAAAACAAACTAAAAACTACTTCCAAAAATATTCAGCTTTGATATTAATGAGTTTTTTGGGTTCATTGAGAACATGGTTGTTGTTCAATAATAAAATTAATCCTCAAAAATACAACTTGCCTAATAATTCTGCACTCCCTGTATGTGCAGTTACTATTAGTAATTAGCGCTCTATCCTTATTTATAGACATTACGTTTGCCTTATTTATCTATCTTTGTGTTAAGTCTATTCCAAGTAGTCTACTTATTAGCTTGCTCTTTAACCCTACATCGCTACCCCCTATGTATATTCAGTAGCGGCATCTATACATTATTCTGCTATGTTGTTTTTAGTACTGTATCAAGAACATATTGCAATAGTGCTACCAACATACTCATACTTACATTAGTATATCCACTATCGCAATCTGCCCTATCTACTTGACTAAGAGCTATATTATTAGACAGTTTCTCCTTTCTCCTTGCATTTTTAGCTATACTTCTTTTTCATGGATTTTATAATTATCTATTAAAAGTTATATTTTATGTTCTCTATTTTTTCATATACTCCATTTATGTAGAATTGCATTTTTTTTTCTTTTGCATTTTTCTCTATTGATGTTCACTATTTAGGGATTACCCCCTTTTTTCTGTTTTCTACCTTTATGTAATTATCTCCTGGCTCTAGGTTAACCATTTTTTTTCATTTTTCTTTCAAGTATATTTATATATTGTCTACACCAGGGTTAGCACTGCTTCCCTGTTCTCTCCCATTTTTTATCTCCATTATTGAAGTTATCACCTAATATGGATGTATAGGGTGTGTGTCACCTTAAGTACACAAAAGAGGAAGAGATCAGAGACGGTCCTTAAGAGGCTCTAAACCATGTTAGTGATTCCAATAAAGATACTATCCTCACCATCTGTTTATAACTATATTGCATTATATATTTTTTGTTCCCTTTCAGGAATCTTTTACCATACATATTCCCTATCAATTTAGCGCTACACACTCCCCACTATCTAACATTGGTTTGTAAAATAGTGTTTGTTTTTCCATTTTTAAATAAGGGTTTTATGCAAGCAAACCTTTCAGTCATTGAGTTAATGTATGACAATTTACATATGCCCATTATCAAACAGATTATTCAGCAACTTGTTAAAGTGTTTGGTTAAATATGCGGTTATGTTTAATTAATGTAGTGATTTGTTGTAAGTGTAAAAGTAATAGCCTTTCATTTAATTTTCACTTAATAATTCTGTTAAAATAATGAATGTTAAAGCAAACGTAAGTTCTAGGTGTTAAATGTTCATACTTTTCAAGAGCCTCGGTGCCGCCAAAGATAACTGAATTGACATTCACACTGTACTAAGATATTTATATATAGTGAAAACACTTGCATTTGTTTAAGTACATAACCAAAAAGTGTTACTTTAATGTACAGGGAAAAGCAATCAGTAAATTGCATTTTATTTTCTAGACTACACATACAGTAAAAGCAAGCAAGCATGGGGCCAATGTACTATTTACCTTGTACTGTTACATTATCTTTTTTATTTAAAGTTTTAATACATGGAGAATCCATTACTCACGCTCCGTTGTTGTACTAAATACCCTGTAATAATGTTTGCAACTAATGACTCAGATATAATTATGGGAATGATAGTGAAACAACTGCGGGAGTATAATACTTAGCATCCTTATTGTACTAAGCATCTTGATAAATACAGAAATAGAATCAATGTTTATATAGATCATAATTAATAAAGAGGGGTTTGTTTTTTTAGATGGTAAGAAACAACATGCAATTGTAGTTCTCTCTATGTGTTTTAGTTATATATTAGCTTCCATAAGAAAATGTACATTGGGCATAAACAAAATTATCAAAATGAATGCCTATTGGACACATGCTAAAATCCACTGTTTTACAGTTCACTTATACACCACATTGTTTTTTATGTTATTAACATATAGAACCACATAAATGGAAAAGAAAATAGATAGATGTATGCAAGCTTTCGTTCAATTGCAGAGACCCACAGACTGGCACAGCATAATGTGAAAGCAGACTAATTCATATTGTTTCTGCTCTACTGAGCACTTTGTCAATTAAGTAGCAAAACTAACGTACTGACAGAGTAAGTCACTACTCCATGTCAAACTCTCTGTAAATAAGTGTCTATTGTCATTGGTCTCTTCTTTATGTAGACCCTCTATAGTTTTAGACTTCCTGTATAGACTTTCTAAAGCCTCAACTGACATCCTTGGTAAATGATGCTTTGGTTATGCTAGGTTATAAGGAATTGCCAATGTATCCAGAGAATGACAGATTACATATCTAACATACCTGTATCTTGCTCTCTCCTAAAGGGCAGCACTTTACTCTCTCCTCCAGCTCTGCTTCACCTTAATTGAGTGCTATCCCCTGTCCTATTGTGTTTTATACCCCACCTACTATAGACTGTAAGCTCGTTTAAGCAGGGTCCTCGTCAACCTATTGTTCCTGTAGGTTTTCTTGTAATTGTCCTATTTATAGTTAAATCCCCCCTCTCATAATATTGTAAAGCGCTACGGAATCTGCTGGTGCTATATAAATGGCAATAATAATGGATGAGTCCTCTGCACCTATACGGTGTGTTTTATGTAGACCAGTTCCGGAATCTAATGTAGCCATTGTAACAGAGCTCCAGTACTCCAACCGAGTACCTCCGTTAATGGATGCTCCTAGTGCTTCCCAAGGGCTCCAAGCACTTCTCCAGACCAAACCTCTCTTCCTTCAGAGAGTGAAGCAGGAACAAGCTCTTAAAAGAACTTAGTGATTATAGCCAAGGGAGTATACAGTGTATAGCAATTCCCCAGTGTAAATGCAGCCTTTTCCCCCAATCATGAGACAAGGCTCTATGTCGAGGGTCAAAACAGGAACTCCGCAGTATGAGGGTTTATTGGCACTTATATGCAACTTTTTACACAATGTTACCACCCACATGGTTTTGTGGCACAGGCAATCAAACACGTACAATACAGTTAAACACTCCCATTCATTCCATCAAAATCCTCCCCTCTGCCTGTGATATAATTACTGTACACAATGGGTTAACATAATTATCACAGGCAGGAAAATACACAGTTTTATACAATATTTATAACTCACAAAATATACATACAATCTCCATACGTTACATATTATTAATCAGCATAATTCAAATACAAACATACCCAAAAATCAGACAATTCCATCCAGTGGTTAAAAAGTTAGCTGGAAGTCCTTTATGACCGACCTGCCCAAAACATATCCACAGGGCAAGAGGCTGGCAAGCAGGCCTCTCCAGGACCAAGTGGGGAAGGGCACTTCGTCACAGCCATCTTGCTAAATGTTGATTGTAAGAAACAAATTTGGTGACTTGCTAGTATTCCACAGTTTTTGTTTTGTTTTCAGTACGCTTTCAGACCGTTTATCTTGTGAACTTAGAATGGCATAATTTTACATATTCTTCTAGCACCTATTACACCTAGATCAATAATAAATTAACTAGGGAATGCCTAGTCAAGCCACCAACAGTCTCCCAAAATCCTCAATTCCCTAGTTCATCTACTCTGCCTGTAATATGTAGTGTGGGCAGGGTGGAGTTAACAACAGAAAACACATTTTAAATTTCTTTCACTAGACTCCAATGTGTTGGTTTAAGATCCTCTTGTTATTTGGCATAGAATATATCAATTATAACCCAAGTGAAAAGAAAATGTATATTCATATATATGGAAAAGTAATTCTTAAAGCCACAGTTACAAAGTATTTCTGCAGTTGTTTTCCACAAAAAGTTCCCCTTTTTGAAAGTCATAACATAATCACCAAGCCTTAACATGGAACCAGCAGACATAACCTCTCAGATAAATTCTCTGACACACCATGTGGATGTCCTCACTCAAGGTTATCAAGACCTACAAGTGGCTAACAAAAGAATTCTGGCTTATGTTAGAGATATTCAAAACCATAACTTTCCTCCACCCACTCCTGGTGCTGTGAGCCAGATCACACCTAAACCCTATAAAAAACACACACCAGTTCTGGGTTTGCTTTTCACAAGAAGCATTGCCTGATGTGAATGATGCCTCGCACAAAAGAGCTCTCAGAAGACCTACAATTAAGAATTGTTGACTTGCATAAAGCTGGAAAAGGTTATAAAGGTATCTCCAAAAGCCTTGCTGTTCATCAGTCCACGGTAAGACAAATTGTCTATAAATGGAGAAAGTTCAGCACTGCTGCTACTCTCCCTAGGAGTGGCTGTCCTGTAAAGATGACTGCAGCACAGCGCAGACTGCTCAATGAGGTGAAGAAGAATCGTAGAGTGTCAGCTAAAGACTTACTAAAGTCACTGGCAAATGCTAACATCCATGTTAGCGAATCTACAATACGTAAAACACTACACAAGAATGGATTTCATGGGGGGATACCACAAAGGAAGCCACTGCTGTCCAAACAAAACATTGCTGCACGTTTACAGTTTACACAAGAGCATCTGGATGTTCCACAGCAGTATTGGCAAAATATTCTGTGGACAGATGAAACCAAAGTTGAGTTGTTTGGAAGAAACACACAACACTATGTATGGCTAAAAAAAGGCACAGCACACCAACATCAAAACCTCATCCCAACTGTGAAGTATGGTGGTGGGGGCATCATGGTTTGATGCTGCTTTGCTGCGTCAGGGCCTGGACGGATTGCTATCATCAAAGGAAAAATTTATTTCCAAGTTTATCAAGACATTTTGTAGGAGAACTTAAGGCCATCTGTCTACCAGCTGAAGCTCAACAGAAGATGGGTGTTGCAACAGGACAATGACCCAAAGCATAGAAGTAAATCAACAACAGAATGGCTTAATCTGAAGAAAATACGCCTTCTGAAGTGGCCCAGTCAGAGTCCTGACATCAACCCGATTGAGATGCTGTGGCATGACCTCAAGAAATCGATTCACACCAGACACCCAAAGAATGTTGCTGAACTGAAACAGTTCTGTAAAGAGGAATGGTCAAGAATTACTCCTGACCGTTGTGCATGTCTGATCTGCAACTACAGGAAACGTTTGGTTGAAGTTATTGCTGCCAAAGGAGTTTCAACCAGTTATTAAATCCAAGGGTTCACATATTTTTTCCATATCATATTTTTTCCACCTACACTGTGAATGTTTACATGGTGTGTTCAACATGGCAACATTTCATTATTTGTGTGTTATTAGTTTAAGCAGACTGTGATTGTCAATTGTTGTGACTTAGATGATGATCAGATCACATTTTATGACCAATTTGTGCAGAAATCCATTTTCTTGCAACTGTATATGAAGATCCAAACTGTGATGGCAGATAAGAACCATTTGGCCCATCTAGTCTACCCAATATTTTAAAATACGTTTAATTAGTCCATGGCCTTATCTTAAGTCTAGGATAGCCTTATGCCTCTCCAACGCATGCTTAAACTCCCTCAGTGTATTAACCTCTACCACTTCAGCTGGAAGGCTATTCCATGCATCCACTACCCTCTCAGTAAAGTAATACTTCCTGATATTATTTTTAAACCTTTGCCCCTCTAATTTAAGACTATGTCCTCTTGTTGGGGTAGTTCTTCTTTTAAATATAGTCTCCTCCTTTACTGTATTGATTCCCTTTATGTATTTAAATGTTTCTTTCATATCCTCCCTGTCTCGTCTTTCCCCCAAGCTATACATGTTAAGTTCCTTTAACCTTTCCTGGAAAATTTTATCCTGCAATCCATGAACCAGTTTAGTAGCCCTTCTCTAAACTCTCTCTAAAGTATCAATATCCCTCTGAAGATACGGTCTCCAGTACTGCCTACAATACTCCAAGTGAGGTCTCACAAGTGTTCTGTACAATGGCATGAGCACTTCTCTCTTTCTACTGCTAATAGCTCTCCCTATACAACCAAGCATTCTGCTAGCATTTCCAGCTGCTCTATTACATTGTATTCCTACCTTTAAGTCATCTGAAATAATTACTCCTTAATCCCTTTCCTCAGATTTTGAGGTTAGTAGGGTATCAAATATCCTATACTCTGCCGTTGGGTTTTTACGTCCCAGGTGCATTATCTTGCACTTATCTACATTAAATGTCAGTTGCCACAGCTAACCTTTTTTCTAATTTTTCTAAATAATTTGCCATTTGACTTATCCCTCCTGGAACATCAACCCTGTTGCAAATTTTAGTATCATCAGCAAAATACATACCTTACCATCAAGACCTTCTGCAATATCACTAATAAAAATATTAAAGAAAATGGGTCCAAGTACAGATCCCTGAGGTACCCCACTGGTAACTAGACCTTGCTTCGAATATACTCTGTTGACTACAACCCTCTGTTGCCTGTCATTTAGCCAGTTCCTAACCCATTCAACAATATTGGAATCCAAACTTAAAGATTGCAGTTTATTGATGAGCATTATATGTGGAACAGTGTCAAAAGCCTTACTGAAATGTAGGTAAGCAATGTCTACTGCACCACCCTGATGTATTATTTTAGTTACCCAATTAAAAAAAATCAATTAGATTAGTTTGGCATGATCTCCCTGAAGTAAACCCATGTTGTCTCTGATCTTGAAATCCATGTGATTTTAGATGTTCAACAATCCTATCCTTTAATATGGTTTCCATCACTTTCCCCACTACTGAAGTAAGGCTTATTGGCCTATAGTTACCCAACTCCTTTCTTGTGAATGGGCACAACATTTGCTAATTTCCAATCTTCTGGGACTACTCCTGTTAACAATGATTGGTTAAATGAATCAATTAATGGTTTTGCTAGTACACCACTAAGCTCTTTTAATAACTATGGGTGTATTCCATTGTCTTTACTTTTGACAATTGAAATAGAACCTCTTCCTCTGTAAACTCACATGTAACAAATGACTAATTTGTTCTTTTTCCTAACTCATGCCCCTTTCCTTCATTTTCATCTGTAAATACTGAACAAAAATATTCAACTGAGGCAGTTAGCTAGACCTTTATCCTCTTCTACATACCTCCTTCTTTTGGTTTTAATCTAACTAATCCTGGTTTTACTTTCCTTTTCTCATCTATTCATCTAAAAAATGTTTTATCCCTCTTTTTTACTGACTGTGCTATTTTCTCTTCTGTGAGTGATTTGTAAGCTCTTATAACTTGCTTAGCCTCTTTTTGCCTAATCTTATAGATCTGTCTGTCTTCCTCACTCTGTTTTTTTTTACAATTACTAAATACTAACTTTTTGTTTTTTTTACTATTTTGGCCACATCTGCGGAGTATCACAGTAGTTTATTTTCTCCTGCACTCCATTTAAACTGCTCCAGTCTGACAAGGTCTTCTTTGTGCATATTCTAATTCTAGAAAAGTCTGTTTTTCTAAAGTCTAAAACTTTTGTTTTTGTGTGGTGTGACTCAGTCACTGTTCTTATATTAAACCACACTGACTGATGATCACTGGATCCTAAACTTTCACCTACAGTAATATCTGATACCAAATCTCCATTTCTTAACACTAAATCTAGTATGGCCTCCTTACGAGTGGTTCCTTAACGAGTTGTTTTAGAGACAATCCCAGTAGGGAGTTTAGAATATGTGTGCTCCTGGCACAAGCCGCTATTTTGGATTTCCAGTTAATATCAGGAAGATTAAAGTCACCCATGATGATAACTTGCCCCTTCATTGTCATTTTAGCTATTTCCCCAACTAGTAGATTATCTAAATCTTCTATTTGTCCAGGGGGCCTGTAAATCACACCTACACGAGTTACTGTGTGATTACCAAATTCTAACGTAACCCAAACAGACTCTATGTTCACCTCGCTAACTTTTATTAGGCTAGATTTTATGCTATCCTTCACATACAGGGCCACCCCTCCTCCTTTCTTGCCTTTTCTGTCTTTTCTATATAAAGAGTATCCTGGTATTGCTATATCCCAGTCATTTTTCTCATTATACCATGTCTCAGTAACAGCCACTAAATCTACATTCTCAGTTGCCATTATTGCCACAAGTTCGCGGATCTTATTCCCTAAACTGCAAGCATTTGTAGACATGACTCTAAGCATATAATTTTTAACACACTCATTGCAGTTACTTTATGTTTTTGTTTTGGGGGGCAATCGGATTGATGTTTTATCACCCTTTTGTCCTCCCCTCCTAGTTTAAATACTTCCTAGCAAAACCTCTGAACTGCTCACTGAGAACATTTGTTCCCTTTTGAGAAAGATGCAAACCATCTTTTTTGTACAGTTCATTTCTATTCCAAATAGAGCTACCATGAGAAACAAAGCCAAATCCTTGCTCCCGACACCATTCACCAAGCCACAGTTTAAAGTCCCTAATACGCATCCGCCTGTCATTCTGAGTGTTATGCACAGGCAGAACTTCAGAGAATGACAGTGTGGAAGCAACCTGCCGTATATCATTGGCAAGAACACAAAATTCTTCCTTTACCTCAGAAACCTCATTGCAAGCCAAATAATTTGTCCCAAGATGGACAAGTACATCTAATTCCCCTTCCTGCTTTGCTTGCTTAACGATACTACAAATATGTCTCCTGTCTCTGTGAGCAGTAGCTCCAGGAAGACATCTCACAAAGCTACTATTGTTCAACTCTACACCTCTTTTAAAATAGAATCCCCCAACAACAACTGCTTTCTATCAGGCCTCACCTTGTTCTCTTTTGTCATGGGGTGCACTCTTACTCACCTTAGGCATAGAGGTTCCACAAACTCGGTGCCTGAGCCTTTCTCTGTAACACCACTACAATCTGAAAGTGCAGAAAATGAATTATGTAAAGACACAGACTGTGCAGTATGCCTTTTATCCACAACTCTAAGTCTACCAGATCCTACAGTAATCCATCTGCCATTCCTAGAACATCTCTGCGGCAGTGGCTTTGTGGCAGTTCCAGCCAGTTCCAGTTCCAGAGATTGTTTAACAGATAATTTACAAATCTCTGACTTCAAAAATGCAATCTCCTGCTGCAATATAGAGAACTATCTACAGATTAGACAAAAACCAAACCTCCAAAAAGTGGAACGTGAAACAAATGCACAACAACTATCACACTGAACTAAGTGCCATTTTAATGAGATGAGGAGTTTAAATCAAACAAATATTACTTTTTGTTTCTTTTTTTCCCACCTTCTGTGTACCTCAGACTACCTCTAGTTCATCTCCAGAATATCTCCAAATACACTTTGTAGCAGCACTTAGAAGCAGCTGATAAGCTATATTAGCCAAGCTAATATCTACAACCCTTATATACACTCCTAAAGTCACCTAAAGTCAAAAAGTTAATTAATTCAAATGCCTTACCAATTATCAACAGGAAAGCAAACCTTGTTAAATCTAAAACCTCCCTAGGTGACTCTTACCTGTAAAAGTAAAAAGAAAAATCTTAGACAGTTGAAGAATCAAACTCTCCAGAATATCTCCAAATATATCTCCAAATACACCAATACAAGGTCAAGCAACTGCTGACCTATCTATAAGAGCCCAAAACCAGGGTAAAAGGCAGGTTGAAGATTATATTGCTTAGTTCAAGTGATGGACAGTAGAAACCCAATGGAATGACATATTAAGAAACCAGTTCAGATTGGGTTTATCGGATGCCTTAAAAGATGAACTATCCAGAATGGAACTTCCTGATACATTAAACGCCTTAATTCAACTTTCTATTAACATTAATAGAAGAATTTGTGAACATAAAACTTAAAAAGCCCTCTCTCTACCTACTGTGAGAAGACCTCCCTATCCTTCAAAATCGGTAGTAAAATCTAAACCCCCTGACCATATGGAGATTGATGTCATGAAGGGTCCACTATCTCCTGATGAAAAAAAATCTGAAAAATAAATTTAAATTTGTGTATGTACTGTGCAGCCAACGACTACCTACTGGATAACTGTCCTAATCTTAAACACATTAAAAGCGGTAGGAGTTCTATTCATACCTCGATAATGAATGTTTCTCCTATTAATTCCTCATCTCATTGTATTATTTCTGTTCTCCTGCAGTGGGATCCCGAAAGAATAACAACCAAAGCTATTATCAATTCTGGAGTCGAAGGGTTCTATCTGGATTCTAATTTAATTGAAATTAAAAAAAATTCCTTGCTTGCAAAATTTTTTACATTTATTCTGTCAAACTTTATTTGGATCAAATGAAAGACTTCTAAATCAAGAGGAATCAATTTCTCCCTTTAAATTCTTAAAGCCACAGTTACATTACTGCAGTTGTGTTCCACAAAACTCTAAGTTCCCCTTTTTGAAAGTCATAACACTACCTCCCTTTTACAATCTACTCACATGTTAGGCTCTAGCCTCTTACAAGCATGATAACATTACTGTCTATAAAATGTGCAGCACTCTGGTGGCTACTGCCTATTTAATTTAACCTTAACATGGCACTTAACACCCTAGTTTCTCCTGTTACCAAGCATGATTATTTACTGTAAATACTTTGCATAATGTTATCGAGCACTGCCACATTCACTCAATTATTAATGTACAACCACCTACTGACAGATTTAGCCTGAGCAGTACTATGGGCAGCTGTTTATGTTTATGCTAGTTGTTTTTATGCTTAAGTTTTCTGCTCCCTCTAATGGTGGGTGCCAGTGGTTTGTTATGCCAACCCAACTCAGTGGATTACAATTCGTGGTAGTATCTGAGATACTAATGTCATGCTTTGTGGTACACTGCCCTAGCTCAACCAACCTGTTCTCTCTATCAGTAACATGTGCATTGATTAGTTTGTATACTTTTGTCAAAAAAGAAAAAAAGTGCAACTATCTCATGCCATGGAAATGTATTTTCCTGTAAGTTAATGCAATGCTTGTCAACGCTGTTGTGGCGCCACAAGCCTGTTTGTTCTTTGCACAATAAAAATAAAGAATTAAAAATAAAAAAAATAATTACTGTTGTGCATCACCAGCATAACTTAAGTTGTACGTTGGGAGTTTTGCCTTGGGAATAGAATTCCCCACATTTCAAGCTATGAATTGTGGGATGGTTGTGGAAACATGATTTTTTTGCCCATTCCATGGAGCATGTCTTCTAAAAACTAAGGAGCCTGCAGCTGCTCACTATTAATATATCTAATGATCGGGCAACAATTTTTGTGAACTGAAATGCATTCAAATTCAAAATATATTAAACTACAACATCTGCAGTACCAAAGGTTGCCTACCCCTGGTTGATTACATAAATAATGGTATCATAGTATAACATGGTATTATAAATAACACCTAGAGTGCCAAAGGTTGCATACCCCTGTTGATAACATAAATAACGGTATCATAATATAATGTATTTTTTTTCTTTTTAATAATATCACTAAAATCTTCAGATGTAGGTTAATTATGAACATTAAGAGTACCACTAAATTGTATGATATTAATATTTATACCACAGGGGTTACTTGAAAACGTGTCATATAGAAAAAAAAAACCTTCATTGTGAAATTATTACTTTTATTATTTTTATTTCCTTTTTTTTTGCAAATTAATTTTTTATTGCAAACATATTTTGCAGAAATTATTTTTTTCCACTTAAGGGTATATGAGGGCATGGTGTAATATTTTTGTGTTTGGAGTTTGAACTATGCTGAGGCTATTTATTGTATTCCCTAGTTGCAACAGGTGACACTGTGATGACAAAATGTATGCCCCTTGACATTTAACCAGATAGATTGGAACAACTTTAAGTGCAGCCAGCTCTACCAGCTATCCTGTCATAAAGAACTCCCTAAGTGAGATCAGAGGTAGGAAAACAAAGAGAGAAAAAATAAAATGATTTTCAATATGACCACCATAAATTAACTGTTTGAGCCTTGGTGGTTCAAAAATATATCTATTGCATTAATCCTTGAATGGTCAAGGCTACAAAATGATATTTACCATAATTACAAAGCTAAAATTAAATCTGAAATTGGTTATAATTTGATTCCATATGTTTCTATTAAGTCCACTGTTCCTAGTCAGGGGAAGGCAACCCTCAGCACTCCGGTTTTTTTAGACATCTCCCTTGATGTTTTGCCAGCATTATGCCTGTAAGAGCAAGAACTGATCTAGGTAATATTATCTAGCTAATTACTAAGATAAACTATGGTCCAAGTTGGGATCCCAAGGGACACCACTAAATTCAAAGTACAGAACCATGCCAGGATAAATGAATGTATTCATGGTATGAGTTGCTAAACCTGTAAAGAATCAAAATTAATTTCTATTTAAAGTATTTACACTCAGTAACAAGCTCAGTTATTATATTCAAAATAGCGTTAAAGAGCCAAATCTATGCATGTGTGAAAGATGTTTAATATTCAATATTCAAAATATATGCAGTTTCAGATATGCCAGAAGTAACACAATACTTACCCAAAAAAACATTTTACATTTGAAAGATGTAAACAAATGTGTTCATGTTGCTCACATAGCCCCGCAATTTTTCTTAAAAAGGTAATCTGCTAGAGACGTGAAAAGTAAAATAATAATAAAAGAGTAAAATGGCACACTCACAGTATAAAAGTAGCCAAAATACCTTTATTAACAATATTGAAAATCACCACAACGCATTTCACCTTTAAGGCTTTATCAATTGGAGGTAAAAAGAACTGACCTGACAAGCAAGAGTTTATATACATAATTGATTCAAATTTGGCACCCAAATGACATCACAACAACATTTTAAACATTTCTAAAATAAAAATATGAGAATCTATATATCATAAGAGGCTGTTTATGTGAAGAATAATGTTAAATGAGGTTTAAAACTCTTGGAATATGTGATTAAAATTGATCACGTGGTCCACGGCCATCTTTGTTATCAGGCCGTGCCACGTGGTTAGCGCTAGGTCTTCTGTGTTTAATTGGAAAACAATAATAGGAATAATTGGATTTTTGTGATAGAAATAATCAAAAAAATTTATGAGAAATAATTTAATTATTTCTATCTTCCGCCAGTATTGTTTTAAATTCAGAATTCAATTGGTGAATAGGGTCGTGGTTTAAAGGGGTGTATGTTTTTTTTTTTGTCACCCAAGATATTTGAAGATTCCTCTAAATAATAATTAGTGGTCATCAAAACTATCCCCCCTCTCTTGTCTGCTTCTTTAATGACTAAATTGTTCCTTTCCATAAGGTTCTTTAAAATATTAGATTCCTTCTTGGTAAGATTATAAGTGGAACTTTTCTTGTAATTTCTTTTTTGCATCAGTGTTTGGAATTCCTGATCTACCATGTGTTCGAATATCTCCAAATAAGGACCCCTACTTTGAATGTGATAGAAATGTGATTTAGGTTTGAATTTCCAATCCGAACGTCTGTCACTAAGTTGGCTCCTTGTCATTAGACTGAGTATTCAAAAAAATCCAATTATTCCTATTTTTTATTTCCTCCCTAAAACCCATAAACACCTCCCAAATCCCCTAGCTGTCCAATCATCAGTATGCATTCAGTTACTGCTCATTTATCTGCTTTTGCAGATTTTCACTTACAAAAATATGCCAAGGGAGCACCATCATATGTAAGAGATACTAAATCTTTCTTACAGGAAATATAAAGCATTGAATGGGACCCTGAATATAGCTGGGCCAGTCTTGATGTCACCTCCTTATATACGGTGATAAGTCCATTGACAAAGTCCATTGACAAAGCCGTGCTGACGGAGAAACGCGTTTGGAAGGACTGATTACCGATCACTGAAAGGCAGCATTTGGGAGGCACCTACCTGCATTGTATTTGTCATAATAACATCTAAGTTGCTGATCCGGGACGCCGTGAGCAATACAAGGTCTGCACCCTATATGCACTTTCTGTATCAGTTTGCAGACATATGTTAATGTAGTCTGATTATTGCTATTCTGAATTTTATCTGGAACTTGTTCTATTTTGAATTTTTTTTAAAAAACATCGATTTTTAGCTCAGATCTAAGACTCTAATAAAGCCAGTTTTATTTTTCATACATCTGGATTGTTTTTTTTTCATTTTTTTTTTTTTTTCATGCATTGAAGTAGAAGTTACTAATTCATTTTTTCTCTGCATCTCTTATATATCCATTTCAGTCACAGAGTAACATTATCCAAGAAAATACCCGGAATAAAGGGATTTGCACAGACCAATACTGGACTTTATTATTTAGTCTGTTGCACTCATTATATGAGATTGTTGTTTTACTATTATTACAATATATTACTGTTTGACAGTCTAGTTCATAACATTGCAGTAATGGAAACTGCAATCAGAGGTTTAAGGGTATAGTTTTTCTATTAGTGTATGTATTATGGAGAACTGTTTAATTACAGTTTAATTTAATTACAATTTAAGAGGGACAATTAATAAATTTTTCTAGTTTTTTAGTGGAAAGAATTTAAAAAGATTTCCTTAGTTGTTGTGGTTATTGCACATTGATCACTTGTCACTTTAAGATATTCAAATTGTGGTTACCATAAAAAATTCACATATGTGGGTATTAATATTTGATGATATGATATATTTACTGCATTAAATAACATTCCTCTATATTGCTGTGGATACTAAAGGTATTTCTCTTAATAGACATGTACCATACTGTCATACCTGGTGTCCCGCGCCGTCCCGGTCCCACCGTGCGTCCTCTCCTGTCGGGCGGTGTTGATCGCTGGAGGGCGTCGCACGCGCGTCTGGGAGGGTGCCCGGGGACGTGCGCGCGCGCACAAGGTAACCGGCAGGGGTGACGTGGAATCCAATTTTAAAGAGATAGTAGCCTATTGCCACTATCTATTTATACCTCCTTCAATTCTGTCCCTGCCTATCAGTATTCACCTTGCCCTATATTAACCTCCTTTGACATTACTTCCTTTCCCTGTCGTGGTTTATTATAGCCCGAGACTGCCTTCTGAGTAGTTGTCTTTTCTCTGGTTCCTGACTTCATCTTTTCTGGCTCCCTGACCTTGGCTCTGTCTATTTCGCTTTTCCATATCTCTGTATTCCTGACCTTGGCGTGTTTGACTATTCTTCCCTCATTCCTACGTTAAGTCCGGCCACTTTAAGGTCCGGTAATACGTCTATCTGTGTTCACCTTTATTGTTCCCTGGTTTGCGTGTTGGGGAGTATTAACCTTGACACATACTTAGTTTCTTTCATAAACATTGCTATCTGTTCATCATTATGCTGGCGACCACCAGGGGGCTATAACTACATAGCCTAATACCATCTCATGGTATTATGGAAGGCGGAAGTGTTATGCCGTTTACACTTCTGGCTTCGGCTGATCGCAAATGTGATCTATTTTGAACACATGAGATAGTGGAACGCGGAAGTATTGTGTCACCCGCACTTCCGGTTCTGGCTGATTGCAGATGCAAGCAATGGTGATCATGATGAAACGAAAATAAGAAAACTACAACAGTTGAATAAGACCAGCCATCACACCAATAACAGAGAGGAATAATGGAAACACCCACGGATCCACCAGTGGACACAGGGAGTCGAACTATATAAGGGGACTAGTACGTGGGGGGGGGGATGCTTTCACATTGTTATCATTATTTGTATTTGTTTTTAACTTGAATGGTCCCTGAGGAAGTTCCAGTACTGGGAACAAAACTTGTAGGACCTTTGCGGTTTATATTTTATATTTTATTATTTATGGGTGATTGTTCACCTTCCAATAAAGCTGCTGACCTTTTTTTTTACCACTTACTGAAGTCCTGTTTTACATCCACCCTACTGGATCAACAGGAGGGAAAAAGAGAGCCCCCCAACAACATCGGGGGAGGCACCCTTGAGCGCTATTACCATTCATATCCTGTGAGTGCATTTCATTGAGCGCATAATTGCTTACCAAACTGTATTACACTATATATTTGTTTTGTTCCTTATTTTTAGATTTCACAGCCATAAACCAAACGTTTTTGGTTTTTCAATATACTGTATGCATTTTATAAATGTAACAGTATTTGAAAATACAGAACAAATAGACTGATCTATGTCATATTAAATTTAAAATGTTCATTTTGATATTACCGATTCACAGTTTAATGGGTGGTAGTGTTTAAGCTTGCTAAAGTGCTTCATGGGCTAACATAGTGTCCCATTTATAGTGTCCCCTCACTTTATAAAAGATATATCAGCACTTTTTATTATGATTAGGTTGAACTTCCATGTGTGAACCTTCCTGACAGCTGAGAGGGTACTCCTTCTGGTTGCTTCATGTCCCAACACAAAGGTGGAAGCAATGCTTCCCATGAAGAAGCAATTAATTCAATGCTTCTCTATGATAAGTATTGAAGTCTCAGCATGGGGTTCCAACAATAAAATAGAATTTAAAACACTCCAGAGTCACAAATCAAAAGTATTAATTTAATTTCAATGCTCACTCTTTAATAATCTATTACAGATATCCCATGCACCATGTCAGTTGTTGGCCGTTTATCTACTTCCTGTATAACTAAATTTTTATATTCATTGAAGATCCATTTAAGAAAATGCTGAAAGTAGTATAAGAACATTCTAATGTAGTTAGAATATGTATCATAAATTGTTATATGAACATAAACACAAATTAGCCTTCAACGCTTCTTATGTGGTTTTTAAAAAATTTTATTTGTCCAAAAGATTATTGATAAATATATTTTCCATGTTTTGCCATTGAGGATCTTTTTATATGCACATGGCTTGAATTTAAAAAAAAAGTACATTAAACATTTATAGCAAAAATAAATGTTAAGTACAGCATAATAATATTACAGCTACTAATACTACAACTACTAATAATATGCAACAATATCATCTGTATATATATTATATACACTTATATAAAGTATGCTATACTGTGCTTTATGTCAAGTACTATATTGGTTCATAGGACAATAAAGAAATTCATAGCTACTCTATCACACTTCTTGTGTGTCTAAATGAAATATCTGTATGAATTCCAGATGGAAAACCTTAGCACAGTACTGCTTCACGGTTCCCCAGACAAGTCATTTTGATAGACATATTCTCTAAGGGCATTGTATGGAGGCAGGGCATGCACAGATCATTTTGCTGGACAGCCTACTCTATGTAATTGTCTGTAAAAACACTATAAATCTCCTTCATATCCTGCATCCAGATGGTACTCACAATAACATGCAAGCAATCGTGATTCATATGACTTTCTGGCTTATTAAAATCCGGACTACATGATCATTATACAAATATACATTATCATGTAATTAATAGATTAAAGGCTAGTTATCAAGTTACTCATGAATCCCTAAAACACGCAAATATGTCTAGTAATTATTTTTAATATTTAAAATTCCAGGCTGAGAACATTCTTATTATTAAAATATTTTAAATTAATTATCGTAAAATATACAGGGTACTATGAATACCTCCATGAAATGTTCTCATTTTGTTTGTCCAAAAGTAGTTCTGCGCAAGTAAGATAAAATAACTAACCTTCTACTATATTGATCCCTGTGTCTGAATCTTTTACTTTTTTCCCTGTGCTCAAGTTTACATTGCTTGATGGGCAGACCTTAAGCAAGATTCTGTTTCAGTTGCCAATCAAATTTATCCACAAACAGCAGACATCATGGGCACTGGAGAACAAAATGGCTTATATTGGCAGATATTGAAATTTAACACAAGGGAGAAAAATATAATAAATCTAATTAAAGAAAGTTGGAGTATAATCAGTGAGATACTACTACTAATAATAATAATAATATGACAGGACTGCTTAAGACCCATAATCAAAATCTTCAATATGGACCTTAACACATGTTAACTGGGGGGGGGGGGAGGCAGAGCCTGACCTGCTAACTAAACAGAAGTGTGTTCACTGGGCTCCCACTGCATCTGCCGATTAATCGATGATACATATCGATACAAAGCTCATGCACACATCGGGGTGCCTTACCAGTGTTCAAGGTGCCTTGGTGAATCTCCTGATACCTCACTCGCATACGTGGGTGCATGGAAGCATGAGGTGCCCGGCCGTGGCCTGCGGGAAATGGAACTGGGGAGAAACGGCTGCTCTCCTTGTCCTTGCACCAGCGCCCCTCTGACACTGTATCCCCAGACCAGTGGGGATGATCCCGATCCACCCCTGGGAGGCAGCCTGGCTAGACAGGAGACAAAAGACAGGCCCACACAGGCAACCTGCAGACACAAAGTGGAGCACAATGGTGGATGCCACAGGCACTTCAAACCACTGTGAGGCACTTCTGAAAAGCACCTTTGATGCCTTCTGGAGGAAATTGGCACTCAGACTGCAGCAGGTTGCAACACATACAACGGACAAGTGCTTACCAGAGGTGCCATCTCAGTGCTCCCAATACAGACAAGCAGCTCCTAGACTGAAGGGTGCCGGCAACTGGCACC
>OW240915.1:161173632-161209768 GCA_933207985.1 Pelobates cultripes | reverse complement strand
GACGTTTGGGAAGAGATTAACATAATTAAACACAGGCAGTAAAAATACAGTTTTTAGCCATACCCTGTAACTTTAAAACTACACATCCCATCTTCATAATTACATATTTGGAATCAGCACACCTAAAACATAAACATAACCAAAAATCAGCCAAATCCATCCAGGGGTTAAAAAGTTAGCTGGAGGTCCCTTTATGACCGACCGCAAGCACATTTTCCTGCCCAAAACAGTTCCACAGATTTGGGCTGTGAGGTCGGTCTATTTCAGGCTGAAAAAACGACTAAGTCCCATCGCCGAATGGGACTTAGTCTCTGCAGCTGAAATAAGGCTTGAAAAAAATTGTTTAGGTACACTGTCCCATCACCTGTAATGGGACTTAGTCTCGTAGCTGAAGATTAAGGCTGAAAACGGTTGAGTAAAGACTCAAGTCCCACGCTGATCGGGACTTAGTCTCTCAGAAAGGAAATAATTTCCCATTTACTGAACCAAGGAAATAGCAAGGCAGGCACAAGGGTTTGCACCAGGTCTGGGGAAACAGGGGACACCGTCTTAAAGGGGCAGTGTCCCCAACAAGTCTGGGGACACGGCCTTAAAGGGGCAGTGTCCCAATTTTCCTGATGTCCCAAAAAAGGTGTTTAAAGGGCCAGCACCAGTCACATAAAGAGTCCATAAGCCCCAATATGCCCACCGACAGTCTTAAAGGGCCATACACACCAAATAAAAGTGCATACATTTTCACAATCTCCCAGGGGCCATAGTCATGCGGGAGGAGGTTGGCAAATAGGCTTCTCCACAACCCAGGGAAGCAGGGCAATTTGCCATTTAAAGGGCCCGTTACAAATAGCAGTTTGTAACAAGGTGTCAATCCATATCTGCCAAGTGACCCGATGTAGGGGAACAGTCCCTATTCTGCTCTGTGTCAGTGTGTATCAGGGAACCTTAGGACAGGTGTCAATCCATATCTGCCAAAGTGACTCATGCAGGGGAACAACCTCATTCTGCTCTGTGTGTATCAGGGATCCTTAGACAGGTGTCAATCCATATCTGCCAAGTGACCCTATGTAGGGGACCAGTCTCTATTCTGCTCTGTGTCCGTGTGCATCAGGGGCTCTGAGGACAGGTGTCAATCCATATGTCAAGGTGTCAATATGTCATATGTCAGGTGTCAAACCATATTGATTGTGATTTAGGAATGTTAGGTGATTTCTGCCCTTTATGGATTAAAACCAGACTCTGTATCAACTGTGTAATTTTCCATGGGAGTTTTGCCATGGATCCCCCTCCGGCATGCCACAGTCCAGGTGTTAGTCCCCTTGAAACAACTTTTCCATCCCTATTGTGTCCAGAAAGAGTCCCTGTGTGTTTTAAAATTCGCCTCCCCATTGAAGTCAATGGCGTTTCGGGCGGTTCGCCGGTTCGCAAACATTTGCGGAAGTTCGCGTTCGCCGTTCGCGAACCGAAAATTTCGGGTTCGCGACATCACTACAAGCTACCTGTAATAATTTAACAAAATTTATTTCAAACTCTGGTCTATATGACAGTTGGAGAACGCTCCACCCCTTGGAACTCGACTACATGTTTCATTCCCAGGCTCACAACACTTACGTTAGAATAGCGATTCTTCTTGGGCAACACTGCCCTGGCCCATGTCTCTACTTGTACATCTCTTGATCGGATCACAGCCCTGTATTTTTAACCATGTATGACACATTTCAATTCCGGGGCAGAGGCAATTGGCGTCTGAACAACGCAATCCTCCAGGATGAGCAATTTGTTAAGTCCAGGACAACCTGCTAGCATACTTTGGATACCATGGTTTGGTCTGCCCACAAAGCAGTGGTCAGAGGCCTATGCATTCAGAGGTCCTCCCACCTCAAGTGGAAGTGACAGTCGGCACTCCTAGAGTGCTACAAACCAATTGAAATAGTCACGAAACAAAGAGTCGCCATCGCCTGACTTAGCTGCCCAGTTGACCACCCTTTACCACCAACTTACTGCACTAAATGCCACCAAAACTGATTACTATCGCCATAGACTCCAGGCCAAAATTACCACACCACTGGAAAAGCAACTAGGGTCCTGGCAACCAGACTTTGAGCCAAAATTGCCACTACTAAAATAGCCCACATAGTGGGAGAGCATGGGGGAAGAAAATAGGGCCACAGGAGATCAGCCAAGAATGTGCCCAATTCTACTCTAAAGTTTACAATCTAAAACTAGACGCCCACACGCATACTCCATTTGTTCAAGAGATTAAAACTTACTTATCCTCGGTAGACCTCCCCAAACTGAACACTGACCAATTAAATATTTTGCTTACAACCTTTTTCATTAACAGAAATCAAAGCTGCTATAAAACAGCTGCTCTCTGGTAAAGCCCCCGGAGCAGATGGCTTCACTAACTTGTATTATAAAAAATTCACAGACATACTTACGTCTCGTCTCCTACAAGTTTTCCATAACACGACTGAAACTGGCACCTTACCCCCAGAGATACTACTGGCCACTATTGTTACCATTCCCAAACCAGACAAAACACCAGACATATGTAAAAACTACCGTTCAATCTCATTTCTTAACACTGATGCAAAAATATATGCCAAAATGCTGTCCAATCGCATAGGAACGATTCTACCATCACTAATTAATGACGATCAGACTGAGTTTGTACTGGGAAGACATGGGCTAGAAAACACCCGCAAACTCTCAATAGCAATGGAACAGATTAGGAGCACTGTTTGGGAAGGTCTGTTGCTGGTGCTTGACGCAGAAAAAGTAGTTGACTGCTTGGGCTGGCCTTTCCTGAAAAAAGTTCTAGATCTCTATGGATTTCCCCCAATAGTTGTCCAACAGATTTTGGTGTTGTACTCCTCTCCTTCAGTGCAGGCCATGCAATCTGGTTTCCTTTCCTCCACGTTTCAGATTTCCAACGGAATGAGACAGGGGTGTCCCCTCTCCCCACTTCTCTATGTGCTTGCCTTAGAACCTTTACTGTAATCAATTAGAGACCACACTGAAATACATGGGGTGGCTGTACTGGGAACAGAACTCAAAGTGCATTTGCAGATGATATCCTCCTGTACCTTACCAACCCACAACAATCATTGACATCTCTAATGTGCTTAATAAACAACTATGGGCTGGTGTCATACTACTCCCTTAATCCTGGCAAAACTCAGGCTCTTGGTGTGGGGCTCCCTTGGAAGCTTATGACCTCCCTCTGCAGGGACTACCATTTTGAATGGAGGAATGACAATATCAAATACTTAGGTTTAACGGTCACAAAAAAAACAGCAGATTTATACTCCGCTAATTACATCAAAACATGGAACACTTGCAGAGCACAGCTACAGAGGTGGGCACTGCTGTTCCTCTCCTGGACGGAACACATACTCTCCTTTAAAATGACAATCCTACCCAAGCTGCAATAACTCTTTCGCACTTTTTCTATAACGTTGCCTCCTTCCTATTTTGAATCAATACACTCCGACCTGGCAAGATTTGTTTGGGCGGGTGGGAAGCCTAGAGTAGCGAGGAGGCTGATGCAGGCATTGGTGCAGTCTGGGGGTCTGGTGGTCCCAAATGTCCAGACATACTACCAGGCTACTGTGCTGGCAGTTACCACTCAGCCAAACTACTCCTCAGTGGGTAATGCTGGAGTCGGGGTTCCTGAAGCCACATACGTTGCCCAATATCATATGGAACCCCAAACAATACAGACCAAAAATGAGTTCCATGCTCTCCACTGTTAGACTATTCCTACAAATGTGGGACAGATTTAGGCATAAAATCTGCAGTACCATAGGCCTGTCACTAGCTACCCCAATTTTGGCTTTGCGATATTGTATACCAACTTTTAATGCCAAGGCATGACATGACCACAGAACAACACACCTAAAATACCTCTTCCGACAAACCACTCTTATGGACTCCTCAAACTTAGTGGCCAAATTTATCCTTCCTGCAACCTCACACTACTCCTACCTGCAACTTAAATCATTTCTCACACAGCATTACACTTCGAAGATGCCGCAAGGGGCTGCTACACCGAGGTTGATGGTATGGGAACAAATGTGCATAAATGCAAAAGGGTCCTCTCTTTTGTCACTTAGGATCCCAACCCGCTGCTAAAGGTTGGGAGCCGGGGGGTGTAGACAGCTGCCTCCCTTATCACTTACTGCCTCCACCTGCTACTAATGGGTGGGGGCTGAGTGAGGAGACAATAGGTCTAAATAATCATCCTTAATACTAATGTGGGGGTCATTTTAAACCCTATAGGCTTATTTGAACTATTTGTCTGCTGGCTGCTACTGCTATAGGCAAGCAAATAATCAAAAAAGCATTCATAACAGCTTTTAGATTTTGACATTTTAAAGGCCACTTATTGAGGATTATTGAGCATTATATGCTTGATAAATGTAATTGAATCACTGAATAAAATAATTTCTATATTAAACATAGTTCTTAGGTTCAATTTTAAAACCAATAACTAATAATTTCTTTTAAGTATTTAATGGGAGGATTTAAATTGATCGAACCGTTAAATAGACTTGTGCAAAATTTGTTTCGGATAGTTCTTCTGAATTAAATGCCTTTTAATCCACACCTGTACAAATAGATCACCAGGATTTACCTGTGTAGTTTTATTCAATAAATTAAACTCCAATGGTAAATCCCAGATGAACGATTCATCAAGTGTGGATTCAAGGGCATGTGTTTTGGACAAACTGGTAGAAACTAACTTTTTGCACGTCTAGTGTTAAATGCCTTATCAGGAACCAATCATTTGTAGATAACACGTTTCAGCTTTCACATTTTTGTTTTGTAAAACCCCCATTGTACAGCAGATGAGGTCTGAATGGATGATAACAACCCTGATGTGGAACTCTCCAGGAATTATACCTCCTCATAGCACTTTTGTTTAGAACACAAACTTGTTTTCTGTATGCCATATTGTGGCAAACTCCCCTTTTTACCTGAGTTTGCCATGAGCTCCTTGCCAGCCTCCTGCCCACAGACTATGGGCCCTGCATGGAAATCTATAAAAGACTACCAAACTTGACCGACTGTTAGCACTGATTTCCCTGGAACTGTTTTGGGCATGGGGCCATGCTTGCAGTCGGTCAAAACTATGACTTCCAGGAAATTCCTGAACCCCTGAACCTATCTGGGTGATTTTTGGATATGTTGTTCACCCAGATCGGGGCTATCAGCGGATGTGGAGACTTTTATAGGGTTTTGTGTGGTTTTAAGGTACTTTTTGGGTTTTCATAAAATTGTATGTTTTTTCTGTGCTTGGAGATAATTAGGTTAGATTAGTACAGTTATTGATTCAACTATCTCCCAAGCACAAAGAAGGGATTCTATTGTTTGTGTATGGGAGTGTCTCACTGTATGTTTTTATTGATTTGTTCACTTTGTGTCCCTGTGCCAAACAAGGTCCACCTGGGTGTCCTGTTGGGAAACTTGCATAAAAGGCTAGTGTGCCTCCATTAAAATGTGATTCCTGCTTACACTCCAAAACTGTGTGTCATCCTGTTATTGGAGGGAAAGAAGATTTGCTCCTGTGTCTGCTGTTCCAGTTAGCAGGAGATTCAAGAGGGAAAGTCCTTGTAAGGACTAGAGCTAATTCCCCATTCGGCTCCAGGAAGGAGCTGTTCCAGGGCCCCAGTCAAGCCACGGCGACTGTGGGCAGAAGTGCTGCGGTTTGTCCCCCGTTCCAGCTAGGAAGCAGTCCTTGGCGGAGGTGCCGGGGTACAGGGAGCTCCGCTACAGATATAAGCAAACTGATGATATGACCTCAAATGGTCTCTCTTTAGTCTCCTTCATTCACATTTTTGTCAATTAGATTCCAAAAGGACCATATGTTTATCTTAAGACATTAATGACATAATGTAGACATCAGTAGATTCAGTTCTAGTAAAAAATTCAACTTTATAAAGCATTCACAAGAATGCCAATGAATCAAATAAGTGATAAAAGAAGTAATAAGTGGCAAAAAATAGAAAGCACTATAGTGATAGTTAAAGAATACCAAATGTTTAAAAATTAAATTTTTATTTCAAACATTGTAGCATGCTGTCTAAAAGTGGTGATTCATTTCTTTCACTACAGTTATGATTTTCTTAAACAACTGTTTTAATGATCTTCTACTATGTGACCAAAGAACTGATGGTTATCAAGTGATATAGGATGGTGCAGCGGATGTAGGATGGTGGAGCGGTCACCAGCTGAATTATCCTAGGATTAAGAGCAGAACTAATATAGAGAGTACCCTGGTGCAAGAAAGCTTTTGGGCCCTCCTCTAATGCAAGAGTGGCCAAAAGGTAGACCAAAATCTTTTGTACAACTCTAATGATGCTATGCCAGATGGGTATCTACCGTGTGCTCATTTTTGCAGGGTTGGATTTGTGAGCAGTGTTTGTGTGTTTGAATGTAAGCATGTTTTGTATAGAGTATTTGTGTGCATGTGGGGGTGTATGTGTATGTATTGTTGCCATTGGAATGCAGTGGTGTACTTGTGTATAGTGTTTGTGTTTGAATGCAGGGTTGTCTTTGTATGTAGTTTTGGTTTTTAAATGCAGGAATGCTTTTGTGTGTAGTGTTGGTGTTTGAATAATGGGGTATTTGTATATAATTGTAGTGTTTTAATACAGGGGTGTTTGTGTATGTAATGTTTATGTTTGTTGCAGGGGTGTGTTTACATGTTGTGTTGGTGTTGTGATTGCTTAGATGTATGTACCGACACATATACACTGCCACATACATATTTAAACATATAAACATACACATTAACACAGATACACACATATAAACACACTGACACATAAATACAAATTCATACACACCAACACATGTACACACATAGATACACACACAGAGACACACACACACACACACACTGACACAGAGATACACACATGAACACATAAACACACTTTGACAAACGCACATGATGACACATGCACACACCCTAACACACAGAAACACAGATTGCCACACTTATACATGCACTGGCATATACACACTCTGAGACACAGATGCATACCCTGCCACACAGATACACAAACACACACAGACACACACTGGCATACACACACAGATACACACACCTTGGACACATACATACACACACACATATACAATCTGATATACATAGACACAAATATTCATTTCATAATTTTTAAATTTGCAGCAACCTTCCTGTTATGAGGGTGGCTTACGTTGGTTCATGTTGCTGCTGGCTGAGGCTCTCTGTAACTCTTCAGTTGCTCAGTGGCTCTTCCTATCTCCCAGGCTTGACTCACATAACGTGTTTCTCACTTTTGACAAAGCTCCGTGGGTGGAGAGAAATGCATTATGTGTTTGAGGTGAGACAACAATATGAAGGAGAAAAAGCCGATGAGCGACTAAAGAGTTAGAGAGAGCCTTCCAATGATTTTAATATTTGATTTGTTTTAAATGTGTATAACTCTATTTGAGAAACAATAAAGGCTTTACAAATACCAACAGTCTCTGTCTGTGGTACGGTATATGACTGGTTGATCCCTCGAACTCAAGGAGCTTGATCAGTCCAGGACTCTAAAAGTGCACACAATACACTTAAATGCAGTGAGTTTGATATCATAATAATTTATCTGATTATGTTTTTAAAGTGTATAGTTGTTCTGCACTAAATGTTCTTATATTTTTGTCTTAAAGATTCAACATGAGGAATTATAAAACAATAATAATGACTATTTTTTATTTGCCAACATATTCTTCTGTACAGTATAATTATTAAACAAAGCTCAAGGTTTAACATATTTCTCTTTTGATTCATTTATTTATAAAATTAGAAATGTTTGCTGAATACCTAGAATGGACTCCCAGCATGCTACAGTTTTCAAGATACCTTCATAAAAGAAAAACTTAGAGATTTTCAATCGAGTTGTCCATATTTTCATTAGAAATACTCCAAGGAATGCACTCAAAATAGCAACCATACAACACATAATGCCAAAGTATAAACATACATTAGTCCTCCCAGCCAAACTTGGATATTAATAGTATAGTGGTTATGACTGACATTATTTTGCAGGGTTATATTTGTGAGCAGTGTTTGTGTGTTTGAATGTAAGCATTGTTTTTTGTATAGAGCAAAAGTTCTCCAAACTCTTCAATCCCTTGGTCTCTGTGACACTGTCCTCTCGTGGTTATCCTCCTATTTCTCCCAACATTCGTTCAGTGTCTCCTTTTGCAACAACACCTCCTCCTCTCTCCCTATCTTGGTTGATGCCCCCTTCTGTTCTCTCTTTATACTGCCTCTTTTTTCAAACTCATTAACTCCTTTGAATTCTGCTACCATCTGTATCCCGAGGACATCCAGATATATCTCTCTTCCCCTGATCTCTCCCCCGAGGTCCTAAAACATGTCACTGCTTGCCTTTCTTCAATCTCTGATTGGATGTCCTCCCGCTTTCTGAAATTCAATCTCTCTAAAACTGAGGAGCGTCTTATTTTTCCCCCTCATTATGCTGATCTGACTCCTTCACTTTCCCTGCAAGTTGATGGTACTTGTATCAGTCAATCCTTGCAAAATTATTGTCTTGGTGTTATCTTTCCTGGCCTCACCTTTGCATCTCATATCCAGTATGTTGCTAAAACCTATTGATACCACCTTAAAAACATTGCCCGCATCCACCCTTTTCAAGATCTTGTTCACGCTCTGGTAGTGATGTACAGTGATGTATTGCAGTGATGCACTTGTGTGTAGTACATGCGCTTGAATACATGGGTTTGTGTGTGTAAGTAGTGTTGGATTTTAAATGCAGGTGTGATTTGTGTGTAGTTTTGGTGTTTAAATGAATGAATATTTGTATGTAAGGGACAGGTGGAGAGAAGGGGGGATGAGAGATAGAAGATTAACAAGAGAGTAGAAGAGTTTTTATTTTCTCCTCTTCCTTACCTTTTTTCCCTTTCCGGATCACTTGGACCATGGGGCGAGATTGGGGATGAACATAACCAGAGTAGAGAATGACTCTTTAAATGTACAGGGACTTAACTCTCCCCCAAAAAGAGGTTGTCTGTATAAACTAATGAGCGAAAACAAAATTGATATAATGTTGACTCAAGAAACTCACTGGATAGATATATAAGAAAAACTCTGGAGATTTAAAGATTATCCACTAATTTATGTTTGTAATCTTATGGGGGGGGGAAGAGGAGTGGCAAAAATAATCTCAACCAGAGTTAAATTTAAATATATCCACAAGATAAAGGACATTAAGGGGAGATATCATGTACTAATTGCAAAGATCAATGATATTCCATATACTTTAGCAAATACCTATGCTCCCAACCAAGCACCAACTAAGTTTATTGGTAATATCATTGATGAAATTGAATCCATTTCTCAAAGTCATCTTATCTTGGGAGGAGATTCTAACTGTATTTTGAACCCATTATTAGATAAAATTAATACAGGTACTACCAAATATGATCCACATCTTAAATGTACGTCCCAATCTTTTCAGGATATTATAACTAGTCATACTTTATATGACTGCTGGAGGACCTTTCACCCCAATGAAAAGGACTATACATTTTTTTCGCATGCTCACCAATCTTATTCCCGCCTGGATATGTTTTTTGTTAAATCTAATTATTTTTTAATCAAGTAGTAAAAACCACTATAGGCTCAATTGTTTGGTCGGACCATGCTTCGTTATTTTTAGAATTCAATAACAACCAAGAATTTAAGACTAGGACTAATTGGAGGTTGAATGAGAGCTTATTAAACTCTACTTTAAATTCAAATCAAATATCTCTTGTGATGGAACAATTTCTATCATTTAATGATGATGGGGTATGTCCTCTTCCCATATTGTGGTGAACATTTAAGTGTTTTGCGCGAGGAATATTAATAAAATTGGGATCAAGATTAAAAAAGAACAGAGAGAAGGACCTTTCAGAATACCAAATTGAGCTTGCAACACTGGAAAGGTTAAATAAAATACAGATAAACCCTAATCGAATTATTGAGGTTACACAGATTAGAAGTACAACAGTCGAGAAAACATATGAACAAATTAATAGAGCTATCACAATATGAAAACAAAAATGGTACCATGGTAATAACAGAACAGGCACACTATTAACTAAAAGACTACAATTTAATTCAAAAAGTAAGATAATAAAAAAAATCCTCGTTGATGGCACCACACACTTAACCCCCAAGGGTATAGCCAAAATGTTTTTAGAATATTATAAATCTTTATATAATTTACAAAATATCCCTCTAACATCACAAGCTATTGGTGATTTTCTCAAACAACTTAATCTCCCAAAGATTACACAATCTAAACTGAATTTATTGAATAGCCCCTTTACAATATCTGAAATTACTGATTCGATTAAAAAAATTTAATCCGGTAAGGCACCTGGCCCTGATGGCTTTACAGCCATCTTTTATAAAAAAAAATGTGATACTTTACTAGCGCCTCTATTATTGAAAACTTTTATTGAAATACCTAATTATAAAATAATACCATGTGAAATGTTACAAGCCTCAATAATCCCGATATTAAAACCAGGTAAAGACCCTTCAATGACTTCAAATTATAGGCCTATTTCCCTTATAAATACTGATATAAAAATAGATGCTAATAGCATTGTGATGCCTGGCCCGGTTCAAGGTGACCAATTTGTGAGGGGAAGGAGCACAACTGACAATATTCGTAGAATACTCAATCTTCAACACAGATTAAACTCACAACAATTTAGTTCAGTATTGTAAGCCTTGGATGCTGAGAAGGCTTTTGACAGGGTCAGCTGGGACTTCCTTGAAGTGGTTCTTAAGAAAAACAACATAATTGGAACCTTTAAGAGTATTATAATGAATTTATACTCAGATCCCACTGCAAAGGTTATTGGTCCTAATTTTGTATTAGACAACTTCTCCATTTGTAATGGAACTAGACAGGGATGCCCGTTGGCACCGCTGCTGTATATACTAACAATTGAATCATTGGCTATAATGATGAGGAAATCGACACAGGTCAGGGGAGTCCAGGCTGGCCCTGTCGAACATAATATAACACTTTTTTGCTGACGATGTGCTCCTCTCAATCACGGATCAACTGACCTCGATTCCCACTGCATTAAGACTCATTGACCAATGTAGTATATATTCTAATTATAAAATCAATTTATATAAAACACAGATCTTGACAGCTTGGGTACACAAAGGAGCGATGGACAAGTTAAAAAAATCTCCATCATTTTAATTTGAATAACAGGTTTATAGATTACTTGGGCATTAAATTGAGCTTTGATTTTAAACAAAATCACACAGGTCAGTTGAAATAAATCAAGCAGTTGCTGATCAAATGGAAAGGATTAGAAATATTGTGGCTAGGAAGAATCAATCTAATAAAAGCCTATATAGTACCAAAAATACTTTATCTATTAAGATCCATCCACCTTACAGTTATTTTAACTATACTCCAGAAATATGAAAAAATTCTCTCTGATTTTATATGGATGGGGCGGAGACCTAGAATATCAAATAAAATTCTAATATTACAAAAGAAAAAGGAAGGGGTATTCTTTCCAGACTTGACTACCTTACATGAAGCATGTATGCTTATACATGTACTATCTTGGACTGTCCCAGAACATTCTGATATGACCTGGTTTGAAATGGAGAGCCTAGACTGTCTACCATACTTTTCTCCTAATATCATATGGTCTGATGTAAAACATTTTAATCTCTGTAAAATCTCTAACCCCATTATAATGGACTCCTTGATTATTGTAAAAAATAAAGAGAAAAATGTGCATAACTAATAATCTGCTTTTAAAGACACCACTAGAGGCCTTAAAATACTATATTGTTGATTTAAATCTTACCCTATGGATTCAGAAAGGTTGAATTTACTTAGCAGACATAGTTAATCAATTTAAAATAATCCCCTTCTCACAGCTACAGACCTCATGCGGATTACCAAATAATGAACTATTTACTTACTTAGATTAAAAAACGTTAATCTCTTATCTAGATCTATTTTACCAAATCACATTCTTTAAGATTTTATATTTAATTCAAGGAAAAGGGGACAGATACCTAGATCAATTAAATTATTAAATAGTATGGAAATTACGACTAAATATTCCCCTATTCTTAAATGGGAAAAAGATCTGAATAGTTCCTTCTCACTGGAGGAATGGACTACTGGAATAGCTCTCGTTACAAACAATATTCATTGCAAAACACTTGAGGAACTAAGCTATAAACTAATCTATTGTTGGTTTATGGCTCCCCAACGAATGAATAGAATTTCTAAATCCAATTCAAATCTTTGTTGGAGAAGATGTCTATCAGATATAGTTTCTATTTATCATACTTGGTGGAACTGCATACTACTGAACGTATTAAAAACAAGCTTATGTAATCTACTCGAAAATTTGTTCCCAAATATTTATACTATTTCTCCACAAATGTTTTTGTTTCATATTGATATTCCTATTGATATTCCTAAGTACAAAATCAATTAGAATTTCAATGCAAAATGGAATAGGGATTCTATGCATCGAAAGGGGAAATAAATAAGTATAGACAAATCTGACATCCCTGGACACAGTATAAGGATTCTCAAAATATAAACTGAATTAACTTGGAACTCAGTCTCCCTAGACTATCCCACAACATGGTTATCGTTATCCCGAAGGGAAATGTATGGCATGTAAAGGAATATCCTTGCATTCAGGGAAAATCACCCAATAGATTTAATAACTAAGAAACATCAATTTGAATATAATGATGTTCATATTTTATTGTCCATACTGTATAACTATAAAAATAACAGGTTTAATGTTTTGTACTTGTAACTATTTAAATATCTTTTGAAATAAAGAATTATGAATAAATAACAAAAAAATAGCAAAATAATAATAATTATAATTAAAAAAAAAGGTTTTCACATAATTTGAATGACTGAATTACTGTATGAACCGAGTCTGGTTTCTTCAAATGGATCATAAAATGTAGGCAATCAGAATAAACCTATTTTTTTCTGCATGTATATATTTAAATTGGGGAGTTAGCCAGTCACATATAAGGCTAGACAGTTTGGGTTTACAATTATTAAGTTTACAATACATACAATGCTATAGTAATTAGTGATCCTTTGAAGTTCAAATTTATACACATATTTAATAGAAAACAATACTTTTGGCTGACTCATAATTATAGGTTGTCATTTTCAAGGGGAATTGGGAATGAAATAGCAATACAAACAAGAATATTGACATTGATCTCCAGATGGATCCTTTGACAGTCTGGCTCCACTAAGTCTAGAGGTTTTCTTACTCCTGTAGTAACTGACAGACTGCTTTGTAATCCTATAAAAGAATTGGGAATTTCATTTAAATTTGCTAAACAAAAAGAAATGTCCAACCACTGACAACCATGACAACCAGTAAAATCAAAGTATTTGTATTATTATAAACAATAACTTCATTTCCTTTCTTTTTCTTGCCTGTTCTTTACTGGCAATGGATTTCTAGGTTAATTTTATTCTTATCAGACACAGCAACATAAATTCTCATTGTTTTGTCAGTGAAGGATAGGGCAGAGAAGGTGAAGATAGGAATTATAATCTTGGTTGTCACCAGATGCTTTGATTGGAAAAGTGGATCACAAAGCACACCATGAGCATCCTGAGAATGTGATAACATACAAAATCAGGGTTTCTCACTAAAATGAGAATTCAAAGTTAAATGTCCAGACAATATTTTTTTCCTGTGAGCATCTAACAGATGTAACACATTATGCAGAAATTGTGCTAAAAAGTAAACATAAATGTGTCGCTGACACTTTGAGAAATCTCCCTCAACATGTCTATAAATGCAACAGTTTCCATGAGAATACACGCCATAATTACAGTGGCTAACAAACCTTTCTAAAAAATGTCTTTACAACATTAATACTAAAAACATTAACATGTGTGTAAAATGTGTTTAGCCTGTTTGCTGATATTCCCGCTAGCTTTCATTTACATATATGATGTAAGTAGTGTATGGAGTTTTATCTGGCTCCTAATAAAGGCTATTGTTTTTTGTTGTTTTGTTTTTTTAAAAAGGTGTGCTGGTCACTTTAATTGTGGAATTTGTCCATATCATCATATTCATGCAGACAAACTAAGACCTAGATTTTCCAAATGATTAAATACTGTTAGAAGTCTTACCAAATTATTTATCTACTCCCTTCCTCTGTGACCGCAAGTGAGTATTGGTAGCAGCCTTCACCAAGTCAGGAGTGCAGACTTGCACTTAGAGAAGCACGAGGCTGGGCAGGAAAATCTTTAGATCTCCACCCTTGCCTTGGCACCTGTGGGGGTACTCAGCAGAGCCACAACTATAGTAATATAATGCAATAAACACACTTCATTTGCAACTGTTCAAATCATGCATACATCTTTCCAGCGCATGGGGACATAATTCCTATACTTAAAGGGGTTAATGCCCATAAAAACAATAGCCTAGAATGGTGCCCCAGATTTAGGTATATGAATGAATAGGTACTTGCCTGACTATGTGTATGTGTTTGCTTTTGTGTGCATGTATTTGTGTGTGACTGTGGATTTTTGTATGTGTATGCTGACATGGCATGGAAATGTGGAGCTTCAAACATTTTTTTTAGAAAAATAAAATCACATAATGTGTAATGGCTATAATAATATTATTATTATTATTATTATTATTATTATTATTATTATTATTATTAATAATAATAATAATAATAATAATAATAATAATAATAATATATGACAGTGTAGTATGAGCTATGGGACCTTAGAATTCAGGAAATATCCACAATTTAATTTTCTTTCATCTATAATGTTCTTAAAATTAATTATCTTTGCTTTTAAAAGAAAATATTAAATTCTTCAAAAGGTTTTTATAGAAATATTTGTAATATAGATAACACACTTGTTTTTTTTAATCACTTGTATAAACATAGAGCAATAATCCTAGTTTTGCTGCAACCAAGGAGCAAACAATTATCAAATCCGATTCAAGATGAATGTGCTTCGCACTAAAGGTAATTTTTCCCAGAGGAGCCATTAAAACTACAGTGATTTCCATTTGTTTACAGTCACCACAATTTCCTGGTTGGTGATGCCCACTATGGCAACTGAACAGAAAGAGGGAATCCCCCAGGAACTTTACAAGAACTGCTTTCATGTTTATTCCTAAACACTTAATCACTATTACTAAATACATTTAAATGTCTAACCATGAAAACAAAATCTACCTCTATTAGGAGGTACTGAGTGATACCATATAGTGCCTAAACAGAAAGCAGCTAAACACATAAAGTAGAATACCCTTATTTCTACAATCAATTATAAAATAAAGAAAATATATGGTATATAATAATGGCCCGACTTAATGTACCCAAGAATACTAGCCAAGGTCAGGGATACCGAACGAGACTCAACAATGAGGGAAAGCCAAACGTCAAGGATCAGTCAAGGATCAGAAATCAGAGAAGTCAAACGAAGCCAAAGTCAAATACCAGAAGTACTACGATCAGGAACACTCTCTCAGATAACCAGGAAAGGCAAACCACGACAGGTCACTGATTAAAAGGCAATTTGAGTTTAGCCCTTTAAGGACCAAACTTCTAGAATAAAAGGGAATCATGACATGTCACACATGTCATTTGTCCTTAAGCGGTTAAATAACCTTCCTAAAGCAGTAATTGGCTACATGTGGCCTCTGACCCCAAAACATGCGTGCATATCTATGACGTGACATCGCATGCACATAAGCGCCATCTTTAATGTGGGCAAAGGCTTTTTCCTCTTTAAAACCAGAACCGCAGCGGCCGGCGTCTCCAGGAACGCCACACATGCTGGGGACCGGGACGCGAGCAAGGTAAGTATGTAATATTTCTGTCGGCATGACCGCTGAGTTTCCGTGCGTTCGTGCCGACAGAACTCGTGGCACCGTGACAGTACCCCCCACTTGAAAACCACCCACCGGGTTCCATGCTTAAATTTGGGACCATGGAACACAGGGTACAGGAAGAGGATGTAATTATCCATATCGAAGTTAATCAGGAACCTTAGAAATTGCACATACAGAACAGGCCTCCACATATTCTTTGATATCTTTCCTGAGTGAATCCCACCAAAATGATCTTAAGAATCTTAAGACTTATTAATACCCGGATGCCCAGCAGTTATTGAATACCCTCATCACCTCCTTTCTTTCAAGTAATGGAATAAACAATTTATCTAGGGCTTTATTGCAGGGTGCCTGGGATTGAGCCGCCATGATAGCAGAAAGCAGAGGGGATGACAAGGAAAGAACAATGGAAACAATGATACAATGATGTCTCTTGTTCTTGTTCCGATTCAATGTCAAATTGCCTAGATAAGGTTTTAATGTTCTTGGGACTAGGTCTGTAAGTGATAATAAAGTTAAAGCGCGATAAGAACAAAGACCATCTAGCCTGTCTAGAAGACAGTCGTTTAGCATCACCTATATATGTCAAATTTTTGTGATCTGTTATGATCAGAAGGGGATCTTTGGAACCCTCTAAAAGATGTTGCTATTCTCTAAGCGCTAGTATAATGGCCAACAATTCTCTGCTACCAATATCATAATTATGCTCCGCTGGAGACAACTTTCTAGAAAAGTATCTGCAAGGATGTAAAGGGGTAGCCTGACTCTCCCTTTGAGAAAGCCCCTACCCCTGTTTCAGGGGCATCAACCACCATTATGAAGGATTTGCTAATGTCAGAATATACCAATATGTCAGCAGATGCAAAAAAAATTTAAGAAGCTCAAAAGCCTGTCTAGCTTCTTTAGACCATAGTACAGCGTTTCGCCCCCAGTCTGGGGCTTCCTCAGTCTGTGATCACAGACTGAGGAACAGACTGAGGAAGCCCCAGACTAGGGGCGAAACGCGTATCAGGACCTTCAAGGACACTTGCACTTGCCACTTCACTTGCACTCTACAGTTCAGTGCTTTTTATGGACTTAAATAGCCATCAGGCTATTGGACTTTGCTTCTTTTTACACCTGTGTTTTTAAGAGCAGTCCTCTGTTTTTACCATTATTGTATATCCAATAAATTCTGTTTTAAAGAAGAATTCACTTCTCTGTTGTTCCTAAGACCTCCAGAACGACCAAAGGAAGGACAGGGGCATCCTACAAATAGTCCCACTGCAACACTCATGGGAGCCATATGATATTATTTGGCTCCCGGCTTGTGAGTACATGATCTTTACCATCTTCCTATTTTATTACATATTTACTGTATTACACTATATTGTTTTATGTTCTTATTTTAGGAAGTCTCTACAAGTGTGATCCACCATTGTATGTATTTTATACATCACATATGTGATGAATTCATTTAACCTCTTAGGTAGATCTTTGACAGCAATTTCGTCAAGAATAGCCTCGGATAATCCTTCTTTAAATGCAGAGATCAATCCACTATTAGTCCAGTCTACCTCAGAAGCCAAGGTGCGAAATTCTATAGCATAATCTGAGATAGACTGGTTCCCTTGTTTGATATGCATTAGGGCAGTGGAAGCGTCATCCTCCCTGCCTAATGGTTCAAATGTTAATTTGAATTCCGCAAGGAATTTCTGGTAATTATAAGCTATACCCCTATTACTCTCCTATAATGGATTGGCCCAAGTTAAGGCTTTACCTTTAAGTTAGTTCATCAAGTAACCAATCTTAGTCCTATCCTTGGGAAAAGATCCCGGTGAGGCCTCAAACTGGGTACTCAATTTG
Source organism: Pelobates cultripes (assembly GCA_933207985.1). Classification (NCBI taxonomy): domain Eukaryota; kingdom Metazoa; phylum Chordata; class Amphibia; order Anura; family Pelobatidae; genus Pelobates; species Pelobates cultripes. Next base: position 161,191,966 of record OW240915.1, on the reverse strand, counting down.
ATTGAGAAATCCCCAGCATTCTTGGATATTACCATCAAAATGCGGGGGAGGAGATAGGGAGATTGTAGGTGCCTTATATACTATAGGTGGAGTTACATTAGGCAGTGGGGACACAGTCAGAGAAACATCAGGCTGTACTGAAAGCCTGAGCAAATTGATTCATGCGGTGATCATACTCCTCTAGCTTTCTCTCACAGGCTGCTATGTGCTGACACAATTCTGCAGGAACTATGGCCATGTCGTGATGTCAGGATTACTAGTTGATCCAGCACGCAGAAATAGTATCACACCTAGGACTAAGGGTAACGTCTCACCGGACCTTAGAATGGCCAGACTTAACGTACCCAAGAATAGTCTTATACTATCCAAGGTCAGGGATAAAGAAAGAGACACAACGATGAGGGAAAGCTAAAAGTCAAGGATACCAGAAATCAGGGAAGTCAAACAAAGCCAAAGTGAAATATCAGAAATACTACGATCAGGAAAACTCTCTCAGATAATCAGTTAAGGGAAACCACGACAGGGTACTGAACAAAAGGCAATTGGCTCTATGTGGCCTCTGACCCCAAAACGTGCGTCATGTCTATGACGTGACGTTGCACGCACGTAAGCGCCATCTTTAATGTGGGCAAAGGCTTTTTCCTCTTTAAAACCAGAACCGCAGCGGCCAGCATCTCCAGGAACGCTGCACACGCTGGGGACCAGGACAGAAGGAGGTCAGGTACTGATCTGCCGCGAGCAATTTAAGCAGACAGAATCCTGCAGTACCGTGACACCACTCACATGGCCTGGAGCTTATTTAGTATTGGCTCCATAAAGTAAACCTTTTTGCTCTTAGGGTTACACACCACTCGCTCAATGGTGTTTCTTGTTGAGAGCCTTCAATTCCTGGCTCAAAGGATAATCAGCAGTGTGCCACTTTCTGGGTATGGCACTTCCCCAATAAAGATTCCTAGAGGCTCTAAGGACTTGTTTGGAATAACTTGTAAAATGTATTGGTTACAAATAAAAAGACATATAGTATAAGTATATAAAATAAGAAATACAATTAAAAGTCCATATTTTACCAAAATGTGTTTCACTCATCCAAGAGCTTCCTCAGTCAGCGTAGTGTAGCCTCAGGGATCTTTTGCCTTTTAAATGTTCTGTGAGTCCTTTGGACCCTCCCTTCTAAGATCACATGATGTTTAATAAGCCAAACCCAAGTTTGAATTATGTAACATCCCATTGGGTCATTTGCTGCACCTATGGTTAAGAAACCCCCCTTGGGTAATTGGCTATGCCGCTTTAAATTTAGATTTTTCATTGGTGGTTGAGTGGTGTTCGTCTTGCGTCACATACGGTTTATGGTTGGCGGAAGCGACTTCACAGGCATTGCCACTCGTTACATCCGCCCTCCACTCCCAGAAAAAGTGTGCGTCACCAGACATCACCTGTCCTTTTTAAAGATCATTGGTGGCCAGGGGTGTCAGTCGTGAGCCCATCACATCCCCTATGTAGCAGGTGGAAGTGACAGCGCGAATCAGGCCGCCTGCCCTATCCAGACGCAACTCAAAATAATCTCCCATTACGTTGGGACACGTTAAGTTAAGTGGTAACTTTTGTGCCACTTTATACATTATTCTTTTTCCACATCTATATAATTTTCAGGGTATTAATTATATAATTAAGGTCCGTTTTCGTTCTGTTGTGCTTTAATATATATCTGACATGGGAGGATCTTTCAGGAGTTTTATGTGGTAGTTGAGTTTATTTATTTTTTTATCTCTGATCCCACCCTCTCCTGTCTTCTTTCCCCCATGTTCAGTATCACAACAGACTTGATATACTATATTTTCTGTCTCTTTAAAAGGAGGAATCATTAGCCGCATGATGCAGCATTTTAATTCGTCCATAGCCCTCCTACCATTGACACATATGCTGTATCAAGGGAGGAGTTTTTCTTCCCCATTAGAGGGACGTAATGAATAGCCGCATGACGTGGCATCCTGTATCCTCCCCACCTCTTTTGCCTCCGCCTCACTACAGCTACGCAAGGTTCGAGGTATTACGGGCGCCCCGCCTACATCTACGGATTGCATGGTGTATACGCGGAAGTCCCGCCTATACCACACCCCTCTACATACCTGCCGAGTTTTGCCAGGCGATCTCTGGACGACCTCGATTGGTTTATTGAAGGTTTAAAGTCACTTAATTTCCCGAGGTATTCTTAGTCCCTGACGAAGGTGAAACTAAACGCACCGAAACTCGCGTCTCGTTCTCTGTTAGCTTTTTTCACACATGGTGGCACTAGGTGTTTGATTCACTTTTTCATTTTATTTCAGCACTGAGTTATTTGGTCTAGGGGAGTCTTTTCTTCAGGGATAGCATAGAACACCCTTGAAGGTGTTTAACTTAGGAGCTATAGGGATTTAACTCTGGATCTGCAATGCCCCTCCTACAGCTGCTTTCCAAGTATTTTCTAATGGGGTTCGATCTCTCACTATATACTACTAGGGACAGCATAGAACACCCTTGAAGGTGTTTCATTTAGGAGTAATAGGGCAGATTCAGTTTTCTAATATATCCCTACTGTTAGTCTCCTTTGGTTTACTTGTACTATGGCTATTAACCCTGTTCCACCTTTGATGCCAGTACTTTATAAAGTTTTTCTATCTCCCCTATTTTCATTGGCATATTTATCCACGCCAATTTCGAGCCACAAGTTGGATTGTTCCATATATAGTGCCTTTTCCTTTAATATTCCCTTAATAAAGTATTTTTTATTTTCTCTTGGCACCCTTTGGAATCAGCTTGCGATTCATTAAATGGATAATTTTCTCTACCAGTACTCAGTGCTGAATTCTTGAGTCATAATATATATTAAGTAATTCCTGTACTCTGTTTAAAACCAGTTCTGAGTCTCATTTTTTGACACTCTAGTCTTTTCATTTTTCCTATATTATATATCCATCACATAAAATTCAGATTAATAAAACATTGAACTTAAGGCTGTAATGTAACAAAATAGGTAAAAAGTCAAGGGGGGTGAATACTTTTCCAAGGCAATGTATTTAGGACCAAAATCACAACTTGCAGGACTTAAAGGACCACTATAGGCACCCAGACCACTTCAGCTCAATTAAGTCATCTGGGTGCCAGATCCATCTAGGGATCTAGGGTTAACCCTGCCTGCTGTAAACATAGCAGTTTTAGAGAAACTGCTATGTTCACAAATGGGTTAATCCAACCTCTAGTGGCTGTCTCATTGACAGCCGCTAGAGGCGCTTCTCACTCTGATTTTCACAGTGGGAAGACGCCAGCATCTATAGGAAAGCATTGAGAATGCTTTCCTATGAGACTGGCTGAATGCGCACGCCGCACATTCAGCCGATGACGACAGAAGAAGGAGGAGATTCCCCAGTGCCGAGGGAGCCCGGCGCTGGAAAAAGGTAGGAATTTAACCCCTTACTCACCCTAGAGCCTGGCGGGACGGGGACCCAGAGGGTGAGGGGGACCCAAGGACCCTATAGAGCCAGGAAAGCGAGTATGTTTTCCTGGCACTGTAGTGGTCTTTTAAAGGATCTGCTGCCAATGTCCTGGTGGCAAATATCCGAGGACACCATCAGCTTGGTGCTACAGACAAAATTGGTGTGTGCATGCACACTTGCACAACTTAGAAGGAACAGTGGTGAGTGGGGACTCTAATTAAAAAATTGGGTGGTCCCACTGCCCTCTAGCTCAAGCCATGGGGATTCTAAATAAATATTTAAAATGGTGGGTTGGACATACCATTTTCCACCCCCATAATTTTCCATTTCTCCTTCTGGATAGCTAAGGGTCCCAAAGCAATGGCCACCTTCCACAACAATTAAAAATATATAACTATACTAATCAAAAAAGAGAAAAACATACTTACCATTAGATGTGTACTTAAAACGTCTTTTCTTAAGAACCAAGAAAGGCCAAATAAAATTCCATAAAATCAAGATGCTACTTTTAAAATGAAAAGGAAAACCACAATGCAAAAAAAAAAGATAGATTACATTGTGTCGTATTTTGTTTTTTCTATGTGCAGCGGCTCAGCTCAGAATGAACTTAAAAGACATTGAAACACCTTACAAGGGCTTTCCCACACTATGCAAGCTCAGTCTAGGTGATTTGCTTACAAGACCCCCATTATCAATATTAAAGACTCCACAGCTGCACAGGGGTGGGGGCTGGAGGGGACACTAGTCCCTAAAGTTATTAATATTAGCGAGCCCAACTGCAGCACATAGGTGGGGATTAGTTCCTTCCCTTCAGTTTATTAATCAGTTTTCCTATGAGAGAATGACACTTCCAATCTTCCCATGGTTCACCATGAGAGAAAAATCTTCCCCCTTGGATTTTTTTAATTTAATTTTAAGCCAACTGTGGGGGCACAGAGAGTGTACAGTGATCTGTCCACTCATCATTCTTTAAATGAAAACCCTAACCCAGTCACTAGTATTTTATTACAATGAACAGCCACTGACTGCTTGCTTTTTAGCAGACATGCCCTCACTTGCAACATGGCTGGTGTGAGCATGGGAGAGGTATAAAATCCTCCTTGTACTAATGTGGAAATCATACTGACCCCCATAGGCCTATTTCTTTTTAACTATTTGATGATTAACATGATTAACCTTTTGGCCAATTTCCATTTTTTTGTGAATCTAATTTCATCTAATTTTAACCAAACCGAGCAGACACCCAAACATTAGAGGTACCGAACAAAATTTCCCATTACCACTAAGTAATGTTCTTTTTACTTTCTTTATTTTCCAATCACACTTTGACTTGTTAAATGTTTGATGACAAAATATCACCATTCTTGAGCTATTTAATCTCCTATTTTAGTTTCCCAACAGGAAGAGCACCTTCTCGTGTCCTCTCACTACAGCTGTCGAGCAGTTGAAAGAACACACTTAAAAGAAGCATTGACTGTTCCATTGGATTTTATTTCTCTCTGACATCCACTGACACACTGGGATATATTTATAAATACTCTGTTCTAAAAAGTGGTGCAAACATGTTAAAGAGTCAGAGTCACCAAGGTTACCAGATAAATACAATGTTATGGCATAGCTAGTCAGATTCCAATTTGTTTTGGCAGAAAGAAATGTGAATGAGACTGGAAAAAAAATTACACAATGTATACAAATTCATACTACAGATACAATGTATGCATTGGTAATAGGTGCACAGAAAAACTCATATAGTTCAGATAGAAACCTGGTTTCCCAGTTGTCATCAGTAATTTAAATTCCTTGTTTGATAGCTAAGATTTCAATGACACTGCACCAACTCGTTTTTGTTCAGTCTATAAACAAAATAAATATGTAGACAGATCACTAGTTATATGAATGTACTGTCAATTGGTCTAACTTCCTCTTCTCAGACCGGCATAGAGACCGTCCTGTACAGCTCTTTAGAAATCAGTTCATGGTGGTTAGTGGCTCCTCATGGTCCCAGGGATTTGTGAGGCAGTCAGAGAACAGGTGCTGATATCACAACCTCCGCTCTGGACCATTTGGGTATCCACCAAACCACCACGTGATGTATTATTTTCCCCCTTCCTGCCCATGAGGTAAGCCGGAGAGAAAATGTTATATATAATGTTATATATATATATATATATATATATATATATATATATATATATATATAGTGCTATATATAAATACTATAAGACTGGTGTTTAACACAGCCTCCTCACATTCTGTCATTCCCCCCTTGTAATTCACTCAACACCCTGCCACACTAACTCTGTCAAATCACCCCTCACCCTGCCACACACCTTGTCACACTCACCCCCCTCACCATGTCACACTCACCCTATAGGTCAGTCACACTAACCCACCAGCTTTCACACTCACCCCTCTTCACCCTGTCACACTCACCCTCCATTACAGAGTCAAGCTCCCCCCACACTGTTACTTCTATATAATATTGTGCTCATCCCCAAGCACAGCCACACTCACACTTCACAGCCTACCACACCACACCATTCACCTTTTCACATTTACCCTCTTCTCCCTGCCACAGTTACTCCCCACTATTTACTATTATCACAGTCACCCCCAAAGACAGTGGTCCTTATACACAGTCTTCTCCCAGACTTGAAACACACATTCACCATAAACACAACACACAGATGACACTCAGCCACTCTTACACACAACACAATCACTTTAGAAACTGTTGTGGTTGGCGTGAAATCCAGTGGGCAGGTGCATGCTGGGATCACACTAATTCTAGAAAGCACTGTTTGCCTGCACTTGAAAGGGCCACCCAACTGAGGTTTTGCCCCAGATGAAATAATGTCTAGCTTCTCCACTGCTCTTCGTTAATTTGTTTTGACTTTTCTGACAGGTCTTCATTTCCACAGTGCCTGATAAGGGATTAACTCCAATCTGTACTATACACTTGACACTGTAAAGTGAGACAAAAGCACACAAATGCATAATTTACCACAATGAGAGCTAGTGCTGTCACAGTAGGTCTAACATATGTACAGGCTACCCCCTTGAAATCCATCACAAATAGTAAAGCCATGTTTATCGTAATACCTACTGCACTTTTTAGACCTCTACATATAAACCTTCCTTTTCATATTTACAATTCAATTTAGAATCACAACCATCCTCTACAAAGCTCTCCACAATTTTACACCAGTCTAACCAATTAAGCAATAAATGCAATTATATTTCCACCACTCTGCTAGCAAACCTCATCTGTTTAACAACTTCAAACTTACAGAAAGCTTTATTACAAACCTTTAGAAATTCCAAGTATTTAATGAAATCTCTAAAATGATTCCTTAGAGAAACCTAAATCTAAAGAAATACAAGGTTTTCTTACTAATGTGAGAATTGTTGGAAATTAATAGGGAATTTTGCATTTAAGACCAGATTAGCCAAACTGGAGGTATAGATCACTTGGAGTTTGTTTCCATTTCGGCTAAAAGCAGAATTATAAGAGGTTCTCTCAGGCAACTACACTTTTAGTTTGAATACCATTAACCCCTTGTTAAGACCTGCAGTGGTTATGGTTCTGTGGTCTTGGTTCCCTCTCCCAACAGGCTGAGCATGAGTGATTATAGCTGCAGCAGGGAGTAGAGGAATAAAATAGATGAAATGCAGTTCCAAGGTGATTCTTCCCAGCAAGTAGAATATCCCCCAACATGAGCCTAGACTTCATAAAGGGTGTAACAGGAATAATCTTTATTGAAAACACACAGGCTTTTATGAGAAATCCTCCTGCAAGAGGACCTCCCACAGCAAACAAAAGCAACAGCCAATCATCACACAGATTTACAGTATTACACGCCTCCTCTCTGCCTGGGAGATATTGAGATAAATTAAGGAATAAACCAATTATCTCCAGGCAGAGAGCACACAATTTCCCCAAAACTTAGAACACCCCTTTCCCCCCAAGGTATCCCCACAAATAACCCCTGATAGCCCAGATCTGGGGGACAAACATATCCAAATTTCACCCAGATCAGTTCAGGGGTTCTAAAAAAGTGTGGAGGGTCCCTTTTACCGACCACACACGCAGCTCCTGCCCAAAACAGTTCCATGAATTCAGCGTGTGCGGTCGGTCAATTCACAAAACTGTAAAAACGAACAAAAGTCCCGAATGGATCCCCCTGGACCATAGTAGCAATTGCTCCCCTTGTCCGTTCGCACAGAACTACCGAATGAGGCTTTCCTGGCTGTTCGGGAAATATGAGAAGCCGGCGTTCGGTAATTTCCAACGGTAGTTCGTGAGGTCGAGTGTCCGATTTTAGTTGCAGACACTCGACGACCAAGTCCCGCTGGCTCTCCTCGTGATGGCCACCGTTTTCTTTTCCACGTGGCGTTCGGTTATACGAACAGCGGCCGCCCAGGGAGCACGTAATGGCTGGTTTCTTTGAAGTAAATGAGCCAGGAGGGTGGTCGGCATTCGACCAATCCATTCAATATACAAGTACTAACACATAAAAATACCGAATAAAAAGGGAGAAAATGACAGGTAAAAGTCAATTTTCTTCACACCCTTTAAGGACCAAACTTCTGGAATAAGAAGGAATCATGACATGTCACACATGTCATGTGTCCTTAAGGGGTTAATTGGAAATTCACTTTAAATGTTTTGCATTTGGATTTAAACAAATTATATAATTTATTAATATTTTCCCCCTCTGTTGGTAACTTCTTTTCACTTAATCCATTAACCAAATTGCATGAATATGTACCTATCAGTACATTGCAAATATAATACTTATTATTTATATTACATATATATTTTGCAGTACACTGATTAGCCCATGTTCGCACCCAGTCGTTTCATCTTACTCATTTTCCTGAAACTTTAGGTTTGGACTAATTTTGGACCACTCCAAAAAAAAAATTTCAGACGGAACAATATGGCAGAACTAAATGTTATCCCCGTCTAATATTCGGCTCCATGTAGATCAGGGATAGGCAACCTTCGGCACTCCAAATGTTGTGGACTACATCCCCCATAATGCTCTTACACACATAATGCTGGCAAAGCATCATGGGAGATGTAGTTCAAAACATCTGCAGTGCCGAAGGTTGCCTATGCCTGATGTAGATTGTAAATGTGTTTCACCAAGGCCCTTGTTATCTACTTGTTGTATTTTCTTGATTTGTCTTACTATTGTAACACATGTGTGATATTTACACACTTTATAAGTAATCAGAATGCTAATACAAATTAATAAATGTGCTTCCAGATGCTTCAGTTATTGAAGTTTGCATTTTTACATTCATTTCAAAAAGAAGATTTTATTCTTTCTAATTATCTTGCAAAGTATGTCTTACTTTAACAAAATAAATATTTGTAGCATCTTGTAATTTCTTGCTTCACTGGTTATGTGAACCCTGACCCCCTCTTGGACTATCTGCAATCTGGCACTAAAATACATGATATATACTTTTTTAAAGAACCCAATATAATGCAAAAGTGCATTTACCAAAGTCTAGTCATATGTATTATCCTAATATAATAATATGGATTGCATATTCTGGAACATTCTCTAAATGCACATTATGAATGTCTTTGGTGTCTTGAATTGTGTCTATTTGAATAGAGATTTTGTACAATAAACACAGTAATCATGTTCATTTTTCTGCTGGTTAGCCTTAGTTAGTGTCCACTCTGCATTAATTATGTTGTCCTGAAACCTAGTCCCTACAGGTGTAATACTATAGCATGCATGCATTATATTTGTGCTTATTTGCACTAATAAATGAAGTGTATCTAAAGCTAAACATTTTCAAACACATTTGCATTTTGGTTCAAGACACAATGTATTTAATATAATTACAGTCCTGTGTGATTTAAAATTAATTTCATATTGTCTAATTCCCATATAATTATTACCCAAAATGTGTTGTACTATTATTTTATGACTTATTCATGTTCTACATGATGATCCTTCTGTCTTCTGGATTAGAAGGTTGAGTAAAAGGACCATCACTGTGATTTGAGTGAGTGGACCATCACCTTCGTTCAAAATTCGCATGTAGATCATCCCACATATTAAACACCTGAAAGTCTTGTCAGAGGTACACCACAATAAAAGAAAGGTGAAGCCTTTCTACTAAAACCAGTTTGTTTGTTTATTTATTTGCTCAGGCTTATCATCATGCAGGGGAGGGCTGGCATCCTTAGGCCAGGGGGGCAAATCCAGTCAAGTGGCCCATTGCACCAGGAGAGGAGAACAAAACCACCTTTCCCATGTGATTGAAGGGGGGAGGGGCAGTCATCTAAACAGACACACTCACTGACAGACAGACACACACACACATTGCTGATTTGACACACACAAACAAACACACACTCACTGACAGGTGCGCACACACATACACACACACTGTTACAGGCATACTGACTCACACAGAGGCATACTGGCTGGCACACACAGACAAACTGGCATACACAGCAACATACTTGCACACACAGACACATACCTTCACACAAACAGACATACCGACACACACAGACATACTGACTCACACATACAGACATAGTGACACACACACACATACTCATACACACACACACAGACACACACTTTACACTGTTAAAGCCAGTAGACAGGGGCTGAGTAAGGGGACAGGGCTGTAGTAGGGGGGTAGGGGCTGTAGTGGGGGTATGAGCTGTAATTAGGGGGTTAGGAAATGTAATATGGGGATAGGGGGTGAAGTAGATTGATGGCTAAAGTTTGGGAAAGGGGCTGTGGTGTGGGTGATATGGGTTGCAATTGGGGGAGAGGAGCTATAGTGGGGATGTTATGGGGGATGTGGGGGGCATGGGGCTGAGGAAGGAGGACAAAAGCTGAGGGGGGACAGGAGCTGAGAGGTGGCGACAGGAGCTGAGAGGGGGGCAGGAGCTTAGAGGGGGCAGGAGCTGAGAGGGGGTCAGGAGCTGAGAGGGGGGATGTCAGTATATTTATACTGGCAGACTTTTTGTGTTAAGACAGAAATCAAAAGTATATACTGTAAGTAACCATCAGAACAGATGTGACTCAATTTTGTAACAGAATACAAAAAAGACAGACACATTTTTTTCTCTCTGTACTCTAGTCACTCAGGCCTGAGCTAAGGAATGCGACTAATGTAAACATTGGCAGAGATAAGACTTGATGTCTGCAGCAAGGGGGGTTGAATATGACAACCCAGAGACATATTTATTACAAATGACAGATAACACTAAGTAATTCATTTTACTTTTTAAATATTAGGGATCTGATACAAAATTTCATTGTATTAAGAGGGTGAAACTAAGGCTAAGACTGTTAAAATCTAATTTAATGGCACAAAAATAGAGGCTCTGTCTGGTAAAAACTAACCAAAAGCCTTTGAAGACTGACAGGTCTGACGAATAGCTATCATAAAGATAGCCCAGATGAAGTCAAATGCATCACGAAATTTAGTTAACCCAGTATACAAAATGGTAAATGGACCCCCTGACGAGAATTCTCTGTGATGTAATTGCGCCATCTACTGACCAAAATCTAGATGATAGTCTGTAGGGAAGACATGCCCACCTTACTCTATTGGTCACTATCAACTAGTGATGTATAGAGAACTTCTTTAAAATTTAAGGACAAAGAAAAGAAAGACACTCTGAGGAGGGACTCACGTCTAACATCTGAGGGCTAACATCTAAGATTTGACATCTGGAGCCAAAGCTAAACACACCTAATTCTTTGTATCTTTTCCAATTCTTTAAAATTCAGAACTCTGAAATTTTTCTATTTTCACACAAATTTCTGTACTCATATCTGCAATCACCATTATCAGGATACATCTCCAAGCCTGAAAAAGAGAAATTTGACCAAGAGCTGGTAATTAAATTAATTGATTTTACTAAAAGGCAAAATACACTTGGATAAAAGCTGGTGATTCCAACATTAAGGTGTCGTGATTTGTTAATAATATATAGAATTCATAATTCAATTCCTACAGGAGGACCAATGAACTCTATATCACTTTTAACTTTAAAAATAGAATACCAGGCAATTATCCAGACATATTAGCTCACGTAATTTAGAAATAATAAATCTTAATTAGGAAAGTTAAGATTCTGCAAACGTAAGGTCTGGTTAGAATTATTCTTATTGGATGGATAGAGGAATGGTCAAATGATCTGGTATGAGAAATATTGTACTTGTAAAAATTGCAATATAAAAGGATATCTGCCTATGAGAATTTAAGCCAGCAGGGAATGAGTAAATTCAGTGTGATTTGACTGTCAGCCAAAGTTTTTATTGCTTTACGCTGTGCTGCTGTGAGATGCTGTGTTCTGTGTTAAGGAATGTTTAGCAAGTTTATTTCAAAGTGAAGTGTCCTGTCGTTAATCTTGTTGAAAACTGCATAAATGTCGATATAACTGTTGCTATTTAGCTGTCTGTAAACTGTGTTAAACAACTGCCATATTGTATACATATGTTATACCTAAATATTCACTGATTATTGTCATGCATGTTACATATTATTATTATTATTATTAATAATTATTATTTTTACAATAAATTATATTTCTGTAATTAGTTTGTGATTATTGTGTGTAATAATAATCCTCTTATAAAACACACTCCAGGATCTATGAGAATAAAAACTAGTGGATAATTCTCAGCTTTAAATCATTAATCAGGGAAACAGTGCCATTATATAAATTTTTGATATAATAAAAAAATCGGAAAATACATTTTTGATCATTTTTATAAGAACATTATTTTTTATATTTATCACCCCATAAATATCCTCACATGGAACATGAGCTAAGAGAGGGGAACAGGAGCTGAGAGGGTGGACAGGAGATGAGAGGGGTGATAGGAGATGAGAGGGGGGGGCAGGGGCTGAGTAAGGCGGACAGGGGCAGAGGAAGGGGGACAGGTGCTGTGGAAGGGGACAGGGCTGAGGAAAGGGAGAGGGCTGAGGAAAGGGACAGGGGAAAGTGGACAGGGCTGAGCAAGGAGACAGAGGCTGAGCAAAGGGACAGGGGCTGAGCAAAGGGAAAGGGGCTGAGGAAGGGGGACAGGGCTGATGAAAGGGACAGAGCTGAGCAAGGGTACAGGGGCTGAGCAATGGGACAGGGTCTGAGCAAAGGGAAAGGGGCTGAGGAAGGGGGACAGGGCTGATGAAAGGGACAGAGCTGAGCAAGGGTACAGTGGCTGAGCAAGGGTACAGGGGCTGAGCAAAAGGACAGGGGCTGAGCAAGGGGGATGGAGCTAAGTGGCTAAGGAAGGGGCACAGGGGCTGAGGAAGGGGATAAAAAAACAAAAAAACACTAAAGTGTATTTCCCCCTCCCTGAATCTTATCTTAGGCCAGGAAGGGGTGGGCAGGAGTTAGGAGTAAGGAGCCAGCAGCTAGCAGGAGCAGCAGCCAGCAGTCAGTGGAGTCAGATGGCTTCTCCTGATGATGTCAGAAAGAGGGGACGTGACTTCCTCTTCTCTTCTCCCAGACTCCCCAATGGACATCATCAGGAGAGGTCGGCCAAATCCACTGGCTGCAGGCTGCAGGGAGAGAGGTAAGTTGAAAGGGATTCAGATTTTTCCTTTTTTTGCTGGATGCAGATGGCCTGGATTTAGTGCGGCCTGGGGGGCAATTGCCCCCTGCCACCATTCCAACCTGCCCCTGTCATCATGTGATGTGTATCAGTTGTAGTGGTAAAGAATTTACGCACCAGCAACTATTGTCTTCTCTCAGGAACTCAGGGGTGGGGTGAACACAAGGTATCTGTTGTATTAGTGTCTTGCTAGGTGTATGTTTTTTTTGGGGGGGGGGTTTGGGGGAGGGTTGTTTTTTATCTAGTATTTATACCCTGAATAAAATGTGTTTAGTTTTTCTGATTAAAGTGGGCTATAACAGCAACTGCACATTGATGTCTTCTTGAAATTACAACAAAGTTATAGTTACCTATCAAGAAGAAGACAGCAATAACCTACTTATATAGCTACTGGTTATCATCTCTAGCATTTAGAACCATTTGTATGATTATATTTAAACATCAGATATTTTGTAAATAGGAATAATGGAAGTTGCTGTCTCATTTAATATTGATGCATGATTTAATATCTTTAAGGTATGTATCCGTAAATGTATTGGATATTTACCATAATAACATATATCAATGATATAGGTAAGAATCACCACTGTAATATGTAGGGATATATTTTATATTAAAAAATTAAGTATTATAACAAATTAACATTACATTATATTATTAATTAATTAATAATAATAATAATAATAATAATTATACATTTATAATGTGAAATATATTTGAAATATATTTTTTATATTTATTTATGTTAAAATGATATAAAGCACACTCAGCTTCACTTACATAATTCAGCGTCTGCCACAAACATACAGGAAACACAAGCAGATCAATGCCAGGTGACTCCATGAATCAAAATAACTGACTAAAGTCTTGATTGTTGGTCCTAATGTGAATATTTGTCTCCAAACTTTGCTCTTTTTATACTACATCTTCAGCAGATATCAGCAGTGCTGTTGCTCCAAAGATTTCCCGTTATCTCTGCAGCCACAGAAATGCACTCTCCAGGATTCAAGTTTCAAAGTAAAGGCATCTTATCTATGCATATGTCACTGACTCAGCCAATATGAAACTAGGCACTGGATCCATATCCATGATCTCTCTATACTGCTTACATACTGTGTATGTAATGTGATAATTTGTGATATGAATATACTTGGATCCTTTTAATAACTAGTTTATATGAGATGCATTACTGCAAAGAGTACCGAAGAACTGAATCGTGAAAATGGATTAGCTAAATATGGATTATTTGCTGTAGAAATGAGTTTCCAAGGAAGTGACCTCATTGCCATATACTCATGATACATATTTATAAAAAAAAAAAAACACACAAGACGTTCATTTAATTCAGAGGTGCCCAAAAGGTAGATCCCCAGATGTTGTAGCACTACAACTCCAATGATGCTTTGCATGCTTTTAGAATGACAAATCATCATGGAAATTGTAGTTTTAAAACATCTGGGGATCTACTTTTTGGGCACCGCTGATCGAACGCATTAGAAAATAAAAATAAAAATTTTCCCTCCATTTGTTAATTTTTTATTGCTTGTTCTGTAAACCAAATGGTTGGAAAATGCTCCTATATACTTAATATTAATATTATGAATATATTTTGCATGACATTGACAGGCCCATTTTCACAGCCTTTGGGGTCTATCTGAGTCATTTTCTGAATATTTCTCACATTTCCCCACCCACACATTGATCTCTTCTTTTCACTTGATATATAAACCAAATGTCATGAAAATTCACCTCTCAATTATTGAATACTATATGCCTTGCCTAATATTTATATTGTTTGGTTCATTTTCGCACCCATTTTGGTTATTATTTATTCTCAAATATTTCACATGGACAACTATTGAACTACCTAAACTAAATTTTATTTTGAGATAAAGTGATTTGACCAAACTGAAATTTTTCACAGGGTACATGTCTAATGACAGGTGATGTTTTTTTTTTAGTTTTCTACCATTCCGTTTTGCTGTGCTTGTGCCCACAGCAACCTCAATTTCTTTTTTTTTAGATAATAGAAGTAGAATTTGTTATGGTCTTCAGTTGCTGTAGCCCATCCATATCAAAGTGGGGAAACGTGTGGTAATATATATTCTTAGGCCTAGCACTGATGTAATGACTGATTATTTTGTTTTTTTGTTGCCTTTATATCAGCTTGAACCAGTCTGGACTTTTTCCCCCAACAACTCTTAATTAATGAAAAAAGGGTCCAGCACACTTCTTCATTTTCAGTGATTAGCACTCTAGTTTTTGGGGGGTAACAGCACACAAGAAAAATGGGCACAGTTTTGGCCACTGCAGGGATCTTTCTCAAATTATAAGGGAATCATTCCAACAGTTGATACAACTGGCTCCAGAAAGACCAGTGTATGAGTCAGAGCATTGTCTTTTTTGTGTGTTTTACCCAATAAACTGGAGTGCAAATTATTGAAATATGAAGAGGTGTGCTGGACACTTTTTTTTTTATATGAAGAGGTGTTTATGGAATATTTTTGTAATGTTGACACTTGTTTGGTTTTTGTGATACCTGGACTAATTTGAACTCTCCACTGTTGCACCCTTCAATTTTTACTTTAAAAACTCTCATTAATGACGTACTTTCCCCCACAGACATGTCACTCACGGGATGTTATTTTATTTTTTTGCACAGTTCTTTGTAAACTATATCAAGAGATTGTTGTGTGTGAAAATTTCAGGTCACTCCTTGTATGATCAAACCAACATCAATTCTGGCACCAACATTTATGTTGTGATCAAATTGGCTTACATTTCTTCCCCATCTTGATGTTAACCACTGGATCATGTCTGCATGCTTTTAAACATTGATTTCCAGCCAGATGATTGGCTAATTAGATATTTGCATTAACAAGCAGGTGTACAGGTGTACCTACTAAAGTGCCTTCTGATTGTTCTTTTATCTTTAACAAGCTTCACCTTTTATAGAGGTTCTCCTTCCTCCCATATAATGAAGGTGACGTGCAAACTGCTCATTTGATGTTGAATATCCAGCTACTTTTACACTGCAACAAAACCTAAGGAGCTGTGCTTCTTTGTCAGATTTCTATTAACATTCATATTGAACATAAAATATGTGCACAGCAGGACCTGACCTGAGCTATGTGAAGAACTGGGATGTAGTGATCTGGCTGTTCAGAGTGAGCAAGCTGCTTTCCTATGTACCAGTGAATGAGAATGTTGGGCATTGAGAGGAAAACCATGCGTGGGCTGATCTAATGCTGACAATTAAAGTAATTGCAGTAACGCGTTTAATATGGGGAAATATTGTGTGTTACTCGTGTACTGTACCTGGTATCCCTCTCTCTCCCTCTGCGGGAAAAAGGGGCGAGTATTTTTTTCTGATAATTATTTATTTATCGATAAAGAGTTGCAGCATGCAATGAATCTTATAAATAAATCATGTGCATTAATACTGCACGTAAAGTGAAATTAGCGCTAGAAAAAATGTCAGTGAGGAAAACGAATCTAGAGACTAAACATTGCATATCCGTTTCCATTATACAATAAAGGAAACGATAGCTTGATCAGAATTCTCAGTTCTTTCCTTCTAGCGTCTCGTTTCTAGGCGATAGCACACTTGTCGGTTTGTATCCTAATCGGTTTTGTGATGACCGGTCGCCTCCTCCCCCCCACCACCACCAGCTGTTCCCCCAAGTTCACTCTCCAGTCTGCACACTGGCCATCTAGCTCTCACAACCTGTGCTTGACAACCTTCCTCAGCAACAGCATCAGCACCAGCATCCGCCCAGAACACACAGTTCTATACATGGAATGTCTGCAAAACAATTAGTTCTCCTTCATCTCTTGCTGGGGAAAACACATACAAAGCCCCAGCTGGCAGCCAGGACATAGTGTGCAAGTTTTAGGGCAAGGTAGCCATTCCCCCTCCAGCTGGATCACTTTAAAACATGCTGTGGCATCTCTGTATCCACTAGTCAGCATGCAGCAGCTCTCATTTCCCCAGTGAAAGTGATGGTCCCCAGAGAGAGCATCTCTCAGTCCAGTCCCCTGGGGGTAGCTGAAGGTACCCAGACAGGAGTTGAAGTGAGCCTGGCTGCTCCACACGACGGTCAGTGTAGGTAGGTAGCTGCTCCTGGCTAGGATTCTTGCACTGGTGGTGGCGGTGTTACTACTGGGAGCTGTGAAGGAGGAGGCGCCATTGACAGAAGGATTGTCAGGGGTGTGTGTGTGTGAAGGGAGGGGAAAAGACCCTGATCCTCGAAGGAAAACAAATAGAGAAGAGAAGAAGAGGCTCCTGGCGGAGAGCACGCTGGATACACGCTATGCTTCACTTTCACTGCTCTCCCCTGTCCTGTGCCCACCTGCCGTTGGCATGCCGCCCAACTAAATGATACAGCGCTGCCCCTGGCCGCTGTCTGTCTCGCCCCCCGGAGAGAGGATACACCGTGCCCTCCCGTGTGCGCTCTGCCTGTGATTTTGCCTCCGTGTGGCCCTCCCTGCCCGGGGGAGCCGGTCCTCCCTGGGATGAGAGCGGAGTAGGCGGGCGGACCAGCTCCATCGCCCCTGCAGTCAGTCAGTCGGTCGGTCCGGGCATGAAGAGGCTGAAGAGGCAGTGGAGGAGCCCGGTGCGAGCTCTCCGCGCTGCTGCTGAAGGTGCGGGAGCCGCTGCCGCAGCTGCTGCTACTGTCGGTGGTGCTGCGCCCGGTGGCTCCTGCCCCAGACCTGCCGCTCACATGCTGCCTCCGCAGTGCCTACTGCTGGTGCTGGGCTTGGGACTGGGACCTGGTTTCGTTTGTGGATCCAGGGGGACCACCATAGAACAGCCAAGCAACGGCACCTCGCTGTCCATCATGGGCTTGATGCCCCTCAGCGAGACGGTGGCCAAAGGGAGTATCGGCAGGGGCATCCTGCCAGCCGTGCAACTGGCCATCGATCAGATCCGCAATGAATCCCTGCTGCAGCCTTACTTCCTGGACCTGCGGCTCTATGACACAGCGGTAAGAGGGTCACCCTGGGCATTTTGCTACCTGTGGTTGGGGTAATAAAGCTTCATACAGGTTGGGCTGCTAGATGGTGCCCAGGACTAGGGGGTCAATGTATGTTGGAAGATATGTGTTAAGTATGTATTGGGTTGGGTGGTGTATGTGGGGAGATGTATGTTGGGGGGGTCAATGTATGTGGGGAGATGTATGTTGGGGGGCTGTATTAGGGGAGATGTGTGTTGGGGGGCTGTATGTGGGGAGATGTGTGTTG
>OW240915.1:161128524-161173532 GCA_933207985.1 Pelobates cultripes | reverse complement strand
TAGGTTTGGACTAATTTTGGACCACTCCAAAAAAAAAATTTCAGACGGAACAATATGGCAGAACTAAATGTTATCCCCGTCTAATATTCTGCTCCATGTAGATCAGGGATAGGCAACCTTCGGCACTCCAAATGTTGTGGACTACATCCCCCATAATGCTCTTACACACATAATGCTGGCAAAGCATCATGGGAGATGTAGTTCAAAACATCTGCAGTGCCGAAGGTTGCCTATGCCTGATGTAGATTGTAAATGTGTTTCACCAAGGCCCTTGTTATCTACTTGTTGTATTTTCTTGATTTGTCTTACTATTGTAACACATGTGTGATATTTACACACTTTATAAGTAATCAGAATGCTAATACAAATTAATAAATGTGATTCCAGATGCTTCAGTTATTGAAGTTTGCATTTTTACATTCATTTCAAAAAGAAGATTTTATTCTTTCTAATTATCTTGCAAAGTATGTCTTACTTTAACAAAATAAATATCTGTAGCATCTTGTAATTTCTTGCTTCACTGGTTATGTGAACCCTGACCCCCTCTTGGACTATCTGCAATCTGGCACTAAAATACATGATATATACTTTTTTAAAGAACCCAATATAATGCAAAAGTGCATTTACCAAAGTCTAGTCATATGTATTATCCTAATATAATAATATGGATTGCATATTCTGGAACATTCTCTAAATGCACATTATGAATGTCTTTGGTGTCTTGAATTGTGTCTATTTGAATAGAGATTTTGTACAATAAACACAGTAATCATGTTCATTTTTCTGCTGGTTAGCCTTAGTTAGTGTCCACTCTGCATTAATTATGTTGTCCTGAAACCTAGTCCCTACAGGTGTAATACTATAGCATGCATGCATTATATTTGTGCTTATTTGCACTAATAAATGAAGTGTATCTAAAGCTAAACATTTTCAAACACATTTGCATTTTGGTTCAAGACACAATGTATTTAATATAATTACAGTCCTGTGTGATTTAAAATTAATTTCATATTGTCTAATTCCCATATAATTATTACCCAAAATGTGTTGTACTATTATTTTATGACTTATTCATGTTCTACATGATGATCCTTCTGTCTTCTGGATTAGAAGGTTGAGTAAAAGGACCATCACTGTGATTTGAGTGAGTGGACCATCACCCTCGTTCAAAATTCGCATGTAGATCATCCCACATATTAAACACCTGAAAGTCTTGTCAGAGGTACACCACAATAAAAGAAAGGTGAAGCCTTTCTACTAAAACCAGTTTGTTTGTTTATTTATTTGCTCAGGCTTATCATCATGCAGGGGAGGGCTGGCATCCTTAGGCCAGGGGGGCAAATCCAGTCAAGTGGCCCATTGCACCAGGAGAGGAGAACAAAACCACCTTTCCCATGTGATTGAAGGGGGGAGGGGCAGTCATCTAAACAGACACACTCACTGACAGACAGACACACACACACATTGCTGATTTGACACACACAAACAAACACACACTCACTGACAGGTGCGCACACACATACACACACACTGTTACAGGCATACTGACTCACACAGAGGCATACTGGCTGGCACACACAGACAAACTGGCATACACAGCAACATACTTGCACACACAGACACATACCTTCACACAAACAGACATACCGACACACACAGACATACTGACTCACACATACAGACATAGTGACACACACACACATACTCATACACACACACACAGACACACACTTTACACTGTTAAAGCCAGTAGACAGGGGCTGAGTAAGGGGACAGGGCTGTAGTAGGGGGGTAGGGGCTGTAGTGGGGGTATGAGCTGTAATTAGGGGGTTAGGAAATGTAATATGGGGATAGGGGGTGAAGTAGATTGATGGCTAAAGTTTGGGAAAGGGGCTGTGGTGTGGGTGATATGGGTTGCAATTGGGGGAGAGGAGCTATAGTGGGGATGTTATGGGGGATGTGGGGGGCATGGGGCTGAGGAAGGAGGACAAAAGCTGAGGGGGGACAGGAGCTGAGAGGGGGGCAGGAGCTTAGAGGGGGCAGGAGCTGAGAGGGGGTCAGGAGCTGAGAGAGGGGATGTCAGTATATTTATACTGGCAGACTTTTTGTGTTAAGACAGAAATCAAAAGTATATACTGTAAGTAACCATCAGAACAGATGTGACTCAATTTTGTAACAGAATACAAAAAAGACAGACACATTTTTTTCTCTCTGTACTCTAGTCACTCAGGCCTGAGCTAAGGAATGCGACTAATGTAAACATTGGCAGAGATAAGACTTGATGTCTGCAGCAAGCGGGGTTGAATATGACAACCCAGAGACATATTTATTACAAATGACAGATAACACTAAGTAATTCATTTTACTTTTTAAATATTAGGGATCTGATACAAAATTTCATTGTATTAAGAGGGTGAAACTAAGGCTAAGACTGTTAAAATCTAATTTAATGGCACAAAAATAGAGGCTCTGTCTGGCAAAAATTAACCAAAAGCCTTTGAAGACTGACAGGTCTGACGAATAGCTATCATAAAGATAGCCCAGATGAAGTCAAATGCATCACGAAATTTAGTTAACCCAGTATACAAAATGGTAAATGGACCCCCTGACGAGAATTCTCTGTGATGTAATTGCGCCATCTACTGACCAAAATCTAGATGATAGTCTGTAGGGAAGACATGCCCACCTTACTCTATTGGTCACTATCAACTAGTGATGTATAGAGAACTTCTTTAAAATTTAAGGACAAAGAAAAGAAAGACACTCTGAGGAGGGACTCACGTCTAACATCTGAGGGCTAACATCTAAGATTTGACATCTGGAGCCAAAGCTAAACACACCTAATTCTTTGTATCTTTTCCAATTCTTTAAAATTCAGAACTCTGAAATTTTTCTATTTTCACACAAATTTCTGTACTCATATCTGCAATCACCATTATCAGGATACATCTCCAAGCCTGAAAAAGAGAAATTTGACCAAGAGCTGGTAATTAAATTAATTGATTTTACTAAAAGGCAAAATACACTTGGATAAAAGCTGGTGATTCCAACATTAAGGTGTCGTGATTTGTTAATAATATATAGAATTCATAATTCAATTCCTACAGGAGGACCAATGAACTCTATATCACTTTTAACTTTAAAAATAGAATACCAGGCAATTATCCAGACATATTAGCTCACGTAATTTAGAAATAATAAATCTTAATTAGGAAAGTTAAGATTCTGCAAACGTAAGGTCTGGTTAGAATTATTCTTATTGGATGGATAGAGGAATGGTCAAATGATCTGGTATGAGAAATATTGTACTTGTAAAAATTGCAATATAAAAGGATATCTGCCTATGAGAATTTAAGCCAGCAGGGAATGAGTAAATTCAGTGTGATTTGACTGTCAGCCAAAGTTTTTATTGCTTTACGCTGTGCTGCTGTGAGATGCTGTGTTCTGTGTTAAGGAATGTTTAGCAAGTTTATTTCAAAGTGAAGTGTCCTGTCGTTAATCTTGTTGAAAACTGCATAAATGTCGATATAACTGTTGCTATTTAGCTGTCTGTAAACTGTGTTAAACAACTGCCATATTGTATACATATGTTATACCTAAATATTCACTGATTATTGTCATGCATGTTACATATTATTATTATTATTATTAATAATTATTATTTTTACAATAAATTATATTTCTGTAATTAGTTTGTGATTATTGTGTGTAATAATAATCCTCTTATAAAACACACTCCAGGATCTATGAGAATAAAAACTAGTGGATAATTCTCAGCTTTAAATCATTAATCAGGGAAACAGTGCCATTATATAAATTTTTGATATAATAAAAAAATCGGAAAATACATTTTTGATCATTTTTATAAGAACATTATTTTTTATATTTATCACCCCATAAATATCCTCACATGGAACATGAGCTAAGAGAGGGGAACAGGAGCTGAGAGGGTGGACAGGAGATGAGAGGGGTGATAGGAGATGAGAGGGGGGGGCAGGGGCTGAGTAAGGCGGACAGGGGCAGAGGAAGGGGGACAGGTGCTGTGGAAGGGGACAGGGCTGAGGAAAGGGAGAGGGCTGAGGAAAGGGACAGGGGAAAGTGGACAGGGCTGAGCAAGGAGACAGAGGCTGAGCAAAGGGACAGGGGCTGAGCAAAGGGAAAGGGGCTGAGGAAGGGGGACAGGGCTGATGAAAGGGACAGAGCTGAGCAAGGGTACAGGGGCTGAGCAATGGGACAGGGTCTGAGCAAAGGGAAAGGGGCTGAGGAAGGGGGACAGGGCTGATGAAAGGGACAGAGCTGAGCAAGGGTACAGTGGCTGAGCAAGGGTACAGGGGCTGAGCAAAAGGACAGGGGCTGAGCAAGGGGGATGGAGCTAAGTGGCTAAGGAAGGGGCACAGGGGCTGAGGAAGGGGATAAAAAAACAAAAAAACACTAAAGTGTATTTCCCCCTCCCTGAATCTTATCTTAGGCCAGGAAGGGGTGGGCAGGAGTTAGGAGTAAGGAGCCAGCAGCTAGCAGGAGCAGCAGCCAGCAGTCAGTGGAGTCAGATGGCTTCTCCTGATGATGTCAGAAAGAGGGGACGTGACTTCCTCTTCTCTTCTCCCAGACTCCCCAATGGACATCATCAGGAGAGGTCGGCCAAATCCACTGGCTGCAGGCTGCAGGGAGAGAGGTAAGTTGAAAGGGATTCAGATTTTTCCTTTTTTTGCTGGATGCAGATGGCCTGGATTTAGTGCGGCCTGGGGGGCAATTGCCCCCTGCCACCATTCCAACCTGCCCCTGTCATCATGTGATGTGTATCAGTTGTAGTGGTAAAGAATTTACGCACCAGCAACTATTGTCTTCTCTCAGGAACTCAGGGGTGGGGTGAACACAAGGTATCTGTTGTATTAGTGTCTTGCTAGGTGTATGTTTTTTTTGGGGGGGGGGTTTGGGGGAGGGTTGTTTTTTATCTAGTATTTATACCCTGAATAAAATGTGTTTAGTTTTTCTGATTAAAGTGGGCTATAACAGCAACTGCACATTGATGTCTTCTTGAAATTACAACAAAGTTATAGTTACCTATCAAGAAGAAGACAGCAATAACCTACTTATATAGCTACTGGTTATCATCTCTAGCATTTAGAACCATTTGTATGATTATATTTAAACATCAGATATTTTGTAAATAGGAATAATGGAAGTTGCTGTCTCATTTAATATTGATGCATGATTTAATATCTTTAAGGTATGTATCCGTAAATGTATTGGATATTTACCATAATAACATATATCAATGATATAGGTAAGAATCACCACTGTAATATGTAGGGATATATTTTATATTAAAAAATTAAGTATTATAACAAATTAACATTACATTATATTATTAATTAATTAATAATAATAATAATAATAATAATTATACATTTATAATGTGAAATATATTTGAAATATATTTTTTATATTTATTTATGTTAAAATGATATAAAGCACACTCAGCTTCACTTACATAATTCAGCGTCTGCCACAAACATACAGGAAACACAAGCAGATCAATGCCAGGTGACTCCATGAATCAAAATAACTGACTAAAGTCTTGATTGTTGGTCCTAATGTGAATATTTGTCTCCAAACTTTGCTCTTTTTATACTACATCTTCAGCAGATATCAGCAGTGCTGTTGCTCCAAAGATTTCCCGTTATCTCTGCAGCCACAGAAATGCACTCTCCAGGATTCAAGTTTCAAAGTAAAGGCATCTTATCTATGCATATGTCACTGACTCAGCCAATATGAAACTAGGCACTGGATCCATATCCATGATCTCTCTATACTGCTTACATACTGTGTATGTAATGTGATAATTTGTGATATGAATATACTTGGATCCTTTTAATAACTAGTTTATATGAGATGCATTACTGCAAAGAGTACCGAAGAACTGAATCGTGAAAATGGATTAGCTAAATATGGATTATTTGCTGTAGAAATGAGTTTCCAAGGAAGTGACCTCATTGCCATATACTCATGATACATATTTATAAAAAAAAAAAAACACACAAGACGTTCATTTAATTCAGAGGTGCCCAAAAGGTAGATCCCCAGATGTTGTAGCACTACAACTCCAATGATGCTTTGCATGCTTTTAGAATGACAAATCATCATGGAAATTGTAGTTTTAAAACATCTGGGGATCTACTTTTTGGGCACCGCTGATCGAACGCATTAGAAAATAAAAATAAAAATTTTCCCTCCATTTGTTAATTTTTTATTGCTTGTTCTGTAAACCAAATGGTTGGAAAATGCTCCTATATACTTAATATTAATATTATGAATATATTTTGCATGACATTGACAGGCCCATTTTCACAGCCTTTGGGGTCTATCTGAGTCATTTTCTGAATATTTCTCACATTTCCCCACCCACACATTGATCTCTTCTTTTCACTTGATATATAAACCAAATGTCAGGAAAATTCACCTCTCAAGTATTGAATACTATATGCCTTGCCTAATATTTATATTGTTTGGCTCATTTTCGCACCCATTTTGGTTATTATTTATTCTCAAATATTTCACATGGACAACTATTGAACTACCTAAACTAAATTTTATTTTGAGATAAAGTGATTTGACCAAACTGAAATTTTTCACAGGGTACATGTCTAATGACAGGTGATGTTTTTTTTTTAGTTTTCTACCATTCCGTTTTGCTGTGCTTGTGCCCACAGCAACCTCAATTTTTTTTTTTTTTAGATAATAGAAGTAGAATTTGTTATGGTCTTCAGTTGCTGTAGCCCATCCATATCAAAGTGGGGAAACGTGTGGTAATATATATTCTTAGGCCTAGCACTGATGTAATGACTGATTATTTTGTTTTTTTGTTGCCTTTATATCAGCTTGAACCAGTCTGGACTTTTTCCCCCAACAACTCTTAATTAATGAAAAAAGGGTCCAGCACACTTCTTCATTTTCAGTGATTAGCACTCTAGTTTTTGGGGGGTAACAGCACACAAGAAAAATGGGCACAGTTTTGGCCACTGCAGGGATCTTTCTCAAATAATAAGGGAATCATTCCAACAGTTGATACAACTGGCTCCAGAAAGACCAGTGTATGAGTCAGAGCATTGTCTTTTTTGTGTGTTTTACCCAATAAACTGGAGTGCAAATTATTGAAATATGAAGAGGTGTGCTGGACACTTTTTTTTTTATATGAAGAGGTGTTTATGGAATATTTTTGTAATGTTGACACTTGTTTGGTTTTTGTGATACCTGGACTAATTTGAACTCTCCACTGTTGCACCCTTCAATTTTTACTTTAAAAACTCTCATTAATGACGTACTTTCCCCCACAGACATGTCACTCACGGGATGTTATTTTATTTTTTTGCACAGTTCTTTGTAAACTATATCAAGAGATTGTTGTGTGTGAAAATTTCAGGTCACTCCTTGTATGATCAAACCAACATCAATTCTGGCACCAACATTTATGTTGTGATCAAATTGGCTTACATTTCTTCCCCATCTTGATGTTAACCACTGGATCATGTCTGCATGCTTTTAAACATTGATTTCCAGCCAGATGATTGGCTAATTAGATATTTGCATTAACAAGCAGGTGTACAGGTGTACCTACTAAAGTGCCTTCTGATTGTTCTTTTATCTTTAACAAGCTTCACCTTTTATAGAGGTTCTCCTTCCTCCCATATAATGAAGGTGACGTGCAAACTGCTCATTTGATGTTGAATATCCAGCTACTTTTACACTGCAACAAAACCTAAGGAGCTGTGCTTCTTTGTCAGATTTCTATTAACATTCATATTGAACATAAAATATGTGCACAGCAGGACCTGACCTGAGCTATGTGAAGAACTGGGATGTAGTGATCTGGCTGTTCAGAGTGAGCAAGCTGCTTTCCTATGTACCAGTGAATGAGAATGTTGGGCATTGAGAGGAAAACCATGCGTGGGCTGATCTAATGCTGACAATTAAAGTAATTGCAGTAACGCGTTTAATATGGGGAAATATTGTGTGTTACTCGTGTACTGTACCTGGTATCCCTCTCTCTCCCTCTGCGGGAAAAAGGGGCGAGTATTTTTTTCTGATAATTATTTATTTATCGATAAAGAGTTGCAGCATGCAATGAATCTTATAAATAAATCATGTGCATTAATACTGCACGTAAAGTGAAATTAGCGCTAGAAAAAATGTCAGTGAGGAAAACGAATCTAGAGACTAAACATTGCATATCCGTTTCCATTATACAATAAAGGAAACGATAGCTTGATCAGAATTCTCAGTTCTTTCCTTCTAGCGTCTCGTTTCTAGGCGATAGCACACTTGTCGGTTTGTATCCTAATCGGTTTTGTGATGACCGGTCGCCTCCTCCCCCCCACCACCACCAGCTGTTCTCCCAAGTTCACTCTCCAGTCTGCACACTGGCCATCTAGCTCTCACAACCTGTGCTTGACAACCTTCCTCAGCAACAGCATCAGCACCAGCATCCGCCCAGAACACACAGTTCTATACATGGAATGTCTGCAAAACAATTAGTTCTCCTTCATCTCTTGCTGGGGAAAACACATACAAAGCCCCAGCTGGCAGCCAGGACATAGTGTGCAAGTTTTAGGGCAAGGTAGCCATTCCCCCTCCAGCTGGATCACTTTAAAACATGCTGTGGCATCTCTGTATCCACTAGTCAGCATGCAGCAGCTCTCATTTCCCCAGTGAAAGTGATGGTCCCCAGAGAGAGCATCTCTCAGTCCAGTCCCCTGGGGGTAGCTGAAGGTACCCAGACAGGAGTTGAAGTGAGCCTGGCTGCTCCACACGACGGTCAGTGTAGGTAGGTAGCTGCTCCTGGCTAGGATTCTTGCACTGGTGGTGGCGGTGTTACTACTGGGAGCTGTGAAGGAGGAGGCGCCATTGACAGAAGGA
This sequence comes from Pelobates cultripes, assembly GCA_933207985.1. NCBI lineage: Eukaryota > Metazoa > Chordata > Amphibia > Anura > Pelobatidae > Pelobates > Pelobates cultripes. The sequence goes on along the minus strand of OW240915.1, from coordinate 161,164,619 downwards.
TTGTCAGGGGTGTGTGTGTGTGTGAAGGGAGGGGAAAAGACCCTGATCCTCGAAGGAAAACAAATAGAGAAGAGAAGAAGAGGCTCCTGGCGGAGAGCACGCTGGATACACGCTATGCTTCACTTTCACTGCTCTCCCCTGTCCTGTGCCCACCTGCCGTTGGCATGCCGCCCAACTAAATGATACAGCGCTGCCCCTGGCCGCTGTCTGTCTCGCCCCCCGGAGAGAGGATACACCGTGCCCTCCCGTGTGCGCTCTGCCTGTGATTTTGCCTCCGTGTGGCCCTCCCTGCCCGGGGGAGCCGGTCCTCCCTGGGATGAGAGCGGAGTAGGCGGGCGGACCAGCTCCATCGCCCCTGCAGTCAGTCAGTCGGTCGGTCCGGGCATGAAGAGGCTGAAGAGGCAGTGGAGGAGCCCGGTGCGAGCTCTCCGCGCTGCTGCTGAAGGTGCGGGAGCCGCTGCCGCAGCTGCTGCTACTGTCGGTGGTGCTGCGCCCGGTGGCTCCTGCCCCAGACCTGCCGCTCACATGCTGCCTCCGCAGTGCCTACTGCTGGTGCTGGGCTTGGGACTGGGACCTGGTTTCGTTTGTGGATCCAGGGGGACCACCATAGAACAGCCAAGCAACGGCACCTCGCTGTCCATCATGGGCTTGATGCCCCTCAGCGAGACGGTGGCCAAAGGGAGTATCGGCAGGGGCATCCTGCCAGCCGTGCAACTGGCCATCGATCAGATCCGCAATGAATCCCTGCTGCAGCCTTACTTCCTGGACCTGCGGCTCTATGACACAGCGGTAAGAGGGTCACCCTGGGCATTTTGCTACCTGTGGTTGGGGTAATAAAGCTTCATACAGGTTGGGCTGCTAGATGGTGCCCAGGACTAGGGGGTCAATGTATGTTGGAAGATATGTGTTAAGTATGTATTGGGTTGGGTGGTGTATGTGGGGAGATGTATGTTGGGGGGGTCAATGTATGTGGGGAGATGTATGTTGGGGGGCTGTATTAGGGGAGATGTGTGTTGGGGGGCTGTATGTGGGGAGATGTGTGTTGGGTGGTGTATGTTGTGAGATGTGTGTTGGGTGGTGTATGTGGGAAGATGTATGTTGGGGGCTGTATTAGGGGAGATGTGTGTTGGGTGGTGTATGTGGGGAGATGTGTGTTAAGGGTGTATTAGGGGAGATGTGTGTTGGGTGGTGTATGTGGGGAGATGTATGTTGGGGGGGTCAATGTATGTGGGGAGATGTGTGTCGGTGGGTGTATGTGAGGAGATGTGTGTTGGGGGCTTTATGGTGGAGGAGATCCTTGATAAGCTGATAAAATGTTATTTTTTTCTGTTGCATTTAAGTGCTGGATGGGCATGCTTTGGCTGATTTGTTTTTTGGTGGGGTGCAGCTACAGTAGACAAGGACAGTGATCATGTACAATCTCCCCAGGCACATGCATAGTATGATTGCATGTACATATACTTATTTTTACACGTACACACGTTCACACATGTATAGTGTTTCCACTCGTATGCATCTCTATGCCAACCGTGTCTTTTTATTGAAATGATTCCATGGATTCATTATAACATAGCAACAAGGCACCACTGCTTTTCTGAGTGGGAGTAAGTACAGTGATGGAGAGAATGCAGAGAATGCAGCACATCATCTTTGTACCAGTTAAGCATCAGGATGCTGCATAGGTGCATGCTCACCTTTATTGACAGAATCTGCATGACAAGCACTTGCATCGGTCTGCTGTCTGCTAGGAGTTAATTTGATGGCTTTATAAACAATACACAACGTTTACACGTCACTTGTGTTCTATAATATTTTTAAAGATATGTTTGCAATCCCCCATCCCCATTTATCCAGCACATCCTTATAGCTTTATTTCAGCTGGCTGAGCAACAGATGCACTTAAAATGTCTCTCAAATACAGCTTTAGGAAGCAGTTTTCTACTAGCATTCATTTGAATAAAGAATTACTGGAAGCTTTGTGATATAAGTATATCTTTTATTTGCTTTAGTGGAGATGAAAAATAGAACCACAGGGTCAGGTTAACACTGGCTTCCCACTGCAGGTTCCATTCTGCACATAAGTAAATTAGACCTTCTAGGTGACATTATCTCATGAATACTGATTAGGATGGCTGAGACTGAGCCCCAGCACTCTTACCATGCATTATTATTTGTTAATGTCATAAATTATATGTTATGGGTTTTCAGATTGTTTCATAGTATACAATAATACACAATACAGCATGGCTAGTATTTCTTATTTTTATCAGCATATAACCATCATTGGTTTACTGGGAGTGCCAACATCCTAAGCTTTGGCTAGGTCTGACTATTACTACAGATGTTGCAGAACATACAGCTATATATATATATTGTAATGTTGAAACCATTTTAACAGTAAGTGTCTAGATACAGTCCAAAAAAGGGTACATAATGTTTAATTCCTTTACTGCTCCTTGATGCATGATCTTGAGGAATTGTTGAAGGCAATATTTAAGATTACAGAAATAAAATGTGCATATAACTTTAATTTTTGTTCCTTGTATTCTGAATGTATATCCATGTAAAAGCTATATGCCAGAACATTTAGATCATTTAGAGGTTGTACATTAGAATGCACTATAATGCATTACTGCACTGCACTGCTATAGCTACTACTATAAGGTGTAAGCTTACTTTAAAACTTTAGTGATCAGATGTGGGGCTTATTCTGTCTTTATCAGACTCTTGTTTGAATTTGTCAAGAAAGATATTGGCACTGTCTGGTGATGCTCCATTACAATCATATGAGGGTCATTTTGAAGAACATGTTCAGTCCTAGTGTTTTAATTGAGGATCTATTAATGAAAGAGTTGGTTCTAAAGAATTAGAAGCACATTTGCAGAATGTAGGCCAAAACAGTTAAGCTGTAAATAAATAAATACATAAAATAATCAATCTCTATCTCCTCCAATTCTGAGATTATTTTTTTCTGACTCAGCTATTTTGGCCTACATTTGGCAAGTTGTTTATCATGTCCCTATAACTCACTATTTAACAAATAGGCTTCTTTAGATCAATTTGTTGTTTATGGATTTATTATGATTAAAATTATATTGAGATGGCCATGAAGATGAGAAAGCACTAAAATAATTATTTGATTGCAAGAATTCTTTGTACAAAACATGAGGATGAGGGTAAATTCAATTGTTTTGAAACCATGGTAACCTGGGTACCATACTTATAAAATACCTATAATGACAATATTTATATTGTTGCTGCTTTTGTATATTTTTTCTTCTGTAGCCAAAACATTCTTGTCATGATCAGAAAGAACTATAATATGACTACACTGTTGATTGCACAAATGCCTGAAGATGGCAGTCAATTCTTGTTGAGCAGCTTTATGCTATTTCTAAGGCAACATCTTTAAAAAAAAGAGAGCAAAATGCTGTTGAATTGCATTCACTTTGTAATTAGGATTTTTAAAATCTAACACAGAATCCAGTTACATGCATATATCTGCATTGTACACAACGTTAGCGAAAAGGTTCAACTATTTAACTTACTGTAGGAATCAATGAATGCATTGCATAATAATTCATTATAATCGGTTTGTTTCAATGTTTGGAATCATCTCATGCATACACAATGTTGCAATTACTGTGAATCTCAATTTGTTACAAGGCATGTAACTTTATAATAACCAATGCGCATATTACATTTGCACTAAAAATCAATCTCTTGCTGAATGAATCTACCAATGTGGTATACTGCTGACTGATGAGATGAAGAAAATAATTCTGCATGTGATGTTATTGATTTAATGGTACTTATAATATTAATTTAAATATACGTTATGTGCAGTGACTTAGAATATAGAATATAGAAGATTCATGCATGATATAACAATTATGCCAGTAGAGGCAAATTAAGATAATTCCAAAATAGCACCATATCTGGTGCAAATTATTTATGCCTTTATTTTTGTTTTGTATTTTTTGACAGTTTTCTTCTATATATATATATATATATATATATATATATATATATATATATATATATATATATATATATATATATATTGCATTGGTTTTAATGATAATTAGAATATGTTTACCAAAAATATGAATCCACTGCACTAGATCAATTTTACAAAATTTAAATATATACACATGCAGATATATATCTATTTACACAGTATATAAAACAATATTTGGGTGTGTTGGAGAAAGTCTATAACACTACCCAATGAAAGTAGGTAAGTTTAGTTAATTGACATATTATAATCATTATATACCACCATTAAAATGCTAAATGGGTAGATTTTAAAACATACAGATTGCATTCCTGTCTTGGTTACCAATTAGAATAAAAATATAATAGGAGAGTGAAAGATAATTTTCTACATCAATATTTAAAATCATTGTGCTTATTAATTAATTAGTACAATGATGGATGAGGCCATAGCCATGTACTAATTCTTTAAACTAGGCAATCTTTGTTGTTTTAAGTTAGAGTTTATTTAAGAGCATCAATTACAGCAAGATTTAACACCTGTCCCTCATTGACTACTTCTACATGTAGCCAGCAATTAGGAAAATGGTTTCCATGAATAGAATTGAATTTGAGGGATTATTATGTACCCTTTACGTGCTACGTGGTATATCATGCCATGGAAGAAAGTGGTTTGTCTTGGTTTCCTTCATCAGTTGCGTTTATCATGTTATTTGTCAAGAAGTAAATATTTATGGTTTGGAATGTAATTACTGCAAATAACTTTTAATGCAAATACATTTAATGTGTGTGTATATATATATATATATATATATATATACACACACACACACACACACACACACATATATATATATATATATATATATATATATATATAGCTAGAGAGAGAGAGAGAGAGAGAAATCCACCAAGGAAGGCTGCTCTCCAGGTTTAAAACAAAAATTTATTGATACAGTTTAAAAATAACGACCAATGTTTCGGTCCCCGCTCGGGACCGTCTTCAGAGTCAAAAATACAAGAGAGAGAAAGAGAGAGAAAGAGAGAGAATTTTTTTAATTATTATTATTATTTTATTCTGCAGTGACTTCACTCAAAGTCTTTGATTACTTTCTAGTTTGCACACCAGGAATTGTTTAATATGACCAATTAGCTGAAACTATCTTAAGCTATACGTGTGTCACTCTTCTGTCTATCATTAGAATAGGTATGTGTCATGTAATACAGAATTGTTCAAGCTCATAGGTCACTCTACAAACTCCTATTTAAAGCCATTAATCCTATTAGTACGTTTATCTGTTCAAAACTCATCATGGGACACTATAACAATGAAGTAAACCCAAGGAAAGAGTAACAAGGAAGATAGAAAAAAATTAGAGAAAATTTATTGATACTTACCGTAATTTTCTTTTCCTGGCTATTATTCATGGCAGCATTTAACATATGGGTTTAGCTCCTCCCTCCAACCCTCAGGACAGGAAACACAATCAATTAAACAATTAAGCCTACCTTCCCCTAGTATATTAGGTACCCCAGTATCCCCCATACCTCAGTCTAGTAACAAGACAAATAAACCAAGAGAGGGTGGGAGACCAAATGCTGCCATGAATAATAGCCAGGAAAAGAAAATTACGGTAAGTATCAATAAATTTTCTCTATTCCTGGCTAATCATGGCAGCATTTAACATATGGGATTACCAAAGCAATAACCACTCAGGGAGGGTAAGTCATGCTACAAAAACTGTTTAATATCCACTTAAGGCTTATAAGAGTTCAGGACCGATAGGCCAAACTCTGAATCAGAACGAGATGAGATATCCACTCTGTAGTGGTGTACAAAGGTTTTTAAAGATGACCAATTGGCAGCTTTACAGATGCTCTCTGCAGGAACTCCTGACTCTGCAGCCCATGAAGTAGCAATGGACCTTGTGGAATGTGCCTTGATGTCCTTGGGAACAGGAACCTGTTTAGCTCTGTAGGCTTTAGAAATAGCCTGAACCGTCCAAGAACGAAGGGTTGCGACAGAGGCAGCTTCACCTTTACGAGAACCCCAAGGTATCACAAACAATTGGGTAGACTTCCTCCAATCAGCTGAGCGTGAAATATATGTGGAAAGACACCTCCTAGGGCTAGGAGGACAGGAAAAGACTGAGGTATGGGGGATACTGGGGTACCTAATATACTAGGGGAAGGTAGGCTTAATTGTTTAATTGATTGTGTTTCCTGTCCTGAGGGTTGGAGGGAGGAGCTAAACCCATATGTTAAATGCTGCCATGATTAGCCAGGAAAATTTATTTAACTTAATTTTCTCTTTTAAACAAGCCTGTATATTATGGTCTCCCTTGTAATTTAAATGTACACCAATTTTAACAAAACTGATTTAGGACATCTACAAGATTATTCAATATGTGTACTTTGGTGCTAATGCTGCACAGACACTTTGGTGGTTTCCTTATGTCCTTTAAGGTATGTTTGGCCTTCAAAGGGACAATGTAGCCTCTGTAACCATTTCATCTAATTGCATTTGTTAAAGTGCCTGTAGTCCCATGGCACTCTCCCTCCATTCAGTGTCACACCATTTTTAAGTAGCTTGACACTCAAGTAGTTTTCCCTGGCCTTCCATAATCTCACCATGCTAAATGTGTGTATTAGGCAGAGATTACACACTTCCTTCTATCCATACCAATTTATACCAGCAATGGGCTGAACGAGGTCAGCCAACACTGTTAGCCAATCACAGCCAACCTTTGCTGCTCAGCTTAAGGCTTTCTTATTAGTCCAAGCAGCACATAGGGAATGGTCAGGAGGACTCTCATTTAGCATTAAAACATTAGAATGATTTAAAGTCGCATTGTCACGCCATACTTACCTTTGCTCAACTTCTTCTCTTCCTCTTTCCTACTCGGTCTTTCTTTTTTTAATTTTCCATCTATTTCTAACTAAAAACATAAGACAAAGTAGAGCATGCACAGGTGTACAGCAGTGTACTCTCATCAATGACATCGGCTTCTGGTGCTGAAGTGCCAGGAGCTGAAGAAGACCTGCCAGATGGCAGAACACGAGAGGGATAGGTTCATGTCATCAAAACTCATCTTTCCCTGCACCCCCTCTCCTCAACCACAAGACCCACAGTGGTAATATCACTGTTGGGGGTCTTTGCAAATTTAGCAAATTACCAAGATGTGACATTGTCACTTTAATGCAAAATGGAAGGACTTTGACAGAAAACTCCAGATACTATAACTGCATAAATGAGATGAAGAAGTTATGTGCAGTGTCCCTTTAAGTATAAAATGAATTCAAGGGTATTTATCAGTTTAATTGACTTTTTATAGACTGATGGCGATAGCTGGATTAACTATAAGGCCCAGGTGGTATAGACACTATGAAAAATGCTTGATCTAGCTTAGCCCCATGAATCATACCTATATTAAGCTATATACACATCATTTAACTTCCTTTAAACTGGGGAAAGTGGTTTCTAATTTAATTTAGGCCACTTCACCAGTAAGAGTCCCTGGGCAAGAAAATTCATGATATATACTCACCTAGCTCAAATCCTCATACACTGTAAGCTGTTTGAGCAAGACCTTCTTCACCTGTAAATAACCCATTTCTGTAAGTGTAATGCACTTCAAAATATGTTGTTGTTTTAAAAATGTTAATAATTAGGCTGAACTTGATGGACACATGTCTCTTTTCAGCATTTGTAACTATGTAAATAATAATTAATATAGATAATTACTATACCTATGTTACCTATAACAGTTTATACCTATGAGGGGGGATAAACTGTGAATCTGCCTAAGGCCATGTGGATTTTAAATCCTTCTCTACAGATGTGTGATTTCAGCTTAACAACTATATTTAATACATGTGGCATGTTTACTCACATATAGAGACATTTGGTCATTTTACAGGCACTTTAGAAATCATTGATCTCACAAATACAAGCACATTCTCAAGAGCAGGGACTTAAACCAGTTTGATTATAATATAGGGTGTTTCAAAAATCCTCTTCTTACTTAAATGCAAATTATTCTGAACCTGTCAGAAATGTTCCAAGACAATGGATTCTTTGTCTTTTGCTAATACTACATGCCCATGTTTTTTAAATATATATATATATATATGTATATATATATATACACACACACATACACACACACATACAATGTCTTATAAATCTGCATAATTAATTATTTTTAACCTTGCAAAAACAAACATTTAATAACTGCTAAATCTACATATCTACTTAGCATAAATACAAAATCTTTAGACCTAATTTAGCACAGTCAGTCCCACAGCAATGTCTATTGATCTGAACCAGCACTATTTCAACAGATGGGTGTTTTACGTATTGATGGAATTATGATTAACTTTTACCTTGCCCTATTTTATAAGTATTATAAAGAAATGCCATTCTTTAATTTCATACTATAACACTTGTATTAATATTACAATGTTTAATTTTATGTACTATTGTACTCCCTTTTGTTAAGCTGTAAGAACTTGTTTTTGCATAATTTTACTAAAGGATTGATGTGGAGTCAAAAATGCATACATTTGCAGGAAATATAAGTGTTCCTTTTCTTAATAATTTTTTGTTAGTTAGGAGAAGTGGTCATATTTTTACGATTATGGGGGTCAGCAGTATCAAAACTTTGGGTATCAAAGCATTTGTGTCTCTGAATACATTTGCCATTCACATTTTAGAATTTGCATGCTAGGCATGGTTTACCAGTTTTAGTAATGTCATGTATTACTTCCAGGTAGTGTTACAAATATTAATTAATGTACAAAACAAACCTGTGTTTTTTTTTTTGTTTTTTTTTAAAGACAGGTCTCAAAATACTAGACTAGTGCAAAAAATACTTTGGGCTGATTCTTCCAAATCAAATTCCTTTTAATCCACACCTTTATCTATTAATTTGTTTGGCATTTACCTGTGTAGTTTTTTTAAATGAATGAGACTTCACAGGTAAATCTTGTATGGATCAATTTATTTGGGTGAGGATTAAAAGGAATTTGATTAAAATGAACCAGTTCAAATGAATTTTTGCTCAAGTTTACCAGATACAGTAAGCCAATAGCACACAGTGAGACAGGAAATATGTTACTGAACAAAAGGTAGATTAGAGACATGCTGTTAGCTTCTCATGTTGCAAATATTTTCCAAATTCATATATTTTGATGGCATACTATGCCAGCTTCTCCCCTAAATGATAAGTGGTTCCTATATTAGCCGATTAAATGTAATTCCCTTCTTCAGATCAATGAAATGTTTGGTGACGCCAAAATAGTTTTATTACATGCTCTCTAGAATTGACAGTACGTAATTAAAAAAAAAAAAAAATCTTGACTTCCATCTTTCTAAATAACAATTAATGCATTTGGAATTGCACCAAAGAGAAACAGCACAGTCACTATATGTTGAACGACCAGAGCACGGACTACTCTAACCACAGCCAGTATCAGTCTTATTGTGAATCTGCTAAAGATATTCTGGCCAAAAATTAGTTATTTTAATGGTGTATCAATAAATATGCATTACTATAAGGAATAGACCATGTCTTTCTTTGTAGTTTTAAAAATTAAAGCAAGGGCACAGATTGGGGCATCCACATAGGCATTAGATATACAGGAATGTTCTGTACACATTGTTGTGCAGGGATAACAAATAATACCAATAATAATGTAATATTACAAAAAAAAATTTTTACATAATGTATTCATCCTTTACAGAAATATTGAGTGGTTAAATAATGCGGTATTCATTATCTGATCATAAGTAAAACAGTGTTTGGTGACTTAATACATCATGCAAATTATCAGAATGGTTTATTCAGTTTGCTCAGAGAGCCCTCTCTTCCCTTAATTTCTGCAATTGATAGAATGCAACCATGCAGTTTAACATACAAATAAGAAAGTCTCTAATTTCCGGTCCCTCTGCATAAATGTAGATGGGCACAAAGAGACGATAGCAAAGAATTTTAAGGTATATGTGGCCTTATGGGCTAATTTTACTTCTGAACTTCTTTGAGTGACAAAATAAAAGTTATAACATGTACATATAAGCTGTTGGGTGGCTTATGAGTATTAAAATATTGATGACAAGATATAGATGGAAAAAATATCATACTTCCTACTTGGCATGGGAGGGGGGCAGAGATTCTTTCCATCATGCTACTGTTGATAAAGGGACCCTACCATACAGGTATTGATGCACTTCGTTGCAATCCGCAATGAGCTATTTGCAAAGTTTTGATTGGGCATTTCAAGGATTTTCTCAACTACACAAATAACAGGAACTGGATATATATCCTGAGGAAATATATATCCTGGTCCTGAGGAAAGTTCAGAACTTTGAACTGAAACGTCAGATTTTTACCAGCGAACAACCTGAATATAAGTTAAGTTTTACTATTTATCCTACACAAGTCCTTGGAGTGCTATCATTTCCTCATTTGATATATTTTTGCGGACATGCACCTGGCCCCCAACCAATTTTCTACTGGAGTGCAGGCATATATATATCATTATTATTATTACTTTTACCAAGTTACAAATTTTATGGTGATCACAGGTTGAGAATATCAAATATATATTAAAGGTGAAGGGAATCACCAGTGTCTTTACACATTTATATGTATATTTGTGTATTTTTTTTATACATATGTTACCAATTATCTTTGATAAGCAAAAGTTCAGTAAAAACCTTTGGTACACGGTAAAATTCAACTTTTATTTAATAAGCAGTCATGAGTTTATCTTTGTTCTCTGAATAAAGTTTAGTTAGCTTGAAAGATACAAATATCTCATATATGACAGACTACGTTGTCCTGTGTGTATAGGGATTTATAGCAAAATATGTCAAAAGGCAGAGCTTTAATCAGCTTCCACTTGCTATACCTTGCCATTTCCCATTAGCCATCACTTGCAGAGGCTGTTGGAAACAGACATATTCACATTTAATGAGCAATAGAGGACTCATGTCATCACACATGTGAGATGATCTATGGAGGATCTCATTCTTACAGGTTTTGCCATAGACCCCTGATTTGTACAAAATATGACATAATACCCTGTAACTTCCTGTACCAGGAGTTGGAGAATTTAAAATGGCAACATAAAAAGTAGATCATCAGGTAAGTCCAGCTCTCTCATGTGTCTTCCTCTAGAAGCTACTGTGAAGACACACATTTTATGATTGATCAAGTAATAGTGACTTGTTTCCAGACTAACTATGTTATGTGAAGTAATCAATAACTATGTGATTGATTATATTTCAAAACATTGCCCCGAGTTTTTTCTTACTGTTTTTTTGTTTTTTTTTTAAGTGCCATATATCATTTAAAAGAGTAGGCTAAGGAGCCATAAACTATTAAATTAAATGGACACTGTAGGCACCAAACTAACTTTAACTTAATGAAGCTGTTTTGGGATATTTGGATTTACATTCTAAGGGGCTGTTTATGATGCATTCTGTTGTGAAGTGATATAAATTATTTAAGCAAACCATGCATTTGGTATAGAAGCATTTACGTCACTACTACCCAACCTGAAAAAGTAATAGACCACTACCCTGAGAGTGACATGCCATTCAATGTCATTGTTTTCTGTTTATTCCTTTTATACTTTATATACTTAATGTTTATGTTTACCATGAATTATGAGAAAACATTATTTTATTTCTTTACCATAGTGCTGACAACTCAGGGATGTTGCAGAGGTCAGCAACATTTTCAGGAGAACTGAAGCTAGTTTCACATATAGTGATGATCTGGTACAGTAATTGTTGTGTTTTCAGCTGACAATTATTCTCTTACGTATAATATTAATGCAACTAAGGGTTTAATAGATATACCCTCAGTATCCAATTTGAAGTCCAGTACAACCGAATAAAGTCTAAGATATTCTACAATTTTGTATTATTTATATTGGTCTTGTAAAGTGGATGCGTTTTTAATCATTTTATCATTAGCCTATTCCATAAACAGCTGGTTAGTTGTATTATGTTGTCAAACAACATGCTCATACATTCAAGAAAGTTCACCAGCTCAGCCAAATTATTTATTTATTTATTTCCATTTATTTTGCTATTTTATTCTCTGTATTGGACATGAGAAAGCTGTAAAGATGTGGTTTAGTAAATGGAATCCTTTGACTTGACTTCCATAGTAACAACCAATTTGGCAAACCCAAAACAAAGCTCCTGTAGTGCTACTGTAGCTCAAATTGCTAAAAAACGTAATGTTGGCCATGATAGAAAGGTGTCAGAACACATAGTGCATCGCAGATTGCTGTGTATGGAGGCTGCATTGCCACAGACTGGTGAAAGTGCCCATGAGGGAGCCTTTCAACTGCCGAAAGTGCCTCCAATGGGATGTGAGCATCAGAACTGGACCATGGAGCAATGGAGGAAGTTGAGGAATAAATTGGTATTTAATGTGAGGAAAATATTTCCATTAATTTAAACAAACTTTAACAAACTGTAACATTAACATATCTAAAGACAAATTTAAAAACTTGCCCCATGCAAAGCAGCTCAGAAAAACTGTCAGGGTTATTTGAGGAGGAAACTGTGCAGCTGTAAGACAAATTTGCCAAATTCTTAAAAGAAAAATCTACTTTGACTTAAAATGTGCGATTTCCTTGTCAGTTCTGAAAAATTCCCAAACCGTAACTCTAACCCTATCATCAAGCAAAATATGCAAATAGAGAGAGTATAGAATGCATATATTTACATGTGTGTGCATATGTGTGTCTGAGTGTGTTTTGCTCACACCTTTAAGGCATATAATGTGTTAAAACTGTTACTTGTTAAAGTTAAATTATACTCGTCGATTATGTCAAATAGTCTTGTGTAATAAATGTTACATGAATGTATTTGACACTGCTTAGACAGCAGTTTTTTATACACTCGCTGCTCACAATTCAGCACATTCTCAATTCACAGGTGTGTAAATCAACAGAGAATACATTACTGTGCATTTTTGTTGTATTATGCAAATTTGAATTGTTGAAGGTCAAATACCTGAATTTTCAAATATGCATGCTACTTTCGCTTCATATTGTTAATGCTTACATTTTATTTTATTGTGAAACTCACGTGTATTATGATCAAGCACTCATGACAGCAAAAATACAGTATTTTGAAATAATAAAAATGTACTAATTATACAAAATACATATAGATCTGCCAAGGCCACTCCTACTGCAAGACAATTTTTGAGGCCAGCCACCCCCTACATCTCAGTTTATGGGCATTGATCATGTATCCAGATACTGAAGATGTGAGGATCGGACCACAAACCTGCTTAAACATGAGAACGTTTGGATCCACATGTTGGACATTTTGAGCCAAAGGGTCCTTAAGAAAAAGGATTTCCTCCATTACTTATTAGAAGAAATATAGGATGATCTACATCTACTTTGCTATATGGGACTCTATGCTTGATCTGTTTTCCTAAATGTAATATTAAATGTGTTTTGTTATGTTGCTTGATCTATTTTTTACTCTCTGTGCATTGTTTTGTACCTTTGATTGCAGCATTTGAAAAAGAGGTGTCTATTAGCAGTGGTGTATCCTGGTTTTGTGCTGCCCTAGGCAGGACAAAACTCAGACACACACCCCCCCCCCGCGCCACCCCCACCCAACCCTTCCCCCCTGCCCCACCTGCTAAATACACACACACAAACAGTCAGACACACACACACACAGTCAGACACACACACAAACAGTTAGAACACAAACACACACAGTCAGACACACACACAAACACAGTCAGACACACACACACAAACACAGTCAGACACACACACACACGGACAGAGCACACACACACAGTCAGACACACACAAGCACACACAGTCACACACAAACACACACACACAGTCACACACTGCAGCACACAGTCAGACACACACACAGTCAGACACACACACAGTCAGACACACACACGGTCAGACACAAACACAGTCAGACACAAAACACAGTCAGACACAAACACACACACACACAGTCAGACACAAACACACACGACAGTCAGACACACAAACACATAGTCAGACACAAACACACAGTCAGACACACACACAGTCAGACACAAACACACACACAGTCAGACACAAACACACACAGTCACACACACACACAGTCAGACACAAACACACACAGTCAGACACACAGTCAGACACAAACACACACAGTCAGACAGTCAAACACACACACAGTCAGACACACAGTCAGACACACACACACACACAGTCAGACACACACACACACAATCCCTCACATTAACACTTTTTTTTTAAATTTAAACCCCCCCCCCCAGCCTCCTTACCTTTCGGAGTGCTGGGGGGGGTTCCTCTCTCTCCCTGGTGGTCCAGTGGCTGCCGGTCGGGCTGATGGGCTGGCTGCTGGGCAGGTGGCTGGCGAGGGAGCACTTCCTCTGAGTGGTCTGCTCAGTTCCCTCGCGCGCCGCAGAGTGAGGCTGGGAGCCGGGTTGATGACGTCATATTCCAGCTCCCAGCCTCACTCTGCGGCGTGCGAGGGAGCTGAGCAGTCAGCTCAGAGGAAGTGCTCCCTCGCCAGCCGCCCGCCCGACCACCAGCTAGCGCTGCCCAGCATGTCTGTTAGCCGCAAGGCTAACTAGGCATTTGCCCTGGGCATTTGGGGGCGGCATTTTTTGCCGCCCCCTGGAAAATGCCGCCCAAGGCAAATGCCTTGTTTGCCTCGCGACTAATACGTCCCTGTCTATTAGCATGCTGCAGTACAAAAATATCCAGAATATTGCCTAACTACCCTGCATCACAGCTAGACAATCTCAGGCATTCTCACAATGCCAATTCTGAGTTGGAAAAAATTAGATCATTATATATGGATTAAAAAATAGTAAGTGATAAAAATGAATTTTATAATGATTGATAGTAATCTTTTTCCATTTTCTATCTTGTATTAATTAAATAGAGAGCAGGAGTTATTTTAAGTTGAAAAAGGGGGATTTTACAAAAAACTGAAAGAAAAACGTCAGTGGGCAATTAACAATCCACTCACACCTTCCACCCTGAGAAGAACAAAACCTTCCCACATATCCAGTCTGTAGTGTGAGTAACCATGCTTCAGTATGGAAAAAATACAGTGTCCTATAAGCTGTTACCAACTGTGCCTTCAGGGATAGCAGAGATAATCACACTGCAAAACTCCAGGTAGGGTGAATCACTACAATGAAAGTTAAAATTCCATTATTAAACAATAAAACATAAAAACATCTTACTAGCAAAATTAAGAATTTAATGATCATAATAGGGTTAGCAACTTTGCACTTACAACTCAAAGGCAAAATTGAGTATTTCTGTAGAAATAGTGTTCTGACAAATTAAACAGACTGCAGTCTTAATGATGGATATGATGGACCAAACCCAGGATTCATTTCATAAGATGGCCTAAGTACAGGAATATGTAAAATAATGATTTCACCCCAAAAAATATATTCCATTATTTCCTACAAACAGTTAAAAATAATAAATTAAAAACATTTTTTAAAAATGATTATTCCCCCCACACCTCCCCCCCCCAAAAAAAACCCCCCAAAAAACATTCCTTTATTCCTACAAACAGTTAAAAATAAAACTTTTAAAAACTGTAAATGGCTGATTCCAAGCTGGTGTTTAGTGGCAGTGTCTAAAAGAAGGACGCAATACTAACTGTAACCAGTCTCACAGTTATGATTGAAGCAGACTATCTGCCACAAGTTTGTGTGAGAGCCACAGTGTAAGTTGCTAGACAAAAGTTACTTTTTTCCCCTTTTTACTGAACAACACCCCAAAAAAAGGATTCCGTCCCACTCCCACATAGGCACAGCAAGGGTAAAACTATCAATATTACAGCTGGTCAGTCTCCTTCAAAAGCTGCAGTCCAGGTGTCCGGAGGGGTCTCAATATATACAATTAGGTATAGTTGGTAAAAGGCCTGGAGTTGAGTCCAGGTGTGACACTTGCTTTTGGAAGCTGTTGCTGTGAACCCACTAGATGCAGTCAAAGGAGCTCTCAATGTAAGTGAAACGGGTAATCCTTATGCTGCAAAAAAACAAAATCCATCAAAGAGATAGCGGGAGCATTGGGAGTGGCTAAATCAACAGCCTGGTACTTTGCAATGCACTGGTGAGCTCTGCAACACAAAAAGGCCTGGACATCCACAGAAAACAACAGTGGTTGATGATTGTAGGATCTTTTCCATAGTAAACAAGAATGCCTTCACACTCTCCAGGAGGCAGGCATATCATTAACCAAGTCTACCATAAAGAAAGACTTAATGAGAGCAAATACAGAGGGTTCAGCACAAGCTGCAAACCATTCATAAGTCTCAATAATAGAAAGGCTAGATTAGACTTTGCCAAAAAAAATCTAAGAAAAGACAACCTAGTTCTGGAACATCATTCTTTGGACAGATGGAACTAAAATGAACCTATATCAGAATTATGGGAAGGAGAAAGTATGGAGAAGGCTTGGACTCACTCATTATTAGTATTATTATTATTATTATTATTGGTATTTATGAAGCGCCAACAGATTCCGCAGCGCTGTACAATTAGTGGAGAACATACAATGTACACAGACAAATACAAAAGGTAGAGAGGGCCCTGTCTGTAAGGTGAAATCTTGCCATTTAAGCTCTTTTATACAAAGTGCATAGGTAGATAGCCCGTGAGCTTACAATTTGAAGGATACCATGGGGATTTGAGACAAGAGATAGCAGGGGAAATTTGGAAGTGATGGCTAAATAAGGAAACAGAGAGTTACAGCTATTGACAGAATATAGAGGGGATCATGAGTTGTAAAACATGGAGAAGGCAGTCTGATGGCATGGTAATGCATGGCTTCCAATGTCACTGGGTCACTAGTGTTTGTTGATAATGTGACAGAAGACAGAAGCAGCCAGATGAATTCTGAAGTATATAAGGATATATTGTCTGCTCAGATTCAGCCCAAATCAGTAAGGTTATTGGACGGCACTTCACTTTACAGATGGACAATGACCCAAAATATACTGTGAAAGCAATCCACCTGATCTCAGCCTGATTGAGCATGCATTTCACTTGCTGAAGACAAAACTGAAAGCAGAAAGACCCACAAACAAACATAACACAGCTGCAGTAAAGGCCTCGCAGAGCATTACAAAGAGAGAAAACAGAGCGTTCAGTGATGTCCATTCATTCCAGACTTCAAGCAGTCATTGCCTGCAATGGATTCTCGACAACGTATTACAAATTACCATTGTATTAATGATTGTGTTAATTTGTCCAATTACATATGTGCCCCTGAAATAAGGGGACTGTGTATGAAAAATGGTTGCAATTCCTAAACCCATCATGCAATATTTTTTTTTCAACTCGTTGAATTAAAGCTGGAAGTCTGCAATTCAATTGAATCTCAGTTGTTTCATTTCCAATCCATTGTGGTGGCGTACAAAGCCAAAATTATGAAAATTTTATCAGTGTCCAAATAATTCCAGACCTAACTGTATATGCGTAGATTATGTATCAATTTAATGCTGTATACAATATTTTAAATAGGATATATAGGGATGATTTATCAATTCAAATAAGGAGCTGTTGTGGTGCAAAGTGGTAAATAAAGAGCAATTACCCTAATCCTTCCCCATTTATTCTTACAAATAGGTTTATAGTCTTTTGTATCTCAAATGTTCCTCTACAGGTTTTTTTTCAATGTATCTAACTATAAGCATTGTTAATACTGGTAACATTTAAAAAACAGCTTGTATTTCATATTTTTTAAACAACTTCCAACAGTTTTTAAAAGTAAATGGTAAAAGAATTCTAGCTAAACTTATGTTTGTATGTCCATATTGAACCAGTGGAAGGATGGCCTGAGTTTTGGGCTCAGGTTTGGAAATCCTAAGGTCTGAATAGATGTCTCTCAGTTACATTTGCGCACCAAAGATGTCCAGAAACATCAATAGATTTGCTATGTTTCAATTAAATTTTAACAAAGTCTGTCCCACCGGTATATGGAAGTTCTATTGCTTAACCATAATATATAGTGACAGCATTGCATCAGAGGATTGTATCTGCAAATATCGAAATTCAAGAAAGCCCGATTTCCTTTTTTAGTTTCCCTTAAAAGAAAACCTGCCTGAGGATTTTGCTTATTTATTGCAAGCTCATATGTAAACACACATTTAGCAAAATGCATTGCAGACTTATGTTAACATTAGCCTTGAAACAGACAGAGTCTTTGAAAAATGGCTTTAAATGATCTTGTGTTCTAATCAATAATATTGATGAATAATGCAAGATATATCTATTTTTATATTTGTATATGCTTGGTTCACCAATATTAGCAGGAATGTTCTGGGCTATGTAGATCATATATCACTAGCTGGATATTTTTCACAGTTCAGATTGCAAAAGAAATATGAAAATGCCATCCTCTGTAATATTTGATTTGCTTTTATAGTGTACAGTATCATACCCTCATTCAGCTTTATCCAAGTTATGACACGGCATAGGAAGTCAGAGAGAAGTTCAAAATACTAAGCAGTTATGCATAAATGAATATATGTGCGTGGTGTATGCGTGTGTGTGTGTGTGTATCTGGGGAGGCTTACATACTTAATAGTGCCCAAGCAAGACTAATGTGAATGTGTATATGTGTATGTGTGTCGGCGTGTTTTTGTTTTTGTGTGTGTGTTTTAATATATAAATTAATTTGGTGATTATAAAACCTGTTTGTAAAATCTAGGACAGTATGGCTAAGAGGATGAAATAGCTGAGCTAGAGAATTTGTTTGGCTGTTTTGCAGATGACTGCTCATTCAACGCCATTTAATATTGTAATATAGTAATTTTAATTAATTGGCCTAGTAAATTCGTTGTACATAGAAATGGAAAGTGTTTGTGTTTTGTTTTGTATTTCTATTTATTTTTTTGCTTTTTGTTTCTTTTGGGGTTTTTTTGCCTGCCAGTTAAAATCCAGAGCGCACATGGCTGTCTGCAAGCCGTGTTATTCATTTTGGAATTTGCACATTAACTATAAAGGTCTATCTGTTAATTTATCAAACAATTTAAAATTAATATTTCCTTTTGAAATGTGAGCACTGAATAAGAACCAAATATTTCATGCTATAATGAGCTACAATTTTCTTGTTTCTCTATTAAAAATTGAATAAAATCTATCATTACAAGATAGTTCTTCTCTTTTCAAGTCATCTGTATGCACACCACGCATGTTTGAATGTTCCCTTTAGAATAAATGCCCATAGACATACTGACATATGTCCCCTCCAAAGGGAAGAAGCACTATTCATTTTATATGTTACTGTATAATGGTCTTATACACTCAAACTCTGAGGAACACCCACAGAGACAGAACACAGGAGATTGCATGTTCTTTTTTACAAATGTAAATTTCTCACTTGTTTTCACATAAGACTTTTAACCCATACTTTAATAGTGACTTCTGATACAAATCTTCTTTGAATATTTAGCTACTTTGCATTTGCTGAAATATAAATAGCTGCTGCCTAAGTATATACAGGATAATCAAAGCAGCATCATTATGTGTGGAAAAAACACCTAGGCAATAGGTATACATAGTCCCACTTGAAGCTGAAGATTGCTAAGTAAACTAACAGAGCAGTTCTCCAGTAGTTCAGATAAGGACACACATGGATTAAATAAGAATCTTGTTTCACTGATCTTTCCTTTTTAATACAGTTGCATTTCTAAAGGAAATAATTAATTATTATAAACACAAATAATTTTCAAGTGACATACACCATATCTGTATGTAAAGCATAAAAGGAAATGGAGTAATTACTGTATAAAACATCTATCTACTTCAATGTGTAATGGCCAAAGGGTGACTTGCACTAATTTCTCAGCCACGTTGTACAAGAGCTAAAGATTTATTTGACATTTAGCATATATCTATAGGTCATCTTAACACTACCTGCCATGGTTGTGCATTCCCATAGACATAATTATTACTGACATGGTTTAGACTCAGTTAGGCTACAAAAGTAGCCAAGGTGTTACTGCATGTATAGCAAGCTATTATTTAAGTGCCTACTAAATTACTTTTAAAACTACATTGGAATGAACGGAGGAGGGGGGGGGAGAAAGAAGGAAAGGTAGGAAGGAAAAATTAGTTCCCAAGGACACTTGCTAAAGCAGGAGAGAGTTGTGAGGAGAGATGTTGTGAAAATATGGACATATGATCACTCCTGATCCAGGAATTAGCAGGACGTTTATTCGGAGGTGGATTGATAACTATTTTTTATATGTATCTAGTGTGAACTTATTTTATATAATTCTGTACCTTTAATATTACATTACAGTAAAGGTAGCAGAAATGCACTAGTCATGCAAGCTTCACAACAAAGAGTGCAAAACAAAAGGATACATTAATTTCCTTATGAGTTTATAATCTGATTATCAAAGTGCACAAATCCATATATTTAGTAGGGATGCATATTTACATAACTTGTTTTTGTCATTTAGAATATGTTTTTTTTACTGGATGCTTTGAAGACATTTAGGTTTGAGACTTGACCAGTAGGTAATTTAAATATGTTAAACATTATTAGATTACAATTAGGATCAACATCACTACTCCAACAGACACAAGCATACGGCAACACTTACACTTGCAAAAGAAATTGGCAAAAAAGTTCAAACATACACTAACACAATTTCTGTATGATTGAAAATGAGACTGACATAAATGCTTGCCAAAGGGTAAAGAGTCTAAAGAAAATAAAATTAGGAACTAATAATCACACAAACATAGTGTACATCAATACATGTGCAAAGAAACTCATAATTGTTGCCTTGTTTTACTTATCTTCCTTGTCTTAATTTTGTTTGCTTTATTGTCTTTCCCCATGGGCACGCTGGGCAGTTGCCGGGGACCCCACAGGCATGGGGGCCCTACTTTGATCTCCCCTGCCGGGCTATGGAGAGCCGGTCCCATTTTCTTCTGGTGGGACCTCTCAGGCCGGTGGGGAGAACAGAGATCTCCCTCACCGGCTCAAAGGCCCAAAGGATCTCCCTCACTGGCCCAAATGCAATGCTCCACACAGAGCTCAGCTCAGGAAGAGTGAAGATAGCCTGCAGCCAGAGGAGCTGCAGGCTATATAGGTCATGACCACCCGACCACCAGGGCAGTGCCCCCCTCCTTCACAAAAAGTTAAGAAGAAAAGTTGGGGGGGGGTGGGCATGAAGATTTCATTAATAATGCACATTTATTATTAAAAAAAAAATTGCTCCATGCACCCTTCAAAAATTGCTCCATGCAACACACACAAACCACTCACCTCCCACATACAGCACCTCTCACCCCTCGCGTACAGCACCTCTCTCACACACACATGCACATACCACTCCCCCCTCACGTACAGCACCTCTCACATACACACACAACACCTCTCACACACAGAACCCTTTACACACACAGCACCCCTCACACACAGAACCCTTTACACACACAGCACCCTTCACACACACAGCACCCTTCACACTTACATCACCTCTAACTTACAGCACCCCTCACACACACACACACACACACACACAGCCCCTGTCCCACACATCACCCCTCACACACATCACCCCTCACACACACACAGCACCCCTTACGCAAACACATACACTGCACCCCTCACTGCAGTCTGTGTTATTCAGCAGTCTGTGTTTGTGTGTATTCGACAGTCTGTATGTATTCAGCATTAAGTCTGTCTGTGTGTATTCAGCTGCCTGTGTGTATTCAGCAGTCTCTGTGTGTATTCAGCAGTCTCTGTGTGTGTTTGTGTGTGCGTATTCAGCAGACAGTGTATGTATTTAGCAGTCTGTCAGTGTGTACTTAGCAGTCTGTGCGTGTACTCAGCAGTTGGTGTACATGAATTCAGCAGTCTGTGTGTGCATGTGTTCAGCAGTCTTAGACTGTATACAGTGTATTCAGTGTATTGTAGGTATCTATTGCATTTGTTGGAGGTAACAATAAATATAAGCTTAATTTTTATTGATAATTTACATTTTTATTCCTGTTAGTTGTTGTGTAGGCAGGGCCACAGTGCACGGCATTGCCCAGGGGGCCCATAATGCTGTTAAGATGGCACTGTTTATAATCTTATGCTTTTAGCAATGGTACATTTTTAATGTATCAGATCAGCTATAAAAACTACATTATTAGTCAAACTTTCAGCATATTAATGCTTGTTGGTAATAAAAACAGAAGACAACAGAAAAAGGTGCAGAAAAAAAGCAAATAAATAAAAAAATAAAAGACTTAGCAAAGCTTAATGCAACCATTGGCAAAATACAGTACGTGAAATGTCTCTTCCATTATTGGAAGAGGTTAATGCATTGCTATTACAGGCTACGCTTACTAGAACATTAAACATATTTGAGGTGGGTGTAATAAGATTTCCTACTATATAGATGTACGTGTCACACAACATTCTGAAGAAGGAATTGATGCTATATATCTACAGATTTCTTGCAATCTGTTAAATCATAGACAATATTGTTATCATAACTAAAAATGAACAGGAATGACGACAACTGTGATCTCCAAAATGAATGCAAAATTAATTTACTATTTGGTTTCAGTATCTATCTAGTGTCTAAGTTAGTTATTTTATTACCAATTTATATTTGTTTTAAGGATCACACAACCTTTTGACTAAATATCTTGACCCAATTGTATGTTGGATAGACCTTTGGAAACATAACTGATAAAGTATAGGGATGTCATTACAGAGATAATGGTTTGTGCCCTTTCCAATTTAAAATAAAATTCCCAATAAAATAGAAGTGTGAATAATTCTGCTTGTTACTCTCAATCAATCTATTATGCCAGGGGTTCCCAACCCAGTCCTCAAGTATCCGCTACCAGTGCAGGATTTAGGAATTACTCTGGTGTGTCTAAAGTGTTGCTTTTTTCTTTCTAAAAATACCTTAGGGGGTACTTGAGGACTGGGTTGGGAACCACTGTCTCATAGCAGATGTAGTGAGTATTCACCCAGAGTTATAGCAGTAAGCAGTAATGAGGGATTTTTGAATATATTCCAAAGAGTGCTGGGATGTTCATATGCCATGCATGAATGTATAAATATTGCAGTATAAATGCATACACAAATGTGGGTGCATGTTATATGAGTATGTGCAAGTAAAAGAATAAATGCATTGTGGCAAGTGCATGAATGTTATTTTAATTCCACGAATGCACAAATCAATTAATACACTTTGCAAATTCATGTAAAGGGCAATATATTTCGTTTTTTTACATACACTTCTCATTTAGGAATGCTATTAAGTTACTGTTCAACTCTGTTGAGTCCATTTATTTACAATACAATATGGCCATCTCCTTTAAACCTTTTTTACATAAAAAACGAGGTCTCTCTAATTCATATTTAATGCAAGGTGTCCATTCTCCTCCCTATAAACTAAATACAATACATTTAAATGGTTATTAACCTAATTGTCAATTTTTTTGAAATTGAAAGTTAATTTTAAACTAATGGTCAAAATAAACAGACAACATGGCAGATTTTTTTCCATTTTATGTTGCTTAAAATGATGAAATGACATTCCACTGCCTAAATAAAAAAAATAAAACCTAAATAAAAATCACCGTTTAGTAGCTATAACCCAAATGAAAGGGAATATTAAAGGGACAGTCTACGGCCAAAATAAAAAATAAATTAATAAATATCACTGTTTAGTAGATATAACTCCAATGCATTCAATTATGTTTTTTTTTTTCTTGTCAATGGGGATATAATATATATATATATATGTGTTAAAGCCGTTTGGCCTGTATTTGTGGAAAGGGCTGGAATTAAACCACTCCCCTATATAAGGTACATCCCTTACCTGTCTCCACACCGTTCAAGGTCAGCGTCTGAATGCACTTCCGGTTCATCCAGTCGCCATTTTGGAATACTTCTGTGTCCCACGAGGTTTCCATCGCTGAACTGTGTCAAGGAATCCTTCTGCAGATTTCTTTTGGATCAACTTCTGCTTACTATCGCCGTGGATCGCATCCTAGTGACTACTAAACAGTAAGTAGACCTAACCATCACGCCAGGCAACAAGGCCCACGGCATCAACTACGGTTCAGGTCCTCACTTACTGTACGCGTTCGGCTATTTCGGCACTTAAAAATCGCTATATTATATCCGTCCGGGTTCAGCTGTTCGCTTACACAGCATTTTCGTTGCAACGTTCGGTACTTATATGACATATAATTAAAAGCTAAAAATTTTGCATACATGCTTACGTTCGTGCGGTCAAACGCACGAACACGCTATACAAATACATGTTACTGATTCTCCAGGCACTTACTGTTCGGGACTTGCACATCGCACGAACAATACTCACATATACTAACACTGCCGAACCCTGCTAGTCTTATGTTGTCCAGTTCGTACGGTTAAACACACGAACGGACAATTGTTGGGGAATATAATAGTAACATGCTGAGAACTATACTCACGAATGGGTTAACAAACAGGTCCAAGTAACACATATGGGTAGTCACATGGTTAAAGATTCCACACTGCCACCTTCAGGTCGGCAAGGATATTACCATTATTAAAATATCACATTGAGTTCCTGTACACCATACACAATCTCACAGATATACCATACTTCTCCCTAGGAAGGTTATATACATTTACACAAATTGCCTTTACTACTACAAATTCCTACCATTACAAGGCGACATACAGGGTTAAGGAAATCTTACAAATACCATTTCCTGGCCTATACAGGTCAATACGAGCATAACTAAGATAATACAATTGTGTCACTTGTATATATTTTTCATATGGTGCATCTATTTAGTTACAGGTACTACTATTACCTATACGGATTACCAGGTTCAATAACCTATACTACCAGGTATGTACACCTGCTTACAGTAGAACCATTCAAATCCCCCACAGGACAGACAAGTACTGGCAATTAGGGTCATAGGGGCCAAAAGTTAATTCCCCCATTTTCTGCATTTATGCTTAAGATTAGTGGTCCCGCGAGGCCAACACCCCGCTTCAAACTCGGAAGCAAACACCCCTCGGGCCACACATGAGCTAGCCGCCTCGCACGTTGCATAGAGAGGGCCTCACCTGTCACTCCCTTTCCTATTTTCTGGTTACAGTCACCTGAGAGGCCGACATCCCGCCACAACATTCGGTGGCCACAACAATCCCCTCGCGCCAACCATAGATAGAGCCTCTCAAGCCGCTTGGCAACTAGAAGGGCCTCACCTGTCACCAATAAACAATAAGCATAATCGTTTCGCCTCACGGCATAGCTAGTAGCCAGTACTAAACTAATATGTCCAAATAATAAATCTATCTTTCCTTTTATTTAAGTATGTCTCTTGAAGGTGATGAAGAGCTATCTCTTCATGCCACTCCAACTAGGATCGTGACACCCTCTTGTAGAGGACAATTAGATCCTGGACGATCCCACGTATCACCACAGAGTTAAGGAGGCGACAAATTCCTTACCCTGCCACAGCAAGGAAAGCTGAACTATTCAAACTCCTTAATACTACAATCGACAACACAGAAGCAGGGGAAGGCCCCAGCAACACCAGTTCAGGTGACATCCAGGCTATGCTGGCCTCACTCATGACCTCTATGGGTAAGGTCAATGACAGACTGGCTAATCTAGAGGCAGTCACCACAGCCCTCACCAAGGCTGGTCTTCCTGATACTGCTCAACAGGCACCAACTGAACCACGTGCCATGGGTATGGTTATCTCCTCAGATTATCAGGACATTGACCCTGCATACACTATCCCAGCCCACATTAAGAGAGATATCCTGGAAGGCAAAGACGTCAACCTGGCATCCCTACTAATTGCCTCCCAGGATGTGGTGGAGAACAAAACCTATATGTACGACGAAGATTCTGTAGTGATCAGATCAAAAGACGTAAGGTTAAACCGTAAACTGACCATTCCAGAATTTGTGTTAGCCTTTGGTATTTTTAGAGATGTAATTTGTGAAGTATACCCTAATAGAAGGGAAGAATTTGATCGATATATGCACAAGCTGGTGGACCTGGGGAACAAATATGGTGGATCTGCTTTTTATGACTACCATAGGTCTTTTTCCACTAAAGTGTCTGGAGCTATCTCTCAGTATGGTACCCGTATCAACTGGAGCAGACTAGATACAGAGCTGTTCTGTAGACACTTCGCAGGTCTCAAAACACCGGCTTGTGCATCCTGCTCTTCTACCACTCACACTACCAATTTCTGTTCTCACACGGCAGACGACCGTAATCAGTCACCTAGCACAAGCTACGCAGGTAGAACTGAGAAAATCACCAGGGACAAACTGGGTCGTCCTATCATTTTCTTTGGTAAATCACAAGTGTGCAATAATTTCAATGTGGGCACATGTAGCTTTAGTGCATGTAGGTTACTGCATATTTGTTCACATTGTTTCAGGGCACATGCGCATACCATGTGTCCAAATAAAATGTACCCTAAACTGTACCTAACGTCTGTTAACATTTATGTCTTCATAGCACTTTTAACCAATCACCCTTCCAGACATATGGTAAATTTTCTCATTTCTGGATTCTCAGAGGGGTTTCATACAGGCATTATACATATGCCCACAGGCCAACTCGAATGCCCTAATTTACAATCAGCACAACAAAACCCAGCAGCCATAGACACACTCCTAGCCCAAGAGCTGGCAGAAGGGTTCTTGTTCGGGCCTTTCAAAACCCCACCTTTTACGGCATGGCGCACAAATCCCATAGGGATAGTCACGGGGAAAACTTCCCTCAAGCAAAGACTCATCATAGATCTGTCGGCCCCTCATACCTCATCTACACCGAGTCTGAACTCTCTTATTCCCTCCGAAGAGTTTTCCCTACAATATGCCACTATAGACCATGCTATTACAGCCATTATGCAAGCAGGGATCGGAGCATGGCTAAGTAAGACAGACATTACCAATGCCTTTAAACTACTACCTATCCATCCCACACTATGGCACTTACATGGCATGAAATGGGCAGATAACTTACTTACACCTGCTTACAGTAGAACCATTCAAATCCCCCACAGGACAGACAAGTACTGGCAATTAGGGTCATAGGGGCCAAAAGTTAATTCCCCCATTTTCTGCATTTATGCTTAAGATTAGTGGTCCCGCGAGGCCAACACCCCGCTTCAAACTCGGAAGCACACACCCCTCGGGCCACACATGAGCTAGCCGCCTCGCACGTTGCATAGAGAGGGCCTCACCTGTCACTCCCTTTCCTATTTTCTGGTTACAGTCACCTGAGAGGCCGACATCCCGCCACAACATTCGGTTGCCACAACAATCCCCTCGCGCCAACCATAGATAGAGCCTCTCAAGCCGCTTGGCAACTAGAAGGGCCTCACCTGTCACCAATAAACAATAAGCATAATCGTTTC
Organism: Pelobates cultripes; assembly: GCA_933207985.1. Classification (NCBI taxonomy): domain Eukaryota; kingdom Metazoa; phylum Chordata; class Amphibia; order Anura; family Pelobatidae; genus Pelobates; species Pelobates cultripes. The sequence continues at coordinate 161,137,146 of OW240915.1, read as the reverse complement.
GCCTCACGGCATAGCTAGTAGCCAGTACTAAACTAATATGTCCAAATAATAGGTGATGAAGAGCTATCTCTTCATGCCACTCCAACTAGGATCGTGACACCCTCTTGTAGAGGAGACATTGCCAGTCCAGCATCAATTAGATCCTGGACGATCCCACATATCACCACAGAGTTAAGGAGGCGACAAATTCCTTACCCTGCCACAGCAAGGAAAGCTTAACTATTCAAACTCCTTAATACTACAATCGACAACACAGAAGCAGGGGAAGGCCCCAGCAACACCAGTTCAGGTGACATCCAGGCTATGCTGGCCTCACTCATGACCTCTATGGGTAAGGTCAATGACAGACTGGCTAATCTAGAGGCAGTCACCACAGCCTTCACCAAGGCTGGTCTTCCTGATACTGCTCAACAGGCACCAACCGAACCACGTGCCATGGGTATGGTTATCTCCTCAGATTATCAGGACATTGACCCTGCATACACTATCCCAGCCCACATTAAGAGAGATATCCTGGAAGGCAAAGACGTCAACCTGGCATCCCTACTAATTGCCTCCCAGGATGTGGTGGAGAACAAAACCTATATGTACGACGAAGATTCTGTAGTGATCAGATCAAAAGACGTAAGGTTAAACCGTAAACTGACCATTCCAGAATTTGTGTTAGCCTTTGGTATTTTTAGAGATGTAATTTGTGAAGTATACCCTAATAGAAGGGAAGAATTTGATCGATATATGCACAAGCTGGTGGACCTGGGGAACAAATATGGTGGATCTGCTTTTTATGACTACCATAGGTCTTTTTCCACTAAAGTGTCTGGAGCTATCTCTCAGTATGGTACCCGTATCAACTGGAGCAGACTAGATACAGAGCTGTTCTGTAGACACTTCGCAGGTCTCAAAACACCGGCTTGTGCATCCTGCTCTTCTACCACTCACACTACCAATTTCTGTTCTCACACGGCAGACGACCGTAATCAGTCACCTAGCACAAGCTACGCAGGTAGAACTGAGAAAATCACCAGGGACAAACTGGGTCGTCCTATCATTTTCTTTGGTAAATCACAAGTGTGCAATAATTTCAATGTGGGCACATGTAGCTTTAGTGCATGTAGGTTACTGCATATTTGTTCACATTGTTTCAGGGCACATGCGCATACCATGTGTCCAAATAAAATGTACCCTAAACTGTACCTAACGTCTGTTAACATTTATGTCTTCATAGCACTTTTAACCAATCACCCTTCCAGACATATGGTAAATTTTCTCATTTCTGGATTCTCAGAGGGGTTTCATACAGGCATTATACATATGCCCACAGGCCAACTCGAATGCCCTAATTTACAATCAGCACAACAAAACCAAGCAGCCATAGACACACTCCTAGCCCAAAAGCTGGCAGAAGGGTTCTTGTTCGGGCCTTTCAAAACCCCACCTTTTACGGCATGGCGCACAAATCCCATAGGGATAGTCACGGGGAAAACTTCCCTCAAGCAAAGACTCATCATAGATCTGTCGGCCCCTCGTACCTCATCTACACCGAGTCTGAACTCTCTTATTCCCTCCGAAGAGTTTTCCCTACAATATGCCACTATAGACCATGCTATTACAGCCATTATGCAAGCAGGGATCGGAGCATGGCTAAGTAAGACAGACATTACCAATGCCTTTAAACTACTACCTATCCATCCCACACTATGGCACTTACATGGCATGAAATGGGCAGATAACTTACTTTTTCTCCCGCTTAACCTTTGGGTCTAAAAGTAGCCCCAAAATCTATGACACTTTTGCGGAAACACTGTGCTGGTTGTTACTTAATGTGTCTAGATGCCCCATAGTCATCCATTATCTGGATGATTTCTTACTGATTGAAGCAAACTCCCTTCCCCCCAGGAGTCTCAAAGCAATTATTAGTTTGTTTGACCACCTTGGAGTCCCGGTATCCAACAAGAAAACCGAAGGCCCAGATACAATTATTACATTCCTAGATATACAACTAGACTCTGCCTCCATGCAAGCTAGTTTACCACAAGACAAAATCACAAACATACTTAACAGCATTAACCATTACATTTTGCTGGGTAATTGCAACCGCAAGGAACTACAATCACTCATAGGTTCTTTGAACTTTGCCATGCGCATCATTCCTCAAGGGCGGGCTTTCATATCCAGACTTCGCTGTCTTTTTCCACATTTCAAACACGACAACTATAGACTATGCTTGGATGAGCATGCCACGGCAGACTTATATATGTGGAAAGAATTCTTGACCACCTGGAATGGTAAAAGCTTGTTCCTACCAGAGTTGACTGACACGTCTCCAACAATATGGTCAGACACGGCGTCTACCACAGGTTTCGCAGCAATCTTAGGAAACAAATGGCTTTGGGGTAAGTGGCCTGCAGAAGTCTATGACTTAGAAGGCTTTTTTACAACCTCAGCTCTTTTTGAGATTTATCCCATTAGAACGCTGCTGCCGTGGCATGGGGACATTCATGGTCAGGCTTATCAGTCCGTTGTCCCTAACAATTATGAGATTTCTCAGGAAGCTCACGTGGTTAGCAGCACGTCACAATTTTTACTTGGTCTGCTTTTATATACCAGGCATTTCTAACATAGCAGCTGACAGTCAGTCTCGTTTCAACTTTCAGGCTTTTCAGCAAGCACTCCCGTCAGCAGCAATTACAGCCACAGCCGCCCCAGCAGCTAACCATGGACTAGAAATAAGTATGCAACATAGCAGGGTTCTGTCCAAACTGGCACTATCAACCAACACTCACAAAGCATACAACAGAGCCTTCACACTCTTCACAAGATTCCTATCCAACCACGACATAACGCATCCTTTCGTCATGACATCCATTATAGCCTTCGCTTCTTTTTGCCACCTTACATTACACTTATCTTACAACACAATCAAATTATACCTGACCGGCATTCAACATCATATGCTCACTCTACAACCCAATACACAGAGTTTCATGTAATCTTATCAGGTAAAGAATATACTTAGAGGTATTCAGAAATCCATCCCTCCACCGCTTCCACAGAGATTACCTATAGATAACAACCTTTTCCAGTTATTATCCGACCTGTTAGACTCCAAACCTTTTCACTCTACTACCAACGCAGTCATCAAAACGGCCATGTACATAGCTTTCTACGGGTTCCTCAGGCCAAGGGAATTCACTACTATCACCGCCACTCAAAAAGACAGATGTCTGCTACGCACCCACATACGAAAACACATGGATCACTACATACTGGCATTACCTCAGTCAAAAACAAGCCAACACGCACCTCCTGTGGAGATCACCTATTTTCCTACACACACCAAATAGTGTCCAGTAACAACACTGGATTCCTACCTTTCACTTACCTCATCAATACCATCGCTACACCTATTTTCACTCAAAGGCTCTGTACTCACTACTGCGACTTTCATGCAATACATCAGATCTCTGTTAACCAGGCTAGGTCTTAACCCTTCACTATACTCAGGTCACTCCTTCCGCATAGGGGTGGCTTCCACAGCTTCCAGCACAAACATACCGGTGCATATCATGAAGTCATTAGGGCGGTGGAAGTCATCCGCCTACACAACCTATATACCGAAACCTACACAAGAATTAAGAAAGGCTTTTAAAGAAATGTCTGGATAATTGTATAAATTGTTGACTGTATTAAATCTTCGATTATTCAATTTTTGCCCTCTTTATTTACAGGCCTACGTATCGTCGATATTGGCACACTACAACCGACTTTGCTCATTTATACTATCTTACGTTCTCACTTGAACCTACTCCATATACGGCTAAATTGGCCTTTACACAAGTGTTAAGGCCGTTTGGCCTGTATTTGTGGAAAGGGCTGGAATTAAACCACTCCCCTATATAAGGTACATCCCTTACCTGTCTCCACACCGTTCAAGGTCAGCGTCTGAATGTCCCACCCACTCCTCTTTTACAACACTTTCCTCTTTCAATTCTATCTTACTTTATTTCTTCTTGGCGGGCCCTCTTTATTTACAGGCCTACCGTATCATCGGTATCGGCACACCACAACTGACTTTGCTCATTTATACTATCTTACGTTCTCACTTGAACCTACTCCATATACGGCTAAATTGGCCTTTACACAAATATATATATATATATATATATATATATATAAAACAGCTTGCAAAAGCAGCATGTTGCTTACCTTATGGCTTTGCAAGCCCTCACCTTCTAACCTCGACCAGACTTGGCTGTCCAATCACAGACTTCCCAATGCAGCTCAATGAGAGGTCACTTCAAGGACGGTGCCCTAGTCTGTTGATTTCGTCTTTAGATTAGTTCCACTGAGCTAATCACCCAGTAAGTTACAGGACTTGTTTGACTGACAGCAAGGGGTATGTAACAGGGTTGATTTAGAAAAGTGACAGTTTCTATTCAAATATGCACGTTTTGTAAAATGAAAAAAAGAGTACACATTCTTCACACACAAAGCACATCAGCAAGCAGAAGTGTTTTAGGGATTCCCTTTAAGTTAACTTTCAATTCACTTTCTTATAGTTCTCTCTCTCTCTCTCTCTCACATGAAGGGCTGGTCAGCCCCAGGACCTGACATGATTCACAACTACTGGATAAAGAAGTTAACAGCGCTGCATTAATGCCTAGCAGCACAAATGAACCAGCTACTAGAAACAGGCTCCCACCCTGACTGGGTAACACAAGGCAGAACGATACTGGTCATGAAGGACCCTCACAAGGGAACAGCATCATCCAACTACCAACCAATAACCTGCCTCCCCACAACATGGCAACTCCTGTCAGGCATCATAGAATCCAAGATCCAAGGGCAGATCAGTCAATATATGAACAATACTCAAAAGGGGATTGGAAACAACACCAGCGAATCAAAACACCAACTACTGGTAGACCAAGTAGTCACAAGGGATTCTAAGACCAGACAGACCAATCTGTGTACAGGCTGGATTGACTACAAGAAAGTCTATGACACAATGCCACACACATGAATACTGGAATGCTTGGCTCTCTAGAAGGTCAGTTAGATAATAAGAGCCTTCATCAAGAACTCGATGGGCAAGTGGAAAAGAACTCTAGAAGCCAATTCAAGGACAATAACTCAAGTGAACATTAAATGTAGCATATACCAAGGTGATGCGCTATCCCCAATGCTGTTCTGCATAGGCCTCAACCCCCTTAGCCAGATCATCAAGAAGAGTGGATACGGATACAGGTTCAAGAGTGGAGCTACCATCAGCCACCTACTCTACATGGACGATATCATTGTCATGAGGGTGATATACATTGCTAAGCACACCATCATACACATTTAGGCATTTTAACACATTTGAATGCAGGGGTGGATGGTAAAGAGTGACATAATTTGAGTGCTTTTAAAAATTGCAGTGGGTGTTGAGTCTGTGTCGTTCCTATATATTTTTAGGACTTGACTTATGTATGTGTTTTATATGTTAGTCACATTGTGCCCCGATATGGTGAACCGCCATTTTACCTATCAAAACTGCTTCTCCGACGCTGGCCTCTGTGTCCACGCCCATTTTTATGACACAACATTTACTGTCACAAGCAGCAGTTATACATGATGTCACAAGCAGCAGTTATACACATTTAGACTACCCCATCATGTTTTGGGGGTATAGTTACTGCAAAAACAACCTCAGCACATTCTGGTTCTGTCCTTGATCCAATAGCATGTGTATACAGTTTTGAATTACTTTTTACTGACCATTCTGTATTCTGGTACCCCTGACCTGGCTTTTTCTTTCGTTTATCTGATTTCTGGTATCCCTTGAGTCTGCCTAGTCTTGACTTTTCTCTCATTCTGTTTTACGTGAAGTATGGCCACCTTTAAGGACCAGTAACACACCTAATTCCTGAGAATATACTCGGCGCACTTGAAATATATATACTTATCCGTGAGATAATATATCCTAATGTCTTGTTTTTTAAAGATTTGTCTCTTACACATCGGATATTGTATATTGATGTTACAGTGGATGAGTAAAATCCTTTTTTAGATGCCTGAGCATCAAAAGATGTAGCCCTTTAATTACACACTCAAACTGACCATATGTATAATTTGCCTATTCTTGGATTATCTACACTGTTATTTAAGATTCAGGTTCAAAACAAGCTAAATTAATTGCAACTTTTTTTATCTCTTGCAAATAAAATGGGAACAATTACAACTGTGAATAGTTTGTGAACTTGTGTTATATAAATTATAAAATTAAGAAATTAAGAAATGTTTAAATGTAACTTTTTTTAAGATACAAAGCCTAATAACTCTCTTCCTTTTCTGCTTTTGAAAATGTGTAGTTTTCTGTTTTCTCAGCAAGAGTTTAAGAATTCATAATTAGAGTCATTAGCAATGTCCACAGGAGGTATTCAGGGTTGTGTAAAATTAATCTTAAAAAACAGTCTGTGCCAGGAGCAATGATCTATCTATCTATCTATCTATCTGTCTATCTATCTATCTATCTATCATATTGATAGATATGTCTACCATAACTTTTGCACCATTACGCATTGTTTATATTCCCTTTACTCAATGTTTTATTATTGACCCATCCAGAAAGTGTGTGTTAGGCAAAGAGCAGGAGTATCTGTGTGATTCCTTTCAATATAATATTGAATGATGAGCGTGGGGAAAATGGATGCAGTAAGAAAAGATGAAAGAGGGGAGTTTACTCTAGGCATGGCATGAAAGGAAAGAAATACAGAGGAGATAAATAAATATTTCAGATAATTAGGTAGAAAAAAAAAGTCAAAAAAAAAAGAACATGTTACACAAGAGCATAATGCGTATCTTAATCCTAATAGACATAATCAACTGAACATTTGAGTAATCAAAGATCCAATAGCCAAAAGGCACACTGTGTTTATCATTAACAGACTATTTGAATGATAGGCTTCTTTAGACTGAGGTGATTTCTGGGTGTAGTTGAGTTAGAGTTCGTAATTCATTTCTGTTATTATATATCAACTACTGGCAGGTTTCCTATTTGGTGGGAGGAACCATTTTTGCACTAGAAAATATATATAAATATATACAGGGGAAGGGGCTGTCCACCCCGGGTGCCACTCCTTACAGGGGTGCCACCTACCCTCATAGTGAGAGCGGCGGCAGGGCAACAGGAGGAGGAATGCAGAGGCTGACCAAGGGCTCCGCCCTCACGGTGTTCTGAGCAGAAGCGCTTTGACACTCTGTGCGGGCGGAGCCATGGCAGGAGGGTCTGGAGTCCGGATCAGCAGGGAGCATCGAGCAGGTGAAGGAGCAGGGTGAGTGATTTGTAATATTGTTTTATTTTAAGCGTTTTTTTTTTTTTTGTGCAGCAGTTCTTGTAGAGGGACAGCGGTCTTGTAGAGGGGGGTGAGCAGGGGTCTGTTGGGTGGCAGGGGTTTTTGTGAATGGGGTGAAGTAGGTTTGTAGGGAAGACAGGGGTCTTGTAGAGGGGGTGAGCAGGTTTTTTGTAGAGAGGGGGCAGGGTTTTTTGTGAGTGGGGTACAGGGGATTTATAGGAGGCAGGGGTCTTGGAGAGGGGGGCAGAGATTTTTTGAATGGGGCGCAGGAGGTTTGTAGAAGGGTGCAGGGTTTTTTTTAAAGAGGGGTGCAGGTTTTTTTTTAAACAGGGGTTCAGGGTTTTTGTAGATGGGGCAGGGGATTTGCAATAGAAGACTGGGCAGGGGCTTTGTAGAAGGAGGGGGTTTGTAGAAAGGGGGGTTTGTAGCAGGGTGACTGGGCATGGGGTTTTGTAGAGGGGAGCAGGGGGTTTGTAAAAGGGAGACTAGGTAGGGTTTTGTAGAAGACCATTAATAAAAAAACTATTTTGTTAGCCCAAAATTAAGAAATCAATATTTTAAACATAAAATAGAACAACTTTGATATTTTAGAAGTGACTTCTGAGGAGAACAACACACTTGTGATTTTCATGCCTCACTGTGCTATGGAACTCTGTGAAGTTAATGGCTTTATAGTGCATGCAGCTCCCACAATACAGCAGGTGGTGTGAGGGCATGCTATGACATCACAGTAGTATTTCCTCTTTTCCATGATCCCAATTTCCAAATGTTTAAAATTATCTCTTTGTGTGTACCGTCTTGGTCCATATAGAGACAATGAGACATTGTCTGTGTCCCAAAGAAATAAGAAACTATTTGCAACAAATTGCCATAAGAAGGTAAACTACTGTTGACGGATTGCATACAAGGGCACTAAAGTAGAGTACCATCGTCTAAACGTTTGGTTGTAGAGCAATGAGGGAGTAATGAGATAGGCACCTCATGGTGACCCTACCAGTCAGTTTGAATTGCTTGATCAATCTGACTAAGGTTAAAGATATTAACACATATTATCACATAAATACAGTCACAAGTTGCATTTCATGACAATACTGTCACGAGACAGTAAAATAAACTTTGCTGCTAACGTGTGCTCACATCAGGGTGTCTTATACATGTGTACCGAGCCTGCCTGTAATAGACATTTCAGCTTTAATGAAGTGTGGACAACATAATACTCTGAAATTTCATTCAAAAAAACTCATATTAGTGAACACTTAAACATTGATGTAAGTATACTTTACAG
>OW240915.1:160998264-161128424 GCA_933207985.1 Pelobates cultripes | reverse complement strand
AAGCATTTCTCACACTCAGAACAAAAATATTTTCTTTTAACATTCTCTCCACTTTGAACGAAATGACGTTTGGGAAGAGATTAACATAATTAAACACAGGCAGTAAAAATGCAGTTTTTAGCCATACCCTGTAACTTTAAAACTACACATCCCATCTTCATAATTACATATTTGGAATCAGCACACTTAAAACATAAACATAACCAAAAATCAGCCAAATCCATCCAGGGGTTAAAAGTTAGCTGGAGGTCCCTTTATGACCGACCGCAAGCACATTTTCCTACCCAAAACAGTTCCATAGATTTGGGCTGTGAGGTCGGTCTATTTCAGGCTGAAAAAAAGACTAAGTCCCATCGCCGAATGGGACTTAGTCTCTGCAGCTGAAATAATTTCCCATTTACTGAACCAAGTGGGAAATAGCAAGGCAGGCACAAAGGGTTTGCACAGGTCTGGGGACACAGGGGACACCGTCTTAAAGGGGCCGTGTCCCCAACAAGTCTGGGGACACGGCCTTAAAGGGGCAGTGTCCCAATCTTCCTGATGTCCCAAAAAAGGTGTTTAAGGGCCAGCACCAGTCACATAAAGAGTCCATAAGCCCCAATATGCCCACCGACAGTCTTAAAGGGCCATACACACCAAATAAAAGTGCATACATTTTCACAATCTCCCAGGGCCATAGTCATGCGGGAGGAGGCTGGCAAAGAGGCTTCTCCACAACCCAGGGAAACAGGGCAATTTGCCATTTAAAGGGCCCGTTACAAATAGCAGTTGTAACAAGGTGTCAATCCATATCTGCCAAGTGACCCGATGTAGGGGGACCAGTCCCTATTCTGCTCTGTGTCAGTGTGTACCAGGGAACCTTAGGACAGGTGTCAATCCATATCTGCCAGTTGACCCTATGTGGGGACCAGTCTCTATTCTCTTTTTTGTGTCCGGTATTGCATCAGGGGCTCTACCAGGGACAGGTGTCAATCCATATATCCAAGGTGTCAATATGTCATATGTCAGGGTGTAATCCATATTCATTGTGATTTAGGAATTTTAGGTGATTTCTGCCCTTTATGGATTAAAACCAGACTCTGCATCAACTGTGTAATTTTCCATGGGAGTTTTACCATGGATCCCCCTCCGGCATGCCACAGTCCAGGTGTTAGTCCCCTTGAAACAACTTTTCCATCCCTATTGTAGCCAGAAAGAGTCCCTGTGTGTTTTAAAATTCGCCTCCCCATTGAAGTCAATGGCGTTTCGGGCGGTTCGCCGGTTCGCGAACATTTGCGGAAGTTCGCGTTCGCCGTTCGCGAACCGAAAATTTCGGGTTCGCGACATCACTACTCTCAATCAATCTATTATGCCAGGGGTTCCCAACCCAGTCCTCAAGTATCCGCTACCAGTGCAGGATTTAGGAATTACTCTGGTGTGTCTAAAGTGTTGTTTTTTTCTTTCTAAAAATACCTTAGGGGGTACTTGAGGACTGGGTTGGGAACCACTGTCTCATAGCAGATGTAGTGAGTATTCACCCAGAGTTATAGCAGTAAGCAGTAATGAGGGATTTTTGAATATATTCCAAAGAGTGCTGGGATGTTCATATGCCATGCATGAATGTATAAATATTGCAGTATAAATGCATACACAAATGTGGGTGCATGTTATATGAGTATGTGCAAGTAAAAGAATTGTGCAAGTGCATGAATGTTATTTTAATTCCACGAATGCACAAATCAATTAATACACTTTTCAAATTCATGTAAAGGGCAATATATTTCGTTTTTTTACATACACTTCTCATTTAGGAATGCTATTAAGTTACTGTTCAACTCTGTTGAGTCCATTTATTTACAATACAATATGGCCATCTCCTTTAAACCTTTTTTACATAAAAAACTAGGTCTCTCTAATTCATATTTAATGCAAGGTGTCCATTCTCCTCCCTATAAACTAAATACAATACATTTAAATGGTTATTAACCTAATTGTCAATTTTTTTGAAATTCAAAGTTAATTTTAAACTAATGGTCAAAATAAACAGACAACATGGCAGATTTTTTTCCATTTTATGTTGCTTAAAATGATGAAATGACATTCCAATGCCTAAATAAAAAAAATAAAACCTAAATAAAAATCACCGTTTAGTAGCTATAACCCAAATGAAAGGGAATATTAAAGGGACAGTCTACGGCCAAAATAAAAAATAAATTAATAAATATCACTGTTTAGTAGATATAACTCCAATGCATTCAATTATGTTTTTTTTTTTCTTGTCAATGGGGATATAATATATATATATATATATATGTGTTAAAACCGTTTGGCCTGTATTTGTGGAAAGGGCTGGAATTAAACCACTCCCCTATATAAGGTACATCCCTTACCTGTCTCCACACCGTTCAAGGTCAGCGTCTGAATGCACTTCCGGTTCATCCAGTCGCCATTTTGGAATACTTCTGTCCCACGAGGTTTCCATCGCTGAACTGGAATCCTTCTGCAGATTTCTTTTGGATCAACTTCTGCTTACTATCGCCGTGGATCGCATCCTAGTGACTACTAAACAGTAAGTAGACCTAACCATCACGCCAGGCAACAAGGCCCACGGCATCAAATACGGTTCAGGTCCTCACTTACTGTACGCGTTCGGCTATTTCGGCACTTAAAAATCGCTATATTATATCCGTCCGGGTTCAGCTGTTCGCTTACACAGCATTTTCGTTGCAACGTTCGGTACTTATATGACATATAATTAAAAGCTAAAAATTTTGCATACATGCTTACGTTCGTGCGGTCAAACGCACGAACACGCTATACAAATACATGTTACTGATTCTCCAGGCACTTACTGTTCGGGACTTGCACATCGCACGAACAATACTCACATATACTAACACTGCCGAACCCTGCTAGTCTTATGTTGTCCAGTTCGTACGGTTAAACACACGAACGGACAATTGTTGGGGAATATAATAGTAACATGCTGAGAACTATACTCACGAATGGGTTAACAAACAGGTCCAAGTAACACATATGGGTAGTCACATGGTTAAAGATTCCACACTGCCACCTTCAGGTCGGCAAGGATATTACCATTATTAAAATATCACATTGAGTTCCTGTACACCATACACAATCTCACAGATATACCATACTTCTCCCTAGGAAGGTTATATACATTTACACAAATTGCCTTTACTACTACAAATTCCTACCATTACAAGGCGACATACAGGGTTAAGGAGATCTTACAAACACCATTTCCTGGCCTATACAGGTCAATACGAGCATAACTAAGATAATACAATTGTGTCACTTGTATATATTTTTCATACGGTGCATCTATTTAGTTACAGGTACTACTATTACCTATACGGATTACCAGGTTCAATAACCTATACTACCAGGTATGTACACCTGCTTACAGTAGAACCATTCAAATCCCCCACAGGACAGACAAGTACTGGCAATTAGGGTCATAGGGGCCAAAAGTTAATTCCCCCATTTTCTGCATTTATGCTTAAGATTAGTGGTCCCGCGAGGCCAACACCCCGCTTCAAACTCGGAAGCACACACCCCTCGGGCCACACATGAGCTAGCCGCCTCGCACGTTGCATAGAGAGGGCCTCACCTGTCACTCCCTTTCCTATTTTCTGGTTACAGTCACCTGAGAGGCCGACATCCCGCCACAACATTCGGTTGCCACAACAATCCCCTCGCGCCAACCATAGATAGAGCCTCTCAAGCCGCTTGGCAACTAGAAGGGCCTCACCTGTCACCAATAAACAATAAGCATAATCGTTTCGCCTCACGGCATAGCTAGTAGCCAGTACTAAACTAATATGTCCAAATAATAGGTGATGAAGAGCTATCTCTTCATGCCACTCCAACTAGGATCGTGACACCCTCTTGTAGAGGAGACATTGCCAGTCCAGCATCAATTAGATCCTGGACGATCCCACATATCACCACAGAGTTAAGGAGGCGACAAATTCCTTACCCTGCCACAGCAAGGAAAGCTTAACTATTCAAACTCCTTAATACTACAATCGACAACACAGAAGCAGGGGAAGGCCCCAGCAACACCAGTTCAGGTGACATCCAGGCTATGCTGGCCTCACTCATGACCTCTATGGGTAAGGTCAATGACAGACTGGCTAATCTAGAGGCAGTCACCACAGCCTTCACCAAGGCTGGTCTTCCTGATACTGCTCAACAGGCACCAACCGAACCACGTGCCATGGGTATGGTTATCTCCTCAGATTATCAGGACATTGACCCTGCATACACTATCCCAGCCCACATTAAGAGAGATATCCTGGAAGGCAAAGACGTCAACCTGGCATCCCTACTAATTGCCTCCCAGGATGTGGTGGAGAACAAAACCTATATGTACGACGAAGATTCTGTAGTGATCAGATCAAAAGACGTAAGGTTAAACCGTAAACTGACCATTCCAGAATTTGTGTTAGCCTTTGGTATTTTTAGAGATGTAATTTGTGAAGTATACCCTAATAGAAGGGAAGAATTTGATCGATATATGCACAAGCTGGTGGACCTGGGGAACAAATATGGTGGATCTGCTTTTTATGACTACCATAGGTCTTTTTCCACTAAAGTGTCTGGAGCTATCTCTCAGTATGGTACCCGTATCAACTGGAGCAGACTAGATACAGAGCTGTTCTGTAGACACTTCGCAGGTCTCAAAACACCGGCTTGTGCATCCTGCTCTTCTACCACTCACACTACCAATTTCTGTTCTCACACGGCAGACGACCGTAATCAGTCACCTAGCACAAGCTACGCAGGTAGAACTGAGAAAATCACCAGGGACAAACTGGGTCGTCCTATCATTTTCTTTGGTAAATCACAAGTGTGCAATAATTTCAATGTGGGCACATGTAGCTTTAGTGCATGTAGGTTACTGCATATTTGTTCACATTGTTTCAGGGCACATGCGCATACCATGTGTCCAAATAAAATGTACCCTAAACTGTACCTAACGTCTGTTAACATTTATGTCTTCATAGCACTTTTAACCAATCACCCTTCCAGACATATGGTAAATTTTCTCATTTCTGGATTCTCAGAGGGGTTTCATACAGGCATTATACATATGCCCACAGGCCAACTCGAATGCCCTAATTTACAATCAGCACAACAAAACCAAGCAGCCATAGACACACTCCTAGCCCAAAAGCTGGCAGAAGGGTTCTTGTTCGGGCCTTTCAAAACCCCACCTTTTACGGCATGGCGCACAAATCCCATAGGGATAGTCACGGGGAAAACTTCCCTCAAGCAAAGACTCATCATAGATCTGTCGGCCCCTCGTACCTCATCTACACCGAGTCTGAACTCTCTTATTCCCTCCGAAGAGTTTTCCCTACAATATGCCACTATAGACCATGCTATTACAGCCATTATGCAAGCAGGGATCGGAGCATGGCTAAGTAAGACAGACATTACCAATGCCTTTAAACTACTACCTATCCATCCCACACTATGGCACTTACATGGCATGAAATGGGCAGATAACTTTCTTTTTCTCCCGCTTAACCTTTGGGTCTAAAAGTAGCCCCAAAATCTATGACACTTTTGCGGAAACACTGTGCTGGTTGTTACTTAATGTGTCTAGATGCCCCATAGTCATCCATTATCTGGATGATTTCTTACTGATTGAAGCAAACTCCCTTCCCCCCAGGAGTCTCAAAGCAATTATTAGTTTGTTTGACCACCTTGGAGTCCCGGTATCCAACAAGAAAACCGAAGGCCCAGATACAATTATTACATTCCTAGATATACAACTAGACTCTGCCTCCATGCAAGCTAGTTTACCACAAGACAAAATCACAAACATACTTAACAGCATTAACCATTACATTTTGCTGGGTAATTGCAACCGCAAGGAACTACAATCACTCATAGGTTCTTTGAACTTTGCCATGCGCATCATTCCTCAAGGGCGGGCTTTCATATCCAGACTTCGCTGTCTTTTTCCACATTTCAAACACGACAACTATAGACTATGCTTGGATGAGCATGCCACGGCAGACTTATATATGTGGAAAGAATTCTTGACCACCTGGAATGGTAAAAGCTTGTTCCTACCAGAGTTGACTGACACGTCTCCAACAATATGGTCAGACACGGCGTCTACCACAGGTTTCGCAGCAATCTTAGGAAACAAATGGCTTTGGGGTAAGTGGCCTGCAGAAGTCTATGACTTAGAAGGCTTTTTTACAACCTCAGCTCTTTTTGAGATTTATCCCATTAGAACGCTGCTGCCGTGGCATGGGGACATTCATGGTCAGGCTTATCAGTCCGTTGTCCCTAACAATTATGAGATTTCTCAGGAAGCTCACGTGGTTAGCAGCACGTCACAATTTTTACTTGGTCTGCTTTTATATACCAGGCATTTCTAACATAGCAGCTGACAGTCAGTCTCGTTTCAACTTTCAGGCTTTTCAGCAAGCACTCCCGTCAGCAGCAATTACAGCCACAGCCGCCCCTCCGTTCCAGCAGCTAACCATGGACTAGAAATAAGTATGCAACATAGCAGGGTTCTGTCCAAACTGGCACTATCAACCAACACTCACAAAGCATACAACAGAGCCTTCACACTCTTCACAAGATTCCTATCCGACCACGACATAACGCATCCTTTCGTCATGACATCCATTATAGCCTTCGCTTCTTTTTGCCACCTTACATTACACTTATCTTACAACACAATCAAATTATACCTGACCGGCATTCAACATCATATGCTCACTCTACAACCCAATACACAGAGTTTCATGTAATCTTATCAGGTAAAGAATATACTTAGAGGTATTCAGAAATCCATCCCTCCACCGCTTCCACAGAGATTACCTATAGATAACAACCTTTTCCAGTTATTATCCGACCTGTTAGACTCCAAACCTTTTCACTCTACTACCAACGCAGTCATCAAAACGGCCATGTACATAGCTTTCTACGGGTTCCTCAGGCCAAGGGAATTCACTACTATCACCGCCACTCAAAAAGACAGATGTCTGCTACGCACCCACATACGAAAACACATGGATCACTACATACTGGCATTACCTCAGTCAAAAACAAGCCAACACGCACCTCCTGTGGAGATCACCTATTTTCCTACACACACCAAATAGTGTCCAGTAACAACACTGGATTCCTACCTTTCACTTACCTCATCAATACCATCGCTACACCTATTTTCACTCAAAGGCTCTGTACTCACTACTGCGACTTTCATGCAATACATCAGATCTCTGTTAACCAGGCTAGGTCTTAACCCTTCACTATACTCAGGTCACTCCTTCCGCATAGGGGTGGCTTCCACAGCTTCCAGCACAAACATACCGGTGCATATCATGAAGTCATTAGGGCGGTGGAAGTCATCCGCCTACACAACCTATATACCGAAACCTACACAAGAATTAAGAAAGGCTTTTAAAGAAATGTCTGGATAATTGTATAAATTGTTGACTGTATTAAATCTTCGATTATTCAATTTTTGCCCTCTTTATTTACAGGCCTACGTATCGTCGATATTGGCACACTACAACCGACTTTGCTCATTTATACTATCTTACGTTCTCACTTGAACCTACTCCATATACGGCTAAATTGGCCTTTACACAAGTGTTAAGGCCGTTTGGCCTGTATTTGTGGAAAGGGCTGGAATTAAACCACTCCCCTATATAAGGTACATCCCTTACCTGTCTCCACACCGTTCAAGGTCAGCGTCTGAATGTCCCACCCACTCCTCTTTTACAACACTTTCCTCTTTCAATTCTATCTTACTTTATTTCTTCTTGGCGGGCCCTCTTTATTTACAGGCCTACCGTATCATCGGTATCGGCACACCACAACTGACTTTGCTCATTTATACTATCTTACGTTCTCACTTGAACCTACTCCATATACGGCTAAATTGGCCTTTACACAAATATATATATATATATATATATATATATATAAAACAGCTTGCAAAAGCAGCATGTTGCTTACCTTATGGCTTTGCAAGCCCTCACCTTCTAACCTCGACCAGACTTGGCTGTCCAATCACAGACTTCCCAATGCAGCTCAATGAGAGGTCACTTCAAGGACGGTGCCCTAGTCTGTTGATTTCGTCTTTAGATTAGTTCCACTGAGCTAATCACCCAGTAAGTTACAGGACTTGTTTGACTGACAGCAAGGGGTATGTAACAGGGTTGATTTAGAAAAGTGACAGTTTCTATTCAAATATGCACGTTTTGTAAAATGAAAAAAAGAGTACACATTCTTCACACACAAAGCACATCAGCAAGCAGAAGTGTTTTAGGGATTCCCTTTAAGTTAACTTTCAATTCACTTTCTTATAGTTCTCTCTCTCTCTCTCTCTCACATGAAGGGCTGGTCAGCCCCAGGACCTGACATGATTCACAACTACTGGATAAAGAAGTTAACAGCGCTGCATTAATGCCTAGCAGCACAAATGAACCAGCTACTAGAAACAGGCTCCCACCCTGACTGGGTAACACAAGGCAGAACGATACTGGTCATGAAGGACCCTCACAAGGGAACAGCATCATCCAACTACCAACCAATAACCTGCCTCCCCACAACATGGCAACTCCTGTCAGGCATCATAGAATCCAAGATCCAAGGGCAGATCAGTCAATATATGAACAATACTCAAAAGGGGATTGGAAACAACACCAGCGAATCAAAACACCAACTACTGGTAGACCAAGTAGTCACAAGGGATTCTAAGACCAGACAGACCAATCTGTGTACAGGCTGGATTGACTACAAGAAAGTCTATGACACAATGCCACACACATGAATACTGGAATGCTTGGCTCTCTAGAAGGTCAGTTAGATAATAAGAGCCTTCATCAAGAACTCGATGGGCAAGTGGAAAAGAACTCTAGAAGCCAATTCAAGGACAATAACTCAAGTGAACATTAAATGTAGCATATACCAAGGTGATGCGCTATCCCCAATGCTGTTCTGCATAGGCCTCAACCCCCTTAGCCAGATCATCAAGAAGAGTGGATACGGATACAGGTTCAAGAGTGGAGCTACCATCAGCCACCTACTCTACATGGACGATATCATTGTCATGAGGGTGATATACATTGCTAAGCACACCATCATACACATTTAGGCATTTTAACACATTTGAATGCAGGGGTGGATGGTAAAGAGTGACATAATTTGAGTGCTTTTAAAAATTGCAGTGGGTGTTGAGTCTGTGTCGTTCCTATATATTTTTAGGACTTGACTTATGTATGTGTTTTATATGTTAGTCACATTGTGCCCCGATATGGTGAACCGCCATTTTACCTATCAAAACTGCTTCTCCGACGCTGGCCTCTGTGTCCACGCCCATTTTTATGACACAACATTTACTGTCACAAGCAGCAGTTATACATGATGTCACAAGCAGCAGTTATACACATTTAGACTACCCCATCATGTTTTGGGGGTATAGTTACTGCAAAAACAACCTCAGCACATTCTGGTTCTGTCCTTGATCCAATAGCATGTGTATACAGTTTTGAATTACTTTTTACTGACCATTCTGTATTCTGGTACCCCTGACCTGGCTTTTTCTTTCGTTTATCTGATTTCTGGTATCCCTTGAGTCTGCCTAGTCTTGACTTTTCTCTCATTCTGTTTTACGTGAAGTATGGCCACCTTTAAGGACCAGTAACACACCTAATTCCTGAGAATATACTCGGCGCACTTGAAATATATATACTTATCCGTGAGATAATATATCCTAATGTCTTGTTTTTTAAAGATTTGTCTCTTACACATCGGATATTGTATATTGATGTTACAGTGGATGAGTAAAATCCTTTTTTAGATGCCTGAGCATCAAAAGATGTAGCCCTTTAATTACACACTCAAACTGACCATATGTATAATTTGCCTATTCTTGGATTATCTACACTGTTATTTAAGATTCAGGTTCAAAACAAGCTAAATTAATTGCAACTTTTTTTATCTCTTGCAAATAAAATGGGAACAATTACAACTGTGAATAGTTTGTGAACTTGTGTTATATAAATTATAAAATTAAGAAATTAAGAAATGTTTAAATGTAACTTTTTTTAAGATACAAAGCCTAATAACTCTCTTCCTTTTCTGCTTTTGAAAATGTGTAGTTTTCTGTTTTCTCAGCAAGAGTTTAAGAATTCATAATTAGAGTCATTAGCAATGTCCACAGGAGGTATTCAGGGTTGTGTAAAATTAATCTTAAAAAACAGTCTGTGCCAGGAGCAATGATCTATCTATCTATCTATCTATCTGTCTATCTATCTATCTATCTATCATATTGATAGATATGTCTACCATAACTTTTGCACCATTACGCATTGTTTATATTCCCTTTACTCAATGTTTTATTATTGACCCATCCAGAAAGTGTGTGTTAGGCAAAGAGCAGGAGTATCTGTGTGATTCCTTTCAATATAATATTGAATGATGAGCGTGGGGAAAATGGATGCAGTAAGAAAAGATGAAAGAGGGGAGTTTACTCTAGGCATGGCATGAAAGGAAAGAAATACAGAGGAGATAAATAAATATTTCAGATAATTAGGTAGAAAAAAAAAGTCAAAAAAAAAAGAACATGTTACACAAGAGCATAATGCGTATCTTAATCCTAATAGACATAATCAACTGAACATTTGAGTAATCAAAGATCCAATAGCCAAAAGGCACACTGTATTTATCATTAACAGACTATTTGAATGATAGGCTTCTTTAGACTGAGGTGATTTCTGGGTGTAGTTGAGTTAGAGTTCGTAATTCATTTCTGTTATTATATATCAACTACTGGCAGGTTTCCTATTTGGTGGGAGGAACCATTTTTGCACTAGAAAATATATATAAATATATACAGGGGAAGGGGCTGTCCACCCCGGGTGCCACTCCTTACAGGGGTGCCACCTACCCTCATAGTGAGAGCGGCGGCAGGGCAACAGGAGGAGGAATGCAGAGGCTGACCAAGGGCTCCGCCCTCACGGTGTTCTGAGCAGAAGCGCTTTGACACTCTGTGCGGGCGGAGCCATGGCAGGAGGGTCTGGAGTCCGGATCAGCAGGGAGCATCGAGCAGGTGAAGGAGCAGGGTGAGTGATTTGTAATATTGTTTTATTTTAAGCGTTTTTTTTTTTTTTGTGCAGCAGTTCTTGTAGAGGGACAGCGGTCTTGTAGAGGGGGGTGAGCAGGGGTCTGTTGGGTGGCAGGGGTTTTTGTGAATGGGGTGAAGTAGGTTTGTAGGGAAGACAGGGGTCTTGTAGAGGGGGTGAGCAGGTTTTTTGTAGAGAGGGGGCAGGGTTTTTTGTGAGTGGGGTACAGGGGATTTATAGGAGGCAGGGGTCTTGGAGAGGGGGGCAGAGATTTTTTGAATGGGGCGCAGGAGGTTTGTAGAAGGGTGCAGGGTTTTTTTTAAAGAGGGGTGCAGGTTTTTTTTTAAACAGGGGTTCAGGGTTTTTGTAGATGGGGCAGGGGATTTGCAATAGAAGACTGGGCAGGGGCTTTGTAGAAGGAGGGGGTTTGTAGAAAGGGGGGTTTGTAGCAGGGTGACTGGGCATGGGGTTTTGTAGAGGGGAGCAGGGGGTTTGTAAAAGGGAGACTAGGTAGGGTTTTGTAGAAGACCATTAATAAAAAAACTATTTTGTTAGCCCAAAATTAAGAAATCAATATTTTAAACATAAAATAGAACAACTTTGATATTTTAGAAGTGACTTCTGAGGAGAACAACACACTTGTGATTTTCATGCCTCACTGTGCTATGGAACTCTGTGAAGTTAATGGCTTTATAGTGCATGCAGCTCCCACAATACAGCAGGTGGTGTGAGGGCATGCTATGACATCACAGTAGTATTTCCTCTTTTCCATGATCCCAATTTCCAAATGTTTAAAATTATCTCTTTGTGTGTACCGTCTTGGTCCATATAGAGACAATGAGACATTGTCTGTGTCCCAAAGAAATAAGAAACTATTTGCAACAAATTGCCATAAGAAGGTAAACTACTGTTGACGGATTGCATACAAGGGCACTAAAGTAGAGTACCATCGTCTAAACGTTTGGTTGTAGAGCAATGAGGGAGTAATGAGATAGGCACCTCATGGTGACCCTACCAGTCAGTTTGAATTGCTTGATCAATCTGACTAAGGTTAAAGATATTAACACATATTATCACATAAATACAGTCACAAGTTGCATTTCATGACAATACTGTCACGAGACAGTAAAATAAACTTTGCTGCTAACGTGTGCTCACATCAGGGTGTCTTATACATGTGTACCGAGCCTGCCTGTAATAGACATTTCAGCTTTAATGAAGTGTGGACAACATAATACTCTGAAATTTCATTCAAAAAAACTCATATTAGTGAACACTTAAACATTGATGTAAGTATACTTTACAGTTTTATCTATATTTCTGCAAGACGTTTGTAACAGTTTATGTTAATAATAGAGGAGTTGATATATTGAAAGGATTGAACTTTGCATTGAAACTTTAAAAAAAAAAAAAAAAACATTACAAAAGAAACATCTAGGAAGGGAATTACAATCCCACATTAAATAACTATCATCATGCTGATGAACAGTTAATGTTTTGAAGTCATTACAATCAAAGTGTTCCGATACTTTTTGACATCACTTTTACTATTATTAGATCTGTGAAAAAGGACCTGTTTTATACATTGCTTTTAGCATTCTGGTTTAGGTATTTACAATCCTTTGGAAGAATTGTTAGGGGAACTTTAATGGAACCATTGCACACTTAGCAAGTTTAAAACTGAAAAGGACCTTTCCTGAACAGATAATGTGTTTTAATAATATTATGCTGTTTCTGTGGGTCTTGTGAGTCGTAGATGAGGGTTGTGTGAATGTGAGACTGTGTGTAGCGGCTGATAATTGTATATGTGGAGGGCGCTGAGAGCTGTATGTGGGGGAAGGCTGAGTGAGTGCGTGTGGCACTGTGTATTGTGTGCAGGTAGCATATAAATGTGTATGTTTGTCCCTTCCTATTTCCACTTACCTTGTGGTCCAGTGGTAAATCATCCCTGGAGGTCCGGTGGGGGAGCATTGTGGTCTGCACCAATATCAGGTGCTGACAATTTTAAGAGCTCCCTTGATGTCCTGCTCTCTGTCAATGATCCAGATCACTGGTTGCAGTGCTCTGGACCATTCATATGCACCAGAGGACCATTAGAGGGGTCTTTACATGGTCTACACCCAATACTGGTATAGAAAATGACACTCCGAGCATGAGGCCAGTAGAGCAGACCGTCAGAGAACCTGCAAACAGATAGTAATATGTTTAGTATATGCCTCACTGGGTGTCCTCTCTTTCTAATGCAGGTTATTTTGTAGTTCAGATCAATCAGTGCTGTGAGTGGCTGAGCTGTGAGTATACATTTGATAAGGAAGTCTTTTTTTGAAGTGATGGGTTTTTGCTAAAGAAGCATGCTTATGGTGTAGCATTCTGTAACACATATATTTTTTTTAAGCAAAAACTATAAAGAGAATGTAAAAAATACTGCAAATTAATGAAGCCAAAACCAAATAAAATGCATTAAAGGCACACCTCTAAAATACTTAAGCTTCTTGGAATGCTTTATGTGTACAGACAGCAGATCCTGTTACTTCCTGATTTGTTTAGCTCAATGGAGCTAAACTCAAGAGGCAGCAAAAGCTTAGAGCATCTGCCTTGCAAGTACTTTTCATTGAACTGCATTGGAAACTCTGTGATTGGGCAGGCACAGAAAGTTTGGGCGGGATTAGAAGGGAGGGGTTTGCAAAAGAAGCAGACAAGAACAATACAGCTTTTTTACATAAATTATACCCCAATGAAAAACATAATGTATGTTTTATTTTTGGGGGCATATCTACTAAACAGTGTTTTTATTTATTTTGCATTTCAGCAGTATTTTTTGCCCCAGTAGTCCTTTAAAGGTCTAAATGTTATATTTTTGGATAAGCGCTGCATTGAGTGGTCTAGATGACATATTAAATCATTTTAAGTTTATTTAAATGAAATCAATTGCAAATCTTATCTAAAAATATTAAATCAAGGCTTAAGTTATACCATATGCATATTTTGGAAAGTGGCAGACAGAAAAGTATATCCCAGTATATCCTGTATCCCAGGATTCTTAGTGTCAATAGGTTATATACTACTAAAGTGTTCATTGACAGCAGTCCTGTCACTGGGTTTATATATAGCCATGGATTTGTTAAACAGGTTTACTATCCACTGTCGAGTTGCCAGCTCTGGTGAGCTCTTTATCTCTTAATAGCAATCATGCCTTTCTCAGAGAGAATCTGAAGACGATGTTTACAGAAGGCTCCATAACCCTAGTAATGAATGTTCCAAGAAAGGAGACAAACATCTCAAACAATGACTATGGTGACTTGGACATGGAAAATGGACATTTTACGAATATATATGCTTTTCTTAATTCCGTCTTGCAACGGATCAAATCCAGTTGGCCTGTCTATTCTTGGGCTTTTGCCTATAAGTCGCTTGATGGGCCCAGGAAATCTTACAGCAGGTGTGCTGCCTGCTATTTATTTAGCCTTGGAGCATATTGACAGACAACCAAGCATCATAAAGGATTATAAACTAAAATTAACATTCACGGATACACAGGTAAAGTGTTCATAAATATCTAGAAAAAGAAAAATGATGGTAAACTTATAGCAGACAAATATTCAGGAAAAATAAAGTCATATGCAGAATATAAATGCTTTATTATAAATGTAGAGATTACGGATTAACACATAACATAGTGTTGATGAATTGCTTAGCAATGAAAAGAGGTGATAAAAATATTCTGCAAAAGTGAATTGATATATCTAGTGGAGGAATTGTAGGCAGCATGCAGTGTATTGTATGTATTGTTTTTAAGAATGTCTTCTTTATTTTGGTATTACATGTGTTAGAATTTTTTAGTGTGTGTGTGTGTGTGTGTGTGTGTGTGTGGTTTTATATAATTTTGTAACAGCAATAATTCTTGCACAAAACACTTATTCTGTTTGTATAGGTCTCAAATTAACCAAATGGGCCACCACTGCTTGAGAACCATGAGGGAGGGGTATTTATAATAGGAGAACGTTCTAAAGGTGGTTTGATCACAGTGAGAAGCAATGGAATGTTCGATATTGATAGCTCCACGTTTGCAGCTTTGGTCCATTATTGCTGGTTTATAAATAACTTCTATCAAGTCAATCAAGAGGCTTTTTCATTAATGCATCTGTGCAAAAGAAGGAATATTCAGATTCTAGTCTATTTCTAGTGCTCTATCTAGAAATGAAAATGAAATTTGTATCATACATTTATCATGCAAAGCGTAACATGTAAATCAAATATTTTATTGTTCAAACCTGAGTTTTAAATTGATATTTATATGATTTTATTGGAATATATACACAGTAGATGACAAGTGAGTATGTTTAAAATCAACACCAAAAGCATATAGGTTTTCTTTCAAATATTTGTTATTTTGAAATATATTGAATTACACGAGAAAAAATTATAATAAACAATGTAATAAACTGTTTCATGTAGTGGTCATAAATTTAAATAAAGATACATAACCAAAATATATTGGAAGATTTCAGAAACTTGAAGCAGTTACAGTAAGTGTATTAAGAGTATATTGACCTATAATACACATTTACAATATCTATAGATTAATAATGTAACTGAGGGAGAGAAAAGAAAAGGGAAAAAAAGGGAAAATAAAAGGGGAAATAAAAAAATAAATATTATGTCCACGAAGAATCCCAACAAAAATAAAAAAAAGGTTAAAAAAAAAAGAATATTTACAATGAATAGATATAAGATGGTCATGCTTTCTATAATTTATTTGGTCAATATTGAGATGAAAAAAAAGTTTAAAGAAAAATTTAGAAAATTAAACAATTATATTTGGCCAGGTGGGTACTAAATTCAATTTAAATTTAATCTTCATTGGCTTTTCCCATTCGTGTCGTAAAAGGACATTACTGGCTGATGGTATGAGGAGAGCAAGCTTGCATCTTTTGTTTTCAAATAAGTGAGTAAGAATATCGGTGACTTTTGGAGTAGCAGCCAATTTCTATAGGTGGGGAATAGCCGAGGGGGCTGAAATGAGTAGATGACCCAACATAACGCGTTTATGATATGCTAGGTCATCCGGGAAATGTTTAAGGAGACACATACTGGGGGTTAAATCAATTGAAAATTTTGTGATGGAGATAATTAATTCTAAAATGTTTTGCCAATAATTTTGAATTTTTAGACATATCCAGAAAATATGAGACAGGGTACCCGTTTGGCCACATCTCTTCCAAAACACAATTTATATTTGGAAAGATTTAGTCTATATAATTTAAAGGGAGAAAAGTACCATCTATATAATAATTTCGAATGAGTTTTCAAATGGATAATATTTGGAGTAATCCCCTTTAAAGCCTATATTAAATTATGCCACTCCGACACCGTAAACATCTATATTTTATGTTCTTAAGATAGAAGGCAAATCAAAAACTATGAAAACGGTTTCTGTATGAAGGTTATGAAGGAGAAATAATGGAATTGCAGTATAATGCAATATGATAATTCTGTTTGGAAAAAGATATACGATCCTGACTTATAGTATTTACAAAAGATAGCACATATTTTCTGTTCTAGTTTTAAAACTTACAAAATCTGTTTTCACATGCTTTGAGCTTGGTAGCTTCCTTGGTTTTAGTCACATTTCACTCCTGACATGATCCTAGATGTGATATTGAAAATGTATATATTTATTTATTTATTGTAATTCTTTTTTTTTTTTTTTTTTAAGTATGGTCCAATAATGAATAGACTTCTGAGTATATGATGCCTCAAAAGTATCTTTGCATTCTGCATAGAAAAAGCATATTAGTGTAGATAACATTTAGCTTCATTATATGTAGTCCTAATTGCCCAGGTTGTGCTAGTATTTCCATTGGAATTAACCAGGGAAATACAGAAATCCTGGATTGTTGGTGGGCAATGAGCACAGGTTTGGGAACGACTGGTCTACAGTGTTTAAGTGTATAAGCGAGCTATTCATAAACAATGGTTTGGGCTGATGGAACACCTAATGTGCAGGTTGTCAGATACAGCAGTTAATTTGGAAGAATACAGTGTTTGCAAACTATATTCCATGAAGATTAATTTCCTCATAGTTTGATTGTACATTCAGAAAGATGTCTATGCCAATACACGGGTGTCAAAAACAATGCATGTGTTGCAGATGTTTGTCCTCTCTACTTATACATTAAAATGTGTTTAAGTGTTGTAGTTCTTTTTATATCTGTTGTACCTCAGATAATATGCCATAGATGTTCCTCAATTTGGAGCAGGTGTTCTCATAGAACCTCATAAAACTACTCTTAAATGCCTGTACTGTATGGATGTTGTTCTCAAAAACCTAGTTCCTAATGAAAGCAGCATGATATTGTCCTGAGTCTCACACTTCAACCCATTTTCTGTAGTAGAAAATGAGAAACTATTGGAAACAATAGCAAATGTAGATTACGCGTCATCTGATGTAATAGTACACCAAATAAAATAATCGCCATAGATAACTGCTACCTCTTTTTTTAAGGTTTTTCTTCTTTGTGTTAAATAGTATAAAACTCGACATGCTGTTCAGTTGGTCAGCGTCAGTGAACATGAATTCAAGAATTGCTAACAGTATTTTAGCTAACTCAAAGGTCACACATTTAGGAAGTCAGTACAATTATACAGCCATTCAGATGAGTGGATTTTGCATACTTTTCCACTTAAGGGAACTGAATTACAAAGTCACAGACACTTAGATTGTGGACCATGTCATGCTTGTCAAGAGCTAATTGTAGCTTTCTAAAACTCCTATATTACCTTGTCTATTATTAGAACAGCTGTTTCACTTGAAATACTGAACCTTAAAGATTCAATGAAACACTTTCCAGAACCACATTGCAGAATTTATATGTGATAAACAAAAACTTTTATAATTATTTCTTTATAGCCCCACTGTCATACAATAACTGTAGTTATTCAAAAAGTGCTTGGTGGAGAAGGGATTTACTGTGGGGAATCTCTAGAAGCAGAGAGTGCAGATTTTTTTTTATTTGTTTGCACATTTACTCCAGGGTATGGATATACTAGATGGGTACTTGTCAGGGCTTTCTTCTTTCTGTACTGTAGAAGATCTGACTATGGCGCTTTCCAGGCAGATTTTATTTTTCACAAAAATCATGCCATGTTTCTAGTCTTTTTGTTTGGATTATTCACACAGTGCATAGAGGTGTTTTTCAAGGTCCATAACCTGGCTTTAAATAATCCCTTGATTTGGCTATAAGCTATAAGCTACCTTTGTGGTAGCTACAACTGTCTGCAGGGTTTCTGGAAACAGATGAGTTGAGCTCGATATTGTGGATGGTTGTAGCACATTCCAGGAAATTAACACAGTGGTTGGGATGTTAATTTTCACTTTAATAGATAGGTAAAATTAAGTGAAAGAATTATAGAAATATAGTTAATATTCTGTTCCTTTCGTCTATATGATCATATGATGAAAATATTATCTGGTTAGCAAAAATACATATAAGGATTGTGTGCATGCGTATTCAAAAACTTTAGTACTAGATCAGTTTTGAATATTTTCACATTCTAAATGGATACACAGAAAAAGGGACCTGCATATACACATTAACCCACACCACATTTAAAAATACACAGTACATTTCTTCCTCCGGCCTTTAAACCACATTAAGTCTCGATCACACCAGTCAAAAATTATATATCTCACAAAGTGCATTCAGGATGGAAGTGAATACAAAATTAATGAAGTTTTAACTGGAGAGATATATTACAGCACTTTCCCATTTATAACCACTCACAGAGGTCCCCAGAGAAATGAAGATGAAGTGTCTCAAGGAAGCAGAAACTCTGTTCCTTTTTTCCCACACATACATACTAAACTTGTTAAAGCTGCATTGCCGCAGACTAACCTACCTACACATCTATTGATTGTCTGAAATACAAGAAAAACGGTTTAAAGACTACAGAAATAGAGAGGCCATCTGTGAAATCATCACATCCAGCACACATGAGAATATTTTCCACATGGGAATAAACTAATCATACTTAATGCATATCTCATAATTTTCATTATGAAAATCATCTTCAAATATTGTCAGTGTGTGATCGTCTAAATAAAATCCAGGCAAGTTACACCAATTATTTTTCCTCTGTGGAATAAAGGGAAAAAAAGCACCATAAAAACTACAGCTCTTTGTAGTTAAACTGTTTGCAAATGTTTTGACAAATTACCTGGGATCTGCCAAGTGCCCATCACCATCTCTTCTGCTGACGAAACTCCCTGCACTGAGCTAAGTGCCGTGGTGCAGGTCTTAGCTCATTCACTGAGAGTGCTCCGGTGACTTTGTCAGCCAATTAATCAGCACTGCACATTAGGTGTTTGTTCAGTGGAGGTAACGATAGCGTGTAGCAGGAGTTTCAGGCTCCAGAAGAGTCTGAGACTGTGCCCAGTGGACTACAGGTAAGTTGTCAAACTGTTTGCAAAACGGTTCAAATACTCATCCTGGGAAAGTGCCAACTTGGCATCATAACCAGTATGTATCTCTTTTATATAAATTAGACTATGTATTCTACAAGACAAGTGGTTATTCACTAAAAAAGCAATTGCATAAAGTTACACAATGAATTGCAAAAATGTTAGCTCTGATTTTCTCAGCTTGGTATTTTGCTGTTGATCCAAAAGAAAACAAAAAACGCAGCCTGAAGTGCTTTCTGATTTTGCTACAAATAAGGGAAGAAATCTTTTTTGACCACAGAATAGCAGTCAGGTTCAAGAAGCTATTACCTCACAAATTAATAATTATATCCCTTAATATTATGTTTTTGCAAGTATGATCTGATAAAACTACCTCTCCAAGCACAGAATTCCACATCCTTATTGTTATTACTATAAAAAACACTTTCCTTTGACTTAGACTAAATCTAATTTATTCCAGTCTAAATGTATGACCTTGTGTCCTATGTGCAGTCCTGTTTATGAATAATGTAGCTAAATGTCTTTGCTGAAATCAAAATGTTTGTCACTAACATTAGTACCATGATAATAGTTCTGTACCATGTTCAAGAGAACAGTTGAGATTTTCTTACACTTTTTTAAATGGTATGATTGAGACATCAAAATGTCAAATAAAAATGCAAGTAAAACAACATCCAATAAACTCCAAATAAACTCCAATTCTTTGTTGAATCTTATAGTAGGTTAACATATGCAGAAAAATGGTCTATTAGTAGAAATGTCGCGAACCGTTCGCGAACTTCCCGCGAATGGCTCGCAACGGTTCGCCACGAGCCGTTCGCGGCGAGCTCCGGTCAGCTGACACATCGCGGCCAATCTCCAGCAGACCCTCCCTCCCAGACCCTCCCACCTCCTGGACAGCATCCATGGATGCGAACGGTTCGCGACATCTCTATCTATTAGGTAACACTCCTATCGGCCAGGAATTGGAAGGTGAAACTTCACTGAGTACAATTTTTCAGAAAGGAGGTGATTCAATATCAGTTTCTGCTATGTCATAGAGATATAGCAGAACTGATTAGTGATGGTGATGTAATAATGTATTGGTACAGGTAAAATTCCTTAATAGTTATTGAGGAATTTGAATTCCACAGCATAACTATAGTTGCTGTTTATGTGCATCCTTTTATGCTTATTTATATAATAGAAATTTCTCTTTATTTTATAGAGAAAAAAAACACTAATTATTATAATGTCTTCATGCAACCACACTATGGGACGGGGGTGGGGCGGGGGGGACACTATGGAAACTGAAGCTCCTGTACCACGCTCTGCTCTGCTCAGCCACACTACCAAAAAGGTAGGAGACACACCGGAGAACAAAGGGAGAGAGGGGGGAGAGAAGGGCACTAAGGGATGGGTAGGGGGGAAAGAACACTATGGGAGAGGGCGGGGAAGAATACTATGGGGCAGGGGATGGAAGGAACACTATGGGGGGAGAACACTATGAGACAGGGGAGGAGGGTAGAACAGTATGGGACAAGGAAGGTGGGGGGGAAGAATACTATGGGGGTGGGGAGGAGGTGGGAAAGAGCAATATGGGACAGGGGATGAGGCAAAGAACACTATGCTACAGGGGAGAGGGCAAAGAACACTATGGGACAGGGGAGGGGGTAAGAGCACTATAGAACAGGGGAGGGGGGAGAATACTATGGGACAGGCAAGGGGGGGAAGAACACTATACACTATGGGACAGAGGAGAGTGGGAAAGAACACTAAAAAAGAGGGATGGGAGAGGAACACTGGGGGGAGAGAGAGATACATTAAGGGGGGCACTAAGGGACAGGGTAGGGAAGGGAAAAGGACACACAGAGGAACAGGAGGGGTAGAAAGACACACAGGTGGGCCTGGGGGTGAGAAGGTTCACATAGGGGTTGGGGATGAAAGTGACACAGAGGAGCCTGGGGGGGAAATACAAAGGGGTTGGGGTGAAAGAGATACAGAGTGGCTGGAGAAGAGGAAAAAGTGAAACAGAGCGGCATAGGGGAGATAGATGGGCTGGTGGTGAAAGAGAAACACACAAAGGAGCTGGTAAGAGTAAAAGACACAAAGGGGCTGGGAGAGAAGGATACACACAAAGGGGCTATGGGGAGTAAGACATACAAGGGTGGGTTGTAAGTGATACACAAGGGAGGTGTAAGAAACACAATGGTGAAAAATAGGGGATAATATACACTAAAGATACACTAAAGACATTTAAAAAATGGGAAAAGAAACAAAAGGCGGGTTAAGAGGCACACAAGTGAAGATGCTTTTGGAGGGGGGGGGGGAGGCACAATCATCTTCGCCTATGTACCCAAAAATTATTGCACTGGCCCTGCACAGAGGGACATAGGTGCTGAGATCAGTTAAATAAATTAAGGGTTTTTAATGTTTTATTAACTGACATGGAGGGGCGTAAAAGTAGAGTGAGGCATAGAGAGCTTTAACCCCTTAAGGACACATGACATGTGTGACATGTTATGATTCCTTTTTATTCCAGAAGTTTGGTCCTTAAGGGGTTAAATTAAATTGTAAAAACAATGACCATTTTAGGAGATATCTAAATGGGTTATTTTATTGTAAACAAGACCCTTGCTTTTATTACCATGTTAAACTTTGCTTGTGAAGGTTTTGATGGTGATCGCAGTTGCGTTGCATGGTCAATAATAATCTTCATTGAACCTGATTGTTATTCGATTATCATGCTGGCAATAGCTATACATGGGATACGCTTAAAATAAAATATTACTTGAATTTAAATCATAAAGTGAGTGTATATAAAGAAATATAAAAGTTTAGATTGTATAGTATCACTTTCATGGTTGTGGATTTGCTAGCTCTTATGGTCAAGAAGTGTTAAATATACATATATATTTTTTATTTATTTGGGATGTTGCTTTATCTAGGTTTATATTAACCAGACAGTTTGTTTTATGTCTCCTTTTCCCATTCTCACTCTATAGCAGGCATAGGAAACCTTCGGCACTGGAGATGTTTTGGACTACACCTCCCACAATGCCTTGCCAGCATTATTGGTGTAAGAGCATTATGGGGAATGTAGTCCACAACATCTGGAGTGCCAAAGGTTGCCTATCCCTGCATAGAATGGTCATATCTAGTTGTTTGCTTGATGACAGGCCTGCACAACCTGCAGCCGCCCAGATGTTTTGAACTTCCCTGCCTATCAGTTTCATTCAAAAAAAAACATGGGTGTTGTCTAATGGTTTCATTAAATTAATCATGGGCGTTGGCTATCAGTTTTGTTTTTTTCAAGCGTTGAGCATTGTACTTCAAAACATCTGGGGGCTGCAGGTTGTGCAGACCTGTTCTGTAATCATGTGACTGTGTCATATTTGTTTTTTTAATGTCTACTGTCTGTAAAGTTTTCAGTTATTTATGTCTTGCTTGAACACACTTTTTCCTGTAAACTGCAATATATGATATGTTAAAAAAAGAAATACTTTGGTCATGGTTGTCACTATGGTGAAATTAGGATGCATAAAAAAACTGCAGCACTGATGTTGCTATAGCAACCATATTTCATTATTTGAACTATACAGATTATAAGACTTTCTTATCTGTCAATATTCAGGTTTTTTTTTTTTTTATATTATTAAAACTACAAAATGCATCAAAATTTAAATCTGTGCCTATGTAACATGTCTAAAAATACAAATCTGTCTAAAAATAGATTGCTACTAAGGATACTTTTATAGTATATGCAGTAGCTGAGGCAAAATTAAGAGAATAATGTGTATGCATATATAAAACAAAATCCAGTATTTTTTATATAAGCGAAATACCATGGGATGTGGTAACTATTTTACAAATAAACTATTGTTAATAACACTGCTAATAATAATTAGATCATGCATTCCAAAAACCTTTCTGCATTTTAGTTAACTTTTCACGCTTGTCCTCTATACTAAACAATTAAAAATGCATTTACAATTCATATTCAGTAAGCTATACTGTATAGATATAAAAAAAATTATAAAAATTTAAAATTACTTGTCTGTCATCCCTGCAGTGATACAAATCTGCCATTTCTTGGTCACCAGGCATGGTCTCTGAAATGTTTCTCATGATAAATGACAATTGACTAAATACAAATTTGTCCAAATGTACTAATACATAACAAAGTGCTTCTTCTGAGCTGCAGATGTAACATGAGCCATCTTTAAGATTGTGTAACTTTTTGTAAATTCCATCTAGACACAGAAAACATCAAAAACAGCATAGTTTTAAAAACTAGATCAACAAATGTTATCAGTGAGCAGTTCAGAGGTTTTGCTAGGATGTATTTAAACTAGGAGGGGGGGGCAAAAGGGTGATAAAACATCAATCCAAAGAAGGACAGAAGGTGCAAGTGTGTTAAAAAATGATAAGCTTAGAGTCATGTCTACAAATGCTCGCAGTTTAGGGAATAAGATCCATGAACTTGTGGCAAAAATGGCAACTGATAGTGTAGATTTAGTCGCTGTTACTGAGACATGGTACAATGAGAAAAATGACTGGGACATAGCAATACCAGGGTACTCTTTATATAGGAAAGATAGGGAAGGCAAGAAAGGGGGAGGGGTGGCCTTGTATGTGAAGGATAGCATAAAATCTAGCCTAATAAAAGTTAGTGAGGCAAACATAGAGTCCGTTTGGGCTACGTTAGAATTTGGTAATCACACAGTAACTCGTGTAGGTGTGATTTATAGGCCCCCAGGACAAATTGAAGAATTAGATAATCTACTAGTTGAAGAAATAGCTAAAATGACAATGAAGGGGGATGTTATCATCATGGGTGACTTTAATCTTCCTGATGTAAATTGGAAAACAAAATTAGCTACTTGTGCCAGGAGCACACATTTTCTAAACTCCCTACTGGGATTGTCTCTAAAACAAGTTGTTGAGGAGCCAACTCGTAAAGAGGCCATACTAGATTTAGTGTTAACAAATGGAGATTTGGTATCAGATGTTACTGTAGGTGAAAGTTTAGGATCCAGTGATCATCAGTCAGTGTGGTTTAATATAAGAACAGTGACTGAGTCACACCACACAAAAACAAAAGTTTTAGACTTTAGAAAAACAGACTTTTCTAAAATTAGAATATGGGTAGAGGAGTCATTATCAGACTGGAGCAATTTAAATGGAGTCCAAGAGAAATGGGATTATTTAAAAGTTGCACTATTGAAGGCAACAGAAAATTGCATTAGGCTTGTCAGTAAAAGCAAAAAATTCAAGAAACCACTGTGGTACTCCGCAGATGTGGCCAAAATAGTTAAAAACAAAAAGTTAGCATTTAGGAATTATAAAAAAAACCAGAGTGAGGAAGACAAAATGATCTATAAGATTAGGCAGAAAGAGGCTAAGCAAGTTATAAGAGCTTCTAAATCACACACAGAAGAGAAAATAGCACAGTCAGTAAAAAAGGGGATAAAACATTTTTTAGATACATAAATGAGAAAAGAAAAGTAAAACAAGGATTAGTTAGATTAAAAACAAAAGAAGGAAGGTATGTAGAAGAGGATAAAGGTCTAGCTGACTGCCTCAATGAATATTTTTGTTCTGTATTTACAGATGAAAATGAAGGAAAAGGACCTCAGTTGAGAAAAAGGATAAATGAGTCATTTATTACACGTGAGTTTACAGAGGAAGAGGTTCTATTTCAACTGTCAAAAGTAAAGACAAATAAGTCAATGGGACCTGATGGAATACACCCAAAGCTATTAAAAGAGCTTAGTGGTGTACTAGCAAAACCATTAACAGATTTATTTAACCAATCATTGTTAACAGGAGTAGTCCCAGAAGATTGGAAGTTAGCGAATGTTGTGCCCATTTACAAGAAAGGTAATAGGGAGGAGTCGGGCAACTATAGGCCAGTAAGCCTTACTTCAGTAGTGGGGAAAGTGATGGAAACCATGTTAAAGGATAGGATTGTTGAACATCTAAAAACACATGGATTTCAAGATCAGAGACAACATGGGTTTACTTCAGGGAGATCATGCCAAACTAATCTTATTGATTTTTTTGATTGGGTAACTAAAATTATAGATCAGGGTGGTGCAGTAGACATTGCTTACCTAGATTTCAGTAAGGCTTTTGACACTGTTGCACATAGAAGGCTTATCAATAAACTGCAATCTTTAAGTTTGGATTCAAATATTATTGAATGGGTAAGGCAGTGGCTGAGTGACAGGCAACAGAAGGTTGTAGTTAATGGAATATATTCGAAGCTTGGACTTGTCACCAGTGGGGTACCTCAGGGATCTGTACTTGGACCCATTCTCTTTAATATTTTTATTAGTGATATTGCAGAAGGTCTTGATGGTAAGGTATGTCTTTTTGCTGATGATACTAAGATATGTAACAGGGTTGATGTTCCAGGAGGGATAAGCCAAATGACAAATGATTTAGGTAAACTAGAAAAATGGTCAGAATTGTGGCAACTGACATTTAATGTGGATAAGTGCAAGATAATGCATCTTGGACGTAAAAACCCAAGGGCAGAGTACAGAATATTTGATAGAGTCCTAACCTCAACATATGAGGAAAGGGATTTAGGGGTGATTATTTCTGATGACTTAAAGATAGGCAGACAATGTAATAGAGCAGCAGGAAATGCTAGCAGAATGCTTGGTTGTATAGGGAGAGGTATTAGCAGTAGAAAGAGGGAAGTGCTCATGCCATTGTACAGAACACTGGTGAGACCTCACTTGGAGTATTGTACACAGTACTGGAGACCGTATCTTCAGAAGGATATTGATACCTTAGAGAGGGTTCAGAGAAGGGCTACTAAACTGGTTCATGGATTGCGGGATAAAACTTACCAGGAAAGGTTAAAGGATCTTAACATGTATAGCTTGGAGGAAAGACGAGACAGGGGGGATATGATAGAAACATTTAAATATATAAAGGGAATCAACACAGTAAAGGAGGAGACTATATTTAAAAGAAGAAAAACTACCACAACAAGAGGACATAGTCTTAAATTAGAGGGACAAAGGTTTAAAAATAATATCAGGAAGTATTACTTTACTGAGAGGGTAGTGGATGCATGGAATAGCCTTCCAGCTGAAGTGGTAGAGGTTAACACAGTAAAGGAGTTTAAGCATGCGTGGGATAGGCATAAGGCTATCCTAACTATAAGATAAGACTAGGGACTAATGAAAGTATTTAGAAAATTGGGCAGACTAGATGGGCCGAATGGTTCTTATCTGCCGTCACATTCTATGTTTCTATGTTTCTAACCCATTGCAATGTGGCCATTCTACAAGTCTGCCAGTAAATTATCTGCACCTTATGTTTCTTTTGTACTGGTGATTCAAAACACCGTCCACCTGTCCTCCACACTGGAATATATTTACCCTTTCTAAACACATGTGGCCATTCAACATGTTACCAGTACAGATCTAGAAGTCAGGTGCCAAATATATATTCAGTTTAGAAATGTTGACACTGTCATCCTTCTGTAAGAACTAGGACACCTGGAAAGTTGCATTTGGTAACCTTGCCATTTGTTGTTTTACTTACCTTACCACCTTCACTCATATATTTCTCCCTTCTCTTTCCTATTCACGCACTCTATACAAAACCTTATCTTTTTCCTCTATTTCCCTTTTCATGCAACTCTCAAAGAGAGTATTTTAACACAGGGTAACGTAGGGTTATGGTGGCATAGGGCAAGTAAGAGTTAGCAGTCAAGATACTGTGAACTGTAGATTCTATTACTCTCGGTAAGGCTTTTCAGCTCTGTTACTGTGTCACTCAAAAGACACTCCATATATAAAACATTTAGTACGTACGAAAACATTAGCTGTGTGAAACATTCAAAATTATGAGTATATACCATACAAGATGATTTTAATTGAACATTTTGGAATAAGGGTTTTGAGAGAACAAAACAAAATATGTTGGCATCATGTGTCAGTCAACTTTGTTCATTCACATTTATTAAAAAAATAAATAATGTAATTTATAATAAAATAGAAACATACTATAAATATAAATATATATTATTACTTTATTGTTTATATTGTTACTCTGTTACTTTATACAAAGTAAGGTAACATAGA
Organism: Pelobates cultripes; assembly: GCA_933207985.1. NCBI lineage: Eukaryota > Metazoa > Chordata > Amphibia > Anura > Pelobatidae > Pelobates > Pelobates cultripes. The sequence continues at coordinate 161,100,765 of OW240915.1, read as the reverse complement.
GTAACAATATAAACAATAAAGTAATCATATATATTTATATTTATAGTATGTTTCTAAAATGCCATTTTGCTTCAACTCTCACTGACTATTTCTTTAAACTTCTCTTAGTTTATACATTTCTGATAATTCCTTATGATTAGAAAGAAAAAGAAAGACTAGGCTGACTAAATAAAGCTGTAATGGTGCAATGTAAGCTAACATTATTTGCATGAATTAATCATATGTGTGCTTTAATTCTTGCAAGTAAAGTAAGAAGCATGATTGACTAGTGGCATGTACATAATGTAGCTTATCATAACGTATTAATTTCATTTGCTTTGTAGCTTAGAAAATATATGCTGTTATAAAATGATCTCATCAATCAATATGACATAGCCATGAGCTTTTGTCTGCCATTCTCAAATTCAGAGCTTATAAAAGTCTCAATGAAATGTTTCTAAGAAACTGGAGCAATTTTATAAAGTATGAGACACTAACAGGCTGGTCTTTTTCTAAATATAGATTACCTGTAATTTTTAGTTCTTATTCATTTATTTTGTTATGCATGCTCTAAATTGGACAGTATAACTTCATATCAAAGAGTGGTGTACAAAACCGATATAGTCAAACAGCTTCTACTTTATTGAGAAGACCAGCATGAGCATAGGCCATAAGGGGACCCAGAGAAGTGTCAAACCATTCACAGATGGTTTCATGCTTTTCTGGGGGTGGCACCAGATAACTATTAGCACAATAACCACTACATTAGTTATGCATGCTATACATGCTCTAGTGGTTATGGTGTTTATCTGTGAAAGATTACCTACTAACCTTCAACTGTGTGAAATGAAATAAAAAAGGTTGCATTTAATACAAACTATATTTAATATCTAAACATAATAATATTGTTGTTTGGCATGTCTGCTCTTCACAGAATCAATTTTTTAACTAATCGCGTAAATATTACTGTGTAAAGTAAAATAAACAAAACAAATGTATATTAAAGGTGAGTGGCGGTAGTACACTCGAACTCTAACTTTCATAATACGAAGCAACCCAAACTAATAGAATAATCAACAGAAGTATGTACCATAAAATGTACTTAACATTTATTAACATTATTAAAAAGGTAATAATCTCCCTTAATATGCTGTATTGCTACTACTGTGTAAAGTGTACAAGTTCAGGTTTTACGGTTAGATACATTTTGCTGAGATTATATTGCGTTTACCATTTAAAATATTTTGAAATGTTTCATTAGAACACAAGACTAGTACTGAACAAAGCAAAGTGAACTGGTTAAGATATAAAAACAAATATTCTCTAGATATTACAGTCCAAATACATAAATATACACATGGATAGATAAATTGTAATGCATAGTCCAACAGTATGCCCTATAAGTATTAGCACATATGTTTCTTCAAGGAAGAAGTCAAATAGTATGCTACCAGAAAAAAGTAATGGAAACAGTATTTTTGAGTTCCTAATTACAAGAGACCTGATCACACATGTTTAAGTAATTCTAAGTATGTACAACACTGGGCAGTAACAATCAGAACGCCTGACAAAGAATTGCGAACAGAATTTACATTCAAATAAAGAATGTGTTTGGCAGCTGCATCATTTTGAATATACATAACAAAGACAATTACACAATGTAAAATTATGCATCAGTGGAATTATACACTAAGGCCAAATGCAGTGAACAAATTAGGGACAATTTATCCTGGGAAGCTTGTGGACAAAAGGACATAATTTATTGCATATGGAGGTAGTGAACATACATAAGTGTCTGAAATGACATCATGAAGCAGAATATAATAATAATCTAAAGCACTGCTTTAAAATACAATACAGATAAACATCATTGTAAAACCATTTTGTGACTCATATTGAAAGAGTATCAAGCTTCAATTTTAGCTGGAATAGGCAACATAATAATCAGAAGTTTGTACATATTTTTTAAGGGGCATGACCGGTTTTCATTTCTCCATTTAACGTGCTACCTGAAAAATGTATAAATAAGCAGAGACACAAAAAGTAAACATTGGAAAACTAGTTTTATCTCTGGGGGAACAGGTGGATTCATGCAATTTCCATGAATGCATGTGTATTGCTCATTTTATTCTCTAATCTGGACTCTGTAATCTATACAATGCTCTCTCGATGAGGTCAAAGTGATGAGCAACGCCAAGTGATGTGCAAGAATGAATGAAATACTTTGCTGCAGCAATTTCTTGTAGTCAGCCCTGTGCTGGATATATATAACATACAGCTCTAAATCTGTTGGGGGAAGCAGATACATACAATCTTTAGTTCACATTTACACACAGCCTGGCATTATGTTTAATCTGGGCTAAAGGCCAAATACTTTGAGATGGTGATTAATAAGGATGCTGATACAACCCACCATGCTGTAACATCTTTAAAGAAACCTGTCCTTGGATGTTAAGATAGTATTTTATGTTTGGATATATTTGCTAGTTCAGCCATTTAGCCAGTGCAATGTATGAAAGAAAATATTTTCAGATTGGATCTGGGCACCTATATTATTCATGGCAGAGTATTTTTTTTTTATATATATCAAGAGTTTTGGAAAAAAATAATTACTTGTTTGAAATTAATGGGTTAATGTTTCCTATGGTATTGTTTATACATGCCTTTGTACCAAAAACTGCTTTAACATATATTTAAGTCCCCCCTCCCATAATTGAAGATGGCTATGAAATCCGTGTGGAGGATGATATGGTCCACTGGCAAAGCTTGATGAATATGTTTTATTCTCAAGCTTTCATAATTATTGTTATTATTATAATTGTACTTTATTGTATATTTTTTCCAAATAGTTTTCTACCATTTTGTTTTAAGTTTGGGACTTGGCAATTCTGTATTAGAACATTTATGGAAGTGTTTCCTTAGCACTCAATGTCTCACAGCTTTGATGAAACTATTGCTTACATCTACAGTAATATACAGATGATGTTATATTGTAACAAATATTACAGCTAACAAATAAAGCAGACATTATATTCAGTATTCAGGTGCTAAAAAAAAACCAGGAAGAATATTGACATTAGTACTCTGCATTCTTTGTTTCAAATATCATGCTTGAGAAACAGTAACGCAACCTGTGACATTTGTTTCTATGGCAACCAGCTTGCGCCCATATATCTAATGTGAATATTAGTTGTCACTTTGTACAGACATACAAATACATCTACAGATCCAAATGTTATCAAATGCTTTAAAGATTTTGTAGTTTTAAGCAAGTGTGACAAGCGGCAATGTCAATCTTTCTACACATATGCTATATTCAACTAAATAGAAATTTGTTAACTGAGTTTTGATATGTCATATAGTAACTAATAGCCAGTAAAAGCTAGCTACTTCAAGCTAGCCCAAGGTTACAATATTTACTACTGCATAAGTAAAGGGAAATCAGCAGTGTAAGTGATAATGACCAACACTGGGATCACTGTTTATGATGACTGACTATTGAGTATTTAAATGTCAGGTGCCATGGTGCAGTTGACAATCTGTATCCACAGCTACTGATGTCAAATAATAATTTTGCCGCAATTGCATGGCCTTTGGCTGAATATGAGAGTTGTTGCACTTCTATTTGCATGAACATGTTCTATTTTTCATCTGTCAACAGAGGTTGACGTTGAGCTCTAAAAGTTAAGTGGGGCCCTTTCACATTGTGTGGTGGGATGTCACAATCTTTGGAGAGGATAAAATTAGTTCTCCTGTGGATTTTAATATCAAATTTCCCAGAGCAAGAAGGAGGCCCTGTGGCTATTAATTTTTCTTGAATGCAAGTGACACCATTAAACAATTCCATAATGATATCGCTACGCATGTACACATTTCATGGGTATGCCTTATAGAAGGAATATTGGCAGACCCATTGTGTACTAATTATACATTTTTGAGACATACTCACCTGGGATCCATCTGCGCCATGTCTTCAGCTACATGGGTGGTACTCTTCTGTAACATCCACCATCGGTCCAATCTTTGATTAGCCTTGCTTGTGGATGCTTACCTATGCAGGGCAAACCTCCTCTGTGATGCCAACATTTTAGCTTTGTTGCCTGCATGCCGGCCTTTGAAAAAAGTGGCATCAGTCACTTCATTTCTATACTCCCTAGTTAGCACTAGCATCATCAGGTAGGGCATTACCATAGCAACCGTAACGGTTGTGCTATAGTTGTTATTTTTGTAGAGCAGAAGAAATGCCTGTGGGAGGTATTTTCTTATTGTTAGTCATTTTTTCGGCATAGTCTCTATGCTGAACAAATGATTGGCAGGTTGGAGAAATACCTATTTTTCCCTCAACCTATATATTTGTTACGAAATATATGCTCATTAAAAGAAAAAGCATGAGTTGTTTTAGGCATATGTACCCTTTTAAGCGTTTGAAAGTTATATAAATTTAGGGCTGTTTTCCTTTACATATTTTTAATGGTATCGACTCTTTGTTTTTGTTTATGAATGATACTGTGAAACTGAAGTTAACAAAAGGTGAGGATGAAAAGCTTATCTCAAAGAGACACTATGCTCACCAAAACAACTTTAGCTTTATGAAGCAGGTTTGGTGAATAGATCTGTCCCATGCAGACTCACTGCTCAATTTTCTGCCATTTAAGAGTTAAAACACTTTGTTTATGCAGTTCTGGTCACACCTCCCTCCATGTAACTTACACATTCTTCCTAAACACTTCCTGTAAAGAGTCTTCTAATGTTTACACCTTCTCTATTACACAGTCTGTTTAATTTAGGGTTTCTTATCTCCTGCTCTTTTAATTGTTTGCTAGACCCTGCAGAAGCATCCTATATGTAATTAAAGTTCAATTTACAAAGCAGGAAATAAAAACTTTAACAGTAAGTTACACCTGATTTAAAATGAAACCATATTGTTTTTATGCAGGCTGTGTCACACATAGCCAGGGGAGGTGTAGCTTGGGCTGCATGAACAGAAACAAAAATGATTTAACTCCTAAATGGCAGTGAATTGAACAGTAAGAGTTCAGAGGCATTATCAATACACATAAACTGCTTCATTCAGCTAAAGTTGTTTTGATGACTATAGTGTCAATTTAATCTATGTTTGAATCAGCTCAATTCAGCTAAAACAGCCAACTTGATATTATATTTTATCAAGTGATTTTTCTTTTTCGATAAGTTGGAAAATCAGATTCTCCTAAATAGACCCCTATGATATCAAACAAGTACAGATTCAAATGTTCATAGCAACTGAGAGGCATTAACTCAATAGATCACTATTAACAAATTCAAGAACTAGATTAGACGAATAGCTTCCCTAATTACATCTTATATGTTCCTCCCTATAAAAAAAACAAAAACATTTTGAAACCCCTTTTCAGATGTTTTTTGATTGAACATTTGCTTTGATATTCTGCTTACAATGAACTAAAAGGCATCATAATTACACTTTTTCCCACTGCTATACAAACACCTTATTTTGGCTAATTACAAGAGTAAAAGATCTCATTACAAACATTGTGAGATGAAAGAAAAGACTGTAACTGATAAAGTCATCCATGTAGTACAAAGCTAATACTGGCTAAAATCAGTTTCTTTATACAGTTTCCTCATACAGACCGTACGAATATGTTTATTAGTATAGAAGATATCTACACCATTTACTATTATAGAAAAGAAAATAGTGTGCAAAAAGTGAAAATAACATCAACTCCTTAAATTGCGTTTTTCATCATAAAAGACATTTCAGGCTGAAGTTAACATCAATTGTTAATGCTTAAAGGATACAAAACATTGAAAAAAATATTATATTAAAAATACAAAGATAACTTTAAAGTTCCAAGTTCTGCAGAGAAGTCGCTATGGGAACACAGAGGATATCCTGTAAATCCTCACCTCTCTGGTGTTTATGGGATATGTTGTTCTTATCCCAGCTCTAGTTTTATTTATGAAAATACAATATTACAACTGAAGTACAACCACACAGCTACGACAAAGCCTGCAAGATAATGCATGCATTTGTTATACATGCACTGCATAACTTCCTTCACGATGTGTTTGAGTGGGGGAGGTTTTGCACATTTTTGCAGTTATAAGCAACATCAGGTGGAAATTGTGGTAGGGGTGGTTACTAGATCCCAAAAAACTACAACTTAAAAACTGTGTTAATTAAACTATATTGTTACAGTCCAGCACACCAGTTAAGAGACGGTTGATAAGATTCTCTCAGACACAAAGGTACAGGAATAGTACTTGAAAATACTATGAATATTAATAATATTCTTGGGATTCTTGGGGGTTGATTTAAGGTCTGTCCAGATTAGGAAGCAGATGGAAATCTTCCAACCAATCCTGGAAATATATTTTTCTTCAATAAGAGTACGAAGCAATACGTCCATGAATGAAATGTGAATTAATCTGTTGTCTAAGCTAAAAGCTGCAGGCAACTTCGACCAATTCTGCTATAGGCTGCCTCCTTTTCACATTAGGCATCTTAAACCATTAAGCATCAAGCTCAGTTATCTTGCATTGCACTTAATCTTTTCATGTTGCCACTCATTTTGCTCTTTGTTTAATATATAATCTTTATTGAAGGTTTTTTTTGGTTATTTCTTACATACATTTTTTCAATAAAGTTTGTAAAAAAACAGAGGTTAGATTGTATTTTAGCAATAAAATACCCCGCAACATTTTATGCACAATTACAATCATTGCTAATAAAATTTGTTCGTTGCAAACTAATTTCACTTGCAGTGATTTTCCTGCAGACCAGGAGCTACCTTTCAAGCTCCTTCCCTGCAGAGCTCCGCCACAGCCCCACCATGCAGCACTTGCCGCTAGTGGGATCCAGAGATCTTCCTTCACTGCACTATGCTGCTCACTATGCAGACTGCCCTCTGGTGGAGAGCAGTCAGAGCAAATGCTTCCACCCAGTCAGAGACTGCAAGGGTACTTTTGAGGAGTCGGCTTACAACCAGAGGGCAGATTCCATAGACAACCCACCAGACCACCAGGGAAAAGTGATCATAGCAGCCCGCCCACATCCTTGCACAGGGGCAATCAGGAGGGGGTGCTCATCTAACCATAAAAAAGAATAAAAGCAAACAACAAAGCACTGAAACAGGGAAAAACTAAACTAAAAAACAAGCACTTAAAAAGGGAAATACAGCCTCACCACATACAATCTACCGGCCAGTCACCCCCTCACTCCCACAATCAGTCACTTGTCATACTGCAAATGCAATGCCATTACACTGCGACCGGTGCTGGTCAAACTTTCTGTCCTTAGCTGACTGAGAGTTCCACTGTTACTAGCAAGGAAACAGGCCCTGCAGGTAAAATACTGCATGATGGAAATATTACATAGTTACATAGCTGAAAAGAGACTTGCGTCCATCAAGTTCAGCCTTCCTCACATTTGTTTTTTGCTGTTGATCCAAAAGAAGGCAAAAAAAAAACCAGTTTGAAGCACTTCCAATTTTGCAACAAACTAGGAAAAAAATTCTTTTTTGACCCCAGAATGGCAGTCAGATTTATCCTTGGATCAATCAGTTATTATCCTACATTGAAAAATTATATCCTTGAATATTCTGTTTTTGCAAGTATGCATTTAGTTGCTGTTTGACATCTGTATGGACTCTGATAAAACCACTTCTTCAGGCAGAGAATTCCACATCCTTATTGTTCTTACAGTAAAAAATCCTTTTCTTTACCTTAGACAAAGTCTTCTTTCTTCCAGTCTAAACGCATGACCTTGTGTCCTATGTAAAGTCCGGTTTGTGAATAGATTTCCACATAATGGTTTGTATTGGCCCCAAATATTTGTGTATAATGTTATCATATCTACCGTTAGGCGACATTTTTATAAACTCAAGAGGTTTAAATTTGTTAACCTTTATTCAGGAATTCCTTATTGGAAAAACAACTGTGACATGATAATTCCGTTGTTGGTCATTAAGGGGTTAAAGGAGTCGCTCACAAGAACTGCACACTGGCTTGATATATGCCTGCACAGCCAGGATTGGGATTTTAGGTGCATCAATGTTTGCAAGCTGCACAGATCTAATAAACTAAGTGCAGGAGATACATAATAGAGACAGAGATAGATGCAGACATAGAAATAGAAGCAGAGTTATGAGTAGGTTAAGTCAGTGCAATATAACCTATGCGATCAACATTTGTTATAATTTTATAGTCATTTTGGGTTATTGTTTTTTTTACGTTTCATGTGTGTACAGTTAATGGTTTTTATATTCAGAGTCATTATTACTGAAAATTACAGAAATTAGGTTTCTGAAATAAAAGAAAAAAGTCATATTGATTAAAGAAAGGCAACCATATTTCTTAAATGTTGCACTGTCCATAACCAGGAATTGGTAAAGTTATACATCAGCCCCTAAGTATTTATTTCTAGGGAATATTTGAGTTTCTTGTCTAGTTACAGAGCAGTGTGCAATCACTTAGCTCAGTTTCACTGGCATAAAGTTAGACAAAGGAAAATGGTTCTATTGTAATGTAATTGCTAGGTATATAGTTTTAGGCAATATAAAAAGAGAAGGTGGAGATTAACCTTTAAATAGACCTAACTGTAGGGACCAAGCCTAGATCATGCATTCAATATATTAATATTACAACACTAAAATAACAGGTTTTTAAGCTCATATAACCATTTAAAAGAGTAATTTTGACTTTGAAAAAAAAAATACAATGGGGTGTGAGAGGGTATGATGTATGCATTTACAGAAAAGCGATGTGTGTTAAAGTTCCAGCATATCTTTTACATAAGTGCTAGAGAAAATATATGGAAGGGGAGTTTATTATTAAAAAAATGTAGACATCAGCATCACTAAAATATGGTATGTGTTCTGTTGTCATCAAAAGAACACACCACAGAAACATTTTGACAAAATCTGTAAGTTAGAGTTTGTTATGGATAAAACCACCAGAAAATGTGTTTTGTTTTTTTAAATATATTAGACATTCTTTTTTAACATTTTTCAAGCCAGGCATTTCGAAATCTTATAGTGAGTAAAAGGAAAAGCGTTATAAACAAAATGAAAAGCGTTATAAACAAGGCACAAATGAATGTGGTCACAGAAGATTGGCAGCAAGCACATCCACAGTTTATTAGATGGAAGTGCAATCTGTGTATAAATGATAAAAGCACGGCCTATATAGACTACTGGAGAAAAGAATGTGCAGCTGTGTGAGTGAAGTGCCCTATTTACAAAAATAGGTCCTGCACTCAGACTCCCACAACCCCTGGGCGGCAGCAATGACCATAGTATACATCAGCCTCAATACATACAATATAAACCAAAAATGTCACTGGATTGGCAAGATACAGTCCTGTCAGACAGGTTGGACTTTCTCCAGGCTGCCCAGAACCTCCCCTGAGCTCTCACAAATCCAGCCATCACAGTACCGAAATTCCACCTACTATTACCCAGAGTCAGCTGCCTTATTAGTGTGGGCACAGACAGACTGCCAATCTTAACCCTTTATCTCCTCTGTGCCCCACAAGAAAGGCAGACCTGTCCCGTATTAGGGATTATTCCCATGTTTGCAACTCTATTTAAAGTTAAATTTTATGTTGTGAGTTCTGTTATTTCTGGTAAACCTCTCTTTTATGGCTATTTCTGTGTATATCAGCTTTTTGCTTTTAGCGCTGTATTTCCCTGTTCGCATCTAGTTTCTCTCTATCTATCCCAGTATGCATCTCTTCCTTTGCATCTATTTCTCTCTGTATTTATCTCAGCATGTATCTCTCTGCATCTATTTCTGCTTATCATATCTTTCTCTGCTTGTATTTCCCTGTCTGCATCTTTTTCTGTATGGATCTATCTCAGTATTTCCATGTCTGCATCTACCTCTGCTTGCTTCTACTTATGTCTGGATCTCTCTGTTTGCATCTATCTCTGTCTGTATCTATATCAGTATGTATCTATGTTTCCTTTATATTTTTCCAGGCCTCCCAATTGTTCTGCTTTTGGCAGGACAGTTCTGATTTCATGTCCTGTCCCATCATCTCGCTTCATCTCCAGATGCAGGACACCAGGGAACTGTCCCCGGGAAGCACAGTGAGAGCGTATTAGTAGAGGTGCTAACACTGTGAAACAGGCACCAGGAACCTGCAGGGAGAGATACATACTGTACCTCCCTCTTAATTCCCTCGGACTCTCACAAGCTGTCACAGTCTAAGTGAAAAATAATTTAAATAGCATAGCTTCCTACCAGCCCCAGGTGCTGTGGCCCACTGGACAAATTCCCGGTGTCCGACCATGCTGCTGGCACTCCTCATGTCCCCACCCATCTCTACCCGAATTTTCCCCTCCCAATTGCTGCAATGTATGTCTGTCTATAGCTACCTCTGCTTCTATTTCCATGTCTGCATTTATCTCTGTCTCTATTATGTGTCTCCTGCGTATACCACCTAACATTTCAAATGGACAAAGAGGGACACTTTGATTTTAGGGGTGTGAGCGGGGGTGTGGTTATAGGTGAGGTTGTGAAAGTTTAGGTGACTTGCTATTAACATTTTTTACAACTACAATGTAATTCAATGCAATGTATCTTATTTATACAGAGTGCTTTAAAAAACACATGTATGGCTGCGGAGCTCTGTTATACACTTAGACACACACACAATTTGACATGACTGTCCCTCCTAAATAGGAACACTTGGTAGGTATGCCGGTGTCTGCAACTATGCCTTTCTGTATTGCTATATATCTGACTCTGACTCTCACTATCACTGTCTCTCTAGATCTTTAGTACTTTGTCGTCATTCAGCACATTGTAGAAGCACCATTTCTCTTTATTAGGCCCAACACTTCTGCTCTTCCCAAATCAGACAGAGTAAACCACTGAAGCATATGGAGTTAACCCTGATGACTGCCCCACTTTGCACATCACCAAGTGCAGTTCTTTTTTAATGACTTTACTAGCTGAATCATTCTACCACTTGTATGGAAAAAACTTAATTCCCTGCGCACACCCTTATCGAATGTGTTTTGACCGTCTATGGTAGCCTACAACATGCAGATTGAGAGAAGTTTAGAGTGAATCCATTAAAGCTAAATTAATACACTATTGCAATTCCTCCTTCACATATTCATCTTCCTCTACCACAAGGTGCTACTATAAGTCTAGCCTACTGGCTCACTGCCTTAGTATCTTCTTTGAGTCTGACCTCTACATCAACTACATTATTTTGCTTCCACCTTAAGAACATAACTTGTATTTGCCCCTTGCCTACACCTGTAAAATGCTTGTATTTGCTCTTATACGCATCAAAGCCCCTATGGCTTATAATGAATGCTTGCTCTGTTCACCCACACTCAAGTTTTATACTGCATACAGGCTATGCTATCAATAAACATGCAATCCAGTTTTATTTTAAACATGTACTCAACCATTACATTTTGTGTAATTTTATGCATTAGCACATCTTGTTCCTGGAAGTCAGGTTTATGTTGTTAAAGTGTTGGTGATAAAAATTTATTCTTCTCCTCCCTCTGTTGCTGTTGCCAATAGTACATGTTTCACCTACTGGCAGGCTTCATCTGCATGTGACTGAATAATGTCTACTCCCTTGCTAATACCTTTATAACAAAGGGTTGTCTTTCTCTTATTGTGTATCTATCCATCGATGTGTCTATTAATAGTAAACAACAACAAAACAAACAAACTGCCATTTTACTTTCGGTAGCCACATCCTTATTGGTTGTTTGGGAAATTGTAATTACTTTGGGAATATATCACTTGCATTATGTTGCTGGAATAATGACTAACGTATCCTGCTGTGAAGGGCCAACATTAGATTGCACTCTGACTGTGGCTTAGCATTGGACAGGCTGTGTTATTGGTCACCAGTCAGAGAAGGGCAGTAGGCAGCTTAACTGTGTGTCCTCCACCCCCACCCCACACACACACACACCTCTTTATTCTTTCTATAAGGAAGGAAAATGGAGTCAAGCAAATTCATGGTTGAATTGCAGGGTCTTTGTCTAACCCCTGGTCCCTACATGACCAACTAAAATCTCCTTACAGTTAATCCTGTTTTACGCCTGATGATAACTCCACCTGCTTTGATTGGCAGTTCTGAATAGAAAACCACCATTTGCTGCTCTATATTGTCCCAGTGCAGCAGGTACACAGTTCCCATACACAACTTGAATCCCCCTATCCCTCAAACTTTACTTTTCGCGTGAGTAATATTTTTTTATAGCTCTGTTAAACAGTCAGACACACAAACAATACAGAGCTTCTCATGACGATTACTGGTCTGCTGTTGCTTCTTGCACCTCTCCATCGTTTGTTAATGACCACCCCAAGCTACAATGGCTCACAGGGAAATTTACTGGTTTCCTGGTGGTCCAGTCCGGCCATTTAGCTCCCTTGTAGCAATCATTCCATCATGTAGTTAGTGATCCCCAAACTTCTAGCAACCCAAAACTGTAACATTCAACCACACCTCGAAATGGAATGTTTCCCCCATCCACAGCCTTTTGTGGTACATGTCTTTTTACTCCATAAGTAACTGATGCCAAGGTGAACAAAATTCACTGTTTCATAAAAATACACTTGAAGCCTGATTTAATGATAAACATAATATTATATTAATACATGAATTACTGTGTATAGAAATATGTTTCATACAGCTGTGATATTCTATTGCCTCTATTTAATCAGATAATATAATTTTAGTCTGCTTAAAGCTTATTAATATTTTGTTTCCATTATATACACATGCTGTAATGGAAAAGGAAATGATAAGCAAATTAAAAACAAAACTGTGTTACTAAATAAACCGGTATTTGCAAACAAAATCGAGAAGAGAATTGCAGATTTTAAGTCAAATGTTGACTAAGTGGAACAGTTCTTCCACAAATAGGAATATTGTAGGCACCATAATCACTTTAAAGGATTCAAGTAGTTACAGTGCCTGGAATCTGTGGACGCTGAGTTCTGCAGCACTACTAAATGGTTTACCGTTTAATAGATTCTTGTCATTTAAAAAAAAAAATTTGCAGGTACATATTATAACTGAGTTTTAGGAGTAATTTCAAGAAGGGACAATGAGTAAAAATAGTGGAATTTTACTTTCAAAATGGCAGGTCCATTATTTTGACACAAAGACATATGGTTTCTACATGATACAGCCAGGACCACAATGGAACTCCTGAGGAAACGGTTTAGCAAGCGGATCATTTTAAGAAATTCACAAATTAATTGGCCCTTACATTTGTCTGACCTTTCAGCTCCTAATTACTTCCTGGTGGAATATGTGAACGTGTACTTGATCAGCTCAATCAGAAGGAGCAGGTATATATGAACGTGTACTTGATCAGCTCAATCAGAATATCAGTGCAGAATTTCCAGCGCAGAATTTCCAGCGCTAGAGCCTCAAAAATTAACTAATGATATAAGCCTCAAACATTAATGATATAAACAATGCAAATGAAAGAGTCCAACTTTGCAAGGCAGCAAATATAGCTCATTTAAAAGATGTCATCGCCATCTCCATATGTTAAGCATTCATTATATGTAATATCATTGAAATTGTTTTTTTAATAAAAAATCCCTCCTCATTCCCTCCTCTGAATTTTGGTCCACCCTGTGCATATAAACAGCTTATATACATGAAAGAATAACTATGACACATTTAGCATTTTTTCACCTCTGATTTAAATGGTATCTAAAGATTTTCAGTCACATAAATAACTTAAAGAATAAGGAAAATAGATCACCTTAGTCTAATATATATATATATATATGTGTGTATAAATAAAATAATATGAAAAAATGCCATCACTCTAGGATTAGTACATCCATTTTAATTCTCAGTTGGATCAACTGAGAATTAAAATGGATGAACTAATCCTAGAGTGCCGGTATATTTTCATATTCTTATATTTTCTGTGACTTGGCACCAGGTATATAATATTGCAAAAGGTTTATTATTTTTTGTTTATATATATATATATAGTTAGTTAGTTAATACAATGTCAGAAATCATATATAGATATATATTTTATTTTATTTTATTATTATTAGTTTTGTTTTGCATATTTGCTCCAGGATGTGATTGTCCCATTCCTCAAGTGCATATATATAAAACATATATTTACAATAATGAAGAGCGGATTGAGTATAAGCATCCAATATTTTCAATAAAATAAAAGATAACTCATAAAATAGTGCTCTTAATCATTCTGTTTTATAGTAACTGCTGCTGTGAACCTGCTTCCAAAAAGTGCAGGATTGCTATAATAAGCTTACTGATTTGTACATGCGCACATGTCTGCAGTGTTCTTATGCTTTTCAATGAGCTGTATTACAGCTCATTGATAATGGAGGAAGGCAGGTGGGCCCAAGTCCAGCTCAACTGCTGCTTCCGTTAGCTCTGTAGAGTCAGAGAGGTGCTTCTGACTCATGTTAAAAAAAGTCTAGATATTTATTAAAATCATCATTTTTATGAACTGTTCTTTTAAGTATGATTTTTTTATATTAACCCTTCCTTTTAGTATGATTTTTTTTAAATACAAATACCCAAGTCACAACAAAACCACCTATCTCTAAAAAGAAACTTTGGGTCAGGGATTTGCCCTGAACATCATTTGATTAGACAGTGTTCAGCATAAACAAGGGAGTCAGCGTTGGGGGGGGGGAAGAGCTAGATCTTCATTAGCCGCCTATGCCACTAGGGCTTAAGACACATTTATGCAAATGTAAGTATATGCATATTTATTTATTGAAACTTTTACTTTTTATTTTACATTTGACTGTTATTTTTAAAACAAACATTGTATTGCCCCTTATAAAATGTGCACATTAACCCTTTAAGGACACAACTTCTGGAATAAACGGGAATCGTGACGGAATATTTCCATCATGTGTCCTTAAAGGGTTAAAATAAATGTAAGTATATGCAGCCAGACTTCTTTACAGGAATACCCATAATGCATTTTGTAAGGTTCAAGGAAAATTACAGGTAGAACTCAGCACTCTGAGTTTCTTAGCTTTGGAATATAGCATTATTTTCAGTTGAGGAAGGAAAAATAACTTATGAATGTACTGCATTTTTGTCTGGAAGGCTTTTGTTGCGTGACTACTTCTAAACAATCATTAATGTAGTTCTTTCGTGTATAATGTCCCCTTTGGCCTGATCTGTCTTTTTACAGTAGATTTAACCTGAGAAGGTCTTAACTGACTGAAGATTTGGTACTTTCAAGATTTGTTTTTCATATTGTTAAAAAAAAATTAAAAAATCGAGACAGCAACAAACCTGAAGTAATGCACAGGGCCATTAAAATACACTTATATGAAAGAGAATAAATGGACTTCTATGAAGCAAAATAAATATGTATTGGGAATATTCATAATGTATCCTATCTCACAATAAGTAATTTTGTATAAGTCTAAATTGTTTCTAATATCTCTTGATATCAAAGCCTTAGTGCTTTTGTCATTCTATGAGCCTTACTGGATACCATGGCAACTGGTGAATGCCTGAGACCAGTAATGTTCTCTTCTTGGCAGGAAAATTCATCATCACAAGTTCTCCTACATTCACAGCACATATATGTACTAGAGGACTTGCAGATGTGCACAAGCATATATTTTAAACAAAATCAGTATGTTTTTATGCAATTTGCATTAATAACCTAAAAGTGCTTTTACAAGTGGTCATGGGGTAAGCAATCTGTATATGTAGAATTTTACATTGAAACATTTCCTATATAGATAATTCTGCACTTTTGGGCCCAGGTCCATTTGCACTTCTGGCACACGTGACTCAGGCAGCTCAGAACTCGCGGACAACCGAAGGCAAAAATTTTGCCTGCCATCAGGACACGCTGGAAATGCACATAATCAACATCCTACAATCAGTTTCCTATAATCAAACTTATAGGAATCACACATGCACAGTCCTTCTATATGCCTGAATTGAAATGCATTCCCTCTCTGCCCCCTACCCTCCATCCTCTCACTCTGATTGGTGAAACAGCGTCTCTAACCACACATGCACCCAAGGTCCAACAATGCTTCTCTATGAAGAACATTAGATTGGACTGCAACCAGACAATGATCCATGTTGAAGACGGAGAAGAAGTGGAAATGATCGGGAAGAACCTGGCCCAGTGCTGGATTGCAGTCGGGCTTTATGGTTTTTTGAAAGCGTATTTGGGTAAACGGCAATGGTGTGTGTGTGGAGGGAAAGGGGGTGCTCAGAGAAGAATAAACATTTAAGAGGAAGGAACAAAGGAAGTAAAAAAAAATCAATCTGGAGCTCCCCTTAGTAATTCAATAATGAATGATATTTGTTAAGTCAAAGAAGGCAATATACTTAAATAGAAAATATATTGGCATATTGTGTGTACATTTATCTGGTTCTCAAAATAAATTCAGTTCTCATTGATGCTCGACCTTGCAAACCATAAAAATACAGCTTATACTGCTCTAGTGCAGTGAGTTCATGCTTTGTATCTCTCCTTTCAGCTCAGGCATTGTGAAGGTAGATAATGTAATTTGATGTTACACATCAAAATTTAAGTAAATGTTTGCAAACAATAAAAGGTTGGGGGGGTGGTAATGATGCCAAAGGACTTTAATACAAAAATCATATTGAGTATGACAATGAGAGGGATTGAAAATGTAAGGATAATGGGAAACTACAAGGGATGATTTGTGTTGTCATTGTGTGTATAAGTATTGACATAAGTATTGCGAAAATTCATAAACATAGCAGGATGTGAAAAATAGTGCATTTATTTAACGTGTTTGGATCAAGTAAGATTGGCCTCATTTGACGCTCATGTCTCTATAAAACACTGCATATACAGAGCTTAACCTCTTTGCTGTCAGAGGTATAACTCCACCTCCGGCAGCATTATTGGGATGTCAACAGTCAAGTTGGAGCCTGGCTGGAAATCGGGTAATAGGAAACACCATTCCTTAATACTTTGCCCAATTATCAGGGAGCCGGGTCATGTAATCCTGGCATCATATCCACTGCAGTGAGCTGATTGGAGTAATCCTTAAAGCAACACATTTGCAAGCACATCATTGGAGTTTTTGAAGTACGTATAGCCTGCCAGAGCATCAATAATCCACTGTGTGTATGTGCGAAGCAAGCACGTTATTTGTCAAAATATGTGTCAGCAGAGTGACTTTACTCTCTCAGGTGCTCATGTAACCCCTTTTTCAAGGCATTCCAAGACTTCACTTATTGCATATTCCTGGAGCAGTAGGATAATGACATGGTAAACAAGGATGTTCAGAAAGGCCATGTAAAGGGACATGTGAATAGAGACATAAAGTGATTACATATTAGATAAAGCATAGCTAGGACTAATATTAAAAAAATCATTCTGCAGGGCAGAAATGATTTCAGTGTAGCTTTGTGCTATACATTTTCTATAATCCCTAGAAAAAAGTGACATATGGTTGCCCTACTTAATACTACAGAGAAGAATTAAAGAGAGATGATAACATAAGGGGAGATAATGAGATGAAGCCTGGAGCAAGGGTGATGATGGAATGTTGGAAGGTGATCATTTTAACCCATTATATGATTGGCTGATATGTTAATGAAGTACATTATAGCACTCATCATAAAACGTATTATTAACATAGTCAATAATGCATTCATAGTGACAGTAAAATATATTTTACACTGAACAGAGCAGTCAAAATCACATTATTCACATTCAAAATCACATTATTCTTGCATTACAGATGGTGTTGGTTATCCAGTGATGGCTTTAAAAAAACCACACACAAAAAAAACACCCTGATGCACAAGAATCTTAATGTGTGTTTTGCAATTAGAAAAAGGCTGGTATTTTTCAGCAATCATTGCTTTGTCCTTGTTGCTAAGAAACATGCTATCTCACTTATAATGCTATACTGTAAACAAAGTAAGGTTGCTCTGGCAACCTGGCATAGTCAGGCTATGAAAAAATACACATATATACACGTGTATGCGTGATTCATGCGTATATATGTGTGATGAGTGTATATATATATGTTGCAGCAATACACAAAATCCATCATTGCTTTAGTAAGCTAGGGACATAATGGAAATATTCCTGTCTACAGATGAATGTTTTCATTGACTCATGCCTTGAACTTTGTTAAGGTTGGAGAGTTATCACCTTTTATCTGCAAGCATTTTATATAAATATTTTATTTTGCTTTACACAATATAATAGCCAAAGATGGCTGTTGCTCCCTTTCCAACTCAGAACATTTTTCACTTTCAATATGACTATCTTCAATCATTTGCTATACATAGTTTGTAAATGAAAAATGACGGTCCACAACGAAGCTGAGTCTGGCATCTATAGGTTACCACTATCTAAAAAAGAAGAGGTGGTGTTCATCCACTGACCTGATTTGACACATTTTCCTTCCTCTCCTGCTTAGTGTAAATGCAGAGAAATGCTTGCAACAGAATCTAATCTGCCTGAAATGTGACTGACAGTTCTCTAAATGTACAAGTGAAACACATTATTAGCTTTCTTTTATACACAGAACTTTCTAGTCACGCAACATTTTAGTGACGCATAGTCTGCGCAGCCAACATCACAGGACAAGACACAATAGGTCATACTTGAAAACGAGCGAAATCTCAATGTATCTTTTCCTGGTAAAATATTTTATAAATCAATAAATAAATATTTTATAAATAACTATTTTATAAATACATTTTAAGTGAATAGTGCATTTCTCATATTATTCTGCTGCCATTATATCCTAGTGTAACATGTTAAACATAAAGGCATATAATATTCTGGGATTATCTACTGAATCATTGTGGATACACCATTCATATCTCCTATCAGGCTAGACTATGTATATGTGATTTTCGTATAGTAAGGGGAATAGTTAATAAAGTATCTCCTATGTTTATTAGCATTAAAGAGATTGCTGCAGATTGCTTTAAAACATTTGCTTTGTTTTTTGTTTGACCACAAAGGATTGACCATTTTTATTTATCTATTTGTTACATTTAATATTCAGTATCTCAAAAATTTGAGTACACCCGTCACATTTTTGTAAATATTTTATGTCTTTTCATCTGACAACACTGAAGAAATGACACTCTGCTACAATGTAAAGTAGTAAGTGTACAGCCTGTATAACAGTGTAAATTTGATGTCCCTCAAAATAACTCAACACACAGCCATTAATGTCTAAACCATTGGCAACAAAAGTGAGTACACCCCTAAGTGAAAATGTCCAAATTGGGCCCAATTAGCTATTTTCCCTCCCCGGTCATATCCTGGCATCATATCCACTGCAGTGGGCTGATTGGTGTAACCCTTAAAGCAACACATTTGCAAGCACATCCGTGGAGTTTTTGAAGTAAGTATAGCCTGCCAGAGCATCAATAATCCACTGTGTGTATGTGCGAAGCAAGCACGTTATTTGTCAAAATATGTGTCAGCAGAGTGACTTTACTCTCTCAGGTGCTTATGTAACCCCTTTTTCAAGGCATTCCAAGATTTCACTTATTGCATATTCCTGGAGCAGTAGGATAATGACATGGTAAACATGGATGTTCAGAAAGGCCATGTAAAGGGACATGTGAATAGAGACATAAAGGTGATTACATATTAGATAAAGCATAGCTAGGACTAATATTAAAAAAATCATTCTGCAGGGCAGAAATAATTTCAGTGACATGTGGCTCGTTAGTGGTGCAAGGTCTCTGGTGTGAATGGTGAGCAAGGGTGTTAAATTTGGTGTTATCGTTCTCACACTCATGGCACCTTATGGCAAAAGAATTGTTGCTCTACATAAAGATGGCCTAGGCTATGAGAAGGTTGCTTTTATACTGCTTTTTCAGACCTTGTGTATACTGCATACTGTCTATAGTTTTTTCCCCTTATTTTTCTATGAAGCAGGAATGAATAAATGACATAATAAATGAGTTTATATATATATATATATATATATATATATATATATATATATATAATTGTATTGTTTATGACTGTCTGAATAGCCATGCATCCCATGTAATAATTCTGTTCCTTTTTCAGGAAATGTGTAGGAAGGCTGTGTAAGCGACAGCCAGGGGAGGTGTGGCTAGGGCTGCACAAACAAAGTGATAAAATAATTGTACAAGGCCATGATCTTTACACCAACAGAGACTCATTAAATTAAAGTTGTTTTGGTGCTTAACGTATGCCTTTATTAACACAAGGAAACCTCTCTACTCCCATGCCATTACTAAGTTTAAATGTAGAGTCTGGCGCTCTAACCACTGCACACTCTATTTATCTTCAGCCACAGACAATAATCATGCAGCTTAAGCCTCCTCGTGGTACTACATGTTACTTATGTTGATCACTTGATTTCCAAGTTTATCATTTGAGAGAGGTTATATGGAGGTTATATTCCAAAATGTAAGTTGGTCTGGCATTCATAAACTACCACTAACTGAAATCTAATAGGTAGTGTTTATCCAAGAATAATACCCTTTCATTTCTATTGCAGCTTATAAGTTACCCCACTGGTTGTAGTCATTACAAGTACTATTAACACAGGGAACAACAAGCTTACACCCAGCGTATCACATTGCTGCCTCTACAACACATTTAACTAGTTTGAATGATGTTTAACAGAAAATTCCATTTGCACTCACTATAAAAAACACTATACATTTCAGGATCTAAATTCTAACGTTTTGTTTTTTACTTTTTTTTTCAGTATGTTTGTTGGGGGTGGTCATTGTATCACTCATGTTTTTGGTGTTAAAAAGTATTTTTCAGAAATGCAGAATCTAAGCGTAACATAAACACAGAGAAATATTTAATTTATTCACTACTGGTTTTGTTTGCAGGCTAACAAAAATAAATATTCACTTGTCAAACGCCTGAAACATGTTCGTGCCCTGTGTGAAAGATGGGTTACTATCAGCATATCTATTTATTTGTTTTTATAAAAAAAATGTAAACTGCATTTGTGAAAGAAAAATGTTAAATCAGAGGTGAAACAAATTTGCTTCATTGCACAATGTAAAGCTGACTTTGAGTGGTTCCACTTGGATAACTAAAAAGACATCGTCGTGTTGACACTTTTTTTGTTGCAATAAATAGCACCATGAGCATTTTTATGGTGCTGTTTCGTTTTTAGGTTTTATACATTCATTTTTTACTTAGGAAACACAGCTCTGTCTAATGTATTCCATATATTCTTGTTAATCTATGCATTTTAAATGTAGGGTCTACAATCTTCAGCTTATCACTTAACTCTAAAAAGATAAATTACTAAGTGAACAACATATTTAATTATCTGTTTGATGACTGATCAACACATAAAAATTGCTTAAAATTAATTTGGGGGGATTAATGATTGCTAAATTTATTAGCAAAATTCAGATGGCATTTGTATGAGAACACAATAAACAGATTTATAGAAGTATGATAATTTTATTGACCTTGCTGAGAAGAGAGACGGGAATAGAGAGACAGGGGGATAAATAAAACAAAAAGAAACAGAGCCAAACCACATTTAGAATTTAATCCAATCAAAATACAGTTATACAGATTATACTCATTTCTGTTATGGTTGATGGTCAAAGCAAGTTCAGTGTCTTCAAGGTCCAAAATATATATTTTTTTTTTTCTTGCTTAAATTGTTATGGATCCCTAGAACCCACATTAAAGCAGTGTTTAGGGTTTAACATGAATCTGTCAGCTTTATTCCATTAATATAGATGGTTTATAAAAACAAAAATAGCATATTTATTGTGTTGTAATTTTATTGAAAGTTCAGTGCACTAAGTTAACCTACATAAATAGTATTGAAAAGAGCTAAGCGAGAAAAAAAATGAATATTCTCAGGTTTTTGGGTTGCTTATCTTTTGCCATAAAAGGTTATTGATGGCATTGGCATCTTCCTACTTGATACAAGGTAGCACAAGGCACTTGGACTTGTGGGATCTTTCATAGAACTCGTTTTTGCATTCTTCTGTAAATAACTTTACGACTCGAAAATTGCAAACAACATTTTTGTTTATAAAATAATTCCCAATAAGTAAACCTTCAGATAGCTTATTACAACTTTACAAGGGTTAAGCTTTCACCCTGGACAAGAACCCCATTTGACTATACTTTAGCAAACTCGCCCTGGCATTTTTTTTTTTTTTTTTTACTGAGGTGTTTTTCCACTTTGAACTGAACATTGTGGTGGATTGACAGGGTTTTGCTAATTCTAGTCTAAATTTGCCAAATTGGAAAAATGCCCCAGTTAAGTTTTACAGCTTGACTATTTTCAATGAAAACATGCGATTATACATAATTCCTGGTTTAGGTTCCTGTAGGAATGTTTGCCATGAGCAGGGCCCTTAACCCTTGTAAAGTTGTAATAAGCTATCTGAAGGTTTACTGACTATGGATGTATGCCAGACATATGTATAGAATGAGCAAAGAAATGTCTCCGTTATATTAATTTCTTTTAGGTTTCTTTCCAAGTGGCAAATTATCTTCTTATCAATGCTAATGAGAAAAAAAGACAGACAAGCAAAACAGCAGGCAAATTTCTTTGACGACTGTTTTTGCCAGGCATGATGAATAAGATGAGGCTCAGCAGGAGAGTTACTAAGTACCATATGGGTTTCACAACTTAAACTGGTGATGCATGCTATTGACTTGAATAGCAGATATACAGCTTCAGAAGGTCGGACTGAAAAATTTAATAGGAGAACTAGATTTCCATCTCACTATTCCATAGGGAAATATAGCCTGGTTTAAAAATAGCTTGGGGAAGTAAAATTATGCCAGTGATTTAGAAACAAAAATGACTGAGTATTACAGTACATAGTAATACTATATTTATTGAGCTAATGTTCAATTTTAAATACTAATTAGCAAAATTGAACAAGCTAATTATGCATAAGTGGCAGAAGATGGCTTAATAACACATGCATACTTGAAACTTTAGCTATCCAGTGGCCTAGAGCTTTTTACTCTTTAAAGGAACAAACCAAGCATGATAAGCACTACAAACTGCTGTAGTTATGTTGCCACGAGTGCGCTGGTACTGTTCAATGGGAAGTAGTCAAACCACTTTAGCACAGTTAACTTACTTGAGTTCTGTCTGGTGTCTGCAGCACAGCCCTTGCTTCCAGTCTTCTTCTGGTGAATTCAGATAGCTCTGCAAAGCAAAGCAGCACTGCATTGAATGGCTGAGAGCATAAGCTGAGAACTCTCAGCCAATGAATATCCTGCTGGAGAAGACTATGTGGAACGGGCATCTTCTGGGACCAAAATAAGTTATGAAACTGTAAAAAAGACCAAAAAAAGTCTTGATTATTTGCAGTGTGACAGCACCAGGCCATTTCTAGCTCTATAAATTATAGGTAGTAGTGGTTATGGTGCTTGGAGTGTTCCTTTAAATAGAGAAAAGTATTGGAACAAAGACTGTCCCGTAGGTTGGTGGAGAACATTTCTTAAGGTTTAACAATATTCACAAATTTTTTTTCTTTACTTTTTTAAATCAGAACATTTGTACAAAACAGTTTGTCCTATATTAACACAGGACACAATTTAAGAGTTACTGAAAGCAATGAAAACTAATATAATAAGTATTTCTCCATTTGTATTATGCATGTCTATTTATTAATTGAAGGACTTTTATATACAATTTACAATTTATACTCCGCTGTAGGTGTCTCACAAAATTTAAAGGATTATTTAAAGGAACATTATACCATTAGGAATACAAAAGTGTAGCCCTAATGCTTTAGTGGCCTTCATCCATATTGTTCACCCCCTGATGTCAGCAATGGGGGAGACATGCACTGTGAACACGGAGCTCACATTAAGCCTTCCCCATAGTAAAGCATTGAATCAATGCCTTCCTATAGGGATTTTGAAGACACTAAATGCAAAGCATAAGGATGTCCAGCATCATTTCACTGAGTTAAACTCCATTTAAATGCCGAAAGATCCTCTAGTGACTGTCTTCGAGACAGTCTTTAGAGGTAGTCTTAACCCTGCAATACAAATAAACATTGCAGTTTCTCTGATACTGCAATGTTTTATATTGCAGGGCTAAAGGGATAGAGACATTGCACCCAGACCACTTCAATTAGATGAAGTGGACTGGGTGCCTATAGTGTCCCTTTAAACAGAGACATACTCTAGGCCTGGAAATAATAGACTCATCAGCCTGAATTTGATACTTTGAGATCTATTAAGGAAATAATTTTATTCAATGCCATTAAAAGTCAGTATTTTATGAGTGATAGGTCACCTCATTTTGAATTATTTGCTATTTATGAAACAGTAAATTGTAGAATTAGAAGTAGACATACCTTTCTTACATTCACAATGTGCGACTTTTATGTTATCATTTGTATTTCTTGCGTATGTCTAGTAAATATGATTGTCTTAAAATGTTTCGTAAGCTCTTGATACCTGCCATAGGACATGATAGAAAGCAGTGAACCTAGGACAGCAGATCCACAAACTGGCAGGGAAATCTCCCATACTGGTATACCTTACTATAATGAGGTATATGTGATCTGAAATTCACCGAGATACAGATTGCTGATGACCCCTCTTTTCATTTTTTTTCAGGAATAGGACAAAAGCATTTAATTTGCTCCACTGAATTTTTCTGTGGAGTTTTCTCCTTTGTTCAACCCAGATTTTGTCTCAGATTTTGTAGTTGACACAAACCTGTGTAATCCAATATAGCCTTAATTTAATATTTTTGGATGAACTTTTCAAATAATTAAGTTTTTTTTATATATACAATTTTAATATGATTTAATATTTTGAAAAATATTTTAAATATTTTTTGGATATACTGATTTTTTATTTAATATATTATTTTATATATATATATATATATATATATATATATATATATATATATATATATATATGTTTTTTTTTTTTAAATAATCATTTGATAGCTTATCCAAAAATATGAAATCAAGGCCATATTTAGATAACAATAGATCAAATATGGAAGACTATGCAGTGTCAAAAAATATAAAATTAAGGATTTGGGGCAAAAATAGAACTTCTAATTATACACTCAGCTGGTGTTTGATTGGAAAAGTCTTTCTGGACAAGGATTAGTGTCATTATAGATGACTGATATTCCAGCTGTGCACATGTTGAAGCCGCAGCTGCAAGTGTGAGAAATAACATTTCAATATATTACTGACTCTTTATAAATTAATATTATATTGAATTGCATTTTTTTACACCTGTTCACATATTAGAAAATATTTACAGACAGAAATCAATATAAATGCAGTGCATGTAATATAGGTGCTATAACCACTTTAGCTCATCAGGGTGGTTATAGTGCAAAGAGTCTGTGCATGCTGTAACTGTTTTTTTGTCAAACAATTTTTTTTACTACTAAAATAGTAAATAACGCAATTGTCATGATACGTTTAACACTTTGCTTCTTCAGTGTGTTAATGGTGCAGTGTGTGAACACTCAATGCATGTAATATTATTATACATTAAAATACATGTTAGCATACATGTTTTCACATGTCAAATGCACGTGTATTTTTCTTGTATAGAAGTAATTCAGATTTGCTTTACCATTTGCCTGATAATTTATTTACTCGAATCTTTTTTGGAAAATAACGTTTCCAAAATTTTAATACACATTAGATTCAATGGCACAGTACATTCGGGAAAAAATTCTAAATTTTCTGGCGAATTAAAATTGGTGACTTAAAACTGGCGAAATCAAACTGGCAAATTCACACAGGCGAAATCACACAGGTGAAATCACACAAGCAAAATTCATTTAGGCAAATTCACAGGGGCAAATTTTGTTCCTGGAAGAGGTCTTACGACTTAACAAGTAACACTAAAATTGAAATACCATCAATGATACTATGGTATATGGCAATAAACATTGTCATTGTAGCACAATGCTTTATAGTAGTATCTCCTTTTATAAATGCACATTACATTGGCTAATAAAAAAAAATCAGTTTCGAAGTTTCAAAAATTGTGTTGCGCATTAGATTTGATGGCTCATTAGATTCGAGTAAATACAGTATATATATATATACACAAATGATGAAGAGAGCACTCCAGAGGATTTTTTCAATACATTTTATACGTGGTTAAAAATTATCAACATTTCGACCCAAGAGGTCTTTGTCATATAAATATATCTTTATATTATATTATTATTATTATTATGATATTTATAGAGCGCCATCAAATTACGCAGCGCTTTACAATGGGTGGACGAACAGACATGTAGTTGTAACCAGACAAGTTGGACACACAGGAACAGAGGGGTTGAGGGCCCTGCTCAATGAGCTTACATGCTAGAGGGAGTGGGGTAAAATGACACAAAAAGGTAAGGATAGTATTAGACTAATGACAGTTGCAGAAGTGGAATCAGTCAGGAGCTATTAACAGTTTAACTGATATGCTTTTATGAAGAAGTGGGTTTTTAACGATTTTTTGAAGGAATGGAGACTGGGTGAGCATCTAACGGAGGAGGGAAGCGAGTTCCACAGGAACGGTGCAGCCCTCGAGAAATCTTGAAGGCGAGCATCAGAGGTGGGAGTACGGACAGAAGATAGACGTAAGTCTTCAGCAGATCGTAAGGGCCTAGACGGGACTTACTTGTGTATAAGGGAGGATAGATAGGTGGGAGCAGCATTATGAAGTGATTTGAAAGCAAGAACCAGAATTTTAAATTGAGCTCTATATTTTATAGGAAGCCAGTGTAGGGATTGACAGAAGGGTGAGGCATGGGAGGTGCGGGCGGACAGGAAGATGAGCCTTGCCGCCGCATTCATTATGGACTGTAACGGCGCTAGTTGGGAGCACGTAAGACCACTGAGAAGCGGATTACAGTAGTCAAGGCGAGAAAGGACAGTGGAATGGACCAACATCTTAGTCGCATCTGGCGTTAAGGAGGGGCGGATGCGCGCAATGTTTTTTAGATGGAAATGACAGGGTTTGGCAATAGATTGAACATGAGGCTTGAAGGAGAGGTTGGAGTCAAAGAGAACACCTAGGCAGCGAGCCTGCGTGGTGGAGCTGATGGTAGCACCGTTGACTTGGAGGGAGACAGACACAGGAGTAACAACACTTGAGGGAGGAAATGTCTCCGACCAGAATTTCAGTTTTGGTCAAGTTTAGTTTAAGGAAGTGGGCAGCCATCCAGTTAGAAACAGCATTAAATAAATTAAACTGTTTAACACTATTTAGTCAAATGGAAGCACCATTAAGCATGTTTATAGGATTGAGATCTCTTGAGCAAGGTCAAGACAAGCTGTATTAGGTATGTTAGAGAAGGTTTTGTGATCAAAACAAATAGAAATGTAACCTGCAACTCAGGTATTTTAGTTCTCTTAAAGTAAATAATAATAATTATTATTATTATTAGCATTTTTATAGTGACAACATATTTTGTAGCACTTTAAGTGACAGAAATGATAGAAAAAAAGAATATTTAGAGGTGTAGGCCCTACTCAAACAGCTAACAACCTACAAGGAGTTGAGCTAGATGGATATATATCATTAGATGTCTTGCCCAAAGACACTTACCAGTGAGCCTGGGATTCAATCTACTTGTATAGGTTGCTTGGCCAAATTCCTTAGATTTTTGTAGTCTCTTTATTCTTTTTAAGCCTTTCACTACATAGCTCTTTTTGTTTAAAATTGATCAGCATAATATTAATTTGAAAGATGGGCTGCAAAGTGAGAACATAAACATATGGCAAAGACCTATTCTGCGTGTAGAAAACTATAGACAAGCACACAGAAGCATACAAAGTTCAACTATGTCAATTTGCATCCTTCATAGAAAAAATTAGGGAATAAAAAATAAATATATATATATATATATATATATATATATATATAGAATTAATACAATGTTAAACAAAAATCTGCACACCAGTCAAGCCATAAGACTTGCTTTTCCCACAGAAATCCCATAACTGCAGCGATGTTACAACCGCAAAGGAGTCTGGGTGGGCATTTGCAAATTAGTTTAACAAAGAATCACATTTTTGCCTCATTCCATTTTAAACATGGATTCCTTTTAATCTGTGTTTGCTGTATACAACAGCTTGAAACACAATATAGAAAAAGATGCATTTCAAGCAAGGAGATACTCTGAATACCCTTCCTTTCGAGATCCCAGATTATATAGACCTGGAAGAGAATATGGAAGATCCCTACCCTGGAGAGGTGGACATTCTTCCAGCAGAGGAGGTAAATCCAGGGGTCCTTCATTCCACAAGAAGCCTTTATGACGGGGCCTCTTCCCAATCTGGAGGAGTAGGTGCCCGTCTACTACTATTCCAAGAAATTTGGGAACATTCAACTCAAGACAAATGGGTGCTGGATATAATACAAGGAGGTTATTTCATAGAGTTATCCAGAACTCCTCCTCCTCGCTACTTTCAAAAGACAATATAGAAAAAAGAAACACCCTAAAATAATTTATCTCATCTCTTCAAGAAGATGGAGTTATCGTTCAGGTTCCACGGGCTCAACAGACACATGGGTTTTACTCCCATATCTTTCTCACCAGAAAATCCACAGGGTGATGGAGGCCTATAGTAGACCTAAGCAGGCTAAACAAGTTCTTAAACATAAGGAAATTCAAAATGGAATCTCTTCAATCCATTGTAAAAGCAGTGTTCCCAGGACAATGGCTTATGTCAATAGACTTGGCATACTTCCATATTCCCATTGCACAACAGCATCAAAAATTTCTAAGATACGCAGTAGAAGAAGGTCACTTTCAGTTCTGCGCTCTCCCCTTTGGCCTAAGCACAGCCCCGCGTACTTTCTCAAAGGTCCTGGTAGTTCTAATTGTGGAACTCAGGAAAAAAGGCATCACAATATATCATTATATAGACGATATCTTGATTCTAGCAGAAAGCAGAGATATACTAGTAAATCACGGTCTCATATGTTTGCAATTTCTTCAGCAACACGGTTGGAAAATCAACATCTCCAAAAGCAATCTAATGCCATCTCAGAACATGATATACCTAGGAGCTTCATTCAACACGGCAAAACGATTAGTACAGCTGTCCCCACAAAGGGGTATGAAAATTCAGAGAAAGGTCATGTTTCATCAGCAGAGAAAGCTATGAGCCTCCTAGGATCCATGTCCTCCACTATCGGACTAATGAGATGGGCCCAATGGAAGATGAGACCCTTCCAAATAAATTTCCTTCATCAATTCCAAAAGGGGAATCTGTCTCATCCTATCAAAATCCCTCCTCAAGTCCAGAAATCCTTGAGGTGCTGGACACAAGAAGAATTTCTCTTCAAAGGTTTTCCCCTAGGAAATATCCCTTGGACCATTATTACCACAGATGCCAGCCAATGGGGTTGGGGAGCACACTTTCGGGACAACTATGTCCAAGGGCAATGGTCTTTTCTGGCTTTCAGCACCCTTTCAAATCTCCTACAACTTCTTGCAGTTTTCAAGGCTCTGAAGCACTTTCAACGGCTTATAGTCCACAAGTGGGTCAAAATCAGGTCAGACAATGCTACTGTGGTGGCATATATAAACCATCAAGGAGGGACAAGGAGTTGCAGAATGATGAAGGTAATGAAACCTCTGATGGTCTGGGCACAATTACATTTGGAAAGCATCTCTGCAATACATCTCCCAGGAATACAAAACTCAATAGCCGACTTTCTCAGCAGGATAAGAGTAGACCCAGGGGAATGGAACCTATCGAACGACATATTCCTTCAGATTACAGGGAAATGGGTTTGATGGCGACAAGCAACAACAGGAAGGTAAAGAATTTCTTCTCGAAGATTCCAGATTCACAAGCCATAGGAAGAGATGCATTAACAAGCAATTGGGAATTCAACCTGGCCTATGCATTCCCTCCGAATCCTCTCATCTTTCCGCTACTGAGGAGACTGAGACAAGAGAAGGTATCATTGATCCTGATAGCCCCTTTTTGGCCATGCAGGCCTTGGTTTCCTCTCTTACTAAGTCTCTGCAAGAAAGACCCGTGGCGTCTTCCAGTGGTCCCATTTCTACTAAAACAGGGTCCAATCCTTCATCCAAACCCTTCATCTGATGGCATGGCACTTGAAAAGGAAGGGCTGAGAAACAAGGGATTTTTTCAAGCTGTAATTGAGACACTCCTTCAAGCAAGGAAGAAGTCCACTTCCTCTACTTATTACAGAATCTTGGATGTATTTTCTTCATGGGCCAGTTCAAGACCTTTGGATATTCTGAATCCATCAAAAAAGATATTTTAGATTTTGTACAATCTGGCCTGGAGAAAGGATTGAGTTACAATACCTTGAAAGTTCATATTTCAGCTCTGCATTAACTGATCACAAATGGGCATTGGACTCGGACATAGCAAGATTTATGACGGCGGTCTTGAAAATTAAGCCTCCCATTAAACCCATTACTCCATCTTGAGATCTTTCTCTGGTCCGTAAAGCTCTTAAAACAGATCCCTTTGAACCATTATAATCGATTTCTTGTCATCTCCTCACTATCAAGATGGTTCTATTGGTGGCCTTAGCCTCTGGTAGAAGGGTGTCAGAGCTTCAAGCCCTTTCTGCTGAAGAACCTTTTACTATATTTCAAGGACAGAGTCATTCTAAGTACAGTTCCAGAATTCCATCCTAAGGTAACTTCAGAGTTCCATGTTAATGAGGAAATAATTCTCCCTGCATTGATTCCAGAGAAATCAAACGACGGAGAAAACTCTAACTTGAGAGCTATTGACTTAGTGAGATGCCTCAAGATATATGTACAGAGATCATCAGAATGGCAAAGTTCTAAAAGGCTTTTTGTTATTCCTAACAGCGCTAGAAAGGGCCTCCAAGCCTCTAAGCCACTATCAGTAGATGGATAGTTGCAGCTATTATTCAATCATATAAAGCATCTAAAGCAGGAATCCCTGAAGGTCTAAAAGCGCACTCTACACGCTCTCTCTCCTCATCCTGGGCAGCTGCTGCAAAAGTTTTGGCAGAACTGATCTGCAAAGCAGCCACTTGGTCATCCTCAAATACATTTATAAGACATTATTGTTTAGACGTAAAGGCTGGTCAATAAGATGCATTTGGCAGATCGGTTCTTTCCGCATCTAATGATTCATTTTCCTCTTACAATGTTTGTCACGTTTGGTTAATTGTGCTAATACACTTGCACTTGCATTATATCATATTTGCCTGTGTTTTCTTTCCCTCCCTTGGTTTTAGCTTGGGTATTACCCATTGTTTTTGCTGCCATGGATATGGCCAGGAAAGAGAAAAATGTACTCATACTTACCGTAATTTTCTTTTCCTGGTCATTGTCCATGGCAGAACAAGGATCCCACCCAGGGATATTGCTGTTAACTAGACTGAGGCAATGTAAATACTGTAGTTTCTCTGGAAAGGTAGTGTTTGCATGAAAATGCCTGAAGGGAATGATTTTACTCACCAGAACTACATTAAGCTGTAGTTGTTCTGGTGACTATAGTGTCCCTTTAATTATTATAGACTTTAAACATTTGGATGCATATTTCTATCATTAATTTTTCAGATTGCAGAATAATGCTGTTACATATTATTTTTGCTAAACCAGGCAGTGGTATTCATACATTAGTGCTTACATCTGATCAGGCCCAGACTGGCCATTGGGCACACCGGGCAAATGCCCAGTGGGCCGTGGTGGCCATGGGTCAAGGCCGGCAGAGGAGGTCACAGGTTCTCCCCGGACAGTCCATGCAAGGCCCACCCTATCCGTGCACTGGCCCTGCTGTGTTCCGTGACGGGCTGGTGGGGAGATCAAAGATCTCCCTCACTGGCCCACATGCAGTGTGATGCGGCCGCAGGCTGGGGAGGGAGGGAGACAGGAGAGGACCCAGAGGAGCTCTATCTTGCAGCTCCGCCAGATTCCTCTCGCGAGATCCGGAGTGTTGCCATGGCAAAGCTCTTGGTCTTTCGAAAGTGAACTCTACCCCCACACTCATAACTAGGACCACCAGGGATGGCAGCACGGTCCCCCCTCCCATGCTAAAGGTAAGAAGGGAGGGGGGATACAATGCATGTTTTTGACACACACACTATCTGTGATTAAAAAATGACCGGGCCGAATTTTTTCCACAGTCCGGCCCTGTGTCTGATAACTCCCAATGATCCTTGAGTAGCAGGTGAAATGCATGTTGACTGCGGGCAACTATGTTATTTTACTTTTCTCTTTTATCCTTCCACAGCATTTCCTTTTCATTGTGTTCAGGATGGCAGGCAAATAAATAGAGATATTTTTAGAATAGGGAATAGCCCTCTTAAACACATTTCTCTGTCATGTGTATTATACCTATATATACCAGGTGCTTCACAGGCTCTTTGAAACTTTGATATTTTTTTTTATCCTCCATTGGTTACTTTAGCTAATACTTGTTCTTTATATATTATGATTATTATTATATTTTGTCTTAATTATATAAATGTTTTTATAGACAATGTATGCCATTTTAAGCTTAGCTTCTCAGTAAGTACTTTTATATTTATGTTTAACACATTTTTAACACATGTTAATTGTTTTAACATATGTAAATAAGTAAAAGTTGGCAACGCTTGTACATTTGCAGCCACCTATTTCTCAATATACCATTACTCTAGGAAATACTAGCAAGAATTGTCCTGAAAATGTTAAACACCTTACAGAACCTTTGGGTACAATACAAATAATGCAGTGACAGCTTAATTTCATTCATAAATATACTTTACAAAGCTAAAGCTTAGACAAACTATTTTTATACATGTAAGCCTATTGGTGAAAAGATTACTTGGCCTGCTGTTGTATTCATTACTAAATATAGTCATCTTAAAATACATGTCTGCTTTATCAAGGTATTATACATGTATTTCCCCAGTGCTATCTTTATATTCTTAAGTTGTGTTCTGTAATATTAGTGTAATTGTAACAGTAATTACAATTGCTAAGATTACAGTTCATTGTTATTCGAGATGTAATCAAGCCTTTATTACAGATGAACAGGGTTCATTTAAAAACAGTTACATAGCTTTCATCTTCAAAAATTAAAATAACTTGAAGTCTTGATAGTTATTTTGATTGCTGAGATATGTATCTGTTCATAAAGAGTACGATCTGTCCTCTTGTAAGTTATAAACAGTGATTCTATAAGAAGCACGGATTGAGATTTTTAGATCTTTTAAAATCCTTGTTGCATGGAAAAACAGCCATACAATTTCATAACCCTATCCTGCCTAGCAACATGTTTATTAGTAAAAATAGTATATTAGTGTTAACCTTTGCACTGCAAAACAATGCAAAAGAAAATTTATCTCAAGGGTCTTTCCCTTTTGCTTCAGTCAATGTATTTCCTTACAGAGAATCAAATTGCTTCTCTCTGCAATTCTGCAGAGAAACTGTTAATGGTGACTTCCATTATATTACACTCTGCTGCACTCCACATTTGTTGGTCAAAGGTAATGACTACCTTCACGTCAGTCAGAAAAAGTATGTAGGAGGAGGGGGCTCCAAAAAAATAAATATTTATTGGTAAAATGCCCATAAATAAGACACAATTTTATTCATATATTTTCCACACTGTATCTGTAAATAGTGGCATTTTTGCTTCTATGTAACTATTACAATTATAACCGTAGAAAAGATACCATATAACCTCTGAAACATCATTTACTTCCAGTATGTTTGCAAAGTATTAATAAATAAATGGCACATTAAGTTAATTTAAACTGACTTAAAGCATATCTGCCACTTCTCAATATATATTTGTACAGCTCTGACACAGCTCCTGGCAAATGAAGTGCCATTAGCTGAACAGGATGGAAGGTATGGTCCAAAGAGGACCAAAATATACAAAGACTTAAATATTGAGTTCCTGTGGTTATCTTGTAAAAACTGCAGTATAAATAAAACAAACTGGTATCACAATGGTGCATAAATACACTGATCAGTCTCAACATTAAAAGCACTGACAGGTGAAGTGAAAACCATTGATTATACTGTTGCAATGGCACCTGTCAAGGGGTAGGATATATTAGGCAGCAAGTGAACAGTCAGTTTTTGAATTTCATGTGTTGGATGCAGGAAAAATGGGCAAGTAAAAAGATCTGAGTGACTTTGACAAGGGCAGATCATCTCCTTACAATGGCAAGTGTTGTAGGGTGCTCTGTATACAATGGTTACTACCTACCAAAGGTAGTGCAAGGAAAGATAATCAGTGAACTGGGGGTCAGGGTCATGGGCACCCAAGTCTCATTGATAAACGTGGGGAGCGAAGGATCCCCACCTACATCACTGGTCTGGTCTGATCACACAGAATAGCTCAAAAATGCTGTAAAGGTTAATGCTGGCCATGATAGAAAGGTGTCAGAACACATGATCATGATTATCCCTGTATACCACCAAAAGCACCTTCAATGGGGATGTGAGTGTCAGAACTGGAACATGGAGCAAAGGAAGAAGGTTGCCTGGTCTCCTGATGTGATGAATTACATTTTCTGCTAGATCAAGTGTATGCATTGTTTAACTGGTATTCATGTGGATTTTACTTTGATACATACCATCCACCAAGAGACTTCTGCAGGCCACATGCACCCTTTCAAGTCAATGATGTTCCCTGATGGAAGTGGCCTGTTTCAGCAAGATAATGTACACTGCCACACTGAAAATATTGTTGAGGAATGGTTTGATGAACATGACAAAGAGTTCAAGGAGTTACCTTGGCCTTGAAAATACCCAGATCTAAAATCAATTGAGCCTTTGTAGGATATGCTGAAACAGCAAATCCAATCCATAGCCATATTTAGCTAATCCCTTTTCACGATTCAGTTCTTTGGTACTCTTTGCAGTAATGCATATCTTTGCAATAATGCATCTCATATGCAACTTGCAGGACTTAATGAATCTGTTACTAATGCCATATACCATAGAAAACATTTAGAGGTCTTGTGGAGTCCATGCCTTGACCCATC
Organism: Pelobates cultripes; assembly: GCA_933207985.1. Lineage (NCBI taxonomy): Eukaryota > Metazoa > Chordata > Amphibia > Anura > Pelobatidae > Pelobates > Pelobates cultripes. The sequence goes on along the minus strand of OW240915.1, from coordinate 161,065,798 downwards.
AGATTCTGCTTGGCATCATGAGGGAAACATGATTTTATGTATGTGGTTTTAATGTTGTGGCTGTTCAGTGTAAGTTTGTAAGCACATGCAGTGAAAGTCATTTCAAAGACTTTACATGAAAACTTCATCAAAACACATTGTAATATTCAACATGAAAACACATGTGTATCGAGAAAGCAATGGTTAAAGAAATTTACTTCTGAAAGTCAAAATGGCTGCAGCAGACTGGAGCTACCTTTTTTCCTATACTAGCATACCACATCACCACTTCCTTTTGTCACATTAATTCCTAGATTGAGGTAGATTGTAATTACAGCTAACAATGACTAGACGTTAACATATATGAACTGTATCATGGACAGTACCAAATCCCAATTTCCAATGGTTACACAACTTTACTAATTTAAATGTAATTTTGTTTATAGTTTAAGACATGCACATTTTCTCTTTATTTTCTTCATACTACCTCCTTCTTCCTCTCTTTCTTTTTCTTTATTCAGATAGTGATTAACATGTTCATGTTTTCTTATAAAAAAAAAAAAGAAAATTAGAAGACGAAAGAAAAAAAGAGAATTAGAAATATAAATGATTAACCAATCCAATGCTGTATGTCTGTGAAAACATTATGGGTTATATATCCTATAACTAACATGTATCTCTTTATTTTTTTCTAAATAACAGATACAAAAATAAAAAAATCTTAATTTAATAATATTTTGTTTCCCAATCTTTAAGCCTGTATGATGTTTTAGAAGGATATCTGCAGCAGAGTTGTCTCTACAAAGATATCCAGTTGATTACATGATGTCCTTTATTGATTTTTTTAAATAAATAAAGTATTTAATCAGTAAAGGTACATTTAGATTACTCTGGTTTCCAGGTTTGTCCTGGGAATGTTACTTGCCCAGCATCCAGGGGATGTTACTATTACCCAATTTAATGGTACTCTGCCAGGATTGGAATATGTGAATCGCTTCCATTGATGATGTTTTAGCCGACTGAGCTATCTCAGCAGCATACTAAAAATGAAGCTAAATGTGGCATAATACTAATACTAATAATACTAAAATATAAATCTCCATGTACCTATCATTGGTCCACAGTATCATATTACATAGTATGTACAGTGAAAACATTTATTTTTTACTCTTACTTCTACATAGTCCCAATGACACTATCCAAACTGAAACTTCAAAATGTGAAACATAACAAAAAAAATTATTTTTGTGAGATCACGTTATACGTTAACATTTTATAATATTTGTGATGTTTTTCTTCAATTGCATTATGCGTGCCTAATACTGCAAAACATAATCTTAAAACATTAAATAAAGTTGTTTGACCCCTCTGTTAATTTGAGAGAGACTGGAATACATTCATTACTGGGGTTAATTGAAAGTGGTATCCATTTTTACTGAATGGATATTGCCCATCCATGTGAAAGCATGCAGTGCTTTTAAACAAGACTATGGCAAATTATTTTCATGTTAATTAAGGTGAATAGAGAAATTAATTATTTGCTGTATGCATTTTTAAAAAGACCAGATTGAGGCATATTTATGGGAAAATTAATGCAGAAAACAGTTCCTAATTAGTTCTCCAGATACGTATTCAACCACAAATTTTAATCAATGTCTAATATCTTTTTTCTAAATATCTGGAAGGCATTGTTGAACATTTTACATGCTATTACTTTTTAATTTTATATAAATCTCATTGGTCTTTTTAAATATTTATTTGAATCATGGTTAGCATTGCAAGCATATTAGAACAAAACATTATTTATTGTATAAATTAATGTTCAGATTCACCTGAGTTATAGAAATTGTAATATTTAATGTATGTATTTATCTTTTCTCAGTACTAGAGAAGATAAAAGTTTGAGATCACATAGATACATAGACAGACAGAGATAGATAGATAGATAGATAGATGTGATATATGTGTGTATAAATGTCTAAATATGTATGAATACTGTATGCCAGAAACTAAAATATGTTTCAAATTTAAACATCATCTCCTTAAGGATGAATCATTGTTACATAATTTGCAGGATAGACATTGCTTTTTTTTTGCCTCAGGTTTTTGTTTTTTTTTCAAATGATTCCTTTGATTTAAAAGAATTGTATGTTTTACACGAGTACTTGATAAGAAAAATAATCTATCATTTAGTATATTGTGACTTGGCATGGTAGGAAAATATAATTTTCATAAATTTTTTGAGTTTAGTGGTCACTGACTTTCTGACTTATTTGCTTGCAGTGAGAGACATTATTTAGCACCAGAGTTTTCGACCATTACTTGTACTGGTGAACTGAAGTCGTTCACACATTGAGTAGGTCAGGGTTTGGTGTCCTCATGGTTCCTAATGATACTGTCCCTGCAGAAATTAAGGGATAGGGAAGTAATGAACCAACAATTTCACTTTAAATTAATCCAATCAGCATTTCTCCTTGAGATGCTCCTTGTGACAGATCCATCTGTATAGACTGGGATTGCTGGTTCGTCTGTTTTGCCTCTTTTCATGGAATTACCTGTCCGTATGCCCCTGTTCGTTTATTTGACTTTTCTACCGAACAAAACTACCGAACGGACGGCCACCCAGAAGAGAAGTGTGCTGCTGGTTAACCTCTTGATCCCAATTAGAACGTTGTGGTTAACCGCAGACACCTCTCAATTATAACCGAATACAGGGTGGTTGTCGTTCGTATGTCGACCACGAGGCGGCAGCCATTTTAAAACATGCGAAAGACCAGCGGAACACCGCTAAAACCACCGACCTCCCTTCTCAATCGACAAAAGCATGCGAACACCGGCCGTTCGGGAGTTTGAACCGCACGAATGGACTTAATCCAGATAGCCTTCCCATGAAGTCAATCGCATACCGAAAGACTGTAATAGACTTTGACTCCATGGCGATTGAACTGTGCGTATGGGATCTGAGCGCTATTCGCCAATAATATGCACTCAGATCCAGGCTATCTGGGGATACGTTACACGAATGAGAAATGTTCGGTGATTGTAAAGTTATATATTTTTATGTGTTTTTTTGGGTAGCATCTAAAATGGCGATTTGCCTCTGTCCTGGGAGATAATTGAATTACTTCTCAATTATCTCCAGGGCAGAAGGGAGGAAACCATGATGCATGTTGGGAATGTTATGTGCCTGTGTGTCCTGAAATGCTGTATGTCCATCTGCCATTACAGTCTCCCATTTGGTCCCCTAGGGGAGTGTCCACCAAGTGGGAGACCTGCATAAATACGAGCGAGTAGCCCACAGTAAACCCAGTTCATGTTTTACCCTCAATGCAGAGCTTGGTCTCGTTATTGGAGGGGAATTTACTATACGAATAGCGACTGCCGGATGGAAGTATTAGCCGCTTGGGAGATATAGGATTTCGGCTGTTAGCGGCGGTTCGTGAGTTTGCTGATCGGGAAGGGAAGTATCCGTACGGGTCCCGTTCGGGAGATCAGAGCATTCCCCTGCTTGCAATTCGTATAATTGAAGTTGATTCGAATGAAACTTGTGTTATGGTGCGAGGGGAGGATTCACTAAACGGCGGTTTTACTATTTGATGCTGAGGGTGCCGTTACACTCCTTACCAATTAACAGCTCCTGTTTCATCAGTCATGAAAATACTAATATTGTTTCTCAGGATAGAGATGAAAGGAGGGAGTCTGGGTCAACAAGCGTCTTTAGGTGATCCAGGGAATCAATGGACACCTTGTTAAATCTCTCTTTTACATGGCCCAAAGTATAAAAGAAGAGCAGGACACATCAGCATTGACATTGCTCCTTGTTAATAACCCACATCTCATTGAGCAACAGTTGTTGAAATTTAGGGAACCAAGCATCAGGTTTTTGCCACATGGTTGGAGATGTGCTATTTACTAATTAATAATAATAATAATAATAAAGTGGCTCAATTAGGCATATGTTTATTAAAATAATTGAGACACCATTTTGTGTTTTTGTTACAAAGGGGTGACACTACCTTCACCAATAATGATCTCAACTAACCATTTCACATTTCTGTTGAACACTTCATCACGTCAGCTTGCATTTATTTTGACCCACTGCATTTTGCAAACCTTTTATTTATTTTGTACAGTTTGTCCGAATCAAAATCCTTTTCATTCACACCTGAATTAATCAATTTGATGACAATACAAATTATTTCCTGGGTGAATTAATTTGTTCAGGTATGGAGTAGAAGGATTTGGACAAACCTAACGACCTAACGTAACACACTTTTGTACAAGTCTAGTAATGAAGTCTAATAATGATGCAAAGTTGTTATGGTGCTGATAGTAAACTTCAATAAAAAGTATGAAACGTAAATCTGCAAAACTGCAGTCTTTCAATAATTGATAGCAGAATGTTATATTATCTGTACAACAAATACGAAAGCTAGAATAGGAACTTGTTGCACAGTCTGCACATTTGGAGAATTTCCAGCCTTAAATACAAAATGACTCTTGTACACAAGTAAACAATAATTAAGACCAATATGCACAGAGAAAATAATATAGTTTTGATGTAACTCAGCTTTAACAGAATATTTTGTGTACAATAACTACTCCAATTCTCGAAATCTGCAATTTTTAATTTCTAAGCAATTACATCTTTATGCAAAATCAGCATATTTGTTTCTTTTTTATTTATTTATTTTTTATAGTCCATCCTTAATTTGTTAAATGCTACCCGTCAAAAAACAAAACAAAATGAAAACATATTTTCTACAGTTAAAATTCCATGCAGGTTTTTTGGGCTATTTTGCTGATTTGTCATATTTTAGGCACATCTAATTTATGTAGAAAAAGTGTCATTTGTCTTTAATTGCTAGTATCGTCAAACTACATTATGACAATATTAGAGATACCACAAAACGTGTCAAAATATCTTCATTTATTTCTTTAACATGAAAAATTTTAATTGTGTATATGTCTGTGAATTTAATCATTTAGATATTACTGAACATTAACATATACAGCAAAATTATATACTAGCTATTCTTCCCATGTTTTAAACCACTACATTTTTTGTTTTTCTTTTTTTAAACAACACATTTAGTATGTAAGAGGTTAAAAAATACCCTCAAATAGATTCATTAGCAAGTGCTTCTCTACCTTGTTTCTCAGATGTGCAGTTGTATCAAAATTCCCACTGAATTACTTCTGAGTGAGTCATATGAAGGCCTTTTGGTGACTTGTAAATAATGAGGTGAAATATAAAATTTTCCAATTCCAAGTTACATTTAAGAGCTAAAATGTCTATTTAATAATATTTGTAAAGCAATTGGTAATCTAGTTGATAGCTTTAATTTAATTTTAATTGGAGGCTTTAATTCAATTTTTCATTTAAGGACCAACCACTAACGGAGAAATTATCAAATGAGCTGGGTAATAAAGGTAGAGATGTTTCCCACATGATTATCTATGCTTTTTGAGTCTCACATTAGATAAATATACCCATGTTAAAGGAACATTTATAGTACTGTAGTGGTTATAGGGCTTGAAGTGTCCCTTTAAGTAAAACATGTGTAAGGGTAAATGCCAGAAGATAGTTAGATGATAGTATGACTAAATCCTCTACCTATTATTCCAGTACTGTGTAACATGGTCATTAACTTTGCTTTTTGAAGTCCAATACAATAGTTTCAAGTCCGTAATAGCAGTGTCCATTTTGGGTAAACAGGTTACATCTATATATATATATATATATATATATATATATATATATATATATATATATAAAAGCAGAATATATACATATAAGAAGCAGATAAAATTTGTATCTTGTAATACCTTTTTTATTGGACTAACAGAATTTTTTAATGACAAGCTTTTGGGAGAACCTCCCTTTCTCAAGTCTGATGAATTTCTGAGCGAAACGACACATAGAATTCAAAGCTGAGTTGTAATACAGGGGTTAAAGCAACACGAGTGCAGATAAGACACAGGTTTGTTACAAAATAGACACAATTTTTGCATGATTTTATCCCCAACACCCTCTGCAAAAATGGTGTCTATTTTGTATTTTGTAACAAACCTGTGTCTTATCTGCACTCATGTCGCTTTAACCCCAGGAATGCGTTTTAAAGTGTTGATATATATGACAGAACAGTAAGATAATAAGGGGGAGTGTTCATGTAAAGTGTTGGTGGTGGGACAGGAAACCAAAATCAATAGTTAGTCCTCTGTTCTTGCTGCTAAACAATTTGATCATTCTGGTTTCAAAAGTATTATACGGCTACAATCTCTACTTGAACACTATAAATATATATATATATATATATTTCCTGGCCATATCCATGGCAGCCCAACAATGGGTAGCTCTTCCCTATCCCTAACCAGACAGGAACCTAATTAAAACAGAAGGTATAAGTAACCTCTCCTACCCCTCCCACCCTCAGTATTTTTGTTCCTGTCCTATCCCCAGGACAGACTTAGTCATTCTAAGACTAGAGAATTTTTTCTTTTTGCCTTACCTGAGGGTTGTTACCTTCTCTCCCTCTCTCCCTTGGGCAGTCTCCAGTACACGGCCCTGTGCAAAGGTGACTCCCTGGAGAGACCCCTTTAGCGACCGGGGGTTCTAACTTGCTGTGACCCTAGGGATAGCAAGATCATGCCATCACCATGATTCCTGCAGTGACCAAGAGGTAGCAGGCTGGGCATGCACATACAGAGCATATGGATTTACTTGCAGTGACCCTGTGGGTAGCAAGCTTATGCCATCATCCTGTCCCCTGCAGTGACCAAGGGGTAGCAGGCCGGACATGCACATACAGAGCACATGGATTGCAAGGATTAATATGACATTGACTAACATTCCATCTCTGAAAGAGTTAATGTGAGACAGACTAGCATTCCATCGCTGAAAGGGTTAAAGTACAACTCACTATCTTATACTTTGCCATGGATTTACTTGCTGTGAACCTAGGGGTAGCAAGATTATGCCATCAGCCTATTTCCTGCAGTGACCAACGAGTAGCAGGCTGGACATGCACATGGATTGCAAAAATTCTATGAGATTAACTAACATTTCATCACTGAAAGAGTTAATGTGAGATGGACTAGCATTCCATCACTGAAAGGGTTAAAGCAACTCACTATCTTGTACTTTCCCATGGATTTACTTGCTGTGACCCTAGAGGTAGCAAGATTTTGCCATCAGCCTATTTCCTGCAGTGGATAAGCAGGCTGGGCAGGCACATACAGAGCATATATATATGAATATAACCCCTTCATCGGTTTCATCTAAATGGTAAGAGATTCCTGCTAATCTGAATTTCAATCAAATTTATGCCTAGGTTTCTGTGTCTTATTCCTAGGCCTCTGTGTCTTTTAATATATCCACTGGATTACTTATTCCTAGGCCTCTGCTGGGCCTTTTACAATAGCAGCTGGATTAATTTATTCCTAGGCCTCTGTTGGGCCTTTTAATATAGCACTGGAGTCACTTATTCCGAGGCTTCTGTGTCTTTTAATATATCCACTGGATTACTTATTCCCAGGCCTCTGCTGGGCCTTTTAATATAGCAGCTGGATTAATTTTTTTCCTAGGCCACTGTCGGGCCTTTTAATATAGCCACAGGAGTCACTTATTCCTAGACTTCTGTATCTTTTAATATATCCACTGGATTACTTATCCCTAGGCCTCTGTTGGGCCTTTTAACTGGAGTCACTTATTCATAGGCTCCTGTGTCTTACTCCTAAACCTCTGTATCTTTTAATACAGCCACTGGAGTCACCTTTTCCTAGGCCTTTGTTATGCCTTTTAATATAGCAGCTAGCTTTTTCCTAGGCCTCCGCTGGATTCACTTATTCCTAGGCCTAGTTCAGTGGGCTAATACTTCATCAGAAGAATCTGTTTGTCCCTTGGGGTTTACCAATTCAATTCCCTGCAGGGCTGATTTGGTCCTTAATGTAAATAAAATGCGTGCCATTAAACTGGGTAAAAGTAACATCCCCAGGATACACTTGGAAACCAGAAAATATCTGAATGTCTCTTTCCTGGTTCAAGATTTTCCAATAATTGTTTCTAGTGTCTTTTACAGCTGCTGGGTTCACTTATTCTATGTGCTTTTTGCGTCTATTAGCTAGGCACCAGGAAGAGAGTGTGGTAGATCTCAACCTTGATGTAAGTGGTCATTATTCTACCAGAGGAAGAGAAAAAGTAAAAAGAGATGCTTTGTAAATCTCATGGCTTCCCTTCAATTAGAGGAAGCTATTGTGAGAATTTTTTAAAAAGCAACTAGAACACAAATAATCTGTTTCTAACAGGTGTTGGAGATCCATTCTAATTCACAGGATTCTCGACCATTCTTATTTATAAAGGTAGTATTCCTAGTACATTGGATGATGTCTATAGATTTGCAGGATGCTTATTGCCATGTATCCTTTGCCTCACATCCCTACTATTTTTACATCTTCATGGTGAAAGATGAATGTCTGCTGTAGTCACCTTGCTCCCTCCCAGTTCAGGGTATAGCTGGGAATACAGTTTGAAATGGTCCAAGGCTCTTTTCAGACTAGCATATTACCCCAGCAGAGAGAGTTTTGATCCAGGTCCTCCACCATAGATCTGATAAGATCTCATGGTTATCTATTGCTCTCCGTGGAATTCTTTCCTATTTTAGTTTTTTTTTGGTTTTTTTTAGGGCTCTGAAATCTTCACCCCTTTTAACCATGAGAGTATATCTCTCCACAATTGCTTTGCTCTATCGGTGACATTGGCATGGACTGAAGGATATTAGATCCTCAAGCACTCCTGTCCTAGATAGATGCCTTAAGATCTATTTTTTTATAGATCCGCTTTCTGGATTTCTTCTGTTTATCTTTACTAATAGACCATAAACATCTTCAAGCCTCTTTATAAGCCAACAACAGATGGATAGTCTTGGCTGTTTTTTAGGCTACTAAGCTCTAGGGATTACAGTACTTAAAGGTATGTTTGCTCTAGAGCCATTTCTCCCTCTTGAGCATCGGTGGCCAAGCTTCCCTGGAACTTGTAGGTAAATGGCTGCTTGGTCTTCAATCAATTTTCAGACATTTTGTTTTGGTACATTTGAGTTGGTCAATTTGATAATGTGCCATTAATGTGCCATTAGTGGGGAATCAGTTTTTCATTTTGAATGTCCTTATGAGGTGTGTGTATGTTGTCAATTTGCATTCATATTTTGGAAGTCTTGTGTACTTCTTTCCCTTCCTTGGTTATTGCTTGGGTATTACCCATTGTTGTGCTGCCATGGATATGGCCAGGAAAGAGGAAAATTTATTCCTACTTACCGTAATTTTCTTTTCCTGTTCATAGGCAATGGCAGCACAAATATCCCTCCCTGGGATATTGCTGGAAACAAGACTGAGGGTGAGAGGGGTTACTTATACCTTCTGTTTTAATTAGGTTCCTGTCTGGTTAGGGATAGGGAGGAGCTACCCTTTGTTGGGCTGCCATGGCCTATGACCAGGAAAAGAAAATTACGGTAAGTAGGAATACATTTTCCTATATATTATATATAATTCTAAAATACCAAAGTATTGCAGTATGCAATGATACCCTTTCATTGCATACTGAAATACTCTGGTATTTTGGCATCTTGTCTACTGAACTAATATGGCTAATCAAATCTACACTATATATATATAGAGAGAGAGAGATTATCTGATTGTGCTGAAATCTTAGAAAAATCTTTTGAAAAATTAATGGTAGCATTTCAAGTTTATTTCAATCAAATGAGTCAAATCTAAGATGAAGCAAGTAGAAATGTATTGCTTCCACAATTCATTAGCCCTAAAGATTGTCACAAATGCTGGGGTGGAAATATCAAAAGACATACAAAGTAAGAAACTATGTAGTGTAGATCCATCATAGATGGTTAGTCAGGATTGTTTACAAATACTTGCTTTGCGTGCTGTAAACACAGAAGAACACAGCTGAAGATATATTTAGTCATACTGACATACTGTAGGCAGACTAAAAAGTGGGTTCCACCTGGGTATACCCACAGGCCCAATATAAAGTACACAACCATGAGGTATGTACCTAAAAGCACACTAATAAATGCAGTGGCGAAACTAGATACAATACATAGGGGGGTATATAAGTTACCACAGTCAAAACTGTGAGGGGGCACTGATAGTTTCCAACAGTAAATCTTACCATTGAAAAAACTAAATAAATATGTATATAAATATACACAAAAACATATACAGAGGTAGGAGGTGATATATCTATAGTATACATATCAAAACAGTATTAGGGGACTTATTTAAAGAGCGCTCATATTCAAACAACATATACATTTTTTTCACCAGAATAACCCATTTGTTGGGGGTTGTTATGAACTGTAACAACTGGGATCTCATTTTGCACTAAATATACCACTTCCTGCATGTCCATGTTGATGCTTGGGAGACCTCACATCCCACCTCCCAGCATCAGTACATGGTGTGTGAGGTAGCTGTGGAAGTAGTTCAGAGTGATTCCTTAGCACCCAAACTGCAGCATATTGGCAGAGCAGTCACTTACCACATGATGCAACTGATACACATTTGTCCACCTCTGTCCCGCTTTCACTATGCCTCTGCATGTATTACACAAACTGCCAAATACATACACCAACACACACACTGTCTAACACATAAACACACAGAAACTGCTAAATACATACACACACGCTCCTAATACATTTATTCATTCAGACACATTGCCTAACACGTAAACATGCAAACTGATACATACACAAACACACACTGCCAAATACATACAAACGTATAAACACAGAAAACACTTAATATATATGCAGACATACACATTAACTGCCTGATACATACATACATACACACTGCCTAATACATACGAACAAATAAACCTAATACATACACACACAGACAATTCCTCAAACCTGTACAAATTTACAAACAAAGACAGCTTAATGCACATACAAACACACTGCCTTATACATACAAACGTGCAAACACACTGTCTAACACATAAGCACACAACATAGAAGCACACAGAAACCACTTAATATATACACACATAAACTGCCTGATACATACATACATACACACTGTCTAATACATACGCACAAATAAACCTTCTAATACATACACGCACAGACAGACAACTCCTCAAACCTGCAGAAATTTACAAGCAAAGACAGCCTAATGCACATACATACACATACTGCTAAATACATACATACACAAGCACACAGCAAGAAGTGCTTCCTCATCTCAAACATACTCAGGTGGGGCCTGGGAACATTGAAAGCCTATTTTATTAAGTATGGTACCCTTTGTCTGTCTACATGTCCGCCAGGCACCAGGAAGAGGGTGGCGGAAGGGGGTGCAGCATGCAGAATCTGTGTCCACGCTCTGCCCTGATTTTCTGAAGCCTTGCCAGGCAGGTGGGAAATCATCAGTATAATAGCTGCTCCAGGTTCAACTTTCAATACAAATACATGATGCATATTCTCACATGGGGACTGGCCCAGACAGACTATATAGCCACTGAGAGAACACCCTCTTAAAGAGCAGCCTAGGCCACCATCTAATTGGCCTAACGGAATCACTGGCAAGTTGCCAGTTTGGCAGGTCGGCCCACAGGTGTGTGTGTGCATGGAATAATTCGGGATGTGAATGGGGGGGGGTAGCATTTTCTTGCACCCTCTGTAGCAATGCCTGTGAGTGGATGATATACAAGAACATGAATGGTCAAGCTTCAGTGGCAGAAAGTAAAGCAAATTCAAATCCCAGCATAGTTCTCTGCCCATGTTTTATTAGATTTGAAATTTAAATCCTGACAATTAGTATTATAATTCTTACCTACATATAGTTTTCAATTTCCAAGAAATATAGGAGCTTTTCATCATATGCATATGTCACTGAATCAGCAGTACTCTGTAGCGTGGATTGAATATGACTGATTGCATTTTAATGTATATGCATTTGTGTAGTGCACTAATAAACACATAGCAAAGCTAGAATATTGGACAGACTAACAACAGCTGAATTATATATAAAGGAAGCCCAGTGATGTAGATCACAATTATGAAAAAAAAATCATGATCCATAATGTTTATGATCTTAGCTTTAATTGATGTGTTACATAAACAGGTTTGTGTATGAGTTAATGAATAATTTCTTTTTATTATAAAAGCAAAAACAAAGTTGAAAAATACACATCAAGTGGTCTAAATGCACAGTGTATCTTGGTGCTTATAATAATGTGAGTAACAAAGGTTTCATATGAAAGCTTTTCTACCTGTAGAAAAAAAATTGCTGCTGTTCTGTTGCCTAGAAACCTAACTGTTCCGTGAGTCATTTTTCTACGCTGTTCTAAAAGGCATTCTATGTGCTTTCCTTCTCCATTGTCATAGACGCATTTATTTATGTAATGCTTATATCCTCACATAGTTTAGCTGGGATGTGTTAAAATAATATTGACTAGTGGACTAGTATCTATGTATCTATCATTATAATTATTTAATTTACAGCACAGATTTTCAATACCTTCTCTGAGTTCTTTCAGATTACCAGCTACATTCCTTGTCAAATCATTGTGATAAAAATATTATGTTTCAGTGTATATAAAGTTTTTCATTTCTCCACACCCTTCACAAAAAAAATCTGTATCCTAGCCATCAAAACTTGTTACTGTCAACATTTAATCAATATCTACATTTCTTACAATCTGAACATTATAGTTACAGCAGTAAATGTTGCATATTTGTGTCACATTTTATTGTGTTGCTATGGAAACCACTTAGAATTATGGCATTTGTCTACGCAGGCCTCACAGCTGCTTGAATGAGCACATTTTGGAAGCTTAATCGCAAATATGATCCATTTGTTTCTTATTGAACCTAATATTTTTTTTTAATCTGAGAAACAGGTTGAGAGGAGCCAAAATATAGAACCTGTACAGTTGGGAAGATATAAACTGGCAGGTAACTGAAAAAATACCAAGCTTGCAGTGCCAGGAAAGATCAATGTGCAGCCAAAAATAAAATATAAATCCATTTATTGGAGACAGAAGAGCTAGCAGGTACCACAGGGAACAGGGGCATGCAAATATTCCATGTTAAGAAAACTGCATGTACTGATTGGTCTTTATTGATTGATTGATTTGTATAGGAACTGTGAGCTTAGTATTATCTACTATTTTTTATATACACCGCAACAATGAAATGTGCATATGGGAAACATGCAAAACCTACAGTGGACGAAATTAATAACAGTATCCACAGGAAAATATCCAAAGTCTACCCAACTCTCCCCCCTCCCCCCCCCATTCCCCCATGACAAATCCTTGGTTGCCTGCTTGTGAAAGCTGTATATATTTATTCAACTGGTGCATTGCTAAATTGTCCTAAATCTGATTTATTCAAAGCGATCTACCAAAATTCAATACTTGGAAGACGCATGTGAACTCCGATAATCTTACATCTGCTTACAAATTTATGAAACCACAAACCTGAATTCTCTGTAATTGGGGGTTGTAACTTAGCACATCTTTTTCTTTTTTCCCTGTAGAAGAACACATCAGGCTTACACAATTCACAGCAACAATGTGTGTGACAGAAACATATGCTTAGGTAGAGGTTAAATGTGTATGAGCATTGTAAATATATAAATCTTCAACTTTATAACATAAAACATTCTATATACATTATTTACTCAACAAATAAATATCCGTCACTGAGTACCACCTTGCCACCCAAAACATAATTTAGGGCAGCTGCCCTCCCCCCCTCGTTCCAACCAGCATAAGACTTTTTCCTGAGCCTTCCATCCACGTAATGCTAATCACTAGCCAATTATTGGCTCAGTGGGCACGTCTGTTATCCATAACTGTACCTGATGTTAGGGGAGGGACAGCCCTACCCATCCACGGACCGCTGGTCCAACCCACGATTGACAAGGGCCATATACCAGCACGCTGTGACAAGAAAAAACACAGGCAAAAAAAATATAGAAAACAAAGAAAGAGAGGATGGGAAGCTGTTACCAACTGATAATTAAGATGGCTGCTATCCAGTAAACTGCCTACCTATTTATACTAACCCATCCATTTGTCCATTAAAACTCCACCCACCATAAACAGACCTCCTTACCAAATTCCTCTGTATACACTCCCCCTTACACTCACATGTCCCTGTTCTGTCTAGGCCTTGCCTGACACCTCGGGGTCTAATATGCCACTTATTTCAGGAAACAATGAAGATAGCCACATTAAAATAAAACATAATTTAGAACTGTTAGATACATCTATTTATCTTACTATTCCACTTACACATAGAAACATAAAAACATAGAAACACATTTGAATTACCCCCTTCAATCATAATTAGCCGTGGAAGTATTGTGCTTTTTTAACTGTAATATTCAAATAGACTGAATATTATTCTATGTGCTGTATATTGCTGCCTAAAATAATCATATGCCCTGCACTATAATACATTCATATTTAATGCACATTACTGCAGAGCTCTATAATGTATTCACATATAATGCACATTATTGCAGAGCTCTATGATACAGTCACACAGGGCTTCACATATTCACAGACACACATACACACACATTTTCTCACACTCACAAACTTACATTTTTAATTGAAATCCACCCAGCCTCCCTTCCTTTCGGAGAGCTGAGTGGATGTTTCCCTGGGGTCCATCCTGTGTGCAAGAGAGCAGTAATCTACTTGCAGCTCCTCTCTGTTCCCTCTAGTGATGTCGGGGCTAGAATTATGTCATATTCCAGCTCCCAGCATCACTATACAGTGCAAGGGAGCAGAGAGGAGCTGCAGCGAGACTACTGCTCCCTTGCGCGTTGCATGAGCCAACCACCTTGATGCTCCACAGGACGGGTGGCCGGCCAGCTAGCTCCAATGCTCCCTGAGCCAGCAGCCTCCATGCTCCCAAGGACGGGTGGCTGGGTACAGTGCTCCCAGTGCGGGCAGCCGGCTACAGTGCTCCCAGTGAGGGCGGGCAGTTACAATGCAACCTGTGCCGGATGCTCCCATGCTTTCTAGAGTGGGAGACCAGCTCCATTGTTTGCCCAGCTGAACACTTTAGCTAAAGGGCAGACAAATCCCAGGTGCCAAGGCAAAATGTTTAGTCGTCATGGAGACCTCGTGCCTGGAATTTCCGAGCCCAGCATTCACATATAATGTGCATTACTGCACACTGCATATGATCCAACTTTACTAACCCACTCCAGTCCAATTACCAATTTACATACCTTTCTTACGCAATTTTAGGGAGATACTGATAGGCTGAGAGCATCATTGAAGCCTCAAACGTTGCCGTGAACCAGGGAGCAGGGCTGACAGAAACTGTCTTTACAACTTAAGAGCAACCATTCACAACATTTTAACTTCTTAAAGGTTTACTATAACACTTTTTTTTTAAATCATTTTCTTTTCTTAATTTTTAATACCTTATCGGGCCCTTCTATTATAGTCCAACCCTGTTTTTAGTTAAACTTACCTGGAATGCAGCACTGAGCAAAGCTTCTTGCAAGGTCTGAGCTATTGAAGGAGTGGGGATGGACAGGAGAAGGAGGGAAGATAATAAAAAAAAAACATCAAACAGAGGAGTAGTAAAGAAGATAGAGAGGTTAGGACTGTAGAAAGGGCTCCAATATGGAAAGGAAGGAGGAGAGAACAAGACTTTCCCTTGCAGATGCACCCCCAGGACTGGCTGCAGGGGTAGAGGCTCACTATATCTATCACCAGTGCACAGAGTATAATGACAATAGACACACGTTTGCACAGAATTCACATTAGGCAGACAGAAAGAGAGTTCCGTCCTGCCTAAGTCACGTGTGCCAGGGACATAACTAGCACAAAAGCTAATTTATTTATGGATGTGTAGCATTTCAAGCAGAAACAGGAAAAGTAAAGACTCCTACCACCATGACCACTTCGGAAAGGAGACAAAGTTATAAAGATTGATGTAACCCTTTAAGGTGGAACAACAGATAGGACCTCCTGGCACCATTACAATTTAAGAGCCATGGTGCCCGGATTGTTCCTTTAACAATGCTTTTCAAAAATATTATTTACTTTAAGCCACTTTCCTGATGATGTTAGAAAGGGTTTACATCTCCCAAGAAAGGTTGGAAGGTACAATTAGCTTGCTGCTACTTTCTCTAGTACATCCTGGGATATAAATGTTATTATTACCGCAAATGGTTTAGACTTTGAGCCTGTGGTTGTAGACAGAGGAGTGAGGCAGGGTCATTCACTTTCTCCCATTTTATTCAATGTAGCATTGGACCCTATAATAATAACTCATTATCCTGACATATCCCCAGGTATTAAAGTCTAAACACACTATTAATTTAACAGCTTTTGCAAATCATATATTACATTAATGTCCCTTCGCAATGCCTTCCAAAGTCTATTTCAGCCATATATCACAAAATGCACTTACATATAACTCATCAAGCCTAGTACTCCCCTGAGAAACAACACTGACTTGACAGTGATCAGTGTCCCAAGAGTGGTGAAGAAAGATCAGATTTGCTTCATCATTTCTAGCTAATGCCAGGAACAGCCATATTTTATATGTTACACCAACGACATGTCAAATTTATGTCAATGGTTTTGGCTGTGGCCAATCGATGATTTATTTAAAGTCCCATTCAAACCCATATTTCAATTTAAACAGCTTGCTGATCAAAAGAAACATCTAAGTGCAATTTTGAAGTCAAGGATTTTTACCATTTTGTGACATAACTGGAATTCCCTTCAAATTATGCGTGGTTTTGTTTCTTTTTATACTGTTTTTTCAATCAAAGACATATAGATGGCATGTGTGAAAGGCTGACATTGATGGATTTGAGTTTTTTTTGGGTCTGTATTACTATGTAATTATGAAATAATTATAATGGATATGAATTAGATTGTCCTAAGTTTTAGTTAACCTCTGACATTGCAGAATGAACTATCACTATGCACCTGCACTGTTCAGCCAACAACAACAAAAAACACCTAATATCATGTAGGCCTCCCTTGAGTTTCCAAAACAGTTCTGATGGATCGAGCCATGGACATCACAAGACCTCTTAAAGCATTCTGTGGTATCTGGCACCAAGACAATAGCAGAGCAGCAGATCTTTTAAGTAATGCAAGTTGCGCGATGTGGTCTATATGGATCAGATTTGTTGTTCCAGCACATCCCACAGTAGCTCAATCGGATTGAGATCTGGGCAGTTTGGAGGCTAAGGCAAGTTTTTGTCATGTTCCTCAAACCATTCCTAAACAATTTATGAGTGTGGCTGGGTGCATTATCTTGCTGAAAGAGACCACTGCCATCAGGGTACATGATAAACGGGTGTACGAGATCTGCAACAATCTCCAGGTAGGTGGTACATGTCAAAGTAAATTCCACATAAATACCAGGACTGAAGGTTACCCAGCAGAACATTGCCCAGAGTATAACACTGCCTCCTCCTGCCTGACTTCTTCCAAAAGTGCATCCTGCTGCCATCTCTTTCCCAGGTAAATGACACACATGCACCTGGCAGTAGTCCTGATCTAAAAGAAAATGTGATTCCATAGACCAGAGAATCTTTTTCCTTTGTTCCATAGTCCAGTTGTTTTGCTCACGTACCCTGCACTTTTGGCAGTGGACTGGGGTCAACATGGGCTCTTTAACCAGTGTACAAGTATGCAGTCCCATGGGCAGCAAACTGTGATGCACAGTGTGATCAGCATTACGTTTTTCAGCAACTTGAGCTACAGTAGCTCTTTTGTGTGTTCAGACCAAATGGGCTAGCCTTTATTCCCCATGTGCATCAATATGCCTTGGGTGCCCATGACCTGGTGTCTTGTTTACTGGTTGTCCTTCCTTACATCACTTTTGGTAAGTCACAAACGCATCCTACTTCAAGAGTGTGCATGACGTAGTTGTGGTGATGGGAGGGTTAAGGTTCACTATTTGTCTGCACTAGACCAGAAATAATGACAAAATACCCCTCGCACTACCCACACTTAAACATAACAATATAACTATTACTATTTTAACGCTGCCACCACCAAGACAATTTATAAATGGGGTGCCTTGGTCCCCCAGGTAAATTATTATAAAAACCCAACAAATATGATTTAGAACAATATCTATGTAATTGCAAAATACTAATTAGTCTCATCAGGTAATGTGATTTTTAACCAGACAAACTCAGAACTTAATAAATTAATGTTTATTAAGAGCAAAAAATAGTCACAGTGCATACAAAAATATATGATAAACATATTATTTACACAAACAACAGATAAAAACAAAAAGGATAAAATAACAGAAGTCCTGAAGGATGATGGTGACTCATTCAAAATTACATCTTGGCCCTAAGCAAGTACACCCACACCCCTCCAAATCATTGGATATATACTCTGTGGATTATCAAGTCTTGCCCAGGGGTGGAGTTAAGGAATACCTATAGAAATAATAAGTGACCACCTCCTTTGTTCCAGACCAACGTCAATCCAAACAGAAACATTTGGCTCTATCTTCTCTTATGTACATGCCACATTAATAATGGCATCTACAAATTTGTTATTATGTTCCCATTCTCTAGAGATATCGTACGCCCCACCCGTGACTCAATTGTACGGACATCACAATTCCTTCCACTATGGTCCAGTCAGGCCACTCATGTGTGGGCTTGTTTAGAAGATGGTGCTTGTCAAGTTCCAAATATAGCCAAAATGGGGCGTAATAAAGTAAATATTAATGTTTATTTTTCCTTCCTTTGGATATGATACTGGAACAAGGCTAATGGCCATTAACATATCAAAGGATTGAACTAACAATTGAGAGTTTCAAGCCATATTGTCAAAGTCAGTTAGTTTACATTGAAACTATACATACAGGTGGCTCAAGTGTAAAATGTCTCACCTTGCAGGGCTTTTGATAGATCAAAAGGACAATCCTTTTCACACCTTTTGATCAAAAGAGTAATTTCTCTCTGCCATTTGTCCTCTACCCAGGGGTCAAATTATTGATGCACTACACAAGTTATATTAAATAGCAATATTCTATAGTGCAACAATGAATTATGTACCCTTGCCGTGACAGTAGGTACTAACACCTGCATACTGGCAACACCCCACAAGAGTTGCCATTTTGAAGTTGTTCTAACCTAGTCACCTAGCCATCACTATTTGGCCCTTGTTAAAGTCACTCATCTTTTCTCTTGCCCATTTTTCTTGCTTCCAACACATATAATTCAAGAACTGGCCATTAACTATTTGCCCAATATATCCCACCCACTGACGTGCCATTATAACGATATAATCAATGCTATTCACTTCATCTGTCAGTGGTTTTAATGGTGTATCTGGTAATTTATATCCAATTTTAGTCCAAAACTTAATTACTACATTGGTGAACTCTACACATGAGATAAAGCATTCTGTGTATTTGGTCTAATATATGTATTAATGGTTTTGTTTTATTTAAATAGTGTAACAGATAATATAATAATTACATAAATACAATAATGTATGAACTGTTGTCCAATAAAACAGAAAAATAAGTGAAATACCCATAAAAATTAGTTTCCTATATAAATTAGATAAATAAAGTATGTACAGAAGTAAAAATAAATTAAAAGAATAAGTTATAACATGGTACCAAACAAAAAGTCAGTAAGTAAAACCAGCATTTAGTCAGGTGGGTTAAAGTCCATATTCCTTTTTCACACCATTTCCCCACATGGACCATGCATGCTGCAGTATAGATGTGAAGGTAGATGGTTCATGGAAAGCTAATTCACATCTTCATTCTGTGTATTTGACATGACCTCTCACAAGCCTCATCATTCAGAGAGCTATCAGCCATAGATCTCTGCTTATCAGAAACCATAGAAATATTTATAAATAGTAGTTTGAAAAGGTAAAACTTGGTGCTACTATCACCCGTGTGGATCACTCTACATACACAAATAAAGTGCAAAACGGGAAAAATTGAATAGTGCGAGCACTCAATAAATATTCAAAGTTACCACATATATGGATGAAAAATATCCTAAAACATAAATAAAAGAAGAGACCATAGGGTAACACTGTTACACTTAACAGTAAAAACTCATATTACTGGTCCAACTCACATGTTGCTGAGCCACTTATAGAAGCTGGCTCAGACTAAAGGCTTCAACGAATGATATAACAGGAATAGTGGATCCTCGTAGCAATCAGGGTATCTCCAGGCTGTGTTATCAATAATCCACCATGAAAATTCAGAATGCAGGATCAGAGTGGTAAAAACACAATTTATTGAATAAACATTAAAAAGGAAAGTCCACTGGTCACTTGACGCATTTCGGCGAGTAGCCTTTCTCAAAAACCATAATGATTATCAATGATTGCTTTTTCTGTGGTGCAGAGGGAACAGGTTAATATTATGGCCCTGGAATGTCAGTTGTGCACTTTTTATCTTTTTCATCTGAGTTGGCACAATTAATCTAAAATATGCTGAAACCTGGGTGGTTGCTTATGCTACGAGAAACTATTAAACATTTGACCCATTTCAGTTTTGTCACACAAAATTATACATGTTTAACAAATCAATATTATTAAATTATTTTACCTCTCCCATTGCATACGGGAAAAATCCATTACTTTCTTGCTATGTCTTTATATGATTAAATTCTCCAATTAGCTAATCCTCTTTATATCATTAAATTCTTCATAAAAATTTAATTAAAAGAAACAAAAATCACAATTCCAAGTTCAGAGTATGGTTGTGTAATCTTCTGATTTTGGAGTTGAAACTATACATAAACTTTCAAACATGAATGCTGGACATTTACAGTGGAACACAAATTGAAATGTTCTTCTGCAGAAACACACATCAGGTATGTGAAATTTTCAGTAATAAGACAATGCTTGTAAGAAAACCAGAATAAATGGTATTCAGAAATTAATGAAAATCCAATCTTGCAAACGTTTTTTTGTTTTGTTTTTTAAATACTTTATTTTTGTGTGCATATAATTAACATCGTTGTAAACTTAGCCACAACAGGCATAACAGGTATAAGAGACATTTTTGAAACAACCATGGCTTTTGTATTAATGCACATTTTTTAATTATATTTAACTCTATAGAAGAACCTTTGTAGTGGTATCAGTTGTGCCCTGTATGGGAATGAAGAGTGTTGTGCTGCTGTCTATGTATCTGCCCTTGAAGGCTGCCCCCCCCCGCGGTTGCTTTCAACGTGGTCCGCCGTGTGTCGGCTGGAGGGGGCGGTGAGGGTATCGTGCGTTAGTGTGGCTAGTGGTATCTCTGTGTGGTATGCGTCTGCCTTCCAATGTGGGTATGTGTGGCATGCTTTCGTTTGTGTCACGGTGGTGGTCCGATGCCTGGGGCCCAGGCACTGTCCGGGTGGCGATGCATGGATCTAGACCCATGTATGCCTGATGTTCAGAGTAGGATTCACAGTGTGGAGGTGGATTATCAGGGCCTGGTGCAGGGCAACCGCATGCCCCCTGGTGTTGAGCACCAGCGTTTGTGCAGCCACATACCAGAACCCTAATTCAGCTTATGCGGATCCCAGAAACTAGGAGCAGGTAATTAAGCAGACCTCCCAGGAGCTGAATAGGGAGGCTCTGCAGCAGGGATGTATCCAGTACTGAAGCAAGGCAAGACTAGGAGAGCAAGGCACCATGCATGAAAACAAGACAAAACTAGGAGAAAAAGGCAAGACTAGAGATAGGCACCATGCATGAAAACAAGACCAAACTAGGAGAGCAGGGCAAGTCTAGAGATAGGCACCATACACGAAAACAAGACCAAACTAGGAGAACCCAGAACCGGAGCAGGACAGAAAGCAGAACCTAGAACATGTACACAAGACGTGAGGAAAACAAGAACATAACATGGGCATGACTGGACAGGACTGTACATGGACTGGGATTACAAGACAAAGTAAAACAAGACAAGAGATACAAGGTAAAACAAAAGGAAACATAGCTAAGCACTAATTATGAAAAAGTATGGGGATTTAGTCACATTATATGATCATACATTGCACAAGCCTGCCAACAACGCCAATGTACCCCATATCTGTCAGGTCCTACACTGCCTAATGTATGCTAAAACAGCCACACTAAACCACAATAGCACTTACCTGCAAGAAATGGCAGAGACTAGAAACACTGCTGCAGGTCCAAGCTGAAACAAAAGGAAAGTGGAAAACAAACGGGTGTGGCAACATAAACAAACATTTAAGTGAATCTGACTTTATAAAATGTTCCGTCAGCATAGTTGGTCTAATGGGGAGGAGAGAAGAGTCCCTTTATGTTGGCTGGTCGGTAGTTCCTCCATTGGGCGATCCACCAGGGGAGGCTCTGGAGGAGTTCCTTGGGGTAAATTCCCGGATGTTGTCTGGGTTCAGCTAGAATAGGTCCTGTCTGGTTGCCGGTAATGCTTGCAGGATTCCCGTAGATTGCAGGTGAGTTTCGAGCTCCTGTTTATCTTGCGTCTTGTATGTGGTCCTGTTGTGAGTGAATGATATAGCTCGAGGGGTGCCCCATCTGTATGGGATTTCTCTGGACCGGAGAAGGGGTTGCAGGGTTTTTCGCCAGGCTATTGTGTTCGTGGTCAAATCCGGGAATACTGTTAGCGATGCCCCCTCGAACAGTAGGGGGGGTTTTCCCCGCAGTGCGGTCATGAGCGAGGTCTTGTCAGCTAGTGTTTGAAACCTCTGTATGAGGTCCGCCGTCGTCGCTTTCGGTGCTCGGGGTGATTTTGGCAGCCTGAACATGCCATCAAGATTCATGGTTTTCACCCGCTTCAGTGGGAGTAGGACTTCAAGGGGCGCCTAATGTAATAGGATAAGTCTTCAAGGCCCACCTACTCTGGGATACCCCTTAGCTTTAGGTTGTAGCGCCTTCTCTGGTCCTCCATGGCATCCAGCCTGTCATTGGTAGCAGTTTGCCATTTGACCAGGTCTGTAATTTTCTGTTCAATTACGTGAAGCCTTGTGTCATGCTGGAGCTAGCCTCTAACTGAGTGATTTTCATCGTGGCCACTTCCATGGCTTTCCTATAGTAGGCCATGTTTCCGCCAAATCTTTGCGGAGTTCCGCCAGCATTACCTTGAGTTGGTCGGCTGTGAACGGGTCCCCAGTCATTGGGGGTGCCTGTCTGCTGTCCGGTGGGTGCCTGTAGGATGCTCCTTCTAGGATGTCTGTGGTGAATTCCTCCAAGGAATATGAGTAGAGGTCGTCGTTCCGCGCCATTTTGGGCCATTCGGCTTACAAAAGGTTTTAAAGGATTAATACAACCCCTCGGATAGAGGGGGGGGGGGGTGTGCTCTCAGGTATAGTATGCCCTATTGGCCACTATGGAGGGGGTCCCCTTATTGATTTGCAGTATAACCTGCAAAAAAAGGTTTTACCCACCTGGAATCCCTGAGGTCATGTGTAATGAGTCAGAGGGTTACTGTGGGCTGCTCTATTCCTCCACAGACTCTTCGCTAAGACTGTTGGGAGGAAGTGCTCTAATATCACTTCCTCCCAGCAATCATAACTGCGTGGCATAATTACCAATACAGCTGATCGCCTGGTTGCCACTAGCATACATTTGATGTGAATTCAGCAATTTGGAAAGGAGTACAGCGGCAAAATGCTATCCCTTCAAGTAATGCATGGGCCATTCATTCGCTTGGAATCCCTATCAGGCCAGCTGTGGGGGAGATCCTCTCTTCTCCCCTGTCATCATATTTGGGTCTGGATATCTGCGTGCCTTGCAAATGCACCTCGCATGCCAAGTATGTCGCCGACCCCTGTTCTAGAGCATTCAAACTCTGACGTCTGAAAAGGGAATGTATGACGTTGACATGTCTTTTTGCCTATAACAAGTTCTCGACACAGTCAGTAATCATTAGTTATCAGTATATGTTGTGGAGGATAAAGTGAAAGGTAAACTGAAGAATCATAAGATGCAACAGTTATTTTTAAATCTTTAAAAAGTTGCATACTCACTTTTTAATAAAAAATGTTTCACCCTTCCGCAAAAAAATAAAAATGTGTTTATCACTTTAAATCAGGCTTCCCCAAACTCCGGCCCTCCAGATGTTGCTGAACTACAACTCCCATGATTCTCAGACTATTTCATTCATAGAATCATGGGAGTTGTAGTTCAGCAACATCTAGAGGGCTGGAGTTTGGGGAAGCCTGCTTTAAATAGAAATGGATTTTCTGTTGAAATAATTTCTTGGTGTGACACTGTCCGAATGACCGTATGGACAAGGCTTTGCAAGGTCTCCTAATTGTGATATTGACCATTGATGTTTAGGTTACTTTAAACACATGATTTTTGCAATTAAATCTAACTTAGACCTTGATTTAATAAGCTTTCCAAATTATTCAGTAATGTTAGAAAAAAAAACTTTCCAAATGATTTATCTAGAAAAATTTACTTTAAAGTCAACTTCTGTAGATAAATAATTTAGAAATATTTTTAAACAGTGCTGAATCATTTGCAAAGCTTATTTTTTGTCAGTAGCTAACTTGTTTTCCTTATATTCCAATGAAATTATTTGTTCACGTTGGCTCATCCGTTGTATAGATGCCAAACACACTGTTTGCTTTTTAATCTCTTGTGGGACTTTTGTCTAAACATTAAAAGTTAGACTGTAGTAATGTCATTAAAAAAAACACTTCTAACATTTAACTTGTTTGTTCCAACCTGGCAATTTTGACCTTGTCCATAGTTATCTCATCACAAATCCTAAATTCAAGAGTTTTTTTTGCTCTGGAATGTAATAGATTTTGGACAGAAAAATAAAAGGTTTTATTTTATTCAAGTACAAATTTTAAAAAAGGAACACATCTTTTCCTTTGTTTTGTTTTTGTTTTTGTTTACAAGAACAGGATATTCCATACAGGGCAAATTCAAACGGAAACATTCTGTTGAATTTGCACCGAATCAAAGAAAATTAACTGTGGCAGAGCAATAAATGAATGATGAGGAAATAAATGAATTATGCTTTCCCTACGATTATGTAACATAACATTTCAGTTTTGACTTCTGGATGATATATGGCATCTAACTAGATAAGTACAAGTGTTCAGTTGTGTGAAAACCATTAATTTGCAAAGAAATAAAATTCGGTCTTACTTTGCCACCTAATTAAACACATAGTTTATATAATCAAATTGTCATCATACATAACATAGACATTTAGTCTGCCAGTTCAATGTAAGTGATGTGTAAAGATGATTGTTAATGGTGAAGGAGTAAAACTAACATGGGTCTTTAATATTTCCTAGTGCCCAAATTTTATTTGCGCATTTTTCGCCTGAGCAGCATAGTCATATTTATAATAATTAATATGCACATTTGAATCAGTAAGTAATTTTGAATTAAATCTTCATTTTATATTTTGCACTATATAACTGTCATGTTAGACTCCTGGATGTGTACAATGCTATTTTTGCTGTCTAACTCTCAAGAGGGCATGTCAGAGGTTAACTGTACATATGGACAGGCAAATTGCTTTACTGAGTCAACATTTTTTCAAAACATGTCATGACAGCTTGCACATATTCACTGAATTGAATTATTTTATTATGTTTTACTTATTTCTTTGGGCTTGTCTACAAAGTTCTGAATCTGACTCAAAACGGACAAAAGTTGTATATTCACTAAAGGCAATTGTTTCCAAACGTTGTACATTTAGAGGTATATAAAAAAAACAAAAAAAAAACAGCCTAGTTTGGTTATGTAAATAGGCAGCTGGTTAAGAACACTATATTAAAAAAATGAAGCAGGTTCCCTTAGACCTTTTTTACCAAATGTGACCTGGCGGTATACATCCCCAAATTCTTTCATTCAATAGGAGAAGTGTGAGGGTTAAAGGGTTACTCCGGCCACCAACATTACTTGCATTTTAGCTTTTGGGATAAATGACCTGTATTTTTCCATTCTCAATTTAATATAGTTTTTGCAGAATCTGCATGTTAACAAAGCTTCCTCTTCCCCAACTTCATGCATTATTACATTCTTCCTTCTTGATAGTTACTGTGGCTGGGTACAGCACGCTCTCTGTTCCTCCCTACTAAACTGCTGTGCCAGTAAAACAGTGCTGCATGTCATCAGGGAAGAGCAGCAAAGGTTTATTGGACTTGGCTAGTAACTGAAAATAAGTCAAGTAAACTGCTGCTTTGAGTAAAACCGAAATTATAAAGAGAGTCAGCATCTCTGCTCTATAATGTGAAATAAACAGGCAGATTGAAAAATATAAGTAAATGATTTAACTTATGTGCATTCTAGTGACTGTCACTTACCTAATTTCTGAGGGTTAAACAGCTGATGCATTATCTGCACTGTAATACTCGCATTATTGGACGCTTCACAGTTCAGACTATGAACCAGATTGCGGGGTTTCTCATCGATCAAGCTACTTCCTCGTGTCTGTGAATCTCAAAGCTGATGATGAAATGCTTGAAGATTTATATAAGAGAATATAGATGAAAAATCAAGTTTAAAGAAAAAAAATCTTTTATTATTTTGGATCGGTTGTTTTTATGTTTCTTTTTTTATCTGATAAAAATATATGCACATATTTTCCCATAAATGGATAGTGAACCCATGTTTTATTTTTCAGTTCAATGTGTCATTGAAATAATCATAGTTAGTTAACTCCGAGAACACTTCAGATCTGGCTAGCACCCACTGAGATATACTGAAATGCCCACATGGTACAAGAGTATTAACCACTAATGCACTGAACAAAACTCCACCCTATTTATTACTGCTTCCTGGAAAAGAATGGAAGCTGAGGCTTTATTTTACATTTTTTTTTCTCTAGCAATAATGTGAATAGATCAAATACTGATTATGATTCAAGTTTAGTAATGGGCTATATAATCTAAATAATATAGCCTCACTGTTATTCTTGACCTGTCTATCTAAAACAAGCATGAACTGGTGTTTTGCTTTTTATGATTTCAATTTGATTGTAGTAAGCAAAAAGTTATTTCCCTAAATCCAGAATCATTAATCAAGCTGGAGTTTGCTCAATAATGATTTGCAGGCATTTTAAAAAAAAACTGGCTACTTTGGTCTGATATGTGGAATTCCGGTGTTAAACCTCCACGGTCCCTGTTTCGGGATTCCCGATTGTCCTGATTTTGGTGGGATGTCCTCAAGAGTTTTGTCCTGCCATCCCTGGTTTCTTCCCTGATTGACTTTCACCAAAAAGCTTAGTGCAAGCACACCATTAGATGCACTTGTGCTAAACCCAGGACACTAGAACCCTACATAGAGCACTAAAACAGTACTACCTGCATTGTCCATCCTCACTGGGCCTTGTGCATTTAGGCCAGGCCGATCTGCCAGTAAGTCCTTTGTGCGGCTAATGATGCATTTAGCATCACTAACTCATGCCCTTCACTCCCCACCCACCTGTGTCCTGATTCATGGGACACCAAAGTGAGGAGCATTTCCTGTTTTGTGAATAACCATATCCATAAAAAAATGCTTATCTGTTCCTTTCATATTGCATCTGGGATATGCATAATTATAAATATGATTTGAATATCATCACTGAAAATGAATTACAATTTTCAGAACGCTTGTTAGTATGTAATTGCTGGCTGGAGAAATGCTGAAATGTGATAATGAAAAATGCGATCCTGATACATACTTTTCCCCTTGCTACTATTGTTTAAGTGTGTAATATATAATTCTCATAGGAAGGAATCATTAAATCTCTCAAGTCATAATAATGGAGTGGTGTTATCTTGTAAATTCAATGAGGTACCATTTCAGGAGGACTGAGTGATTTGAAGGATTATCTATGCTTCACCTGTTTTAATCCCATTTGTGCTTAGTGAACCAAAATCATTGAAATCAGATCTGTGCACAAAGAAATAGATGAAATAAGATATTAGTTGCTCTATTATACATCAGAGTAAATTAAGCTATATCACTGGATGTTTTTAAGCACGAGTTAGGAGAATGTGTGATACTTTAATGTGTAAAATAAACACAATCTATATAATGAATATATATGCATGCTAATATACATCACATAAAATATATCAGCAGCCCTCGGAAAGAGTCCTGTTTAGCAATGACCTATATTTTTCTCATGCTGCATTTACAGCATTTAGTAATTGACTGTTCTCATATTTATTGCATCTATCCTTTCAAAGGACAGGCAAGTGGATCATCAACAGTGCATATATTAAATATAATAGTGAGTCCTGAAGAGTAATTTTTCACTATATGCTTGTTTCATTCGAGGACAATTTAAGAGCCTTTTAGTTCTAATTATAAAAAAAGGCAACAAAAGTAATTTCACACAGGGTATTGTTACACATTATTTTGTCAACTTTAGGGAAATTATTTTCTGTATTATCAGCACTTGCAAAAAAGCTATTTGCTCTGTGTTCAGTTACAATCATTGAATACCAGAACGTCCTATATACATGTTTAATGGCTTTTGTAAAGTTGAAAGGTCACATTTAGGCACATGTCCAAGCAGTTTTCAGACTTGGAATTCTGACAGACTACTTTTCAAGGTTCATGTCCAACTTTGTTTGTATTTTCGCAAAAGACCACTTTGACCTGGTTACCTGCTCAAAGCTATGTTCGTGTTTTTATTTATTTATTTGGATTTTGTAGATATGGCTAGTCTTTCAAAATGTTGTACTACTGGTGTCTTGAACTTTGTGGAGTACATTACCTACTTTGTTTTTGTTTTTTTAAAGTTTTTTAGTAACCTCAGTAACCCAGTAATACAGCTTTTTGTGATGGTCATACAGTTATGTACTAACTATTTTTGTAAGACAATATTGGGAAATGCGCATAATCATATTTAATGTGGCTCTGTCACCCCTACTCATCCTATTAAAAAATAACCTTTCATAAAAATAAAATATTCATGAAATAAATGTTCATGAAGACTGTGTTGGAATTTCAACCCAGTTAATTGATATCGTAAGACAGGGACTACTTTTTTATTATTTATTTTTCCTACCCTTGATAAAGCTGAACAAAAAGGCAGAGTTACTGCTTTTAAGCTCTCTGAAGCCCCCTGCAGTCACTAGTGATGGCTAAGGGGAAAAAACATTGTCTATGGAGGCTATTCACCCAATAGCTTAATTTATACTGTTAGCTTTGGTGGGTTAGCAGAGTATCCCTATTAATGACATCAACAGGTTATCCCTCCAGCCTGCACAGTGGATATCATTAACAGTGCTCAGCACTTGGAGTTTTAAGCTCATTAACTTGAGTTTGTCTGTATTTAGCGAGGACAAGGCTGCAGCTCTGGACCTGACATGTCCAACCATGGGAGGACTGACAAGGTTGTAGAAGGGCATTTGTTATCCACTACTAGTACAGATGTGTTTGGGGGTTAAAACTGGTGAATTCAAACTAATGAATTAAACTGAAATTCAGACAAACACACAAATTCAAAAAGACAAATGCAAACAAATGAATTCAAACAGACTAATTCAAACTGGAATTCAAACAGACAAATTAAAACTTTTCTGCTTCCAGGTTTCAAAAATTTAGATGCGCATTAGATTCGACGACACATTAGATTTGAGTAAATACAGTATATTATGTTATTATACTCAATTGCTATTGTCAGACAGCTGTTGCATTATTATTATAAAACATTTACGTGGTAATTCACCTAAATTCAAATGGTCCTTTACTGAACGGGTCAAAACTATCCTGTGCTGTATGGGGCCTTTTGAAATGCAAAATCCTGCCATTGTTCATCTAACCCCTTCCCGAACTCGGATGTACCAGGTATGTACAACAAAAAATGGTCGTTAACGACCTCGGATGTACGTGATACATCCGATAGCAAAGAAGCACCTACTTGATCAAAATCCTGGGGTGCGCATTAGATTCGCGACAGGATTTGAGTAAATACAGCCCACTTATTATACCAATTGCTATTGTCAGACAGCTGTTGCATTATTATTATAAAACATTTACGTGGTAATTCACCTAAATTCAAATGGTCCTTTACTGAACGGGTCAAAACTATCCTGTGCTGTATGGGGCCTTTTGAAATGCAAAATCCTGCCATTGTTCATCTAACCCCTTCCCGAACTCGGATGTACCAGGTATGTACAACAAAAAATGGTCGTTAACGACCTCGGATGTACGTGATACATCCGATAGCAAAGAAGCACCTACTTGATCGTGGCGATCCCCCGCTGGTGATCGCAATCCTGGGGTCTGCCTGGAAGCTCAGGCAGACCCCCACTGTCCGATCTGGCCCACCCGGGCCATGTGATTGCTCGGTACTCGTGATCACATGGCCGAAATAGCCGGCTTGTGCAGTGCCTGAAGGGGGCCTGTCTGAACTCACAGGTAGTCCCCCTAGTGCCTGAAAAACAGTTTTAAAAGTTTGTCAAAGTTAAATAAAAGTTTATATGGTAAATAAAAAGTACTTTGATCATGTATTTATATGATCTAAGTACTTTTACATGCATATAAACATACATACACCATTATTAAAAGTGTATTTTAATAGATATATATATATTTGTAATTATATATACATATATATACACACACACACACACACACACACACATATATATATATCAGGCAGTCCCTCTGGCTGCTAAAAAGTAAAAAATAAATAATAAAATAAATATAATATACATATATTATATATGCATAATATATTATAAAATAATTAAAGCATTTTATAACACATTATACATATATGTAATGCATATATATGATTTTATTATAAGTGTAATTTTGAGATATATACACACTATTCATGCAGGGTAGTGATCAGCACTCACAGTCTTATAATGTTTAAAATTCTTCAAGCTTTATTATAAATCCATTAAAAATGTGATCAACGTTTCAGTCCCTATCTGGGACTTTCATCAGGATCAGGAATTCCTGATCCTGATGAAAGTCCCAGATAGGGACTGAAACGTTGATCGTATTTTTAATGGCTTTATAATAAAGCTTGAAGAGTTTTAAACATTATAAGACCGTGAGTGCTGATCACTACCCTGCATGAATATAGTTATTCCCTGGATTTTAAGCACCTGGCAACTACAATAAAACGTGAGTGCAAGGACTTTCTGTTTTTATATGTATATACAGGGAGTGCAGAATTATTAGGCAAATGAGTATTTTGACCACATCATCCTCTTTATGCATGTTGTCTTACCCAAGCTGTATATGCTCGAAAGCCTACTACCAATTAAGCATATTAGGTGATGTGCATCTCTGTAATGAGAAGGGGTGTGGTCTAATGACATCAACACCCTATCAGGTGTGCATAATTATTCAACTTCCTTTCCTTTGGCAAAATGGGTCAAAAGAAGGACTTGACAGGCTCAGAAAAGTCAAAATACCCTGAGTCTTAAAATACCTGAAGGTTGTCTTTCATTAGTCAACAAAGAATATAACTGCCCATGAACTGAGAGGCGCTATTCAGGGACTCCTGACTGACATCAGTGTTACAGTAAGCACTTACAATGTAACTTTAGAAAAATAAAATGAAAAATAAAAATAAAATGGTTTGGAAAAAGTAAAGTGCTACATGTACTTATTGCCCTATAACGTTCCATAAAAAAGCTAAGAACATGTTAACATTGGGTATTTCTATACTCAGGACAAAATTTTGAAACTATTTAGCATGGGTGTTTTTTGGCAGTTGTAGATGAGTAACAAAGTTTGGGGGTCGAAGTTTGAAAAAGTTTTTTTTTTTTAATTTTTATCATATTTTATAATTTAATGGTGAGAAAAACGGTATATAATATGTGTAGGTACAGTAAATAAGTAAGAGGAAAATGGCAGCAAAACACAAACAGAAATTGGTCAGAAATTTAAGCAGAACAGTGCTTAAGAATTCAAGTATATTTCTCTTTGCTTGGTATTACCATTGGGTAATATTAGTTGACATAGCATATAAATATATTTTTCTTTCTGTTCTATACTTACCATACACTTGAGGTTAATGAATTATGGATGTGCCAAAGTCACTACTTCCCATTAACACTTTAAACTGTCAGGTCTCTGCCTATGATGAATTTACACAGGGTTCCAAAATACATAGCAACTTCCAACAAAACCTGCACTGAGATTTAGGAGGTCTACAATGACATGCTGTTAAAAGACTTGTGCATGGCACAAAAGTTCAAGTCATCCAAATCGTTTGTTTCTTTCGATTCATAATTTGTCAGTGTGGCATTTCGGTTCAAATGAAGTGTACCCGTGTAGTCAATTAAAGAAAAAAGATTTGAAACAAACAAAAAAGGGGTGAAAATGCGCCAATCACTCGGCTGCAAAATATTATGGATATAGGTGCATTTACCTCCATTTGATTCACAGTTAAAGTAAAAAGAAGGGGAAAAAAAGCAGAGCAGAAACAAAATCTATGTAAATTAAATATATAATACATACATATTGATTTTTTTTCTGCTCCTCCTTTTTTTACTCTATTGATCACTTCTTACTTGATCTGTGAAAAAAATCCTAACCATGAATCATCTTTTTTCCCCAATCAACCCATCAATTTTTTTTTAATTTTTTTTTGGGGTGGGGGGGGGGTGTGCAGAATCATAAATACATACAAATTAGCTTTGTTTTGTGATTCAGTCACATGCCAATTCGGGGTTACGTAATCAAGCTTTACCTCCCCTCAGATTGTTAAATTCAGACAAACAAGTCTACCCTTTAACATCAGCTAGTGCTACAATTTCTTTTATTTTTTTTTTTTTTTTTTTTTTTTTTTTTTTTTTTTATATTTTATTTGAATTTTTTTTTTTTTTGATACATTACTGTAATAACTTGCATATCTCTTGTTTGCACCTTGTTAGGTCCCTGTATCATTACTAAACAAGAACACAGGGATTTGTAATGTGTATCTAAAATAAATGATTTTGATCATGCTATTTATGAACCTTGGTACGACCCTTTTGTGTATAATAAACTATTGTTAATATGTTACCTTATTAAATTTTGTTTATTCTAAATCATAATGTATCCATAAAGCAAGGATAAACAATGTTATCATCGATAATTGCAAAAGGCTCAGGTGGCGTATTACCTACTTTAATATATCGAAAGACCTTTGTTTAATCTGCAAGTGAATGAGGTTCTGTCATAGGGAAGACTGATGAATAGTTTTCATTAGTTAAATGATTACTTGACTTTAAAATATCTAAGCAATATAACATAGAGAAGGTCAGTGGGGTGCAATGTATATTTAGCACTATAGAGAATATTACTGTAGATCCATTATGTTGAATTGCAAAAAAAAAAAAAAGAAACCTGATTTTCACAGATGCAAGTGTTGACTTAGTAGAATGTATACATTTAAAAAAAAAAAAAAAGACTTATTGTTTATATAATCATATGCATCTGATATTTTTTTTCCTTAACTGAAATAAAGACTGAGCTTAGATGTGGTTAAAGGGTTACTCAAAACACAATGACCCTTTTAGGAATTTGAAGTGGTCATGGTGCTTGAAATCTGTATGCTCAGCTTTTCTCAATAAAACACTGCCCATCAACAATTAAAGCTCTTTATTGCCAGAGGTGTAACTTCACCTTCAGCAGTATCATTAATCTGCCTGGAACAAGAGTTGCAGGCTAACAATTGTTATTTCTGTGCATATTTGGCATCTGTCATCAGCATGCTGGTGGCAGATAACCATGGTGGCACCACCTCCTCACCCAGCCCGTCCTCCCTGACACCCTTCCCTCTGCAGTAGTGGGAGCTGATGTCCCCAGATGGTGTTCAACTGCAGGGATAACTTTCCTTAGCTCTGTGTCAAGATGAGTTTTTATTTTAGATGACTTAAAGGTAGGCAGACAATGCAATAGAGGAGAAGGAAATGCTAACAGAATGCTTGGTTGTATAGGGAGAGGTATTAGCAGTAGAAAGAGGGAAGTGCTTATGTCATTATACAGAACACTGGTGAGACCTCACTTGGAGTATTGTACGTAGTACTGGAAACCGTATCTTCAGAAGGATATTGATACTTTGGAAAGAGTTGAGAGAAGGGCTACTAAACTGGTTCATGGATTGCAGGATAAAACTTACCAGGAAAGGTTAAAGGATTTTAACATGTATAGCTTGGCGGGAAAAGAGACAGGTGGGGATATGATAGAAACATTTAAATGCATAAAGGGAATCAACACAATAAAGGAGGAGACTATATTTAAAAGAAGAAAAACTACAACAACAAGAGGACATAGTCTTAAATTAGAGGGGCAAAGGTTTAAAAATAATATCAGGAAGTATTACTTTACAGAGAGGGTAGTGGATGCATGGAATAGCCTTCCAGCTGAAGTGGTAGAGGTTAACACAGTAAAGGAGTTTAAGCATGCGTGGGATATGCATAATGCTATCCTAACTATAAGATAATGAAAGTATTTTTAAAAATTGAGCAGACTAGATGGGCCAAACGGTTCTTATCTGCCATCAAAATTCTATGTTTCTCCTATTTTAAAATATATTAACTTTTTTGAAAGGGGAGAGGCATTAAAACACTGTTTTTTTGTCAGAGTAACAGATATTTCTTTATTCATTGTTGTTGTTGTTGTATTCCCTTGTCATACTTTGTCTATAGTGTGCTTTTCAATAAAGAGTTTTGCTTGTTTTGCTGTAACATTTCTGAATTGGCCTCAGACATGTGTTGTGTGTGGTGTTTTTTTTTAATTTATTTTAACATTCTGTGATCTAAAACATGCTGCTTGTTTACTGTATCTTGTATCTTCAATACAAATTAACCATAGCTTTAATTTGCTGCCCTGCTTACAATATGAATGTCTGTAAATGTGCAATGGATTCAGATCCAGGTAAACAGTGCCATTTTCAATCAGTCTTGGAGAGCCAAGAATATATTTCCCGCCTTTTTTGCCTTGGGCTTTTTTTTTTTACTATGTTTCACAAGCCTCTTTGAAATTATGCAAACATGAGCACAGGTAAATGCTAACTGATAAAGAAATCAGAAGATACATTTCATTATGAAGGATTTGTTTATTCCCTATTAACATTGCATTCCAAAAAATAAGGATTGTACGCTCCGGAAGATGAAAACAAATTCTTAACTAAAAGGAAAAATTGCATACTTATAATGCAGATGTTAATCCTAACTAATCCATAAGGATCTTGTGAAGATCAGGGGTTTAGGAGATTCTCATTCTCCCAATAGTAATTGACAGCAGTAGTCAGTCTTCCACCCATTGGGTGAGAAAATACTCCCAAAATATATAAAACTTAAGGCATAAAATAGATGGAACAGCAAACTAGGAGAGGCCACAATCACACTAAAATAAGAGCTGTCTAATACTACTAGTCTACCTACTCATACTCGAAAACATTGCTTAAAACCTTTTAGGAGGCTCTTCTAGGAGGCCTGGTGGTGGGCTCTCCTAGTTTGCTGTGCTAGTTTTTGTATTTATTTTGGAAATTTACCAGAAGCACTACTATTTAGTGCCTTACTTTTTTGAAATTATTACGGTGAGTTTCTCACTCTATGAGTGGAAATTTGAATATTGCAAAGGCTTTTTTTCTTGCGCAAAGACTAAAAAGCTAAACTGGATTTTAATGTCCTTTCACCCTATTTATGAATAATATTAAACCAAGATTGATCTTCATTAGAAATCTAAAAAAAAACCTGTATAATTGTTAATTATATTTTCCAACCTTTGACATCCATCTACGTACCTTTAAGATCTCACTGCATCTTTATAGCAATCATAATATTGTAGGCATAACATTTTGTGATTAGCTATCAAAAATAAGTTAATTCTGAATTTTTTTTATAAACGGGATATCAAACTGACCATTAATTACATAGATAAATAACTCTAAAATAAGGTTAGTAGGCATGTCATCAATATTACTGTCAATACATAACACATTGCTTTACAATAATAGAAAATTGGATATTTAGAGGTGAAGGCTGGGTCTTACCAAGGACACTAACTGGTAAGAAAGATGGTATTTAGAGGTTTACTGGGTCTCCCAGTCCTAAAGCAGTGATGTTACCACTGCTCTAACCAGACAGCTCTAACTTCAATTTCCAAAAGCCATTTTATGTGATGTTTAAACTGTTAATGACACTTTTCAGACCATCAATTTCGGGGCAATGCTAAGACATATAAATAGTATTTATTTGAGGCTGTTTTTTGATTGTATTGCATAAAATTGTATTTTAATATTGTGGTCCCTGAGGAAGTCCCTATTTTGTTAAAGGGACGAAACGCGTAGGACCTTATTTATATTCATTTTATTTTTATATATTTTTTAATATTGAATTAAAGCCGCTTTTTCAAACTTCACCCGGAGTCCTGTGTTGGAGTGAAAATATCCAGGGGATTTCCCCAGGCCCCCCGTATTATCGGGGGAGGCACCTTACAAGCTTGAATTTGTTCGAAATCCTGTGAGTGCATTTTATATTGCGCAGTGTTTATATTGTAAACTGTATTACACTATATTTTTCTTTATTTATTCCTATTTAGATTAACAGCCGGTTCCCTCATTGTGTTTTTTCCATATAAATAGTATTAGCTAGTGTTATGATTAAAGCCATAACCCTAAAGCCAAATCTAAAAAATATTTATAAAATAATTAAATCAAATAACATAACTATTCTAGCAACCTAGTTTTCTACCCTTACCACCTGTGTCACTTTACCCCTCTCCCTCTAGCATGTAAGCTCATTGAGCAGGGCCCTAGAACCCTCTGTTTCTGTGCATCCAACTTATCTGGTTACATATACATATTAGTTAGTCCACCCATTGTAAAGCACTATGGAATTTGTTACCACTTTATAAATTATAATAACGCTGCAGGATCTAATGGAAAACATATATCTGTACGAGGAGTCCACTTCAGGATTTAATAGACTGATATCTTTCACAGTTTTCCTTAAAGGAAAAGGAAATATTTAACTATATGAGGGTAAAATCAGTTATTATAAAATCATCGGTGGAAGATGGAAAAAATAAGATAGGAGAAATAATTTAGTCAAAATAAGAATAAAAAAAAACTTACTTTGAAATGTTTTCACTTTGACAGGGACCTACAAGGCCCTGATTCGCTCAAGGCCCTGACAAGATGGGAATAGGGGTTGAAGCTAAATATAGAGCTTTAAGAATGGCATAAATCCTTAAGGGAGAGCTATAAAGCTACCCACTGTTTACATTTACAAGAACTACAGTTTAAAATAACCAACAGATGGTATTTAGTACCAAATAGGATGGCTTAGATAAATCCAGGAGAATCAAGTAATTGTTGGAGATGTGGAAACACAAATGACGATTATATACACATGTGGTGCACCTGTCCATTGGTTGCCCCCTTCGGGAGAGACCTCTTAACCCCTTAGCGACCGAGGACGGTTCAGGACCATCATCGGCATTTTTGCCTTGAGGACCGATGACGGTCCTGAACCGTCCTAACGGTCTGGGGGTACTTACCTGATCGCCGTCGTTCCCCCGGCGGCGATCAGCGTTGCTCCGGTTTGGGGAGACTGCCTGCAGCCCAGACAGTCTCCCCACACTGATTAGGACCCCTGTGGCCATGTGATCGCTTAACACAGCGATCACATGGTCACAATAGGTGTCCTAGTGTCTGCCTGCAGGGGGACTGTCTGTGCTGACAGGCAGTCTCCCTGCTAGTGTAAAATCAAAAAATAAAAATAAAGTTAGTGTTAATAAAAAAAATAAAAATAATTATATATGTGTATATATGATATATAGACATATATTATATCTATATAATCTTTGTCTATCTATCATATATATAATGTCATACTAAGTGTATTTTTATATTAATATGTACTTATATTAATATAAAAATACACTTATAATTAAATTACGCACGTATATATATAATATAATAACTATATATATTGTATATATATATTATTATAAAATATAAATAATAAGTAATTTAAATTAAATAAAAAAAATTTAAAATAATAATAAAAAAATTAAAAAAAATTATATCTATATGAAATTTTATTCTAACTGTATTTTAAAATTAATATATATATATTTATATCAAAATACACTTAGAATGAATTTGTATATATATCTATGTATATAAAAATAAATAAAAATAATAAGAAATATACATACGTCCATATACAAAATTACATAAATAATTATATAAATATACACGTAGACTTCAAATATATAAATATGCATATATATTTAAATTCTACGTGCGTATTTATGTAATATTTTTACATAATTCAGTAATTTTATTGATTGCAATTTGAGGGACCTGCCTGCCAACCCAGGCCGAAATTCCAGAGAATTTAATTTGCTAGCACTGTATTTTACCCTGTAACGTTCTACGACACCCTAAAACCTGTACATGGGGGGTACTGTTTTACTCGGGAGACTTCGCTGAACACAAATATTAGTGATTCAAAACAGTAAAACATATCACAGCGATGATATTGTCAGTGAAAGTGACTTTTTTTGCATTTTTCACACACAAACAGCACTTTTACTGATGATATAATTGTTGTGATACGTTTTCCAGTTTTTAAACACTAATATTTGTGTTCAGCGATGTCTCCTGAGTAAAACAGTACCCCCCATGTACAGGTTTTATAGCATTTTTGAAAGTTACAGGGTCAAATATATGGGTCAAATATTTTTACATTGAAAATGGCCAGGTTGGTTACGTTGCCTTTGAGAGCGTATGGTAGCCCAGGAATGAGAATTACCCCATGATGGCATACCATTTGCAAAAGAAGACAACCCAAGGTATTGCAAATGGGGTATGTCCAGTCTTTTTTAGTAACCACTTGGTCACAAACACTGGCCAAAATTAGCGTTCAATTTAGTTTTTTTACTTTTTTCACACACAAACAAATATGAATGCTTACTTTGGCCAGTGTTTTCGACTAAGTGGCTACTAAAAAAGACTGGACATACCCCATATTGAATACCCTGGGTTGTCTACTTTAAAAAAAATATGTACATGTGGGGTGTTATTCAGAGATTTATGACAGATAATAGTGTTACAATGTCACTATTGATAAATTTAAAAAATTTATGTTTTGAAACCGCAATATTCTACTTGTACCTATAGCCCTATAACATGCAAAAAAAAAGCATGTAAACACGGGGTATTTTTAAACTCAGGACAAAATTTTGAATCTATTTAGCAGTTTTTTTAATTCGCTTTTGTAGATGAGTAAAAGATTTTTCAAGTAAAAGTCAAAAAACATGTATTTTTTTCAATTTTTCATCATATTTTTTATTTTTTTTAAATTAAAATACATGAGATTATATAAATAATGGTATGTAAAGAAAGCCCCTTTTGTCCTGAAAAAAACAATATATAATTTGTATGGGAACAGTAAATGAGAGAGCGGAAAATTCCAGCCAAACACAAACACCACAAAAGTGTAAAAATATGCCTGGTCGCAAATGTACAACATCGCAAAAACAGTCCAGTCCTTAAGGGGTTAAATGCACTAAAATTAATAACAGGAATAGAGCTACATAACACACCAGAAGTAATACTACCTTATTTAGGGTAATCAAGTATGAATAAAGATATTCACAGAATTATAATACATATTGTAATAGCTGCAAAAAATATAATCGCTAAGAAATGAAAAACACTACCTGCACTTTCAATTAATAAAAAATAATATATACATTAGAACAATACAAGAGAGAAAGGGGTATAGCTAGTTATACAATATATAGAGAAAAAAAACTATAGACAAATGGGAACACTGGATTAAAATAATTGAAAAATTCTTAAGTTCATCAACAAAGATGTTGATTCTTATGCATCTAGGCGGTGGAATTGTTTTACTTGTCATTGTGTTGTTTTGTGTTGTAATGTCCACTTTTTAATGAGATATGCCATATATAGAGGACATATGAATGTAAAGATATGTAGAAAGGTTGGTTAAGTACAGCCATAAGCTGGTAGTATAGAATATTACATACGTGATGTTTGTATTTATATGTTACATTGCAAAAAAGTTTAAATAATAACGCTGTAGCAAATACCTGAGCAAAATAATACAATCTCAGGGTTCTTATGACATTTAGAAAATGCTTAACTTTACATCTTATAGTTCATTATGATGTTTACAGTGTTAATGTCATTCATTTCTCTTTCTCTGTTATGCAAAACTCGCTTTCTTTCTTTCTTCTTATTTGATTGACAACATTGTCGTGTATTGTGTGGGTGTAAAGTATGTTTGAGTTGACTTACTAAGTAACTGGTTCTTTGGATGTATTATACATACTATGTTGTGATTATTGGGAGAGATTTATATAT
Organism: Pelobates cultripes; assembly: GCA_933207985.1. NCBI lineage: Eukaryota > Metazoa > Chordata > Amphibia > Anura > Pelobatidae > Pelobates > Pelobates cultripes. The sequence continues at coordinate 161,025,497 of OW240915.1, read as the reverse complement.
TGATGCATAGTTAAGTATGTTTTACTGGCTTAATTTCCCGGTATTTCCTAGTCTACAGGTACATGTTTTATGACAGGTAAATGTTTTAGAGGGAGATGGCCTCATCATATTGTAAGTAAATGAGATAAGAAACATAATTCCCTATTTCATTGAATGATAACGAGATAGCTTCTTTTATGCATTTTATGTAAATCAGGATGAGGGAGGTGGATGACCATCTTATAGTGGATGTAAAATGGTTGGTGTGAAAGAGACAAAATACAAAGACATAAATAAACTGAAGCACTATATTATTGCATCTAAAAAAAAATTATGCATTAATACTATGTATGCACTCATCCATGCATTCACTCACATTCTCAGTCTTCATGTATATTCTGATACATTTTGTTTATTCATTTACACATTAATTTAGGTTTCTATACACTGAATTTATGTATTCTTTCACTACATCCATGCCCTGCACATCAAAATAATGTAATGACACGCTATATTTATACATATATCCACACTGAAATACACTTGTAAACCTATAATGTCTAGGATTATTTTAGTTTAGTTTAGTTTTTTTCCCAGTTTGGGAGAAATCAATAAATCAAGGGGGAGATATATCAAGGTAAAGAGGTGATATTTTAGGAGCAGAGTTCTAAATGTTGAGAGACAATATATTGGTTTCCAATGTGACTTCTTCTAATTTAACTCTTTTTCCTAGAATAGTGTTTGCCTTAATAAATCCCCCATTTGTCTGTAGTATATCTAAAACGCACACATACCAGTACTTTTTTTTTTTTATTATCATATTCCTTATTTTATATAATAAAATAATATATTTCTCTATTCCTTCTTTCCTGACGGACATCTGGAAATTAGTTTGAAACTTTCAGATGTTGCAGAAGCACAATCAACTTTACTGTCTCGCTAGAACTTTTTTCTGTCTAAATGAACTAACTGGACTGGATTCACTGTGAAAATGTTGGCTTTTAAATGTCTGGTTTAAATATGAGACATCATTATAGAGATGCCATAACATTTGACATTTCAATGTCACAAACTTATGTTAAAACAGTGACATTTAAAGATATACCATTACCATAGAACTGCTGTGCAGTTTTAATATTGATAAATTTACTTGCATTCACATCTATTATTTATTACTCATTGATTATATTCCTGACTGCATATGTTCTAGAGGTCATTCATATCGGCTAGGGATCAATAGACAAAGCCTGTTTTTCAGTCTCACACTGTCTGAGTGTCTGCCTGTCTTTCCTTTAACTGCAACAGAGTTCGCAGACTGTATTAACAAAAAAAAAACAACCAAAAAAAAAAACAACAAGCAAAAGCAATCCAGAACTGTTTTTTTCTAGCACAAAGCTAGTTTACGCAGATTAGATGCAAAGTGTCAATAATATATATTGCTTCTCTTTGCAGACAGGGGTGATGAATAATAAACTGATATTGTTGGTGTGTCTTACAATACATTTTAAAATCCATACGTTCATAAAAAATTATGAGGATCCGTATACTTCGTATGTCCAATTTTTAAAAATATTTTTAAAGCTACATAAAATAGTGTTGGGGTTCTGAAACTGAGATGGTCTTGTAATTTTAGTTATTTTTTGAATATTTGATCAATGTAAAATAACCAGAGGTTTACATAGTGAGATCAGCTAACTCCATACATAGCGAGTGATAAATCTTTTAAAGCTACGTAAAACACCAGTTTCAGAGGAAAACTTGAGATTTTTCACACCAGATATTGAATGTATAATTTTCAATTTGCAATAAAACTATTCAAGCAATATCAAATCTACTGTCATAAATGAGTTAAAAAAAAAAAAATAGAATATAGATTTATTCAAACATATCCAAAGATTGTAAACTCGCATATCAAAAATGCCTGTGGCAGAAGAGGCTATGAGAGATGTTTATTTTTGTACAACAGAGGACATTTTGACACAGGGCAAAATATGAAGTAATCAATGTGAAACATTGCATTGGTTCTTATGGGTTTTTTTTTTGTAAATTTTGTTATTGATAACTATAGGGTAGTCACTTGATCCAGAATTCTTAAGCTTCCATGCGTTGCCTATGGATTTCTCTAGAGTGTAAAGAGAGCAAAAAACTGTTTCTGTGTGCTCATAAACTACAGTAAAGAGAAAAGAGAAAAGGTGGGAGAGAGGGAGGAGCATAATAAGGAGATTAGTATGTGAAGGGGCATGAATCGTAGGCATGTGCATGGGAAAATTTTTCATTTCGGCTCGGCATTCGGAACTTCTCTTGCAGCCACTTGGTAGATAACTCCCTAATTCCCACGGTATTAGGGAGTTATCTACCAAAAGGCTGAAAGACCTAAATTGTTCTTTCAGCCAAATTTACTAATACTAAGTAAAGATCAAAGATTACTTAGTAAAGATAACTTAGTATTAATAAATTATGCCCCTACTAGCTGTACCACGAGTAGAGGCCTGTCTAGTAAACAGTTAGCAGCCTGTGTACAAAAAAACAGGGTGCAAGAAAATAGGGAGAACTTACAACAGCTCAAATAGCCTGCCCTTGGTGGGTCCCCGCTCAGATCTCAAACTGGTTTTAACTCCTCTTGTGCCATTACAAGAAGAACCAGGGCCATTTGAAAGTCAGACTGATCCCACCCATAAAGGCAGTCCAGATCCAAAATGTAGCCCGACTCTCTCTGCACAAGAGACACAGCAAGTCCAGACAACCGTTTCTTCCTTAATAGGCCTTGTCAGTGAGGTATAGCTGATATCTCTCTAGGCACCGTGAGCAGGGAGTCCACGTCTGAGGGCAAAAAAAACCAAGGTGCAAGAGAATACTGAGAATGGACAAATGCTCCAAATTCCTTCCATTTGGTGGCTCCTCACTCAGATCTCAAGCTGGTTTTAACCATTTGCGTATAAGACTATTTCCACCCAAAATGGCGCAACATATCCAAACGCAGGCCTACTCTCTCTGCATGAGAGACACAGCAACCCCAGACGACCATTTCAACCTTGGTAGGAATTGTCAGTGAGGTATAGCCGATCTCTCTCTAGGCACCGTGAGCAAGAGGGCAACGTATTACCCATTTTTGTGTACATATTTATTGCATACACAAAAAGATGTACAAAACACAGGAGGCGTCAAAATAAAAGGTTAGCACTGTATTTTGACTCTTCCTGTGAATCATACATCTATTTTTTTTACGTATGAAGAAGAGTGAATATTTTAACCTTACTGTTGGTAGACATTGTGACTAAGCGTAATCAAATTTACCACTATGAAATTAGGATTACTGATTCTACTTATTATATACTATAGAAATTGGAGAAAACAACTTATATAGCAAGATGAATTGCTCTTTGATGTATTGTATTGCCTCAGAGAGTTGTTTTTTTTTACATTTTAAAAATGATAGTTTAACCAAGAAAATTACTGTGCATTATTGAAATTTAATTTTCCATTAGAAGAATGATTTTTTTAGTCAACACATTAGTTACTTTCTGGAGGTTTAGCATTAAATACATCAGAAAACATAGTCAGCTGTGTGGTACAGCATAATGACTCATAGGCTGTGATAAATTCAAATGCAAAACTTGTTGAATCATCGCCTTCTATCATCTTATGCCTCATATCTCTCCACACTAAACAGTTAAACATGTGAGTCATACAGCCTTTTCTAACTAGCGTTGCATCATAAGATTATTTAACTTTGCAGTGATTCACATAACAATGACGCATCTGCTATATAGGTGCCGTATTCAATAAAGCGCTTTGATTCATCTAGCGTTACATTGATTTAAACAGATGCTGCAATATTATCATAGGCATTGCACATACAGAGGCGTACCTAGAGTCTCCAGCGCCCTTGTCCAGGAGCTGTATCGGCGGTGCCCCCCCTCATGAAAAATTTAAAAAAAATAATTTTAAAAAGGAATTTAAAGTTTCCGAGGTTTCCAGCAGTCACTCAAAGCCCTCAGCGCTATATGAAATCACTGCAAATCCTACACATGAAATAGCAAAGTTCCATATACAATGCTTTCCTAATAATGCCAATAATAATCTGTGTTATCAAACTCAAATCATAAATATATATTTACACACATATTTAGACTTGTGTGATGATGGTGATGTGCCAGAGGAATACTTGTCACCATATTACAAGCATAGTAGAGGCACATCACACCTTATGACAAGCACAGCACAGGCCATTACACCTTATTGCAAGCACAACATTGATAAATCACACTTTTATACAAGCATAACACTGGGATATCACACCATATCAGTGCTGGACTGGGGATAAAAAAAACAGCTCTGGAAAAAGTTTTATACCAATTCACAGGACTTACCATAGGACTTACATTAGCAAAGAGATTGCACTCACAGGACTTGCCCCAGCACTTACGCCATCACAGAGATTGCGCTCACATGACTTGCCCGAGCATCTGCATCCCGGTACTGCCAAATTCGTTAAGGCCACATCCCACGCAGTCCCACGGTAGCCTGGCCCTGCACCCTATTACAAACAGGAGTCTTTACTAGTGTCATTACATTTTAAAAAAATTTTTAATAGCTAACAAATACTTTGGTTGTGACCTATGAACTCGGGCTGTCTGAGTATAGTGGGGACTGCACGTGATGTATTGGGGTGTCAAAGTGTAATAGGGACTGTCTATTGGGCTGTCTCAGTGTAATGGCTACAGTTTGTGTGTGATATTTGGCTGTGTGTAATGTGTTATATTGTCTGTGTGTGATAGTGTGATGTTTATAAGCTGTATACATATGATGTAAACTGTGTGTTGGCGTTGGGCTGGCAGTGTGTGATGAGAATGGGTGTGATCATTTTGTGCTGTCAATGTGTGATGGGGACTGCTTGTGTTTGTGATGGTTTTCGGCTGTCTGTGTATGGTGGGACTAACTGTGTTTGTTTGTCTTTGAATGACAGTAATAACCACTGATGAGTAGATAGCATCATGTAGCTGGTCATCTGTGACCTGCATAAAAGTTAGTGAATTCAAGAGCAACACAAATTAAACATATGTGTTTCATTCTCACCTAATATATAATCCCGGGTACATACATATCATTTACCCAAAAGCTTCACTTCGTTACTTACGGTTTTAGTAGTAATGCCACGGTTTAGAATGTCCACTCCACATGCTCCCCTCCACACGCCAGGTAGGTAAGGTGTCACACCTTAGGTATAACCGAATTATCCGCTCCGCTCGCTCCCTCCCAAGTCCCTCTGCAATTTCCAGGCAGGGTAAGATGTGACTGCACTCTCTGCTCACTTCTACCCCCCTCCCATCCATGTCTCTTCTACCCCCCCTTCCATTCTCTGTTCCCCTCTCTTCCATGTCTCTTTCCGACCTTCCATCCATTTATGTATCTCATTTTCTATCCATATCTCTCTCCCCCTTCCATGTCTCTCCTCCTTATGTCTCCCTTCCATCCATGTCTCCCTCCCCCCTTCAATCCACATCTCCCCCCTTTTCATCTATATCTCTTTTTTTTTCCCCATGTTTAATATTTTACTTTTATTGTCATAAAAAAAACAAGACATGATACATTACACTGAACATAAACACATTAAATATTACATTATTCAGATTTTATTAATATCCCTAACATGGATCTCTAGTTGTATATATTAATACAGTGTCTAGTTCTGATTCATATAGGGAGAAAACTGCTTATTTTTCTATTCATAATATAACACACGAAAAGACACCTAACAATATTTCCAGCAAAGAGAGTAGGGGAGCCGGGATAAGTTTCTAATATCATTTTAAATTCTTTTAGACAATAAAATACCTTTAAATCAATGTAAGCAGGGTTGCTTCCTATCTTACAGGCTAAATTTGATACAAGCTTTAACGTTGCTATATCATACCGATCCATTCTTTCATCTTATTTGATTCTTTAACAATACCAATCTCCATTTTTATCTGATAAATCACTTGTTCTTTAATCCAACTCTGTATGTTTAAATCTGCGATATTACTTTGCAAATGTCTAAGATCAAGACTGGTAATAAATTTATCTTGTAAGTCCAAATCTTTCCTTAGTTTATTCCATATAGGTATGATATTATTTAGGACTAATTAATTATTTAGAACAAGTGCCCAAAATTGCACAGCATATTCAAGGTATGGTCTTACTGGTGATTTAAGCATGGCAAGATAAAGGATGCATCATCATGTGGGCACAAATTATTACCATCAACATCTGCATTTTTTTTTATATTGTCAGGGTTGGAAAGCTTGAAATTCAGATTGCAGAGGGGCAGTTCCATATATGGAATGTCCAACCAGAGAGGCTACAATGGTGAGAGCACCATCTACAGCAATGGAAAATATTTAGGTGAAGGGCAAACATATATATTCTAATCATGAAGTAAAGAACAGTTCCAATGGTCAGGACAGGCTGTAATGATGTAAAAATGCAATATAAGAAGCCAAACACCCTATAACAGAAAACCAATAGAATGCTGGTCAATACATTTGCAACAAAGTAACAAAATGCTGAAGTGTGTATGATGAGAACCTATGAAATTTTATATGGAATAGAAGCATAGGCACACCTCCCTGGGGTGGACCATGTAAGCCCACTTCAGAAGTATGCTCTGCTTCCTTTTCTTGCCAAGTTGGCCAGTCCCGACCTACCCGCCATGATCCCACCATCAAGAGAGATGCCCATTACCACATCCAGGTAGACACCAACAGCTGACACCACCACGTGAACCTGCCAAGTAGTTCAGTGGTGGTAATCCATATTGGAGGAGTGGGAAAGATGCAACATGCTGCTATTACGTTTGTGAACTTTGTGGTGTGCCATCCCAGGTAGGGGTTCTATGACATAAAAAAAAAAAAAAGTAGTTTAAACCTAATTTTCTTAATACAATTTTTTGTTTTAAAATTTGTCATATATATATATATATATATATAAAAATTAGGAAAAGCAATATACAGTGTTATATTTCATTATAATGAACTATAACAATTGTGAACCTTCTTGTATTATAATGAAGTGGTAATATCTTAATATTGTAAGTTCTATAGCTAAATTTGCTACTAATGATCCTACCTTAAACATATTATATTTTCCTAATACTACAACAGTTCTACTGACATATTGTCCTCGTATTTCCTTTTCTACCAAAAGTGCCTCTCTGAGCCCTTTGTAGAAAGTTTCTATTATATATAATTTCCCCCTTTTGCCCTTCCAGCTATAAATATATCAGTGACCTTTGAGATGGAAAAGGAATGTCACATTCAGTTTCAGGTTGCCCATATGACTTTGTGAGGAATCTGATTTGAAGAAAATAATGACAAAGGTTATTTAATATAATTTGTGATAAAATCAGTAGCCACATCAGTTTTCTACCTAAAACAAAAGTTTGAAGTTGTAATGCAAGGGAATGTGTGATTATGTGCTAATAAACCACCATTTTTAAAAAGGGATATTGTGATCCTTGTCTGCAGATAGCACGGTCCTCTAGGGTAAACAGGCACAGGTTTGCATATAATCCAGGCAGTTTTATTGTTAAACTTCACCACAGCTACAGCAGCAAATAAAAAAACAACAATAACACAAATCCCTGTAAACAAAAGCCTAGCTCGTCTGAGCGCTAACTAACATCAGATTCCCTCTCTCTCAAGGGTTAAACTAGAACAAAATAATATTTGGGTTCACCAACCTATTGCCTTTGTCAGATCTCTGCACTCCACACTCGGTTAGCATGTGGCTTCCATTCCTTCTAGACATAAACAAAATTCTCTCTTTTTTGCACTCCCAGTGCTCCAAGCCAGCCTTGACTGCTTTCCTTTTGCACTCCCAGTGCTCAGTCTCCTTGACTCTCTCACTGGAGAGAACAGTCTCTCTCTAACCTGTTTCCAGGGAGGAAGCCAGCAATCCCCCCCTTTACCTGCATAACAGCGAGGGGTTTATTCCCACTGCTGCAGCTGAGCAGTGGGTTGGAGACAGTTCCAAAAAATTCTTGCCTGGACCTGATTTCTCCCAGTTGTGTATAAACTGAGGAGTGGAGCATTGGCCCACCCTGCTCTCCAAATGCTCCACCCCAGGGGCCCATAACTAAACGGTGGTTTGTGTTGCCTACAACACATACTACACATACTCCCCCTGGGGTTAAATGTTGTAGGCCTATCTGCCTTCACTTTATCACAATATGCATTTTATGACAAGTGAATAGAGAAATGTAGACCACAATGTTGATAAATAAGAAAAGGTAGGCCATTTAGAGAGTAATTAAGAAGGGAAGGAATTAAAACGTTTGTTTCTGGTTATCTGGAATGATTGCATCATCCAGTATATTTTAGATTATTTCTCAAAAAACTTTAGTTTGCAAATTATTGTCATGTACATTTATACATTAAAGTAATTTTTTTCTGTCAAATTAAATTTTTTCTCATGTTTCACAATCACAAATATAATTTTTTAATTAATAATAGGAGAAAGGGGAAGTATGGTAATATTTACCTTTCTTTGTACATGTATGTGCATTGCATGATAGGCCTGTTATTTTTATGGTTAGATCAATGTTTTTAAATTCTATATTGTAAACTATAAAGTCATTATTTCTACCCCTTTCTTCTGATATGCTGGACAAACACCTGGGGATGTTGTGAGCTGGATACAACACAATAAGTGTCTGTAGTCTCTCTAGAGTCTTCTTCTGTGTCCAGTCCACTCCCTGTCTCCGCTTTGTTGAGTCTAAATACTGTTGAGTCCCATACGGAATACAACAAACCAAGAGTCCAGCAATCTTTGCTCATCCTGTCCAGTGTCAGTAAGCAGCAGACACCAGGCAGGAGGTAGGGAAGAGAATTCTAATAGGCAAAGTAGATGCAGCTATCAGGCATGCACTTGGAAACAGGTGTCTTCTCTACTTAGTAAGAATTCAACCCTGGAACTGGATTTTCCAAAGGTTTACTCTGCTTACTGAATAGCAATTCCTCTATTAACATCCATTGGAAAATTGTTATTCACTAAGCAGATTAAGCATTTTGTTTGCTAAGAGAATACAGCCACGTGTTTATATCTAAACACAACAGAAAAAAAAACAGGTTGCACCAAATACCATATAAAAGGGATAATAGTCCAACTTGTATAGTCCACAGTATTCTATAATGAATATATATAATGTATATATACATGTATATGTTTAACAATATATCTGACATTCCTGTGAGATGGGGCTAGGTCCACAGGTATATATATATATAAAATAAAGAATAAAAATAATAGTGCAAATTGTTGGGTGCAAAGGATGAGTAACAAAAGGTGCACTTAATGAACGCCCACTCACATTTATTAGAGCAAATGACCAGCTCTAGTATCATTAGTATGCAATGAAATATATACATTTGGGTATTTCTTGTGCTTGCCAACCATTGGGACACCATTAGCTATCATAACGATCCTCAAAAGAAAGTAGTAAACAATAGTGTAATACTGTAAAATGTTCAAAAGTTATAAACAGTAGGAAATACACTCACATAAAAGGAGCTTGATACCCAAACTCAGTGCTTCAGGTGTCTGGTGGTATGATCCCTACCAAGCAGATATATGAATACACTGAGCTCCTTAATCCCGATAATACATGTTATTACAAAGAGAGCAACATAGTATACTCCATAAAATCTTTAAAATTCTAAACTCTGCTCAAGATGATCTGTTGGTGGTATGATCCCCACCGAGGATTTGATGATTCACAACCTTAAAGTGAAAATGTTTTTAAAAATGTAAAATAAAAAAACAAAGCATATGACATAAACCAGTGTAATAGTATAAATACTTTATTGGATACTATTTACAAACAAGTAGAAAACTGCAATATACACAATGTGTTTAATCCGCAATGGCTTTATCAAGTATATTACAGAGTTTACTGACACTTGAGATTTTTTGAGATTTCAAATTTCGCACCAAAATGACATCATGATCACATGACTGACATTTTTTGTTAGGTTACCATGATCGAACAGCAAAAGATACATTTCCACTTGGATATTTTCCCTACCAAAAGCAATATTTATAGAAAACAGTCTCATAAAAAGATCTAATTGAGGTTAAAACCTATTTTAAAACCTAAAAGGATGCTAAATAGTGGGTCATGTAACACCTCTGAGCATCCACTATTGGTCATTGGATGTATGGTGCAGAGTTACCTACGCATCATATTTGCCCATCCCATGTTTCCCATATTCCCATACATAATATCCATGGGCGGAAAGGGTGGCTGATATACAAAACCACCCCCCACAATTTTGGCTAAGGGGAGGGGTGTCACATGTTTGTCCTCACCTTGTGGTATCCGTAAGGATAACTACTTTCCTGGCATTGGTGAAGATGCTTATCGGCGGTCCTGTGCCGGTGTATCTGGTTCCTGCGGCATACTGAAGGCTGCCTGCCACTGCGGAGCCATACCAATTTGTAGCCCCATGTCCACCCGCGGTATTGACAACTTCGATGTGCATTACTAACATGACTAATTTGAATATGCAAATGTGTTTAACATTCATATGAAAAATAGTACCCTTAGGCTTTCACTGTCCATACAATTCCTAAACCATCTATTTAAAATTGCTTAACAGTGTTTTGAGGTTTTACCAGTGATTTACATCAATTTCTACATCGGTTCGGTGGAGAACTATTGCCCAGGAGCTACGTATGTACAGTTCATGATGCATTTGTTATTTTAATGTCATGCGTCCCAACATTTGCCCCATATAAACCAAGATTGAAGAAGCAATCAAAGAGTTTTGAGTGGTGCATGTGGGTTGTACTCACATGATCCATGCTTCCTGAAGGGGATTCAAGGAGTGGAAGCAACTCTGGCACTGTCATATCTGGACATCAAGCAGTACTTGGATTTCAATCTGTTTGGCACACAGGGACATCACTTTGAGTTTGTTGTTGGTAGATTCCTCTCAATGTATGTGTGTTTCTCTACGTGTATTACAAACTGCCTGTTTGCATGCAGTTCACTTGTTAATGATGCAACCAACATCATAAGATGTGTGCCAGTGATATACAATGCAAGCTGTGTTAATATGTAAAGCAGTGGTGTATCCTGGTTTTGTACTCAGGCGCCCCCCCTCCCCCCGTGCCAGCCCCACCCAACCCTTCCCCCCGCCCCGCCTTCTAAATACACACACACACACATTCACTGACAGATACGCATACACACGCTAACAGACACACACACACACACTAACAGACACAGCAATCCTACAATATTATCTCAGGAGAGGATTTTTTGTTTATTTGTGGCCACTTCCATTCCATTTTTGGTTAATAATATTTTATAGTCTAAAAAAGAGTCTTGTCTTTTTGCCTACACAAATCTTACATATATAGAGATAGATAGACAGACAGACAGATTTTTAGTAGGCAACTTAAATAGCACTGTTTTACTCTGTTTTGAGTTTATTTTTACATTTCTTTGCATTCTACATTTTCAACTCTATTATGTTCAGCAAAATATACTTTTTTTTGTCAAGTTTAGCGTATAATGAAATCAAGATCTCATACTTTGGAGAGATTCGTGTCATTTGGAAATTTAGCAAATAACATAATTTGCTTAGAAAGTGAGTATTTGGAAGATGGTCAAGGAGATCTGTAATATTGAACAGTTAAATGAAATAAACAGAAGGTTGCAGTCTAGATTGGTGGCTGGGTTTTCAAAAATATATTTTAACAGGTGCAGAGTCTGCTGTTACCTCCTTTTAGTCAAATAATGTGGATAACAGCCAAAATGAAATAAATAAAAATAAATAAATAAATTTTAAAAATGTAATTTAAAAAAATAATAAATATAGTATGTATACATACATACTATACACAACAGTGGTGGATCCGGGGGGGGGGGGCAATGGGGCAATGGGGCAATTGCCCCCCCAAGAACCAATGCTCTCTCCTGCAGGGCCAGTGCTATCCGAGTGCCGGCCCTGCTGGGTCCCTTCACGGACCGGAGGGGAGATCAGGGATCTCCCTCACCGGTCCGCAGGCACATTGCTGGGCAGCCGGCACAGGGAGAGGAGGGAGAGGAGACCGGGGAGGAGCTCAGCCTACAGCTCCGCCGGGTCTTCTTTCGCGAGCATGGAGCATTGCCACGGTTCCCACAGCAATGCTCCGTTCTCGCAAGAGTGATCTCTTGCCTCAGGAGGTGCAGGCTAGAGTTCACTCCCCCACAAGAACCACCAGGGATTCCACCGGACCACCAGGGATTAGAAGTAATATCCCCCCTCCCAGGCAAAGGGAAGAAGGGAGGGGGGATTATAAATAATTGTTTTTAATAAAAATTAAAAAAAAAACATTTGTTTTACTCTGTCCCCTCCTTCAACTACACACACACTGCCCCCACAACCCCACATACACACACTTCTCCCACTATACCCCCCCACACACTGTTCCTCCATACACACTGCACCCCACACACACACTTCTCCCCATACACACTGTACCCTTACACACACTTCTCCCCCATACACACAGTGCTCCCCATACAAACACTGCACCCCCACACACACTACAACCCCATACACACAGTGCTCCCCCACACAAACACTGCACTGCCACACACGTCTCCCCCACACACGTCTCCCCCACACACGTCTCTCCCACATACACACTGCACCCCCATACACACAATGCTCCCCCACACAAACATTGCACCCCCCATACACATCTCCCCCATACACAGTTCTCCCCCACACAAACACTACATCTCCATACACACACTTTCCCAACTGCACTCCCATGCACACACTGCCCCCACTACACCCTCATACACACACTGGTCCCATACACACAGTGCTTCCACTGCACCCCACATATACACATTGCACTCCCATGCACACACTATACCCCTCACACAAACAGTGCTCCCACTGCACCCCTATTCACACACTGCCCCACATGCACTGCCCTCCAGTACACACACACACACACACACTCTGCAACACTCACACACTGCCTCCCATACCCACCCTGCATCCTCACACACACAGTGCCTCCCATACACACATACACACACACACACACACGCATACACACATTGCCTACACACACACACACACACACACACACAACTAAATGCCCTATCCCCTACTACAGCCCCTATCCTGGCAGACCCCAGGTAAATTGTCAAAGAAACTGTTCTTAAGCAGTTTGACTATTTACTCTGGGAGGGCGCCACGTCACTCCTGGCACCATAACCACTACAGAGAGCTGTAGTGGTTATTGTGCCTGGATTGTTTCTTTAACCTCTTGTGTGTGACGTGTCATAATTCCCTTTTATTCCAGAAGTTTGGTCCTTAAGGGGTTAAATAATCTATGAGTGCCCCTCCCGATATAAAACTCTGGATCCGCCAGTGATACACAAGCATAGATGACAACACACATAAACCTGCATGTGCACTACACACAAACATATGCACAGAATTGCAAAGTGTTGGCTCTTTTATTTAATAGGAAAAAGAAACACTGATAAAAAAAAAAAGTATTTGCTTTCATAGGAAGCCTACATTTGTCTTATTTTACCTTCACAGTTCTCAGACTCCCAGGGATTAGGATTAATCAGTAGTGTTAAAGAGATTCCCTCCCACCCTCTGGCTGTATTCTAATTCCAGAACTGTATTGCTTACCAAAAATACATAAACCTCTGATTAATCCCTCAGCAGGCCAATAATGTAAGCAAAATTCTCATTGTGCTTATTTATATAAAAACACATTAGCTGTGATATATATAAAGACACAACAGGCACTGTGGGTTTTTGCGGAAGATGGTGAATAGTGATTAATTCCTCTGCTCATGTTCAAATTACTAAATCTACTTTTCGTAATTATTTAGACCTTTAAACATGGGCTGGCCTGGTATATAAACATCATGGAGCTCAGACACATTTCCCCCAGAAGCATTGTTTGATGGCCTCTTATTTTCTGAAGATCTATTTACCAAACAGGGAATAATAATGAATTGACAACTAGCTTGGCAAAATTTACACACAAAAAAAAAACCTTTTAACTTTTATCAGTGAAAGTAATAATTTGTTTGAGTAACTACTTCACATACCTGTCCCTTGCTCTCTCCTAAAGGGCAGCACTCCCTCCAGTTCTGCTTCACTCCCACCTTATTTGATTGCTATTTCCTGTCTTATTGTGTTTTATACCCCACCTTCTCTAGACTGTAAGCTCATTTGAGCAGGGTCCTCTTCAACCTATCTATCCTGTAGGTTTGGGATTTGTCCTTACACAGTGAAATCCCCCCCTCTTATAATATTGTAAAGCAATATGGAATCTGTTGGCGCTATGTACATAAGAACTCGCCATGACACTCCTCCAAGACCCCAAAGGTTGAGATACATATACAAGAACAATGACCACCAACATTCCCCTACTAATTACAGTCACCAAAACAGATACTAACTCCTCTCTATATACTCAGAAATTGAATATGAAGACCATTTTTTAGAGCTATGTCCAAACACCAAAACCCCTCCCCAAACACCATACCCATCAAGAACAAGAAAGAGAAATCTAAGTATAGAGGAGGAAGAGCAGGCAGAAGACTACAAAAGAGAAAGATTGGACAAACAATAAGCATTAGGAATTTTTAATTTGCCCTTAAAGGTTTTATCTTCCACACATATCTCTGTTTTGAGCAAAGGCCTCAAATTTGCCCCCACTAACCCTTTTCAACCCTTCCAAGCTTTTTTAGATGTGAATACATTTCTTAGAAAAGCGACACTTAAGAGGTTCTGTTTAGAAAAAACTATTTCTACAGATGCTCCTTTTATCCACAACCATCCACCTGCAGAGCCCATAGAGGAGCTTAAAATAATCACCACCCATTTAAAGAAAAGCTCTAACTTTTACCTAGCTAGCATCAAGTCAGGCCCACTCGAGGTTTTCAAAAAATTAGTTCAAAAAGACCTTGAGGAATTAAAAAACATAAACACCAATATCACAATTTAACCCGTAGTAAACAATTGGCCCTCAAAGAACTCCAAGAAGATGACAGTATTGTCATAAAACCAGCCGACAAAGGGGGTGGGGGATCTAGTTATACTCTTGAAACCCATGTATATAGAAGAGGCTTTCAAACAACTTAATGGCCCCAAAGTCTACAAAAAACACATGATCCAACTGCTACCATAAAAAAATATTTTAGATTATATTATATAAGGCTATATTATTATATAAGGTTTTGAATCTAACATTTTAACAAAAATATAATTAAATTATATAAGTGTACCTTACCCCAAATTCCCTGTTATCTATTTTTTTTACCAAAAATACACAAAAACGAACAAAATCCACCAGATAAACTCTAGTTTGTGGTAGAAATTCTGCCTTATCCAATGTCTCAGAATATATAGATCTCATTCTACACCCCTCAGTCACAAAAATGAAATCATATCTCAAAGACTCCATGATCCTCCTTAGCTTTTTAAACAATTTCATATGGCAAACAGATTATATTTTAGTAACATGCAATGTCCAATCATTACACACCATCATCCCCCACAAAAAAGGATGCAAACCGGTCTTAAAATTATTAAAAGCAGAAAACATTATCCCTGATGCACAGATATATTTTATCATAGAAGGTATACAAATTATTTTAAAAAACAACTTTTTGGGGTTTTTAGATTCATTTTATATCCAAAAACAAGGCACGCCTATGGGGACTAGGTTTGCCCCAAGCATTGCAAACCTTTATATGGCTGATTTGGAGACAGAAGCCATCTGGGGTGACCATGCTTGGCAGGCAAACCTGGTTACCTATTTCTGCTTTGTAGACAACTTTTTTTATCTGGAAAGGCTCAGAAGCTTCACCTCAGAATTCAGCAGCAGTAGTATTAACTTTTTAGACTTACAAATTTTTATTCATAACAGCACAATTAATACTAAAACTTTTTTTTTTAAATTCTGTACTAAAACTATTATCGACCAATCCAGCTGTTACCACAAATCATGGTTAATGAGTACACCCTTACTCTTAAAGAAAAATACATCAATAAAAATGATTCCCCAGATAACCTTGACAGATCTCTTACAGCATTAAAACAAAAAAATAGATCAGACCTCTTAGAATATAAAACTAAAATTTACAAAGATTCCTCTTTTATGCCGATCATTTTTAATTTTAATAACAATAGTCACAATATGAAAAAAATCATTAAAAAACACTGGCACATTTTAAAACAAGACAACACTCTTAAAGAATTTACCCCAGATAAACCCAACGTAGTGTTTAGAGGTGCTCCTAGTTTTAGATCTATTTTAACCAAAAATTACACTAAAACCACCTCCAACCAATCCTTGTCCTTTTTATATCAATCTAAAGGTTTTTTTTTTTAAATGCAATCGATGTATAGTCTGCAAAACTACAGATCCAAACATTAAGTCCAAAACTACACAATTTACAATCAATAATAAAAAACATACCCCATCAAAGACCTTAAATGCTGCAATACCAAACATTTTATATATCTATTGGCGTGCCAATGTAGCCTCCAGTACACTGGAATGACAACTAGGTGTTTAAAAACCAGCTGAACACTGTCGAAATATAATCAGAGGATACCCAAATCATTCAATATAAAAACATTTCCTAATCCATGATAAAAACCCTAAACATCTAAAATGCATTGGTTTCCAGAAATGTAAAATTTCATTGTATTTATCTGTATTTTATTTTTGATCTTATAATTATTCACTTTTAGCCTATTATACCATGTCTAAAAAATACATTTTATGTTTATATACTAATACAATGTACAAGTAAAATATACCATTTTACACAGTTATTAGAAAGTCAATTCTGGACTCTAAAGATGTTTTACCTATATTGCTATATTTTCTAATAATCATGAAATCTGTGTCTCCAATATCCCCTCCACTTTCCCTATTCCATAATATTCTTTTTATTATCCAGCCCAGGGTAAGGTCTCTCCCTACGGCAATTTATCTGTTTCAAAATTATGCATTTGTTATTTTTATCTACCCAGAACTATTTTGTATGTTTAAATCATTTTTTAAATGTTTTTTAGCTCCTCCCCCTGCGAGCACTGCCTCTATCCCTCCTATGGCCACCAATGCTGACTACATTACCCATACTTCCAGCTGCTGTCATCTAAGATGGCCGCCACCATTCATAATAAGTACACATGACCACTTCAATATAAACCTGTTTTTATAACATATAAGTTTAATTTTTAAATATAAATATAACCAATATAGTAATCCCATCTCTCTCAACATATAGATGGACTCTAAAGATGTTTTACTTATATTGCTATATTTTCTAATAATCATGAAATCTGTGTCTCTAATATCCCCTCCACTTTCCCTATTCCATAATATTCTTTTTATTATCGAGCACAGGGTAAGGTCTCTCCCTAAGGCTATTTACCTGTTTAAAAATGACTAATTTACTCTTTTTATCTACCCAGAACTATTTTGTCTGCTTAAATATTATTATTTTTTTATTGACCACTTCAATATATCTGTTTTTATCACATATAAGCTTAGTTTTTAAATTTTAAATATAAATATAACCAATATATTAATCCCATCTCTCTCAACATATAGAGTGTTAATTTTTAAAGGTAATAGATTATCAATATGCTAATGAAACATTTTGGTGCTAATTTTAAATTGACAATCCCCCATTCCCCTGTTTAAACCCTCATATGTCAGATCACTCCTTTTTATCTCCACTCGAAGAAGGCCTAGAGGCGAAACACGTTGTGGTTACTATTTATGTTGTTTTAACCTGTGTTTTATTATTGTATGAATAAAGGTACTTTGCCTTATTTTACACTTTACTAGAGTGTGCCATTTTACTCTTTTTTCTACATTTTTATTATCATTACTATTTTATTTGGATTTTATTTTATTTTACCTCATACTGCCTGGCACCTGACTTATATCTCCAATGAGTACTACTCCAAAGACATCCTTGGTGGGGATTACACCACCCACGCCTGATCCATAGAGCAGTCTATCTGCTCTGGCAAATGTGATTACGTTTCCATGTATCCTTACTCCTGGCATTTTATTCAGTGAGCACTATTGTTGTTTATTTTTATTTTTATGGTCCACCTACTACAAAAACTTCATTCTTACGTATCCGTGCAAGTGGAGATTGTACCACTGTATGCCATTCATACTGGAGCTAGTTACAGCTCCATAAGACGTGAGTAGGACTATATCATTTTCCTTTTATTTTCCCCTGTAAGAACATACTACCCTATTATTCCTTTCTGTTGTTTCATACCGACTCCACTGCTGAACCCACCCTGCTACGCCCATCGAGGAATTACCCTGACACTTGGTAGAAAAATACTTCTAAGTGCATATCTACATTATTTCTTGGACTTGTTTTATCATTTTGGACTTTTAACTATATATTTGTTTATCTATTATGTAATACATACTGTATATATCACTGTACATATCAAAATTGTGGTGCTACCCCTAGCTCTTTACTTTTTTTCTGTGTTTTATTTCCATTTATAGGAAAAGAGGGATCCCTACTCTTGGGGTTAGCTGCCAGCCTCTTTTCACTCCCTCTAGTTAGATATCTACAGCACTGATCCCTCCCTCCCATTGCTATTTAAATGGCAATAATAATAATAATAATAACAATAATAATATTATTATAATACTACTTTAGATCTTTTTTTCTAATGTGCTATACATTATTGTGAATATAAAATGTGTGGAAAAAAACACTCCAGACACCATAACAACTTAATCTCAAGGAAATTGTAATGGTGCCTGGAGATCTTGAACTCCATCTTTCTTTAAGGGATGAAACAGGGGGAACATGGGCATCATCTTTAAACCATATAGCACTGTCTTCCCATTGATATAAATTCATGAAAAAGGGACCACTTGGTTGTTAAACTGTTTGTAAAGGGTTTAACCCATTAAAGTAACACAGCACATGCATAAAACAGTTGAGCTTGCTGAAGTGGTAAAATATATATATCTGTTTTAGATATACCTGCAATTACAAATTGCATAAATACATGTAATTTATTTAAAGTTGTTATGGTGCCCGAAATGTTCCTTTAAAGCAGTGGTTCCAAACCAGTGCCCAAGACACAGATCTTGAGGAAATCGAAAGTTTGATCTACAGGACATACATGAAAAGGATACAGTAGTATCTTTTGACTCTCTTCAGGAGTCAAGGGTATGCCTTTCCCTAAGAAATTACTTTTGTTATTTACAGATCCACAGTCTAGCCACTAGGATGATTTTGCAAAAGGTGCTTGTTCAAAACCATGTTGATTGAGTATGTATCTATAAAAAAGGCCTCATTATCTGCTTAAACCAACAACTATGCTCCTCAGGACCCCGCAACTTCCCTACATTGCCATGTGGGATAGGGATATCACTTAAACCTTGAATGGGTGTGATTGGGAGATTATCTGGGAGTCAGTATTTAGGGTATCAATTTTTGTGGTTCTGCTTTAGCAGGCATACAAGATGCTCATTTGTTAAACTCTTAATACAAATAATTCATAATTAATTCATGAAAGTTATGCAAATTGTTAACTAAAGAGCAACCACCATACACAGCAATAGTTTCTCAATATTAGCAGTTTGTCCCAATATAGCATCTGTTTTTATTGCTATAAATCTCACCCCATGTCTATAGACAGACGGTAAATATGATGGGCTGGTTCGGGATTTTACTTTTTCATTCTTACATGGTTAATTAATGTCACAATTATTGCACATGCAGTATATTTTATCCACAACAATTTATTTCAAATGTCTGATCTACTTACATGCCTAGCAAAATAAAAGGTGGCAGGTAGCCTAGATAGAATAGAGGGGATTTCAAGCTGTCACTATCTATCTTTGTCAGTGTCCTAAGGGTATTAATTGTCTTGACATAATATGAACAAAATCTTTTACTCAGAGTACAGGGCAACCTTTCATTGGCCAGGAAGAAAACATTATAACGATTTCTAAATGTTCCACTCAAATTATATCTCAAGTGATCATGATCTAGTGCATGCACATAGTACTTGTTTAATAATAGATTTCCCAGGACATCTACACCCATGTGTATCAGCTTGGCAGAAGGGAAGAGCCTGGAAAACTGGTGAACTACTATAATGTGCAGATGATGGCTTTATAGACAGACTTATTGGTATTGAAGTATCTGTTTACTCCTTCCATAAACTCTGTATTTTTTATTTTTTGGTCCTGCCTCATGTGGGTTCATACATTTAATGCGGAATTGTGAATAATGTATAAGTGGATTGTAATTTTAGATGCAAAAATTTGCAGACAATTTTGTACTCACTATTTTGGATTTTGAATTCTAACTTTTGTGAATAACCCTGTGTGTTAATAAACCCATTTAAGGGCTATTCCATGAACACTGAATTGTTAGGAATTAACCAGTGGATTGCAAATTGTAGGCCAAGTTGAAAAAAGCTAATTTTTGTAATGTTTCAATTTGGCTATTTTTTTGCTTACATATCAAATTCCCCATAGAAATTAATAGGATTTTATCTGGTTTACTATTAATCATGAATATTTTATTTTCCTTTACTGATATCATGCTATATTTGTTATTTTGGAAACACACTACTTATCTATCTCCTCACCCCTGCCCTTGCTGTGTTTATCCTGTATATAATTTTGCAGTGCGGATTTCATGATTTAAATTTTTTTATCTACAAACTTAAAGGACCACTATAGTGCCAGGAAAACATACTCGTTTTCCTGGCATTATAGTGCCCTGAGGGTGCCCCCGCCCTCAGGGTCCCACTGCCGCCGGGCTCTAGGGGAGGAAGGGGTTAAACTTACCTCTTTTTCCAGCGCTGGGCGGGGAGCTCTCCTCCTCCTCTCCTCCCTCTTCTCCTCCTCTTTGGCTGAATGCGCATGCATGGCAGGAGCACATTCAGCCAGTCCATAGGAAAGCATTCACAATGCTTTCCTATGAATGCTGGTTTCTTCTCACTGTGATTTTCACAGTGAGAAACGCGGAAGCCCTCTAGCAGCTGTCAATGAGACAGCCACTAGAGGCTGGATTAACCCATTTATAAACATAGCAGTTTCTCTGAAACTGCTATGTTTATAGAAAAAAGGGTTAATTCTATAGTGGTCCTTTAATCTGGCCCTTGATATTAACCCAAGCTGAACTAGGCGTTGTGATTTTGCCTGAAGCCTTTTAGCATCGATTGCAATTAATAAGTTATGCATATGCCTAATGAAACTCTGGACTCAACCTCTATCTATATTTGCTTTTCCTGTTCTGGTTGAGATTGGGCGCTACCTGGTCTTGGACTCTACTGCACATATTATGTATCTTCTAGAATGCTGTACCGAGTGGCCTTGTAGTCACGATAAAGACTGACATTTTTCAGTTCTGACAGCATGTATTCATTATCTCTCGCAGTCCATTTAGGATTAGGAGCAGAGAAATTTCTAATTTTTCCCTTTGCAATTGTTAATGGAGAGTGAACCAAGGCACTGAGTTTGAGGGTATCAGTGACCTTCGTATTTCACCCACAGCTTGACAGATGGAAGGGAAGGGTCAGAGATGTGCTATTTAAGTCTCAGAAAAAAAGATGTTGGAGGGAGGTGGGGGTAAGTTCGGAGATGGTAGGGGTGTAAGATGGCACAGTTCTGCATCCTCCATTGAAATGTCTATTGTGAATCCATTGGCCAGATATTTAAACAATTGTCAGCTGAAATCTTGTGCTTACAAGAAGCATGTCAAACTCAAAGGCTAACACGCGCCAAATAAACAAGGTTTAAGTTTATGTGGGCCACCAAAAAACTAAAACTTTATTTCGAAAAGTACAGTATAAAAAACGTTGCCTAACTGACACTAGACATCCTCACACTAGTAGGGCTCCAAATCGTGAATGTATTTTAAGGACACAATCATTTGCATATAACTAATGTTTTAGTCCTACTACCTTGACATATTAAGAAAAGTTTGGTAATGGGACTGAAATGGTGAATGTAGGCTGTTGCACAGCTGTAAAAATCAAATGACGTTATCTTGTTGATTTTGAAGTCAAGTCAAACTTGATGATTCAGCCAATCCAATGCTTTCCGTTAGGAATGCATTGGGGAGCTATTGTGGCAATCATCTCCGTGGGGAGCGCCCAGCGCCTCCATGCAGACCCAATCTAATACACTGCCTCCTCCCCCTATTCTAATACACTACCCACAAATCCAATACACTGCCCCCTCCCTCCACGCTAATACACTGCCTCTCTCCACCAAATGAATACAATGCTCCCTCCCTCAAATTAACATTTTGCACCCCCTCCTCCACAATTTAATACACTGGCCCCCTTCCTTCCCCAAAATTATACACTACCCCCTCCCTCCCCTAAATTAATACACTGCCCCCTCCCTTAAATTAATACACTGGCCCCCTTCATCTTTTAACCCACTACACAGTAAGGTCCCCCAATCCCCTCTTCCCCTACCTTAAGATGAGCCCCCCCATCCTCCAGTTCCAGCCCTTCTCTGCTTAAGCAGGCCAGATGCTCCTCTGGCACAGTGAGCAGGAGGGAGTGGCTGGTCTGCTTTGCAAGCCACTATGCACTCTTGTGGCCATGGGGGGGAAGACAAGAATCAGACAGGACAGATCTTTATTGTGTTGTGACTGGTTGCAGCCATAGCACAAAGCGGCCCCAAGGCAGTCGGGCCGCAAATATATTTACGGTGGACCACAAATTTGATATGCTTGGCTTACAACATCATAGATACATAAACAAAAGATACAAAATAAAGGCTCAATAATTATACTAAAAATAGCATACATTTTGTACTATAGAGGGTATGTTGTCAAAGCAAATATTACACAAAATGTATATTGATCAAAAGTCATAATCTACAATTACAGTATTAGTAAATTTGCACCTAATTATTATAACATAACAGGCAGTAATACTGTACTTAGATATATCACAGAAATTTTTAACAAAAAAGGTTACTTCTATTCAATACATTGGAACCCAAGAATATATTTATTGAGATAAATCCCTAATGTCTGTGATGACAGTAAATCAATATTGGATTTTCTTATTCGACATTTAGAATATATGTGATGAAACACAGAATGGTAAAGTATACCAGGGACAGATTTTGCCTCATTATTAATTTAACCTTTAAGGTGATTTGTTAATGGAGGACTCACATAAATGGTTTGCCATGATCCTATAAGTGAGCTTACACTTAATGGCTATTGCATTGGTAGTAAAAACCTCAGTTGTTTGAATGTGTATAGAGATTTTGAGTAGTGTGCAGGGGACTTGTTTTGATTTTGTTTTATGTATTTGGGCTGATAGATCCTATAGCGTTGTTGCTGCCCTAGAGCAGTGAGAGTTTGAGCAAATTATTTATTTCTAGGGGGTTTGTTTTTGTAGGAGCCTGTAAGGGCAGAGTTCTGTTGCAAGATATTCCTGATGGATTCTCTATGTTGTACAAAGCTGTCATTTATATACTTCATGATGAGCCCTGTACCATGTACACACTGGTGTGTATGGCAGTCAGATCGCTCATTGAAAGCTGTTACCCCACATTTTAAATATTATACCCTACAATATTAAATTTGTGCAAGAATCCACCCAATCGCTGCTTAAAAATCTGTACAGACTCTGATAAAACTACCTCATTAGACAGAGAATTCAATATCCGTATTTTTCTTACAAGAATCAATCTTTTCCTTTGCTTTTTACTAAATCTCTTTCCTTCCAGTTTAAATGTTTGTAGTCAATTGTCAATTGTTTGTATTGCCCCTGAATATTTCTGTAATATGTTATCATATCTCTTCTGAGCGATGAGATATTCATGTTTAAAGTTTAGGCATTTAATTATTATATTATTAGTATTTATATAGCAACAACATATTCTGCAGCAATTTACAATTTTAGAAAGGGGATATTTAGAGGTGAAGAAGGTCCGCCTTTTATAACGTATTTATTCGAATCTAATGCGCCATCAAATCTAATCCACACCTCAATTTTTGAAATCTGGAAGCTGAAAAATGTTTTTACTGGTGACAGTAATGCACATTTATACAAGAAGATACTACTATACAACATTGTGCTACAATGACAATGTTTATTGCCATATACCATAGTAACATTGATGGTATTTAAATTTTAGTGTTTTCTTTCTTAAACTCTCTTTCACCAGTTTTAATTCACTAGTTTTAATTCACCAGTTTTAGTTTACAAGTTTTAATTCGCCTGTTTGAATTTATCAGTTTTAATTCGCCTGTGTGAATTCACAGGAATGAAATTTGCTGGAATGCAATTCGCTAGAAAATTTCTAATTTTTCCCAAAATGTAATGTTCCACTGAATCTATTGCGCATTTACATTTTGGAAACTTTAGTTTACAAAAAGGTGCGCATTAGATTTGAATAAATACGATATATTGTTAGTTGTCCTTTCCAAGGAAATTTACTGGTGAGGTGGTGTGACTGGGATTCACACCTGGATTTCTTAGTTCTAAAACAGTGACATTACCAGCTCTAACCGGCTGAAAAATTAGCTCAATTCATTGTCATTTCTTACTGTATCTCTATTCTATACTACTTAACTTGGCTTTTACTTAAAAAAACTTAAGAAAATACATAATGCAGTAGTTTGCTCTTTAGATAAAGTATTTATCTGGGTGAAATTGATAAACATTTTTTATAAAGTTAGATTTACTATACTATACTATTACTACAAATGTTCTAACTTTAAATATTCTTGAGTCTGATAACCTAGTTTTAGAAACATTTTTTCACATCACTTCTGATTTGATCATTTTTAAGTTTAGCTTGTCACTTTGAAAAAGTATTAACTTGTTTGAAACAGTGAAAACTGAGCTGCAAGTTATATATACGTACATTTTTTCTGAGGTAAACTCGCGGTTGAGATGGACGAAAGGTTTCAAATATTGTTACAATTTATGTTAGCACCTTTTTGCCTTTTAAGCTATGTTTTTATACAATTTATACATGTAGCTACGTTTAAATATGACAATCTGGAAGTATCATTCCTTTTCATTAACCACTTGTATCATAGTATAGCTAGAGGGATTTTACCGTCATTTTTGCCATTTTATCACACATAGAGAAGATAAATTAATTGCATAGTAAATGCAATTATACTGATTGTGCTGTTATAAGCATTCACACTATTTTCAGGATTTAAACATAAACAAAATAAAAGGCTTTTTTGGTTGAGACATTCACACAAACGTGGTTATTTACTGTAGTGCGAATTCAAAGTGAATAGCCAAATAGCCAAATTATTAACGAAGCTCACTAGGAGAATGTTTACAGTTTGGCTATTTTGGCCTTTAATGTGAAATTCACTTTGAAATCATTTTGAATTCCTAACAATTTTTGAGAGCGAGGATATAATTCAATAGGATGACACTTTTTTGTTGGAGTAATATCATTTTCAACTATGTTCCTCCCAGGCCATCACTAAAAATGCATATAGGTGTCCAGTGTTGGGTTATGTGAAATACAAACCTCTTTACATTCATGCAGATATATTTATAACTATATTTGATTCAAGTAAAACTTATACAATAAGATTTCTTTCATTTAACACGTGTTATTTGTATTGTTCTTTTTTTTTCTAGTGTGACAATGCAAAAGGACTTAAGGCTTTCTACGATGCGATAAAATATGGACCTAATCACTTAATGGTTTTTGGTGGAGTGTGCCCCTCAGTAACATCTATAATTGCAGAGTCTCTGAAAGGATGGAACTTGGTTCAGGTAACAGTAATTTTCTCTTACTTATAAGTTTGTAACAACTAATTGAGCTGTTTTAAAAGTGCCATTTAAACAAAAAAGGCATCATTACACCTTAATAATTATAATGTCACCGACATATTTTAACACATTTTGGGGTCTTTTCAAAGCAAAAATGGGTCACAGGAAACTTTGCTCAGAAGTTCAATCTGCAGTTAGGGACAGAGTACCATGCATAGTCTTCCTGGGGGGCTTTTAGTCAGCCTGGTGCCACGCACTGTAGGCTTGGTCCTGAACCCTTTCACAGACAGTCTCTCACCTTTCATAGAGGAGTCCACCACACTAAGCTGCATGTTTCCTTGCCTGGCCACCTCATTCTTGTTGGTATTATGTTAATTTACAAAATTGTATTTCTAATTCATTCTTAGTCTGTTCCTTAATTTTCTGAACATCTATAGCAGTGTGCAATCTAGCTCAGATTTTAATGACTGCCTGATACTTTTCTAAAAGTTGCTCTAGGTTTAAGTGCAGAGTTCAGTTTTGCAAAGCTGCACAATAATCTGTCTATGTAAGGAGAGCGTTTCTAGCTGTGAACCATTTGACTGTGTTGGTTTAACAACTAGCTATTAACAGTTTACCTCTGCCTCACTTTTGTTTGGTTTCTCACTCAGCTACTAAGATAATTAAACACCCCATCATCTGCCTGTGACCTAATGGATGTTTAGCTTTTAGATACATTTAATACTTCATTGGTGAAGGTGACAATATTATGATCCATATTTAGTAGGAAATCAAGCTGATATTGTGCTGCAGGACCATTTTGATGTACTTTATTCAAATCACAAAACTATGTATCTACATGTGCATACATTGTGGCTCCCTGTCAATCATTGCTATAAGCTTTGTTATTAGCGTGCCTTTTTTCGCACTTTTGCATTTGGTTTGTGGAGGTGGACAAACAAAAATATTTTTGCATTTTTTTTGTCAGTCTTTGTTTTATTGTGATATGCATAACAATCTCATTATTTGAAATAATTAAGAAGAGAAATAGCTTGTTCAGTTGCACATATGGCAATTTGATAAACAGCAGAGTCAAGTAAGGCAATTATCATGACATAAGGAAAGAGTGAAAGGAACACTATAGCATTATGAATACAAACATGTATTCCTAACGCTATAGTGTTCACTTTACCATTTAGTTACATGCTCCCACCTAAAAAAAAAAACAAAACAAGTTAATGGAAAAACAGGTTTTAGTTGCTGTTTTTCCAGCTCCTCCGACTCACTCTGTCCAGCCACCTACTCTGCCTCCTGGAGGCTGTTGCATCTTCTCATCCATTTCATTGCATTTCATAGAGAAGCATTGGGGACAAAAAGTACTTGCACAGTGAGCGCAGCGCTAGTCCAGTCAAATGCTTCTCATAGAGAGGCATTAAATCCAGTGATTCCCTA
>OW240915.1:160772955-160997892 GCA_933207985.1 Pelobates cultripes | reverse complement strand
AAGCTGGTCAAACGGGACTAAAGGCGGGGGGATTTTGATAAAATTCTACATCAAAAAGTATGTAGAAGGATTTACAAATTAAAAACACTCAACCCTCTAGGTCTGAATGAAGGCTTCTATTTCTCCCCCTTTATTTGGTTTAAGCCTATGTGAGTTCTGGTATCCCTATATATATTGGGAGAATTTTATTATGTATATTTGTAAATATTGCATAGCCTATTTTCTTTGTTTATTCTTTTATGTTGAATTTGGATCTTTATCATGTATACGGTTATTCTGACTTTATGTAGACATCTAGAAGTAAATCAGATGAATATATAACCACTCGGTGTGGATAGTGACCAAATTGGTATGATTGAACCCCTTTTCTGTGATGAAACATGCTGTACACTACAGAATTTTAAATAATTTACCAACTTCTCTGTAAGAAAATGTATTCACTTAGTTGATTTACCCCAGTTTTTTTTCCATTAGTTGATGAAATATATATATATATATATATATATATATATATATATAGTGTACAGATTTACAGTACACTTTTCATTTAATGAGAGATCCTTTTCACCCGTTGATAAAAAGCGTTTGCACACTGGGTCCAAACCATGTGTGGCATGGGATGACAAACTCACTATTTGTCATCCCATACTTTAAGGGCTAACCTACCCCGTGGTAAAAATCATTTTACCATCAAGTAACCCAATCCTTTGGTGGTTTACTTTACCTTAATTCCGCTCTATATCTCAAGGGGGATGCATGTCTGTGATGGGATTTATTATGCAGGGATAGAAAATACGACCCTCCTCTATACCACTCAATAACTATATTAGAATGTAAACACACCTAATTTTGCCATGTGTGTGTGCACCTTGCTAATACCAGGTGGAGATGGGAGGAGATGTTTGAACCCCCACAGTTTACGCCCCTGTTCACCCTATTGGTTGGTTTCCTAGCGATGGAGGAGTTTCACTTCCCCCTTCTCCCTTATAACAGACACGGTTCAAACGCCTACCAGCTCTTGTGAAAGGCGGACATTCTCACCAAAACGCGCATCGAGCTCTATGCCGAAGCACTATTATGTTTTTTAACTTTATCACTGGGTAGACCTTCTTTGTTTTCCATGACTCTTTAGTGTCTTAATGCTAATTTCAAGTCAGTACTTTGGGACTTATTAGGTAGACTGCCTTGAAGCAGCAGTATTAGTTGGATAGTGGATATAGGCTGCCTTGAAGCAGCAGGGGTAGCTGGTTAGTGTCTATAACCGTTAATTTGCACTCTGCAGGCAGCTGGGTAGTCTACTATGTGGGGGCTGAGAGCTTAGTATCACTGTGCACAAGTTAGAAACTGTTTCAACACTGCCACAATGTTTGTCCGTTTATACTAGTTAATTTTTCCTTTGGTATCTAAGTTTCTCTTATACTTGTTATAGTGTATCCTTTAAGACATGGCTACTATCCTTACTGTTAGGAATATTCATATCAGCTATCCTTCTCTGCTAACAAGGTCTTTTTAGACCACTTTACTGCATGCAGACATGATTAGTCATTTGTATAGACCACGGGACTTGTCACTTGGACATAGCATGTCCAGCGTCTAATTATAAGGCATTTTGTAACCTATACCTGAGACAGAGCATGGGATGAACGCTCCTTCTATAGTTTGAGCCTGCCTCTAAATATATATATATTCATGTCCTCTGAGAATTAAAGGGAAACTATAGTGCGATGAAAAAAGTTATTTTCCTGGCACTAAAGCTCCCGTTAGTGCCCCCATTCAATCTACATGAAAGGGACCAGGGATACTGCACACAAACCACTGCAATGAGTGTCCCTTTAAGGTAGTTATGCCCCAATCTTTTGGAATAAAAGGGAATCATGTCACACATGTTATGTGTCCTTAAGGGGTTAAGGTGGTTATGCCCCCCAGTGGGTTATCCTAGAACCCCTCTGCAATAAGTTTTCATTCAGATAAATTAATCATTCAAAATTCAAATAAATGGACATATAGTCTCAGTTGCAAATATATGTGTACATACATTTGACCTACGTTTCATGCTGTATGCTGCATGTGAATTTAATTTTAATGTCTCCCCATTATGTGTGTTTTTAAAATGTAAAATTTAATTTATATTTATATAAATATAAGAGGTCTGTTTACATATTATATTACTACAAATTTAGCATATTCATTCTTTGTGCTTTTTTTCTGGTAGCCATTTTGTTATCTTACATGAGAGTATCCTGTCTACTTTTATGCTGTAGAATAGAAACAAGAACCCTTTTCAGATTTTTTTTCAAAGCACACAATAGTGACATCATATATATAATGTATGCATTTCTTAAAAGCCTTCTTTAATGTTTTTCTAACATTGCATTAAATTTTATTGGGCAGGTTAGTAGTTTGCCCGTAGCAGTGCTACAGGGCTTTCAGCCTTCCATGCTTAACTTCTAAACACACAAATGCCTTTCGACATTAAGAGTATGCAGATACTTAAATCCAGTCAGAATTGAAATTGCATTAATGTCCGTAGATTAACAAGTATATATATATATATATATATATATATAAAGAGGTAATCTTGGCACTCACCCTGTTGCAATGAATAATACATTTTCTTGCCTGGGTGCAAACCTCAGCGTTGATATATAAACAAAGATTAGGTATAAGGTGCACTCACAGGTATTGATGAGAAGATTCAAACAAGGTTTTTTGATGGACGTTTCAACCCCTGTAGAGTCTTTTTCAAGAATTCCTTTGCTGAAGGGGGGTATACTGGGAGGGGGATGATGGTGAGGGGGTATACTGTGAGGGGGGTGATGGTGGGGTATACTGGGAGGAGGATGATGGTGAGGATACTGAGGGGGGATGATAGGGGGGCTATACCGGGAAGAGGATGATGGTGGGGGGGTATACTGGAGGGGATGATGGTGGGGTATACTGGGAAGAGGATGATGGTGGGGGTATACCAGAGGTGTAATATTGCGGGGCATACTGGGAGGAGGATGATATGGGGTATACTGGGAAGAGGATGATGATGGGGGTATACTGGGAGGAGGATGATGGTGAGAGGGTATACTAGGAGGGGGATGTGATGAGGGGGTATACTGCGAGGGGAATGATGGTGCGGGGTATACTGGGAGGAGGATGATGGTGAGAGGGTATACTGGATGATAGTGGGGGTATACTGAGAAGAGAATGATGGTTGGGTATACTGGGAGGGGGATGATGGTAGGGGGGCTATACTGGGAAGAGGATGATGGTGGGGGGTATACTGGGAGGGGGATGATGGTGGGGGGTATACTGGGAAGAGGATGATGGTGGGGGTATACTGGGAGGGGGATGATGGTGGAGGGTATACTGGGAGAGGGATGATGGTGGGGTATGTATTGGGAAGAGGATGATGGTGGGGGTATACTGGGAAGAGGATGATGGTGGGGAGTATACTGGGAGGAGGATGATGGTGGGGGTATACTGGGAGGAGGATGATGGTGGGGGTATACTGGGAGGTGGATGATGGTGGGAGGTATACTGGGAGGGGGATGATGGTGAGGGGTATACTGGGAAGAGGATGAGGGTGGAGGGTATACTGGGAGGAGGATGATGGTGGGGGTATACTGGGAGGAGGATGATGGTGCAAGATAATGCATCTTGGACGTAAAAACCCAAGGGCAGAGTACAGAATATTTGATAGAGTTCTAACCTCAACATATGAGGAAAGGGATTTAGGGGTGATTATTTCTGATGACTTAAAGGTAGCAGACAATGTAATAGAGCAGCAGGAAATGCTAGCAGAATGCTTGGTTGTAGGAGAGGTATTAGCAGTAGAAAGAGGGAAGTGCCTGCGCCATTATACAGAACACTGGTGAGACTCCTCACTTGGAGTATTGTACACAGTACTGGAGACCGTATCTTCAGAAGGATATTGATACTTTAGAGAGGTTCAGAGAAGGGCTACTAAACTGGTTCATGGATTGCAGGATAAAACTTACCAGGAAAGGTTAAAGGATCTTAACATGTATAGCTTGGAGGAAAGACAAGACAGGGGGGATATGATAGAAACATTTAAATACATAAAGGGAATCAACACAGTAAAGGAGGAGACTATATTAAAAAGAAGAAAAACTACCACAACAAGAGGACATAGTCTTAAATTAGAGGGACAAAGGTTTAAAAATAATATCAGGAAGTATTACTTTACTGAGAGGGTAGTGGATGCATGGAATAGCCTTCCAGCTGAAGTGGTAGAGGTTAACACAGTAAAGGAGTTTAAGCATGCATGGATAGGCATAAGGCTATCCTAACTATAAGATAAGGCTAGGGACTAATGAAAGTTTTTAGAAAATTGGGCAGACTAGATGGACCGAATGGTTCTTATCTGCCGTCACATTCTATGTTTCTATGTTTCTATGTTTCTATGTTTCTATGGTGGGGGTATACTGGGATGGGAATGATGGTGAGGTGGTATACTGGGAGGGGGTTATAGTAAAGGGGGATATTGGGAGGGAGGGAGTAATGGTGATGTGGAAGGGGGACTAAATACCTTGTTTAATTTCATGGTGGTCCGGTGGAGATGTCTGGTCTGCAGCTCCGCGCAGTGTGGTAACCCGCGGCAATGCTCTGACTGGTCAGATCTCGCGACATACTTGGTCTGCAGCTCTGCACACTGCACGGAGCTGCAGACCAGTGGCTACAGGTGCTCTCCAGCCAGGCAACCTGGAGGGGCCTCGTACCCAGCGGTATATCGGCCAAGCCGCTGGGCCCCTTCCTGGTGTCGGATCCTCGGTCACTGACCGAGGACCTGACAGAGTCTGCCCTAAGGAGGTTTAGGCGGTCATGAGGCCCCAGCCAGCGCAACCGCCTAATTAGCGAGCCGCCTCTGCACACATACGCAGACACATACATACATACATACAGACACATACACACAGACACATACACACAGATACATACAGGCACATACATAGACACACACACAGACACACATACACACACACAGATACACACACACATACATACACTAACACACACATGTAAAATATTTTAGTCACTCTCCAATTAACCACCTTTTAGGTGCAGGAGGGTGACTTCCCTGGGGTCCACTGGCTCAGGTTGATGGGAGTCAGAGTTCCCACTCTGACTCCCTATCCTCCCTCCTGCTTGGCTCCCGGTGGTTGCTGGGAAGAGTGACCGGGGCAGTAACTTCCTCCCAGCATCTGACATCATCAGAGGGGGCCCAGGGCCGCAAAACATGGCGGTGGGCACCGGTCGCAGGGGTCCGCAGGTATGTACGCCACTGCCATCATCCCTTGACAGATTGTGAATGTTCATAATGTTGCCTGTATTAGCTTGATTACCTGGGTATAAATGTATTCTCATCTCTTTATTAATGCAGTTGTGTTACAGAAGGATGCTTTGCTTGCCTCCTACTTATGTGAAAATTCAAGTGCTAATAGAATTTTATGAGAAAATATGAGTATGAAAACCTAAAACAACACTTTTAAGTCTGACACTTCAAGATTACTTACAAGGACTGGAGGCTGAAAAATAAAGTTAAGTCCTTTATAACCATGTAGTTCATGATCAGGGACTTTATTTAATTATGTTGTGCTAGTCACTGAGCTGAGGTCCATCTCAAACATCAGCCAGTAAAACTGCCACCCATTCAAAGCCCCAGGAAATCAAGGTATTGGGCTAAGGCCAGAGCTAATATATACATGTCTAAACAATGCAAAATGACTGCCTTCCCTGTGTATATATTAACCGGATTTATTTTTTGGCTGAACTTCAATAAAGGGAACCTACAAGCACTATAACCATTTCATATAAGTGAATTGTCCATCATTCAGTGTTAAACAATTAGGAAACAGATTAACACTGAATGTGTTGGCAGCCTACAGCCCCTTCCCCACTAGAGAATGTGTGCTGTAATAGAATGAAAACGGTAAGCCAATCACCACCACCACTGCTGCTCAGGTTAATGCTTCTTCATAAGTCTCTGCAACTCATATTGGTTGTGCTGCTGAGGACTCAATTTTAGCAATAAACTATTCAAACTATTTCACACTAAGCTAAAAAATGGTACCCGGTGACTCTAGACATCATAACCACTTCAATAAGATATAATGGTTACAACCTAAAGCATCCTTTGAAACTTGTAAGACCAACACAACACCAATTAAACTAATAATTTCAGTCCTGCAATAGAAATACAAACAACAATAAAAAGGGTACTGTTGAGGAACATAATTCCATTTATTTAGATACATAGAGAAGACCCATGATTAGAGTTCTTCAAATACATATAGCAAGTGACCAGGTGAGCTCAGTATCACTTTTTTGTTTTTAACAAACTGTGTTCTGGTGCATGGTCTTCCCTCAGCCTGTATGATGGAAATAATTGGTCAATAATACATGAAGGAAGTCAGGGTCCATTGGTTTACTGTTATCACTTACCCTGCGGGAAAGGAGAGTAGAGTAAGATCATTGTGGTTACAGTCTTTGACTTGAGAATAATCAGCACAGTTATATATTGCTTAAGAGCTTTTAATATTCCATGTGATGGCCATGATGTTATATTAGAATGTTCTGTAACTAATTACGTTATGGGGTAAATACACGATGTCACAATGTTGCTGGGTTTTCTTTTATGTTTACTGTTCTCTTTGATGTTTTATCTTGTTTAGTAATGTTTGGTTACATTTGAATTGTATACAAGATATACCTCCCCATATTATACTGAACATTTGTTTTAACATGGATGATCACAGTTTTCATCATTTTACACAGATTTGTACACACAAACGTTTTTTTTTGTTGTTTTTTTTTAACCAAGTTTAGCATTTTTGTCATTTAAACCTTCATCGCAAAACTAAGCAAAATAAATCTCCAACTCATTATCTCTAGTCAATTTCCAAGTTGAAATTCACATTAAATTCATTTTGTATTGTCAATAATTCATACTGTAGTGAATAATGTCAGAGTAATAGCTTGATTTTCATGTTTTAGTTTGTTTCTGAGGTATGCAGTTATGCTAGAATAAACAATTAGTTTATTAAAATGTTAGGGAGTTGCAGGTTTGTGATTATTGTATTTTTTTTCCTTCCATCTAATAAAACATAGTATGTAGCTATGTGTAAGTAGCCTGATTGGATGATTCAGCCAGAAATGTCAGTGTTGCTTTTGTACTCTTCTTAGAACCTGAGTCTTTGTGATGTTCAGTGAAGCTTCATAGCTCATTATGTGTTGGTTAGTGTAGGTGGATTGAAGCTGGATTGGTGTAGGTAGTAAAATCTGTGGGGTTTTGCACACTGCAGAATATTTGCTATATTCCTTTACTGTTAAAATGTGTTTTCTACTAGTTTTTTATATATATATACTAATTCATTTTCATTTAAATTTATTGTTACATTGTCACAATTTTACTTTCTTTTCATAAGCCTTATACATATCATCACAGAAATAAAACAAATATTATGTTTTGAAAGATGTCTATTTAGTTTGCTCTTCAATGTGTATCAGAGAAAGTACAAACATTCCAAAGTTTTGAAATGTTCTTTGATTTATCGTGGAAACAAAAAAAATTCAGAGACTTGCTGAGAAATTAAAGTGAATTTCAAATTGTAGGTCAAAATTGTAAAATGTAAAAGAAAAAATCTTCAGATTAAAAATGGTTTAACACAGGGGTTTGTCCTGGGCCTTGAGACAAATTGATACATGATTTGGTAGCTCCACACCAATTCAGCAATTCAGAGAGTGTTACCTTCAAACCCATGACAATATCCCATTGTGAAAGACCTGCTATCATGGCATAACACAAACATAAGCAGCACACTGAAAACTTGGAGAATACAAACTTTGGGCCAGACCCATGCAGGGAAAGGCCTAGTAACAGCAAGAGCCTATCCAAGATGGTGGAAAAACCCTGAGTCAGCTCATGGATCCCCTACCACCTTTCAAACAGGGGATTTTGTGGACTTTGCTGGACACAATGTCCGACAGACTAATGAAAAAGCTGCAGATGTTGGTTGGAGATAATCTGAAAGACATCCAGGAGCTCTTAACCCGGACCTCACATGTGGAGTCCAAGATGGCCTAAAGCGCTGATGCACATATGGACCTTGCCACCAACCTTGAGAGCTTGGAAACCTGATTGCAGGAATTTGACTTCAAGCTCATGTTACTGGAAGGTAGGTTGAGAATGAACAATCTTTGGATAAGCAACATTCTCGAGTTGGTATGCCAGCAGGACTTGCAGGCGGCCTCTTCACAGCTTTTCTACATGAGTTCTCAGGAGCTCAGTAGCATCTTAACACCTTTCTCAGTAAAAACCCTAATGGGTTGTCATTGAGTTATATTGGCCATGTCCTAACTTTATTTGTTTTGGCTCCCGTGCAACACGAGACCATGCATGTCCATATACTTCCATCCACAGCCTTCAACTTACACACTTATTTTTGCGCATATGGACCCTTTGCACTACCTATTCCACTATATAGTATTTACCTAGGGCTCAACACCTTAAACTGCATGCTCTGGAAAACGCAGGGCTTTAAAATCAACACCAAATTTATAAGGCGGGGTGCTTTTCTGCCATTCACAGAATGGCAAGCCAACTTCCACTTACCTAGAAAACCATTTTCTCCCATCTACAGCTTAAATCACAATGACAATACAGATTCTATGTTTGCGAAGCCCAGCCTTTCTCTTTCTCCTTTTGAGAAAATTTGCTTACAATTGAACCTAAATAAGAACGTATTCTCCATTGGTTATGACTATGTAAAAAGGGACACCTCCACTGGATATATAACTTCCTCAATACTCTATATAAACGCTGAGCCTTCACCAGAGATTTGTCTACTTTTCATGTGGCAGTCAGATACATCTAAAATATACCTCAATATATTTCACATTTGTGAACTCATTCACAAAATTCTTTAAATCGTTTGTATGAAACAACTGCAAATATGCAGATTAGGATAGGCACAAACTTCAAAAGAGCCAAAGACAGATGGGACATGTTGCTGGCTGAGAGAGCATGTACCTCTGATTGTGTATTTCAGTTTTCTCCTAATGGTTTGGTATACCATGCAATGTTGTGAGGTATACACCACATTGGCTGCTGAAACCCTGGATGCCAGCAGGTTCGTTTGATCACCAGTAGGGGAATGATCCCTCTTGGTTAAAGCATTTCCCTTCTCTTTACAAGTTACCCACATTGTTATTTTACTTGGCAGTCTTATATCACTAAATATCATACAGTTGGATATCGCCCATTGGGATTTGTTACAATTCACCTTATTATGGTCTATTATTTGTATACGTGTACACTAAAAATATCGCCATGAAGCTATATACATATGTTTAGTACTGGATTGGTTTTAGCCCACTATAAAGTATATGATACATGTTTGTATTGGAATTCTATTGAGCTGATCTCATACTTCCATTTCAATAAATATATCATACTTCTACCCCAATGGATGTCTCAATTATTGTTGTGTGATTATCTTCTTATCCATCTTTGGAAATGATTCCTTGTGTATGCAAGACATTCCTTGTGTATTATGATTCCTTGTGTATTATGTAAAACATAGTTAAGTGTATTATGCAAAATCTAGTGTATTATACAAAATCTATAGAATCTCAAGAATAATTGTCAAATTGAAAACAAAAATCAAATTCTGTTTTAACCCCTTAAGGACTGGACTGTTTTTGCGATGTTGTACATTTGCGACCAGGCATATTTTTACACTTTTGTGGTGTTTGTGTTTGGCTGGAATTTTCCGCTCTCTCATTTACTGTTCCCATACAAATTATATATAGTTTTTTTCAGGACAAAAGGGGCTTTCTTTACATACCATTATTTATATAATCTCGTGTATTTTAATTTAAAACAAATAAAAAAATATGATGAAAAATTGAAAAAAAAACATGTTTTTTGACTTTTACTTGAAAAATCTTTTACTCATCTACAAAAGCGAATGAAAAAAACTGCTAAATAGATTCAAAATTTTGTCCTGAGTTTAAAAATACCCCGTGTTTACGTGCTTTTTTGCTTTTTTTTGCATGTTATACTGCTATAGGTACAAGTAGGATATTGCGGTTTCAAAACACATTTTTAAAATTTATCAATAGTGACATTGTAACACTATTATCTGTCATAAATCTCTGAATAACACCCCACATGTACATATTTTTTTTAAAGTAGACAACCCAGGGTATTCAATATGGGGTATGTCCAGTCTTTTTTAGTAGCCACTTAGTCGAAAACACTGGCCAAAGTAAGCATTCTTATTTGTTTGTGTGTGAAAAAAGTAAAAAAACTAAATTGAACGCTAATTTTGGCCAGTGTTTGTGACCAAGTGGTTACTAAAAAAGACTGGACATACCCCATTTGCAATACCTTGGGTTGTCTTCTTTTGCAAATGGTATGCCATCATGGGGTAATTCTCATTCCTGGGCTACCATACGCTCTCAAAGGCAACGTAACCAACCTGGCCATTTTCAATGTAAAAATATTTGACCCATATATTTGACCTTGTAACTTTCAAAAATGCTATAAAACCTGTACATGGGGGGTACTGTTTTACTCGGGAGACATCGCTGAACACAAATATTAGTGTTTAAAAACTGGAAAACGTATCACAACAATTATATCATCAGTAAAAGTGCTGTTTGTGTGTGAAAAATGCAAAAAAGTAACTTTCACTGACAATATCATCGCTGTGATATGTTTTACTGTTTTGAATCACTAATATTTGTGTTCAGCGAAGTCTCCCGAGTAAAACAGTACCCCCCATGTACAGGTTTTAGGGTGTCGTAGAACGTTACA
Organism: Pelobates cultripes; assembly: GCA_933207985.1. Classification (NCBI taxonomy): domain Eukaryota; kingdom Metazoa; phylum Chordata; class Amphibia; order Anura; family Pelobatidae; genus Pelobates; species Pelobates cultripes. The sequence continues at coordinate 160,987,061 of OW240915.1, read as the reverse complement.
GGGTAAAATACAGTGCTAGCAAATTCAATTCTCTGGAATTTCGGCCTGGGTTGGCAGGCAGGTCCCTCAAATTGCAATCAATAAAATTACTGAATTATGTAAAAATATTACATAAATGCGCACGTAGAATTTAAATATATATGCATATTTATATATTTGAAGTCTACGTGTATATTTATATAATTATTTATGTAATTTTGTATATGGACATATGTATATTTCTTATTATTTTTATTTATTTTTATATACATAGATATATATACAAATTCATTCTAAGTGTATTTTGATATAAATATATATATATTAATTTTAAAATACAGTTAGAATAAAATTTCATATAGATATATAATTTTTTTTTAAATTTTTATTATTTAAAAAAAATTATTTAATTTAAATTACTTATTATTTATATTTTATAATAATATATATATATACAATATATATTATTATATATATTATATATATACGTGTGTAATTTAATTATAAGTGTATTTTTATATTAATATAAGTACATATTAATATAAAAATACACTTAGTATGGCATTATATATATATATGATATATAGACATATATTATATTCATATAATATATGTCTATATATCATATATATATATATATATATATATATATATATACACACACACACATATATAAATTATTTTTTTTTATTAACATTAACTTTATTTTTTTAAATGATCTTACACTAGCAGGGAGACTGCCTGTCAGCACAGGCAGTCCCCCTGCAGGCAGACACTAGGACACCTATTGTGACCATGTGATCGCTGTGTTGAGCGATCACATGGCCACAGGGGTCCTAATTCAGTATGGGGAGACTGTCTGGGCTGCAGGCAGTCTCCCCACAACCGGAGCAACGCTGATCGCTGCCGGGGGAACTACGGTGATCAGGTAAGTAACGGAGACCGTTAGGACGGTTCAGGACCGTCATCGGTCGGCAAGGCAAAAATGCCGATGACGGTCCTGAACCGTCCTTGGTCGCGAAGGGGTTAAATATGCAACTGTAACTGATAAAGTACTATAATAAAGTAGCAATTATAATAAAAAGTGCTGCCAAGTAAAATGAATTTCATCATTCATTTCGAAATGAAATGCAAATATCAAACCACATATTTACTCCAGTGAGACACTTTTGGATTGATATTTGCATTTCTTTTTTTAAGCTGGCTATTTTGGTTTTAAATATGAAATTTACTTTGATTTCCTGTCATGAAAACTCAGAACCACTTAATCATGGTTGGTGGGGTTTATGTAAGGCCTGAAAACCAAAACATCTTTAGAAAAAAACTTAAAGGGACACTTCACTACTCCACTTATACAATAATAATATTTTTATATTTATTTAGTAGCTATAACCCCAATGAATACATGCATGCAATTAAATATGCATTTTTTATATTTGGAGTATATCTAAATACAACTTGCTGCTGTATGTCTGTTGAATTTACAAGCCCACTCCTACTTCCGGTCAAAGCCCAGACTTTCTGTAGCTGTCCAATCTCCGACTTCCCAATGCAGTGAAAAGAGAATTATTTAGAAGGCAGGTGCTCTAAGCAACTTCTGCCTCTTGAGTTTAGACATGTGGCTTGACGTGGGACATTCTAAATTAATATCATTAAGAGGTGCACCTTTGAACTGTGGATCCATTCAAATGCAAGAAAACTATCTTTAAAGTAGATCTAAGAAGTGTTTCAGTCAGTCTTACCTAAATCTAAAAATGCTAACAAGTACATAGTCCATAAGGATTGCTCCTTGTAGTTATTCATAAATTCCTATACAAAAGCATGTTTTATTCCATCAAGAACTTCCAGTCGTACTGGAAGGTCCAGGAAAATATGTTGCTGAGGGGAGACAACATGAGATTATTATACAGAAAGAAAGAAGCCACTACTATTACTGTAATATAAAGTATCACAGTGAAAAAGACAACACAAATACCCATGGCATCAGAGATATTCAAATTGTTATCCTCTTAGCTGATAAAGATATAGAATAAAAAAAAAATGCATATTTTTTGAAGGAAATAAAATACCAAAAAATAACATACTATTAAAATGCTGAATTAAATCCCAAAATAATATTCTCTGATTTTTGTTTCTTTCTTTGAAGCTTTGTTGAAACGTTTCATCTCACACAGGAGGCTGCTGGCAGTGCTATTGCTGATATTAGCAGGCAGGATTTTAGAACTTCGAAAAATGAACACAAATGGTTTATTGAGTACTTTTACTAAGTAAAAGCTGTACAAAAAATTGTTTCTGAACATCAATACATGGTGCTTGTATTTTTAAAGTGCATAAAAATTTAGATTAACAGCTTCACACTAAACTAATACATGCTTATATTGAGAAGTGTATGCTGTGATGCTCATAATGACATAAAATAAGCTGCTAATATGTTGCTTGCAATAAACTTGAGGTTTCAAGATTCAAAAAGGTACTTTTAAAACATTGGATTTTTTAGAAAAAAAAAATTAAATGAAAAATCACCCCTCTCAGAACCCCCCCACTAAGTTGTGTCTGCTAAGTGTTAATAACGCCTAGCCCACCAAGTAATTTGCCTTACGTGTTTCATGCATTAACACCACACTTAATCATGAGCATTGATGTGATCAGTAACATGCAGGCAACATAGGAACAGCCCCTGTCACTTAATTTTTAACTGTCCATAATTCATGAAACAAACTGACTGCAATATTTTTCATGTGCTTCACCACAACCAAATCACATCTGAATAAACCAAAAGACCAAAAGGAAAACAAAAATAATACTAAGATAATACAAATAAAGGCATCTAATCAGAAATTAAATCAAATAACATCAAACATAAAGAAATATAAAACTCCAAATGAAATACCACTATCAAAATTAATGAACGAAAAACATATATTTGCATACATAGAATATTAAAATAGTAAAGGAACTCTAAATGAAATCAACAATTAATCCCTTAAGGACCGCGGACGTACTAGTTACATCCGACAAAAAACAGTCCTTATGGACTGCGTACGTACCTAGTAGGTCCGCGGCAAATATGAGCGCTGGGAGCGATTGTGTGCGCTGCAAGTGATTGCTTCCAGCCACTCTAAGGGTATTGCAGCGATGCCTCGATGTCGAGGCATCCTGCAATACCTCTCCTGACTGCCGGGCCGCCGAGTGATTGCTCCCAAGGAGGCAGGCTTCTGATGGGCATTGGGCAGGCTTCCGATGCTCTACCTGTGTGCTGAGTGCCTCGAGGGCAATAAATAAAAAAACTAATAAAATAAATGTATTACCACCCCCCCCCCCAACCATATGGCTTCCAATATTTCTAATGCTAATGCATCATGGGGCTTCTGGGGGTTTCCCTAGCCTCCCTCATCATAATAATATTTATTATTACTATGATCCCCATTTGTCTGGTCAGGTCAATATTAGTAAATAATGACTCTGATCAGTGTGGATCTCTCTCCCTCTCTTCACTTGTGTTTTAGTGAAAGAGAAAGATCTGTATTTAGGCAGAGAGATTTAGGTAGTTTTGTAAAATTGTGAGACCCAAAGGCTCTTTTCAGAGCCCCTATCTTACAGGTGATCACAATAAATCACAGGCTCTTGCACAGCAGCAGTTTTTTGCAGTCTGTGCATTTATCAGAGCTATTAACCCCTTTCCAGCCAATGATCACTGTATAGATCACTGGCTCCTGCACAGCAGCACTTATTTTGCTGTCTGTGCATTTTCTTATGGGTTAATTTTTTTAAGTGATTTTTTTTTTGTGACAGATCACTAAATAAAGTCACAGAGGTTGTACAGTGCTGAGGAGGCGTATGCCATCCTTGCATTAGAATCTGACGCGTCTATGTCTGCCCTGCTTTTGACCCTGCTAGGTACTCAGATACATCACTAGATACAGTGCCTGCTGCTAGTGATGTACCTAGTGATGTATCTGTGGCTGCTAGGCCCCCTGCCAGAAGAAGATGTGCTGCTCCAGCTGGCAGTGCTGCTGAGGAGTAGGTAGCGCCTCATCGCCAGAGGCCAGATATCCCACCCTTCACCGCAAATGCTGGCATCAATGTGGATGTTGCAGGATTTAGCCCCCAACAGTTTATGGAGGTGTTTCTGGGTGATGATGTATAGGGGAACATTATTGCCCAAGCTAATTTATATGCCTATCAGTTCCATGCTTTAAAGTATAAGGGAAGGCTGGGATTCAAGTAGTATATTCCTTCCAAGCACTCCAGGTATGGTGTAAAGGTGTATAAGCTCTGTGAGAGTGAGACTGGGTATACTCAGGCCTTCTGGGTGTACGAGGGAAAGGATAGCCACGTTTACCCTCCAGGTTGCCCAGAACATATGGGAACCAGTGGCAAGATTATCTTGGACCTGATATTCCCCCTGATAAACAAAGGGTACCACTTGTATATAGACAATTTTTATACAAGTGTTCAAGCTATTGTATTGTTTTGATACAGTAGCTTGCGGTACAATTGGAAAGAACAGCACAGGTTTCCCAGGACAAATTGCATGCACCCGGCTACGAAGGGGGGAGACCTCAGCTCTGCGCCAAGAGGAGCTGTTGGCAGTTAAGAACAGAGACAAGAAGGATGTGTACCTTCTTACCACCATCCACACTGACAGGACTGTAAAGGTCTCTGTACGTGGTAGAGCTGAGAGCACAATGAAGCCAGAGTGCATCAAGGCCTACAAACAGCATATGGGTGGGGTTGATCTGGCAGATCAGCTGCTGCAGCCATACCTAATTATATGGAAGACAAAGGCCTGGTACAAAATGATTGCAATTAACTTAATGCCGATTGCAACCCACAATGCTTTTTTGTTGTTCAAAAAAGCAAACCCCGGAATGAAACTGACTTTTTTACAGTTTCAGCTCCAGATCATTTCCTGGATTTTGTACCAAGATGCACCTGCTCCCCGGGTGGTGATGGAGAGAGCAGAGTTGGGGCTACCCACTTTATTTTTAAAAGCCCCCTACTGCGGCAAAGCAGAATCCTCAAAAAAGATGCAGAGTCTGTTTCAAGAGGGTGCAGAGAAAGGACACCATATTTTACTGCCCTGATTGCCCTTGACAGCCTGGACTCTGCATTAGGCACTGCTTCCAGCGATATCACACTCTGGTCAATTTGTAATTGTTTTTTTACATTCAATTCTTTTTTTTTTTTTGCTACGTTTACTGTTCCTGATGTTTGTTTTTTCACTTTTACCTCGCCAGACTATTTTTATGATCAAGTATAACCTATGCATGGGGTCATAAGTATACTCAGGCCTTGCAGAAAACAATCTGGAGTGTTTTCTTGCAATAACCAACAACAGACTCCCCTTAAATCACACACAAATGTGTGTGTAAAACTGAAAATTTAAACATTATCACCAAACATTTTCTCAATTTTTTTTGGCTAAAACGGTTGCATCAAAGGCATCAAAACACTCCATATACAATACCTTGGGGTGTCAACTTTCCAAATATATGGACGTTCATGGCAAGAAAATAAATTGGTATATGTGAAAAGGCCCCCAAATGAAGATAGGCAAAGAAGATATGTCAAATTTGAAAAACACATGTCAGGAGTTTGGCATTGCACCCCCCCAAACAACCCAACAAACCTTTGCATAGGTGGTATCACTGTACTCAGGAGATGCTGCTGAACATATATTGGGGTGTTCTTTGTCAGTAACACATAACAGGAACTGAGAATCCATGCCTAAAGTACAATGTGAGAGAAAAATAACACACAAAAAAATGACTTCCCAAAGGTTTCACAAAGACTAGTGGTAGAATTAGTGCATGTAAAGTTTTAAAATACCACCATTTGAAATACCCTAGGGGGTCTACGTTTCAAAAACATATGGTTTGATGGGGGTAAATTACATTGGCCGGCTTAAAAAATGTCCCAAATAGGACACCAGAGAAATGTAAAAACAGCCCTGGTCTTTAACGGTAAGAACATTGAAAAATGGTCTGGTCACTAAGGGGTTAATCTATGTATCTGCATAATCCAAATATTGCTACACGTAACAAGTCACAGGTTGTGGATTTGGATTCATATTTTCTATTAGATGATGACAACATATTACTATGGGTACACGTCGAGCCACTGTTTTACATCCAGATGTAGTAATATTTTTTAACTTACTATCACCAGATAAGAGGGGAAAATATTTATTTAACATCCACTTAAGTGAGTACAACTTGTGACCTGTGAGCTTAACTTCTGTGGCTAGAAAAGTATTTGAAAGTTTATTAAGGGATAATATACAAGAATTCCGTGAGAAGAACATGGTTATCAGCAAAAATCTGCATGGTTTTATGAAGCACAGGTCATGTCAAAATAACTTGATTGCATTCTACAAAGAAGTAAGTATAAGTATAAATTAGGGTGTTGCAGTGGATATTAGCTATTTGGATTTTGCCAAGGCATTTGATACAGTTACACACAATAGATTAGTGTTCAAACTCAAAGAAATCGGTTTAGATGAAAATGCTTGTTCTTGGGTAGAACATTGGCTTAAAAATAGAGTACAAAGAGTTGTCATTAATGGTAAATTTATAAGCTGGACGGAGGTGGCAAGTGGTATCCCTCAGGTTTCTATTCTGGGACCCTTTCTATTTAACATGTTTATAAATGATCTTGAAAAAAGCATTGAAAGTCATGTTTCAGTGTTTGCAGATGACACAAAACTCTGTAAAGTAATACAATGTGAGCAAGATATTACTTTGCTGCAGAGGGATTTAGATAGACTGGAGGACTGGGCACTCAAATGGCAGATGAAATTTAATGTTAAAAAATGCAATGTTATGCACTTTGGCGTAAAGAATGCACAAGCAATGTATACCCTTAATGGAAGTGAATTATGGATAACAACACACGAAAAGGACTTGCGAATTGTTATAGACAACAAACTATGTAACAATGTGCAATGTCAATCAGCAGTGGCTAAGGTCAGTAAGGTATTGTTATGCATGAAAAAGGGCATTCATTCTCGGCATGAGAATATAATTTTGCCTCTTTATAAATCACTGGTAAGACCACAAATGTAATATGCTGTGCAATTTTGGGCACCTGGATATTATGGCACTAGAAAATGTACAGAGGCGGGCTACAAAATTAATAAAAGGAATGGAATATATCAGCTATGAAGAAAGGTTAACAAATTTAAACCTCTTTAGTTTAGAAAAACATCGCCTCAGAGGGGATATGATAACATTACACAAATATGTCCAGGGCCAATACAAACCATTGTGTTGAAATCTATTCACAAACCGGACTGTACATAGGACACAAGGCCATGCGTGTAGACTGGAAGAAAGAAGATTTCGTGTAAGGCAAAGAAAAGGTTTTTTTACTGTAAGAACAATAAGGATGTGGAATTCTCTCCCTAAAGAAGTTATTTTATCAGAGTCCATACAGATGTTCAAACAGCAACTAGATACATACTTGCAAAAACAGAATATTCAAGGATATAATTTTTCAATGCAAGGTAATAGGTGCTTGATCCTAGGTTAAATCTGACTGCTATTCTGGGGTTAAGAAGGAATTTTTTTCCTAGTTGCTGCAAAATTGGAAGTGCTTCAAATAGTTTTTTTTGTTGCCTTCTTTTGGACCAACAGCAAAAAACAAACGTGAGGAAGGCTGAATTTGATGGACGCAAGTCTTGATGTACGCAAGTCTCTTTCAGCTATGTAATTATGTAACTCTGTAACTTAGGGCTCAAGCTTGTTACAAAAAAACATATATGAGTCGCCAGTCCCGGAATATATTTTTGGATTATTAGGACCTGCATAACTGCTGCTGACATAGGTGAGGAGAGTCATATCACTTTATAATTTCTGTGTAGGGTTTTCGTGTAAGCAGCTAATATGTAAACTAAACATTTTTTAATTTTATTTCATCATACCCTTAAAGTGAAACTGTCATGCCGAACCTACCTTTCTTCAATCGATTCCTCTTCTCTTCCTCTCTCAGGATCTGTTCTTAATTTCTTCCTGTCTGCTCTAGTTTTCTTTAAAATATAAGACAAAGTAGGGACTATTTCTCTTATGAAGGTTTCCTACGCCTGACCATCTCTGACCAGCGAAAGAGCAAAGTGTGCTTCATTTCCGGTGGTCAGAGCAATTTTCCCACAATTCTCACCTTTCCTCCATGTTCCCGCGAAGCCTTCTTTCACTTTTCCCGAACCTCCTGCCATTTAGACAGAACACCGGCAAAACTAACAAACTGCGTCCTAACAAAATGAGAACAGTTTCTCCATTCTTGTTAGGATGCAATTTGGGACTTTGTTATGATCAGAAATTAATTTGAATGAATGAAACTCCAATCCCTTTCGTGCCACGGCTGCATCTTGCATTCCCACGGTATTATTGAGCTATTTACCAAAAGGCTGAAAGATCTAAATTGGTCTTTCAGACAAATTTACTAATACTAAGTAAAGATTACTTAGTATTAGTAAATTCTGCCCCTACTCGCTCTACTGCAAGTAGGGGTATGTCTACTAAACAGTGAACAACCTGTGGCTGCTCACTGTTAAAAAAATAAATAAAAAAATAGTATCCCCCCTGCTGAGCCCCCACCCATCTTAGCTATTTAAAGAGCTCTCCAAATTTTGGGAACAATTAAGAATTGATACAAAGTGCGCAAACTCATGAGCTTGTTACAAACAGTTCTCAAATAAGTGAGTATCAATAGATATCACCATACATATATAAAAAGAGCCTTGGATGTACTGCATCATTTGTATTTATATTATCTATGTATCTTCAAGAAGAACATTTTTAAAGACAGGGGAAACATTAAATCAACTATGATATTACATATACATGATATTGCTTAAAAAAAATTTTTTTATACAACTCCCCACTCAAATATTTTTAAACTTTTCATTTTGTGTACCCCATATCAGACAGTGAAGTACAGTTACATTAAGCTGATAATCTGAAATATGTATTGACTTTAAAATGCCCATGTTTACTACAGCTATTACTTTGTATGTGTCTGTTGTGTTTAATTGTTCTGTCACTGTATTGAGCTGATTTATACCAAGAGAGGTACCCAACTTAACCATGGTTAATTCAAACACAATAGCAGTTTCTGAGAAGAGAAGAGAAGAAAAATCACTAATAAAAAATATTTTTTTAGATTAGATTTCCAAAAATGTTACTTTTAGTTTATGGATTATAAAGAAATTATACATACGGACCTGAGATCTCTTGTAATTTTGAGTCAAGATTTAGAAAAATAAATATATGAAATTAAAATGTAAAATATTTACCATGAAAAATTATCTTAAAAAGGTTTCACTTTACTTTTGATAGGAAAGTAAATTTATTTATGTCCATCTGGAACAAAATAATGGACAATTTCTCTTTTGAAACTGTGAAATTTATAATCAAAAGAAGGAAGAAAGCTATGATTCAGATAGCTAGTCAGATTAAACTAATACACGCAAATGTGCATTTTTTTCAAATCATGATGATTATACAAGGTTATTAAATGGATTTTAAAGAAATCAAGAAATAGTGGAGAAGGAAACAACTGAGATAAAAAGAAAAGCAAAATGAGATCAAAAGAATATATATATATATATATATATATATATATATATAAAAAAGCCTTGCACTCCCACTTATAGTTATTCGACCTGGTGCTTGATTGCACTAAATGTATGAAAGCAAAAACAGCACTCCCAGGTAGCTTTCTTAGGAACTTCTTTTAACCCCTTCCCGACCGCAGACGGAAATTTTCCGTCAACCTTGTCCTTCAGTTAAGGACCATTGACGGAAAATTTCCGTCATTAGCTAAAGTTAACCCCAGATCGCAGCAATTGCGGCGATCGCAGGGTTAACAGTGCTCCGGTCTGCCTTTGTATTAGAGGCAGACCGGGAGCACCCGATCGGGCTGCCCCAGCACCGGTGCTCTCTCTGACAGGCTGTCAAAGCGAGCAAATGTGCTCAGTATACTCACCTTCCGCCTCCCTGCACTTCGGGTTCTGTGTGCAGTGCAGGGAGACAAATCAGTGCTGCTGATTTTCTCCCCATGTTAAAAAAATAAAATAAAGTTAAATCCCACCCCCCCTTTCCCCTGCTTTAATAAAATTAACCCCTTCCATGCCAATTGATCACTGACTACACTGATCAATTGGCAGGGTATACATTTTAATGTCATCTGATTTTTTTTAACCCCTGAGGGTTAATTATTATTTTTTTAACCCTCATGGGTAAAATTTATTTTCTCAATTAATTTAAATATTTAAAAATTATATATTTAGCTAGCTGGGATGGGTGGAAGTTAGTGGGGAATTGGGGAATTTGGTGTTAGGCTAACTAGGGTTAACGTTAAAAAAGTTTTAAAATAAGCTTTAAAAAGGTAAAAAAAGTTTTTTAAAAATGTTTTAGTAATGTTTAAGTAAAAAAAAATATCACCCCCCTTTACCCAGTCTAAATAAAAATTAACCCCTTCCCTGCCAGTTGATCACTGCCTACAGTGATCAAAATACAGATCACAGTATTATACTGTAATCTTATTTATTTTAACCTCTGAGGATTAACTTTTATTTATTTTTTTAACCCTCAGGGGTTCAATTTATTTAATTAATTTAAATATTTTATAATTATGTATAGTTTGTTAGCTTGAGTGGGTGGGAGTTATGGGAAAGTTAGTGCTGCTTACTGCTAGTTAGGGGTTTACGGTAAAATAAAAGTTTAGAAAAAAATGTAAAAGTGTAAAAAAGTTAAGAAAGTGTAAAACATTTAATAAGTAATTTGTTTTTAAAACGGTTTTTACAAAGTAAAAAAATACATTAAAATACACTTGGTACAAGCTAGTGGAAAAATTATCCCACGCTAAGGTTCAAAATATGCCTTTTGAATTACCCTGGGATGTCTTCTTTAAGAAATGGTAAGCCTTTATTAAAAGTTTATTTTACTCCTTGTGCTTTGTGACCTGTAACTACCAAAAAAAAAAACTTAAAATCCCAGACACATTATATATTCTGTAAATCAGAACAACTAAATTAATTTATTTTTAATTACTTTCTTTTACAGAATGTGTAGTATTCATGATCCCCAAATACAGGGCATTTAAATAGTGAAATTTAAAAATTAGGCACACATTATTACTGCAAAAACTGTACAAAAAATACAACATTTTTCTTTTTATTTGCATTTTTCTGTATTTTTTAATAATAAATAAGCATATATATATATATATATATATATATATATATATATATATATATATATATATGTTACATCAAATTAAAGCCCTTTCTGTCCTTTAAAAAACAGTATATAATATGTGTCGGTGCAATAAACGAGAGAGATGCAAATTGCAGTTGAACGCATACCGCAAGAAAATGCAAAAATTGCTTGTGTCATTAAGCGTAAGACAAGCTTCTGAAGCTGTGTCCTTAAGGGGTTAATCAAAAGTGTAACAGTCAACAGTTACTGATGAAAGTTCCTGAATGGAACTGAAAACGATGACGGTTACACTTTTCAGTAAAAGAAGTTCCTAAGAAAGCTACCTGGGAGTGCTGATTTTTTTCATATATATATATATATATATATAATCACATGCACAAACATATTAATTCTATAATTGACAATATGAATCCGAATCCACAACCTATAGTTCGTCATTTTACAGAATGTGTAGTATTCATGATCCCCAAATACAGGGCATTTAAATAGTGAAATTTAAAAATAGGGCAGGGGAAATAAGTATGAACGTGAAATATCTAGAGCTCAAATTGATCTTTTAAATGCAGGCTAGAATACAAAATGGATTAAAAGTCTTTGATGTGACTTGTTACGTGTTACAAAATTTGGATTATGTAGATACACAGACACATAAATTAATTGTTGATTTCATTTAGAGTTCCTTTACTATTTTAATTTTGTATGTATGTAAATATATGTTTTTCATTCATTAATTTTGATAATGGCATTTCATTTGGAGTTTTATATTTCTTTATGTTTTTTGATGTTATTTGATTTAATTTCTGATTAGATGCCTTTATTTGTATTATCTTAGTATTATATTTGTTTTCCTTTTGGTCTTTTGGTTTATTCAGATGTGATTTGGTTGTGGTGAAGCACATGAAAAAGTAAAAGTACTTATTTGAATATATATATATGATACCCAAGATTATGCCACCAATGAAATCCTTTAAGTAACATAATATTGAACAATTTCCTTCAGAAATACATAATGCAAACCACAGATAAATAACTAACACAATTGCAGAAAAAAGGGTCAGTCACAAGAAATGCTGTATATATTAAATTTATTTTCCTACATTAAGAAGTAATTAAGAAGTAATCTCACCACTCTAATCAAATAACCAATCAAATAACCAAAATACTAGTATTAGTATTAGAAATAAAAAAGAGAAATCAAAAATCCCAGTCTACTTCCCATACATAAAAGAGGAGGAAGTACAAAAGGCACAAAATATGGTCATGGCATAACGATAAGAGGTATTTTTTTTTTAATTTATCAAGGTACAAAATTGAATAATCAACCTGATTTGACACTTGCCTCTACAAAACCAATCAATGAACCTGACACATATGTGTATCTCAATTATTTTAAACACAGTTTATATATAAAAACAAACTTTAAATATGCAATAAACTTAATTTTAATCAGTAAACTTCTGCTGGGCATTACTGGTTTGCCTCCCCATTTAGGGTTAAAGCTATTAAAACCAACCATAATAAAAAGCTACAAACATATCTGGAATCTTGTCTGGTAAAGCTCAGATTATTTTATAATAAAAAACTGGTAAAAAGATTTCACATAGAAAGAGGATATATTAAACACTAAAAGATAGGTAACATTTAATTTAGGGATAGAAAACTTGTAGCATATAAAAAAAGAGCAGAACAAAAGGAAAATAGACTAGTCCCTTTTATCTATACTTTCAGTGGTGGACAAAACACAGCAATTAGTAATATAATTAAATGGGCAATATTGTGATGTAGTCGGGTTTATAAAAATCTTTTACCTTAATATCTACAAATAGTATATAGAAGTTGTCCAAATCTGAAAAGAAAGCTATTTTGCAGTACAATTTGCCAGAGCAACAGTATATCTGACTCATAAGTGTTTCTCTGGCCATGGTACACCAAAACTACTTTAATAAACTAAAATGGATTTGATGCTTAGACTGGCCCTTTACTATTTATACACTTGGTCTTGACTCTGTTGGAAACAAGAAGAAAATTTATTTAACTTTATTTCAAAAGGACACTATAGTCACAAAAACAACGGTAGCTTAATTAATCAGTTTTGGTGTATAGATCATGTCTTTGCAGTCTCATTGCTCAATTCTCTGCCATTTAAGATTCAAATTTGTTTATGCAGCCTTAGGCACACCTCCCTCCATGTAACTTGTACAGCCTTCCTAAACACTTCCTGTAAGGAGTCATATAATGTTATACTTCCTTTTTTTTCAAATTCTGTTTAATTTTGAATTTCTTATCTCCTGCTCTGATAATAGTTTTCTAGACACTGCACAAGCCTCCTGCATATAATTAAAGTTCAATTTACAGAGCAGGAGATAACTTTTAAAGTAAGTTACATCTGATTTAAAATGAAACCATTTCATTTTCATGCAGGCTGTCAATCAAAGCCAGGGATGGTGTAGCTAGGGCTGCATAAACAGAAACAAAATTGATTTAACTCCTAAATTACAGTAAATTGAGTGTTGAAATTTCAGAGGCATGATCTATACACAAGCATTGCTTCATTAAGCTAAAGGTTTTTTTGGTGACTATAGTGTCCCTTTAAGTAAATCTACTTGATACTTTTTTTGCTATTGAATTAATTAAGAATTCCATTTTATAATTTTAGTTTGCAAGGCCATATAATTGTGTAGTCCCTTTTTTCACAATTTTTATCTTTATTTTCTTAACGATGTCCTCATTAGGGTGGTTTCTATATATCGATTGGACTACAGTAGATGGAATAGTCAATAAAACTAAAGGAAAAAAAGTCAGTTCCTCTTTAAACATTGTTTCTATGACTAATTCTTCCTTAGGCAATGCTCATTGCATACACATTGAGTCTTTACTTAGGTAAATCTTCCCAAGAGATTATAAATTAAACCATTGAACCTATTTTCCTTTTAAAGTCGAATTAATCCAGGTCTCAGGAGGGAATTGGTAAATGTATTAAACATTCTCTGTGAAGCTATGAGCTTATAAGGGTTGTTTAGCCATATCAAATGAGGTCTTAAAATAAACATTATACAGTTACATACTTGAATCCCCATATGTTTAGTAAGATATAAATTACCTTAAAACACTCTACATTTAAAAAGAAATTATTTTTATAGTGTAAGAACGATAGCATTAGAACAAAATTGCAAAACAGAACATCAATAGAAAATTGCATAATAGAACATCAATAGAAATACATTGCATAATACAACATTAATATGTTCTGTGTTCCTCCATTGTATTTACTGGAATATACACATTTCCATGGTTTGCAGGTAGCAACAGATAGCATTAAAGAATACTGAGACATTAAACTGTATTTTTTATATAAGTGAAATTTTTTTATAACAGTGGTAGTTAATTCAAATCAACAAAAAAATTGAAGTTTGCTTTTATGTTGCATTATAAGTTTCTTGGATGTTGCCTAGAAGGTTTAAAGGACCACTATAGGGTCTTTAGGTTCCCCCCACCCTCAGGGTCCCACTCCTGCTGGGCTCAAGGGGGCTGAAGGGGTTAAACACTTACCTTTCTCCAGCACCAGGCTCCCTCCTCTTCCTCCCGACGTCAGCGCTGAATGTGCATGCGCGGCAAGAGCCGCGTGCACATTCAGACAGTCCTTTCTCAATGCTTTCCTATGGACGTCCAGCATCTTCTCACTGTGTTTTTCACAGTGAGAAGCGCGGAAGCACCTCTAGCGGCTGTCAGTGAGACAGCCACTAGAGGCTGGATTAACCCTAGTTTAAACATGGCAGTTTCTCTGAAACTGCTATGTTTACAGCTGCAGAATTAAAACTAGGGGGACCTAGCACCCAGACCACTTCATTGAGCTGAAGTGGTCTGGGTGCCTATAGTGGTCCTTTAATATTGTCTGAACAATTTAACAACATGACAGGAGGCTTTGTATTTTGCATAATCTCTCTTTACAAGCTCCACACAGCAGCAAAGAAACACATAGTAAAATGAACCAATCACAAGAGAGTAGGATGTACATAAAGCATAGTGACCTCATCACTTCCTCTTTTTTTGCTGCTCCATCAAGCAGACAGGTCAGCATATTTCTCTTATCCATTACTTTGTATTTCTATTGCCTTTTTGGGCCTATTTTGGGATTGTATTTTAATAGGTTTTGCTATTTGGTTTGCTGTGCTTCTATGCTATGGGCATCTGGGGGTCTTGCTATATTATTTTAACATTTACCTTAGTCTGGGTGCTTGACCCTCTCCCCCTTTTTATTTCTCTTCTCTAAGGGTCTTAAAGAGATTTTGAGCCTTCCTGGGGCTTACTCCCTACCCTCCAATGGGTTCCGCCAGCTCCCAGGCGTTTGTTCCCCTTTATTCTGGCTCTACAGTACGGCATGACCGCCAGTTTGGTGCTGGCCAGACTTGCTGCCACTCGCAATCGAGCCGCAGTGGCCATCTTTAATCTCACAAGATTGCGGGTGGCCATCTTGCTTCACCCACGAGCCGCTGCGGCCATCCCTATTCTCACGACTCACGAGATTGAAGGCAGCCATCTTGCTACATGATTTTGGTGCTCGGGAGTAGCTTATGCTTGTGCTGCCAGCTTAGCCTTAGCTGCACTTACAGTTCAGGCTGCTCTGACACAGGTGTTGGGTCCCAAGTTCAAATACAGGCACAGGTAAGTATTCTAACCTGTTCTATAATTGCAATGTTAATGTTGTATTACGGTTTACAGATATATCACCTTTAACCTCAGATTAACTGTTAGAGCATGGATTGATGCTCTCTATCAGGATGGGGACATGCACACTCTAGAGTTCACATCCTGTACTGCTGTACACCTGGGGTTAACCCCTTGCTAGGTCGTTACTACTTTGTCCTAATGAATGGAGTCAGACTATTGCAGCTGCTGAACAGGATTCCAGGGACATGTGGCTTAAAGAGATATACCCTCTGGTTCTTCAGTAAATACAGCTTAAAGAGTTATAACCAGGACCTTAGAACATCTGTCTGAACACAGATCGGTGCTCTCTATATGACTGTGACCCACACTTGAAGGGTTCATACCCGATGCCTCTGTGGTGAACCCCCCCACTATGTATACACTAATCTATTCTGCTGAATGAAGACACTGCATTACTGAATGGAGACATTACTTTGCTGCAGAGGGATTTAGATAGACTGGGGGACTGGGCACTCAAATGGCAGATGAAATTTAATGTTGAAAAATGCAAAGTTATGCCCTTTGGCGTAAAGAATACACAAGCAACGTATACCCTTAATGGAAGCGAATTAGGGATAACAACACATGAAAAGGACTTAGGAATTGTTATAGACAACAAACTATGCAACAATGTGCAATGTCAATCAGCAGTGGCCAAGGCCAGTAAGGTATTGTCATGCATGAAAAAGGGCATTCATTCTCGGGACAAGAATATAATTTTGCCTCTTTTTAAATCACTGGTAAGACCCCATATTGAATATGCTGTGCAATTTTGGGCACCTGTTCTAAAGAAGGATATTATGGCACTAGAAAAAGTGCAGAGGCGGGCTACAAAATTAATAAAAAGAATGGAACATATCGGCTATGAAGAAAGGTTAACAAATTTAAACCTATTTAGTTTAGAAAAACGTCGCCTGAGAAGGGATATGATAACATTATACAAATATATTCGGGGCCAATACAAACCATTGTGTGGAAATCTATTCACAAACGGGACTTTACATAGGACACGAGGCCATGCGTTTAGACTGGAAGAAAGAAGATTTCGTCTAAGGCAAAGGAAAGGTTTTTTTACTGTAAGAACAATCAGGATGTGGAATTCTCTGCCTGAGGAAGTGGTTTTATCAGAGTCCATACAGATGTTCAAACTGCTACTAGATGCATACTTGCAAGAACAGAATATTCAAGGATATAATCTTTCAATGTAGGGTAATAACTGCTTGATCCAAGGATAAATCTGACTGCCATTCTGGAGTCAAGAAGGAATTTTTTTCCTAGCTTGTTGCAAAATTGTGCTTCAAACTGAGTTTTTTTGCCTTCTTTTGGATCAACTGCAAAAAACAAATGTGAGGTAGGCTGAACTTGATGGACGCAAGTCTCTTTTCAGCTATGTAACTATGTAACTATGTAACTATGTAACTATGACAGACACTGTTAACTGCTGGACAGGAGTTTCAGCGCTCCCTGCTTAAAGGAATATCTCCCACGACAGCTAATTTAATTGTTGGAAAACCGATTGTTGCACTCTATCGGAGCTGTGGCCAGCACTTAAGGGTTCACACCCTGTACACCCAGGGTGAGGCCCCTACTGTATGTGAGCTGCACTATTTGGGGAAGACATACTGTAGCAACCTCTGTTAACTGCTGGACAGGATTTTCAACACTTCCTGCTTGAAGGAATATCTCCATCGACAGTGAGTCATTGTGGAGAACTGATTTATGCTCCATATCAGGTCTGTGGCCAGCACTTAAGGGCTCATAACCTGTGCACCCGGGGTGAAACCCTTACTATGAAGAAAGAGAATTCAGCGCTAATTACCACACAATTAGTAAAGGTAGGCAGCAACCCAAAGGAAGGAGAACCCCTCAAGTCCTTCAATGAGTACAGGTAGAGAAAAAGATATCTAAGGGCTGCACCAAAAGTCCGGTAACGTATAACTAGAATACTAGTAGATCGTCAGGGATACTGGATAAGGTTTCCTGGTGGAAGTAGGTGCGTCTGGTGTTGACCGTTCAGTATATGAAAATACAAAAGAGATAGAGGCAACCAATGGTGCGGTATGTAAAATCCAAGGTGCGGTAGGTAACAAAAGTAGAGAACTCACATTCAGGAGAGCTATGGCCAGCTCTGGTGTGAATCACGTACAGCGGTATAATCCCCGCTTATGGGAT
Organism: Pelobates cultripes; assembly: GCA_933207985.1. Classification (NCBI taxonomy): domain Eukaryota; kingdom Metazoa; phylum Chordata; class Amphibia; order Anura; family Pelobatidae; genus Pelobates; species Pelobates cultripes. The sequence goes on along the minus strand of OW240915.1, from coordinate 160,968,981 downwards.
ATGCAGGGGAGGGCTCTCCGTCAGCACCGTCTGGTAATCCAAAGCTCGGGAGAATAGATAGAAGCAACAATAGTGCTCTCAATTGTGATATAGTTGAATGTGCAATAGATAGAAAAAGGAACTCACATTTGAGGGAGCTATGGCCAGCTCCGGTGTGGATAGCGTACAGCGGTATAATCCCCACTTATGGGATATGTGGTGGTAGTACGTCCGTCAGCACCGTCTGGTGGTCCAAAGCTCCAAGAGAGAGGGATAAAAAGCAGCAATAGTGCTCTCAATTGTGATGTGATACAGGAGTAAAATAACAAATAAAATAATACTCACAAAGATAGAGCAGAGGTACTGCTCTGTGGATGGGCGTTGGTGGTTTGATCCCCACCTGGGATTTCTTGGAGTACTGGAACAGTAAAAATTGCCAGTGGAAGTAGAAGTAGCAGGAACGTTAAAATGCCAGGAATAAATAATAAAAAAATAAAAAAAGTATAAAGTGCATAGAGAGTGCAATAAAAAGAGGATTGGTACGGTAAGGTAACCAAAAAACTTTTATTGTTCTAAAATACACAATAAAATATAAAAGTAATAAACCATAAACGCGTTTCACCATAAGTGGCTTCTTCAGAATGGGATAAAATGATAACCTGGCAGGGGGTGTTTAAATAGGGCTATTGTAATTGAAAAATTGCGCCAGAATTGTAATTGGCCAATCAAAAACAATTCAGAAAGTAACATATAAAAATACAGATTTAAGGGATTAGGGTAGAAGGTGTGTAGAATTAGAGTCCAAATAAATTAATTGGAAGTTAAAACGAAGGGTGTAACAGTAATGGATTGTATAAATCGCATTAGTCATGTGACCGGCCGGCGAGGCATTATGGGGTTTGAAGTCAACTGTGTGCGGAGGCGTGGTGTAAGGGGGCGTGGTAGAAAGAGTGACTGATCGCGTCATGCGATCAGTCAGGTGCCGTCGGCCATATTGTGGCTGGCGGCGAGGACCAGGGAGGGAGGGAGGGAAAGAGAGCTAACCACGCACTGGGCATGCGTGGTTGGAGTCTAAAGTTATAGAGAAATCCCGAACCTGTAAGAGAATTTCGGCATGTAAGAGGCAGGAGGGTGGGGGCCACATTGGGAGAGGGGGAAAGAGAATACAATAAAGATTTGAGACAGAGGGAATAATAGTACAATAAATGCATTACAATGGATAATATATATGAATACATAAATAAGGGAATAAAATGCATAGTGAGTAGGGGTACATGGAGAGGGGTTAAAAACAGATCAGTACATGAGATTTTAATACAATGTAAGGCATATAAGTAGATTTAAAACAGAGAAACCCTTACTATGCATCCGCTGCACTGGAATGCTGAATGGAGGCATGCTGTTGCATCCTTGACTAACTGCTGAACAGCATTTCAGCACTGTCTGCTTAAAGCCATATCTTCCTTGACAGTGAATTAATGGTGGGAGAACTGATTGATGCTCTCTATCAGGGCTGTGACCAGCACTTAAGGGTTCATACATTTTTTTTAAATGTGTTAGCGCTAAGATTGGAAGGATGGGCGGTACTACTATTGCTGGTGTATACATTGTAACCCAAGACTTTGGACCCTACCTGTGTGGCAAGATTAACCCTTTCTGCATCTACCCAAGAACTCTGGGATAATATTTTTACTTTTATTTTTTTGTACTGTATATTGTGACATTTTAAGGAAGTTTCTAGTGTGTTCTTAGCAGCTTTTATGTATCTTATATTATTATTTTTATTTTTATTTTTACCAAGGAAAATTTACACGGTCCTCCACTGCAACACCGTGACCCTACACGTTGCATACCTAGAATTCTTTGTGCAATACGTTACTATCTATAGACTGGTAAAGAAGTACTCCATCTGTTGCATCCTACTCATAGGCGTGTGCAGCCTATTGCATAAGGGTGTGCACCCTAAAGCACAAACACACACACCGCGTGTATATGTATGTGTGTATGTATATGTAGGGCTAGAGTTCACTCTCGTGAGATCTAAGCATTGCCATGGCAATGATCCGACCTCGCAAAAGGGACCCCGCGGAGCTGCTAGCAATGAGCTCCCCGAGTCCTCTCCTGCCTCCCTCCCTGCCTGCCTCACTCCCTGCCTGTGGGTCCTCTCCTTCCTGCCTCCCTCACTGGCTCATGGAGGCACACAGCGCCGACCACAGGGATTAGGGTGTGCACCTTGTGCGCACGCCAATGATCTTCCTATGGATGGACAGAGCATCGACAGTCAGGTATACCATTCGCCTGGATGGAACCAACTCCCGTCCTCTATCAGACATCATGAAAGGCATGTTTTTTCTGCCTTCCTCGCAGAACCCCGAGGTCGGACTGTCTCATGGGGGAGACACATATCAGAGGGACCTCCACAATGCGATGTACTTCAAGTGCGACAATGCACAACAGTGCACAATGTTGATCGCACTCCGGCAACTGGGTTTTCCAGGGGAACGTATGCTTTCTGCTCCATGCAATGTTCGCGAAAATTCGCCATAATCTCGTTGTTCAGCAACAGAATCAACCTTGTTTCCCAGACTTTACAGGACTGACTGGTGAGGATCTTCTCCTTCTACATTCATATCCTACTATTTCTCGCGGACCCGAAAGGGAACACACATATTCTATTCCTGTAGGGTCGGCTGCACTGGTGGCCTGGACTCTTTTTGGGGTTCTTGGCAGATCAGTGGACTATTGCAGGCTCCTGGACGTGACAATGCTACCAATCCACCTGGGCGTTCCCGGTCTGATTGGAGTTTGGAACTGTACCTTGATCCATTATGTGGTGATTGGGATGGCTCAACGGCCTGTGTACTGGTCTGAGGACTCCCGATAGACTAGGATCCTCTTGTGTACCAACTACCCAGTGACATCCACCTCCGGCATATGGGATGTGGAGGTCATTCTCCATTTTCTCTATGAGACTGGGCATCTGCTGATGGACTTTCATGCTTGGTCTGGTGTGGCTTTCCATCAGGTACCAGATCGGGGCTACGAAGAGGTTTCTCCGTAGCCCCGATGTACTAGGTCGCTCGTCGCACTTCCTTAATTTTCTATTCCTTTCTCAGCTTTAAAAATGCACAATACAAAGCCTCCTGTCATGTTGTAAAATTGAAGATTATGCTAGGCTAGCTTTAGTGTACTAATAATCTTAATTTTAGTAATGACAGGAGGCGAGTCCCTCCCTGCTTTGCTAACCCACCCTTTCTGTTCGCTTTCTTTGTATGTATCATGGGTCTAAGGTAGGTTTGGCGTTCATGTTTTGTGCTTACATTGATGATTGTATTTCCAAAAATCTGGAATTCTCATAGAAGTTTTACATAATAGTTATTCAGTTTTTAGATTGTAATTTACAATTTTCTTCTATTGGATGATGTATACGGTACATTACTGGGATTTACATATTCATGACTATGTGTCTAAATCTGTCACACATTCTCTTTTTAGTATGATTCGTCTCTGAAGACATTTGGTTGTTTGCGTGAAACTCCCTGGAATTTTACTCCTTCACATTTGATTCATCCCTGAACACTTTTTCGTTGTTTGTGTGGAATTCACGGAGAAGTCTGTTCCTTCGAATGTTGGACTTAGGAGTTATTATTATTGCTGGTTATATGTTTACTTCCGCTTGATGTCGCTTTCTGAAAGAGGAAGTGATGAGGTCACTATGCCTTATGAACATCCTTCTCTCTTGTGATTGGTTCTTTTTTCTATGTTTTTCTTTGCTGCTGTGTGGAGCTAGTAAAGAGAGAATATGCAAAATACTCGCCTCCTGTCATTACTAAAATTACGATAATTAGTACACTAAAGCTAGCATAATCTTCAATTTCAAATCCCATTAGCTCATAGCGTACAGTTTGATTAGATGGATATAGATTAATAACAAGACAGACAGCATAAGAGACAGGGCAAAACCATATACACTATGTACATGAAAAAATAATATTTTAAGGATTAGCTTGGCCTTTGTCTCACTGCTGTCGTTTAAAAACCATTTATTATCCATACCTGGATATTGCAATGTTTCTGGCTCTTCGTCACAGTTAGGTGTGGTAGGAGGTAAAGTTATTTTGGAAATCTGGATACATTAAGTGATATTATTGTTATTAGGATAGCTTAACAAATGTAAATAAATTGATATATTAGCAATATTAAAACGGAGGGCACAAACAACCTTCTCACTCCAAAATAAAGTGTTGTGGAACACATATTGATCACACAATCCATAAATATCTCTTAATATGCCTCTTCATAAAATCCAAATGAGTCCCATTTTAATTAATTCCCTTTTTATTATCTCATTATTGGATATGGTTCACTATAATAACAAGCATAGACGTTGAATATACCACAAACCCTCCAAAAATGACATATCCACTTTTCCAATTTATCAAGAAATACTGATGTCCTGTGACCTAAATAATGACATTGCCACAATAAAAAAACCTTGAAAATTCCAACAATACATTGATATTACCAACTAAAAGTAACACATATACTATGCATTAAGTGGATACACACAGTTCAGTAAATCTCTTAATAGTGTATGAATTTCACATATCTGTCCTGGAAGATGTGTGACAAAATATTCAAGGCATTAGAGCGATATATTATAAACCCTTACAGAAAAGTTAGTAACCGTGTGATAAAAGTTAATTTGCCACTTTGACAATAATCAATTAAAGGCCTTTTATTTCTATTTCCACAACTTCAAATTCGTATTGTAAGATAATAAAAAATGAATTATTAAGCTGGACTTAGGACAGTACACATAAGCTTTACATCCAATAACCTTAATGTGCCATAAAGTGGGCTTTAAGCCATTTTACAATTCATAATGCATTATCTGGATAGTTTTTAGTGCTAGCATTGTTTACTGGTATGTAGCTAGTATTATTTTTCCTCATTAAATGTTGGGTAGTTTGGCATCTAACATCTTGTTAACTCTAATAGTTAAAGATTTTTCCTTTTGTCATTCCATGGTGTTCTGTAATTTATGGTGTAGAGGTTTAGTAGTGGATACTTTGTTCCCAAAATAAGCTTATGAATTATTATTCATGTATTCATCCCCATTGCTTGTGAGGCCTATTCCTGGTGTCCATTGGGAATTGTTACTGGTAGTGGCCATGAATTTTTGAATCTTCTCCAGACTCTCATTTATGTATTTCATGACATATTTGATGGTGTGTTGTGAGTGGTTTTGAAAATTGCCAAATCTCTGCTCCACACTCTGCAGGGATATCTTAAGGCTTTTCTCTGCTTACTTACCTCACACGTCACATTTCCAGAGCAACATTTCTTGCTTTAAATTCTTCTCTTATTAGCTTCCATTACTTATCTTTGCACTGCAAATTTCATATTTGACCCACTTACTGTTTTCTTTTATTTGCACATAGTAACTGTGTGCAGCTCACAATTAGATCTTTTTTGTTCTGTTTTACTTTGGATTTACAGGAACATTCCAGACCTCTAAAGCAGAGAAAGGGGAAGCTTGCAAAGACTTCAGACCAAAGATGTGTAAGCTGCTTTTAGATATACTGCCAATTTTAAAAATGCATAATTAAGTACATGCATGTTTTCTTCGGTGGTATATCTAGTAAACGGTGATTTTAATTTATTTGTTTATTTGTCCCTTTAAGGAACACTTTTTTCTTTCTGTTGGATATAGGTAGATTCAAGCATGTTCTGGTACCAAAGCTTACTGAAATAAATGCAGTCATTAAACATCATTGAGAAAGACAGACAGTGGATCAGAACAGAACATCAAACTATCTTAGTCAGATAACCACAGACACAGTGACCAGGAAATGACTTTATAATGTAGAAAGGTATTATAAAACCACCTTTGTTCATTCTACCAGAGACACCCATTATATCTTGATTTTTGTCACTTCTGTTAACCGTTAATAAGTTGTGTTGCTTTTTGTTTTTCTAAAATACAATTTCTACTTAGTTTAAACATGGAAAAAATGTACCCATTAATGGCCAAAAACTTGCCAGGGTTTTTTTTTTTTTTTTTTGCATAAGATGATTTGTCTAACCCTTTGCCATAAAGTATTTAACAGCTTTGCATAATTCTAGATCCTATTCATTTCTTAGCATAGTCACCCAATATGTGCTAGGCATTTTTATTAAATTGAATGCAAAAATAATCTGTCATTTTCACAACTTTTTTTTTCATCATTGTAGATTGTAGTCATGCAAAAAGTTAATTATGAAATATGTCTGAAAGTACAGTACTTTTACATCAGAATAATTTTACCTAATCCTTCAATTCCCTTGTGGCAATTTCCTAATGGAAAACTAGATTGGTTGAGTTATGTGAGATATTCATGTGCCATTTAATCTTTGCACAGAGCAAAGAATTGCCTAGAACAAAGAACATTTATCAGAACAATAAAAAAAAAAATCATATTGCTTTAATAAAATTACTAGCATTTGCGCTCAATGAAAATTGTTGGTAAAAGGCCATAATTATTATTTCTCTTCCACAAGGTAAACTATTCTAGGTGTTTGATATCTCAGGAAAAAATGGAACATATATATTTACCTCCCTTCCTTTTATGCTGAAGGTAATGAGGTGACTACCATACATTCACAAAATCTAAGTGATTATTGTCAAAAAATATCATGAGAAATGCTGTTGCTTAACTTCCATAAACCTGTGAAATGTTATAGTCTAACTGATTGAGCAAGAGATGAAGTGCCATAGAATAGCTGATTTCTGTTCTACCATTTTGATTCACCTAAAATTAATAAGAAAACTCAGTCTTAGCTGTCTGAGATTGCATATTGCACATTAGGGTTGTAGGTTAAGGTTTAGTGCTAAGGATACAGCAGGCATTAGAGTTAGGGTAAGACAGTAGGGGTTGAAGTAAGGGAGCGGGGTTAGAAAGGTAGAGTTTTTAATTAACTTTCTTAATAGGGTAGAAATTGTATTTAGGGACAAGATTAGAGTCATTATGGTTCTACTTAAGAACAGAAGTTATGGGTAGCAGTTTTTCATCAAGGGTTACTAGCATTAGGCAATTTTAAAAGAGGTTAGAAATTAAATGTTGTGATTCAATAATACAATCTGTTTGACAAGTATGTGATCTGTTTGTGCTCAACCTTCTGTTTTCTTTATTTTTCTTATTGGGTCATGTGAGATAATTTAGTTGCCTAACTGGACCTGCGAGTCTAACTCTGATCTTTTTACTTTCCTTATGTAAAAAAAAAAAATTTTAAGGGGTAAGAGGTATTAGATCTTAAGAACAAGGATTATGGGTAGCAGTTAGGAATGACTTATTTTAGAAATTTCAGCCATGCCAAAATGGCAGTGCTAAAATCACATTATCAAATTATCCTAAACTATAAGGGCCAATATTTACTAAATATTCAATTTGAGCAAAGATGAAAAATACTCTTACTGGCATTACTTTACTATAAAAATAAGTACACATTGTATAGTTGAAAATTGATTTGTTTAAATCTGACAAAAGTGTCTAGGAGGCATATAGTAGTCCCAGGAAAAAGACTGCATGGAAAATTTAAAAATTTAGAATTTTGAAAAATATATTTTCCCAATTTACCTATTAAAAATGTAAAATGGCTGATGCAACTAAGGACAAATGCCAATATACAGTAAAATAACTATATTTGGCAATCCACATATATAATGTATTTTTAGTTTACCAGTTACAAGTCACATAAAACATAGCATTATTCTAAATTTGAAACTTTTGAGCTTCTCAGCAGTCATGAAGCCTAAAATATGTTTTCATATGGAATTTTACTACTTTTTACACAGCCATTTTATCACCAGTCTCTTCAAACATTTTTGATCTTTTTGTATTTCTATCACCCAGATTTTTCATACTTTTTTTAGGTCACTAGGTGATATGTGGAAGAAGCTTATTTCAGTTTTCAAATGTAAAGTTTTGATAGTTTGGTGTGCTCGTATGTCTCAGTGGGGCGGTTTAGCAGCCCACCAGTTAACAGCCTTTTTTATCTATGGATTCTCAAAGCAAAAATGTTTTGTATTCTGCTATATCCCACAGCCACATTAATCTGACAATTTCTGCAAGTTTACATTTTTATTTTTGGGGATGTTACAGTTTTGTGTTTTTAACATTACAGTTTTCAAATTGTACTTTTAAATTCAAAACGTTTATGAACGACTAGAGTTTTGGAGACCATAAATTTTAGGAATAGGGAGATTTAGAGATTAGACTAGAAAAGCTTAAAAGGGTTAGGGTGGGTTGATATGATGGAGACATAAGGTTATGGCGACTAAATGTTACAGCTTGTGAGGGTTTGAGATAGTTAGGGTCATATGATAAAATGGTATATTTAGTTAAAATTTATTAAAAATAGTATTTATTGAAATATTTTATAGCAGATTTTACAAGTCTGCTGATTTTCATATTAGTACATGAAGTGTGCACATATTTGTATATGTCAGTTTATGCAAACACAATTTATGCTGTTTTTTTTTTTTTTAATTAAAAAGTAGCCTTAACTTTAATATATATATTTTGCTAAGAAACTATATTTGAGTTACTTCTGTTACAATATGTATGGTGACTATATGATAAGAAACTATATATTTTTGTAAGCATGATTGTCATACAAGTGTTGTATCTGCAGGGTCTGTGATATGGTTCCAGATAGAAGGATTAACAATTCAAAATCTTATTTCAGTATGAAAAACAAACATACTCCCTGGAAGAGCTGATTGTAAATTTGGCTAGCCCCTCACCCATGCTATCTCCCCTGCCCCTCTACTTCATGATGTTGATTCTGAATAATAGTCCAGAATGGATCTCTGGTGGTATCTGACCTCCTCGCTTGATCCCTTTTGTAGTTCACATACGATGATAAGAGGTGATGTGTGTCATTAACATGTGTTCAGTAAGTGATGAGAACCGCACCCAGTCCCAACGGCCAAGGGTGCTCCAGAGCAGGACCAGCAATCCCAGTACAATAATCCAAGAGGAAAAAACTCACAGGCACTCCAACTTCAAGCCGCAGGCAGATTTATTATGACAGAATGCAACGCAACGTTTCGACCGGAAAGGTCTTTTTCAAGATTGAAAAAGACCTTTCCGGTCGAAACGTTGCGTTGCATTCTGTCATAATAAATCTGCCTGCGGCTTGAAGTTGGAGTGCCTGTGAGTTTTTTCCTCTTGGATTAACATGTGTTCGACACAAACATTTATGTGATCATTTCTCTAAGATTTTTATCTAAATCTTACATTTCAGATAAACTGTTTAAATGTATAAATGTGTTTTATTGACTTTGCTATAAGACTTTACTGTAACAGTGCTTATATGAATTACATCAATTGATTAAAGTGAAGTCAGTACAGTTGATGTGGCTTGTAAATATCATCAGCTCAGTGGAGTTGTTTGAGGTGTTTGTCCAAGCACTCAAATCTTCATTGGTATATCTTAATTATTATAGATGTGTTTTGAGTGGTTAATCAAGTACTTTTTTGATGTTAAATTTGGTGCCTAATAGTGTATTTTTACAGACTGATTTTGGTTGTTTAATAACTCTTTATCGTAAGGTATAATAGGTAATATAGAAAAATGTATCAAAACTATAAAATTGTGATGGATTCACCATTGTTGACAACTTTTTGGTAAATGATTACATGCTGATAATTACCCAGCCATAAATTTAGGATTGAGGCCACTTTTTTCTTGACTTTGACATCTTATTGGAACACAAAACCTTTTGCCCCATATAAGCTAAGACAAATGTCAATCTTTTCTTGCAAGCTCCCTGTTTGGCTTTGGTGGCTACATTTTCAGTAATGGCTTCTTCCTTGCCACCTTCCCATTGAGGTTTTTATTTCCTTTTCCAGTGTGTGATGTAATTTTCTCGCTAGTCTTTGGGTGGTGTAAACCAACAATTACTTCCAGCAGTGTTCTTTCTAGGATATCCAAACACTTTATATTATTTTGTGGTGAATTTGTAAGCATTTAGTTGTTTTCTCTTTACTTTTCCAAATCTATTGTTAACTAAGCACAACCAAACAACACCAGTTGCTATATGTAAAATTGAGAATATAAAAACATTTTGTTTCCAATAAAATAACCAAATGTACAAACATGATGTAAATATTGATAAAGTATATGTAATCTCTCCCCAGGTGTTCATGTTTCTGACACTCTGGTTAGACTACCCTTCTACTTTTATATATTTAAGATATTGTGTCATTTTGTGACAGGCAGTTATAGTGCTTTATTTGTGCACTTGCATACCTCTACCTTTCTATTTCTGTCCCGGTAGCGTGTTCCTTGTATTGTCCAAGTATCTGTCACTGACCGTGCTAGTTAAAGAGACTGTATGTATATGACCCATTTCTTACATTTGCATCACTTGTATGTAGTTGCTTAAATGGATTGTGAAATTTTAAATATAAATATTTTTCTTTCATTGTTTCTGCAGACTAGCAGCTCCTCAGTTGGTCATTTCCTCATCAGATCTCAATCACATACCTCCCATCTCTGAAAGGGACGGGAGAGTGATGGTCATCACTAGCCCTCTCCCCAAAGGGTGCCTCTCCATCACTCTGCCCATTGTTTCAGTGCCTCCTGCAGGGTCCTAGTGCCCTAAACATCGCATTGGCACTTCTAATGATGTGCTCTTGCTATTATTGCTGGGGACAGGACCCGGAAATGGAACTGTCGAAATCTTGATTGTTGGCAACCAGTTTCCATTTTGGAGCCAACCGGAACAAAAAAATGGTTCTCGATTCAGCACTATGAAAAACAGCATATTATAAATGTGGAGTGATGAAAGATATGCAACTCTGTATACAAACAGCTTATAAAAACGGAATGTTACCAGAGATCACTGGCCACAATTAGCAACTATCTCTTCAATAGTAAACAAGATACCACATTTTTCTTCTTACAAAGATGTCACCCATAATTATCATAATAATGCTGCAGTATATTTGACTAATGCCATGTTGTAAAATATCAATGCACTATAGTTATACCAGGGCAAAAATGTATACAAGATCAAAACACAGGACCTGAGAGGGTTACCTAGTTCAAAGTTTAGTTTTAGATAACGTTCATTTCAAAATGGGGGGATAAAAAAAATTGCATTGAGATATTACAATTACATAGAGATATTACAATCGACCCTCCAGAACCTAAACTAGAGTGTAAAAAGTGCAGAAATTAGCAGGCACTTACAGATAACAGGGTCCTTCCATGCACCCTGTTCTTAGTTGTGAGCTGGGAGCTAATGATTTATTTGCTCCAAGTAGCTGACACACAGTAAATGTGGAAAAGCATAATAAAATCAAAAAGAATGACATACAGAAAGCCAGTCAGACCTACCTTTAGAAGTGCTCTACTCATTGTGTGTGTTTTTGGATGTCTTCGTTCTATAGCCTGCAGTATCTGTTTCCCCTTAGTTCAGCTCACTTTGCTTTCAATGCTTAGTACATATGCCAGTACAGTAACACATTGTATGAAAAGGATGGTTTTGTTAAGGAGGCATGCTGCCAAAAGCTGCAACATGTTTTGTTCTCAAAACTAAATAGAATTGACCAATGACACAAACATAGCATTTCTACGAGGCTACAATCAGAAGAGCATAAACGTTTTGTTGATCCTAGACTAGAGAAAAATTGGTTCTGCTGTACCACTGCGGCAAAAAAAACTAAATTTCTGGAAAGAAATTGTGTCAGCCAAAAAAACAGTTAAACAAAACTCCACTAAATTATAAAGAGTAAGTAACACATGTTATAGTTAGGCTATTATAATGTTACAGCATTTAATCTATTTCTACTATGGCTAAAATAGAAGCAATTTTTTAATCCCTAAACAGCATTGAAGTTCTACATTTTGGGTGTAAAATTATTTTGTAATCTTAACATTTAAATGCTTTAACATTGAGATGTTTTTCTAGTTTAGCCAGTCAATGATATATCACCTTCAATGATTTCCACATAAAATGCACAGAAAGCAGTCTTCTTTGTTAAGTGAGTAAAGTCAACAAAAATGCTTAGGCAATATATAACCCAGAGCAAGAACCAGCACTGTAAGGAATTAAACACCAAATAATTATTTATATCCAGCAGTATTACATAATATATATCAGTTGGTATTAAGGTAATCCTTGGAAAAGTACTGTCACTTTTTCACAGTTTAATTTATTTACTGCTTTACATATTAAAAAGAGACTTGGGCGCCACACAAATTTTTGTTTAAGACTTACCTGTCAATCTCAAGATTTACCTGTCAGAGCACTCTGGTTGCCTTAGAAGCCAACCAATCAGAGCACTCCGACAGAAATTGCATGGCCTGGGAAAGTCCTTGTCTGTGCTTTAAGCACTATGCTCAGTCTGTGCGGAGTCCCCATAGAGTAAAGATAGATGGTTTTTATCGTTCTGTGTATTTTTGGGGTGCATTTTTTTTTTTAATAGTTGATACATGGTATTATGGATTTTTATTTAGCTTTTTTGGGTGTTGAAGAAAAGTTGAAAAAGAAGTAAGATATCTTATGGTAAATATAATATTTTATATTACAGGAATTTAGTTGATTGGACCCACCTATTATTAGGGTGAGTGGGTAGGCAGGATATTTTTTGGGGGGCAGGAGACCTAGGGCATAGGGACCCCTAGCCACCAAGGGGCCAGCGGAGCTTATTAAATTATGGATTTTATCTTCCTGCTGCCAATGGGAGGGGGTTGGGGAGACAATTGGTCCCTCCATTATTATATTTAAAGCCACCACTTGCCATCAATAGGTGGGGCTGAGGGGACAATAAATCCACCTACTTTTTATTATTTAGAGCCCAACCAGCAGGCCACTGGTGTGAGCATGGGGGGACAAAATGTTCCCCACACTTTATTTGTAGCAAAGCTCCCTGTACCCTGGCTGGGTACCTCTGCCAAGGACCGCTTCATAGCTGGAACCAGGGAAAACCTCAGCGCTTCTGCCCCAGTCGCTGTGGCTTGACTCGGGTCCTCCTGGAGCCTCTCCGTTGTGGTACAGGATAGGGGACTAGCTCTATTCCCTCCCAGGGACTAGACAGCGTTTAACACACTATTATTTTAGTAGAGGAATGGGGAGACCTGTGTCAGGGGCATTAGGGGTGTCATATCGACCACATAGACTTAATTTATTTAGTCTTCCCCAACCACAGCATTGAGTGGGGACATGGGGGATTGCTCCACCCTTGTAAATAAATGAACAAAGGAATTGCAATGCTGAAATTATGTTCAACAAGCAATTCATTCATTGTAATTTTTATTTGTCCATTCACCATTCAGAAGAATGAACAAATTGCAGAAAATTCTGATAAAATTTTATTTGTCCAAAAACAAATGCCCAAGTGTAATAATGAAAGTGTTTACTAGGTATAAATTGTTTACTAATACCATACTCTGATGTAAAAAACAAAAAGAAAGATAGAAATTGTTTACTGGGGATATAAGATATGGGGGCAATATAGTTATTAAACAATTAATTTTTTGTTTGCGAGTTTACTGTATTAGATTACAATTGTTAGGCTGTAGATATTATTACTACTGTCAAAAGGGACTAAAACAACTTAATCAACCAGTTTTGATGGTTAGACTATGCCTCTGCGGTCCAACTGCTCAATTCACACATAGTGTGTTTAATTTAGAATGTCTCATCTACTGCTCAGTTAATAGCTTGCAAAAACCTACAGGAGCCTCTGTGTGATTAACAATTCAATCAACAGAGCAAAACATTTGAAAGTAACAGCCGGGGGTTGGGCTAGGGCAGCATGGACAGAACCAAAATAGATTTAAATCCTAAATGAGCAGTGAGACAGCAAAGGTATGATGTATACCCTAAATCTGTTTCATTAAGCCAAAGCAGTTCTGGTACTTATAGTATCCTCTTCAGTGTGCACATTATTTGTCAACTAAAAACAGCTCAATGTTTTTGAAGAAACCCTGAGGTTGGTTAACCCCTTAATGACAAGTGACGGACGAGGTCCGTCACTCAGACGAAACCCTTAACGACGAGTGATTGCGACGATCACGGGGTTAATGGTGCTCCGGTCTGCCTCTGTATTAGAGGCATACTGGGAGCACCTGATCTCGCTGCCCCAGCACCGGTGCTCGCTGTGACAGCCTGTCAGTATACTCACCTTCCGCCTGCCTGCACTCCCGGGTTCACTGTGAAGTGCAGGGAGACGGATCATCACTGATCTTGTCCATGTTAGAAAAAAAACCCTCAGGGGTTAAATTTATTTTATTAATTAATTTAAGTATTTTAAAATAAGCTTTAAAAAGTTAAAAATTAAGTTTAAAAAAAGGTTTAATAACGTTTAAGTAAAAAAAAATTTAAAAACACCCCCCTTTACCCAGTCCAAATAAAATTAACCCCTTCACTGCCAGTCGATCACTGCCTACAGTGATCAAAATACAGATCACAGTATTATACTGTGATCTAATTTTTTTTTAACCTCTGACGATTAACTTTTATTTATTTTTTAACCCTCAAAGGTTCAATTTAATTAACTAATTTAAATATTTTATAATTATATATTTTGCTAGCTGGGGTGGGTGGGATTTATGGGAAAATTGGGAATTTACTGTTAGTGCTGCTTACTGCTAGTTAGGGGTTAACGGTAAAAAAGAAAAAAGCTTAGAAAAATGTTAAATCTGTAAGAAAAAAAAGTTTTAAGAAAGTTTAGGAAAGTTTAAAAAATTAATAAGCAAAACAAAAGTTTAAAAACTAGTTTTAAAAAGTAAAAAAAAAAAATTACAAAAAGTAAAAAAATACCTTTAAAAACGCTCATTACCACTACACCTAGAGAAAAAATGATCCCACGCAAAGGTTCAAAATATGCCTTTTGAATTACCCCAGGGTGTATTCCTTAATAAATAGTATGTGTTTGTGTGGAAGTTTCAATAACCATCCATCTAACTACTCCAAATTGGAACATGGACACAGCGTAAAACTTCAAAGTTAGAAAAAAAACTGAATGGCTGCGTCTCAAATGTGCCCCTTCAACATCCACATATACCTGGCAAAGGTACATATGGTGGTATTGCTATACTCAGACCACATAGCTGAGCAACATATGAAGTATTGTACAGTCATAGCACACATAAGGTTTGCAAAATATACTGTGCAAACTCACTTTGTGTGTCAAAAAGGCCGAAAAAACGCTTATTACCACTACACCTGGTACAAGCTAGCGGAAAAATGATCCCACGCTAAGGTTCAAAATATACCTTTTGAAACACCATGGGGTGTCTACTTTAAGAAATGGTAGGCCTTTGTGGGGTAGTTTGAATTTAAAACCTGCAAAGATGCTTGGAAATTGCACATAGGCCCAGCGTCAAAATTCAAAGTTCGGTAAAAACTGATATGGCTTGGTCTCCTATATGGCACTGTAGCTTCACAAAATGGTGCCAAAGACATTGGGGGTGTCTTTTTACTCAGAGGACTTAGCTGAGCATAATTTGGGGGGTTTGAACTAAGTGGCACATATCAAATATACAAAATGCAATCCATATGTAAAAAATGCACAAAATTATTTTTTTCCACATACTTTGGCATATATTGGTGAAAAAAATGGGGCCATGTTAAGGCACAATATGCACCTTATGAGATACCCTGGAGTGTCCACTTTTACAAATGGTAGGCCTTTGTGGGTTTTTTGAACAGTCAAACTGTTATAATACCCCAAATAGAAGCATAGGCTCATTAAATCCGTCTCTCAAAATTCTACTGTGAATACTGAAAAGGACAGGTCTCCTATATGGCACTGTAATTTCACAAAATAGTGCCAAAGACATACAATGGGGGTGTCATTCTACTCAGCAGATGTAACTGAACACAAAATAAAACTTTGTACAGGAATAGCACACACCAACTTTACAAAATACACATGAGAATTTCTTTGTTATAAGTTTGTGTGCCAAAAACCAAAAAAAAAAACAACACAATTTTACTCCATACATGATTTTTTGAAATAAATCAAAACAACAGCTCAAAGCAGGAGATGTTACCATGTTAATACATTGATTATGCATAGGGCACTAAAGCTTAATAAATAATATGGACAAACAAAGTGACCAGTGTTGATTTGCATAGTGTCCCCTGTATAGTTATTTATGATTATATACAAGGTGTGACCTGAGTAGTGTTATCTCTTGGGTACATAGCACACAACATTGGAGTGTGTTGGTCTAGTAGGGTATTTAACCCCTAGATGATTAGTATGTGTGCCCAAGCTATGTGTGATAGCCTATTTACCATGCATGGAACAAGCAATGGAATGATATGCAATGTATGCAGGGGAGCATAAATCAAATTATAGCAACAAGACATGTTAATCAATGTATTAACATGGTAACATCTCCTGCTTTGACCTGTTTTTATTTATTTCAAAAAATCATATATGTCTATATTAAATGTGTTTTTTAGATCTGAACCATGAGATATGCCCACCCTATTTGCTATAAGCATAGAGAGTTTAAGAGTAGACTTATAGCCCAGCTCTTTCCTAGGTTACAAAGGAACAGATACACCCTTTCAGTGCTGCATTGGATGAATTGCTCCAGCACTCAAAGAGTTAAATTACAGTATGATAACAGATTTTGGATTCCTGATGGCCCTTCCAGCCTGTTATACTGTTTAAAATATATGAACACCGACAGATTAATTTTTGCAACATTCTAGACTCTGTATCCACTCCTACTTTACTCTGAGCTCAATCATGATTGTAGCTACTAGGCCACAAAGTGGAAAGCAATCAGAGATACATTACTCTCTAATGCAGGGCAAGCTGTCTCATGGCTAGGTGAGTACACAATTAAGGTAAATTATTTTGAGGGATTGGGGGTATATATTTCTTTGTGTCTGTACTTTTAAGTTATGTTTTGTCCTGATGAAAGCTCCATGTGGGAGCTGAAACGTTGACTTTTTAAATGGATTGAATAAAAGTAAAATTTTATTTGAAAATCTCTATAAAGTCCTTGGAGTGTGGTCATTTCTGCTATGTCTACATGATCCTTGCCAGACCAGCACCGGGCACCACAGGATTACACCAGGAGTGCAAGCCCTCGCTTATATATATATATATATATATATATATATATATATATATATATTACATCAAATTAAAGCCCTTTCTGTCCTTTAAAAAAACGGTATAATATGTCGGTGCAATAAATTAGTAAAATGCAAATTTCGGTTGAACGTAAACAGCAAAAAATGCAAAAAGTGCTGTTGTCATTAAGTGAAAGACAGGCTTCTGAAGCTCTGTCCTTAAGGGGTTAATATACACTGTCATTTGCTCCACCAGCCAAACAGTGTGCTTCCATCGAATCATATTTTAGACTATAAACATACTCATTGCAACAAACCAATGTATGTTGAACTCTTTATTTTAATTACCCATGAAAATCAATAAAGACTTTGAGAGTGTAAGTATGATGGCAATTTAACAGGATGTGCATGCTCATAAGCACATCATGCCAGTTTGCGGCAAACTGCATTAAAATCAAGAGAATTTAAGGTATTTAGCAAGATTATAATTTTTTAGATGAAAGCTAGTGGGCAATGTTCACAAAAAGGCAAGTAGCACCAATTAAAAAAAAAATTTAAAACAAATTGGTGCATAACACAAAGCACACACAAAAAAGCAAACCTGAGGCAGCAAAAAATAAATAAAAAACAGCAACAGGGGGGACCCTTGGGTCCTTAGTCCCAGGAAATCTCCATTCAACCAACTACCATGCTCCAGATAGAAACTTTAACTAATTGGTGTCAGTGTCAGTATATAGCAATTTTGAAGTAATGTTTTTACAACAGCAGCAAAATAAAGGCTATCAGGTTCTATTAAAACAAACCCTGCATTTTAATAAAGTTGATGGCTTTTACTGATTCACTCTACCATTCAAAAGTTTTAGGACACCTCTCTTTTTGTAGCTTTTATTTAAATGTTAATAATTAACAAGTCCTGTTAATAACTTTAATTGTTTTAAAGGTAAACAATAATCTGCCTGATGCCAATAAAACAAGTTTAAGCTATACAAAAACCGAAAAATAATATAAATTCCAGTAATAAACAAATACCTTTTTCAGTAAAAAAATTTCAATTGTTCTTCAGTAATAGGAGTAAATTAGATATTGAAAGTTGAGACTAACAATTCCTACAGGTTTCCACACTTTGTTTAATATTTAAATACATTTTCTTGATGTAAAACCTGTGTGAAACGGACTGTGTTACTTCATTCTCTTAAGTCTTATTTTGCTGATATAATGATGAGAAAAGCCAATTAACAGAGGAAGACAGACCATTATTACCCTCAAAAATGTAGGTCTTTTTTTTTTTGCAAAGTTGTCAGTAAGAACAGTTTCTGACACCATCAAAAGATGTTCTGGGTAACACTGACATGAAAAGTTCTGACAGACCTAGACAAAAAAATAAAATTACAAGACCGACAACTTGTATGATAGGCAGCTCACAGGACAACAGCTTAACACTGACTGGTCAGTGTAAAATAGTTTCACTTTCACTTGTGAAGATGAGATTTACAGCTGCATGTTCGACCAATCATGGGGCAGTAGGAAAGTCACGCCCAAAATGGCAATAAAAGAGGTTTGCCGGGGCAATGAAGCACCATCAGTGAGCTAGTCTGAAAGATGGTCTTATGGACCAATAAATCAAAAAATGTAATCTTAGGATTTAAAAAAAATAAAAATAAATTTAAACAGTGTTTAATAGGGGACGGATGTATACTCATTGTGTGACACCAGTTGTCAAACATGTTTGAGTAAGTGTGATGATCTGCTGCTATTTTCTGAATTCAGAATCAGTGACACCCTATACCAAATAAATTGCCACAATTTTGTGCAGTGCCATGCAATATACTCTTGAATGTACCTACTTGGTCAGTGGTTCATAGCATTGAAGAATAATGATACAAAATATACCTCTAGGAAGCGGCAAGTTTGCCGATATGTCAACTTTTCACACTGATTGGTTTGGTTAAAGTAAGGTTGGTCTAGAAAAATAACCATCAAGTACTTACTTACTTACCTTCTACATTTTAAACTAAACATACATAATCAAGTAATTTCAGGTCTAGATAGGTGAACTCCATATACCAGCTAATAATAATAAAAAAAAAAAAAAGGTTCAGAATGGAACGACAGCAGAAAAACCATTAATATTAAAGTAGAAAAACAATCTACGGTATGATAAATAAAGAATGTAGGTTCTCAGGAAACCATGAGTGAAGCACTTGTGATGGTAGACAGACACTATGTATGGATCCTCAGATTCCTTTTCTGTTTTGTGCCTATTGGTGCAGTGTATGTTGAATGTACTGTTTGTCTGTGCCTCTCCCCCTTTTTCCTGTCTCTCAATTCTGCAGTCTCAAACTGAAAGTACAATAGGCAGATTTCTAGAGTTTCTGTCTGAATTTGCATAATTTTAGGAAGAATAGGTAGATTATCAGGATCTCAAGGTGAATAGGCAGATGACTGTGCATCTTCTGTGGAAAAGTTCAAGGGCGATTGGGTGAAAGGACATAATATCAGGGTTTCAAGTTTAAATGTCACTTCCACAATGAATGAAAGATTACAGATTATTAAACATGTATACATAGTCTGCTGTGCTTTAAAACACCAAGGTCTATTTTTAGTTACCTTGAAATTGTCATCCTTTGATTTGTCATATCGTATCAAGAATATATTTGTCAGTTAAAATAAAATTTAACAGCAACGTGATTGAAAAATAATATTTTATTTTGGTTACTTGCAAACAAAATATCATACATTTTGTTTATAGAAAGAAAAAAAATTATCATTTATAATTTGGCATTATTTGACTTACAAAAAAGGTACAGAGTGTAAACTCAACAGATGATAGTACTGAGAGTGAATTTATAGGAGAGCACTTTAAGATAGTGTTTGCTCATAACGGATTCTAAATTTAATTGACTTCACGCACCTCTTTACAAATGGATACACATTTGTCAGCCTTTTGTTTGTCCATTAATATTTCACAACATATCAAGGTTAGTTAGTTGTGAAGGTTTTTTCCATTAAAAGGAAGGGATCACCTTTGTTGATTTTTTTATGGTGTTAATGGCATGAAAGACTAAAGTACACATTATATGCACTATACGAATTTTTATATTTCATTTTTTATATATATATATATATATATATATATATATATATATATATATATATATATATTCCAAAGGATAGCACTCCAAGGACTTATTAAAATGTAAGTTTTATTACCTTAAAGATAAAATTGACAACGTTTCAGCTTGATTCCCTCAAGGAATGATGAAAGCTTGAGGGAATCATCGAGTCATGATGAAGGCTTGAGGGAATCAAGCTGAAACGTTGTCAATTTTATCTTTAAGGTAATAAAACTTACATTTTAATAAGTCCTTGGAGTGCTATCCTTTGGAATCTATTTTTGTATTTTTGGTTGGACAAGCACCGGGCATTTCAGTGGTTTTGGTGGAGTGTGATAGAGATTATATATATATATATATATATATATACACACACACACACTCACATACACACACACACACACAAAATCTAAAAAAATATCTTTTTGCTTTAATGTAAATCTAAGTAAAGATAGCCCCAGCTATAAAAAATAATTTTTATATATATATATATATATATATATATATATATATATATATATATATATATATATACAGGGAGTGCAGAATTATTAGGCAAGTTGTATTTTTGAGGATTAATTTTATTATTGAACAACAACCATGTTCTCAATGAACCCAAAAAACTCATTAATATCAAAGCTGAATATTTTTGGAAGTAGTTTTTAGTTTGTTTTTAGTTATAGCTATGTTAGGGGGATATCTGTGTGTGCAGGTGACTATTACTGTGCATAATTATTAGGCAACTTAACAAAAAACAAATATATACCCATTTCAATTATTTATTATTACCAGTGAAACCAATATAACATCTCAACATTCACAAATATACATTTCTGACATTCAAAAACAAAACAAAAACAAATCAGTGACCAATATAGCCACCTTTCTTTGCAAGGACACTCAAAAGCCTGCCATCCATGGATTCTGTCAGTGTTTTGATCTGTTCACCATCAACATTGCGTGCAGAAGCAACCACAGCCTCCCAGACACTGTTCAGAGAGGTGTACTGTTTTCCCTCCTTGTAAATCTCACATTTGATGATGGACCACAGGTTCTCAATCGGGTTCAGATCAGGTGAACAAGGAGGCCATGTCATTAGATTTTCTTCTTTTATACCCTTTCTTGCCAGCCACGCTGTGGAGTACTTGGACGCGTGTGATGGAGCATTGTACTGCATGAAAATCATGTTTTTCTTGAAGGATGCAGACTTCTTCCTGTACCACTGCTTGAAGAAGGTGTCTTCCAGGAACTGGCAGTAGGACTGGGAGTTGAGCTTGACTCCATCCTCAACCCGAAAAGGCCCCACAAGCTCATCTTTGATGATACCAGCCCAAACCAGTACTCCACCTCCACCTTGCTGGCGTCTGAGTCGGACTGGAGCTCTCTGCCCTTTACCAATCCAGCCACGGGCCCATCCATCTGGCCCATCAAGACTCACTCTCATTTCATCAGTCCATAAAACCTTAGAAAAATCAGTCTTGAGATATTTCTTGGCCCAGTCTTGACGCTTCAGCTTGTGTGTCTTGTTCAGTGGTGGTCGTCTTTCAGCCTTTCTTACCTTGGCCATGTCTCTGAGTGTTGCACACCTTGTGCTTTTGGGCACTCCAGTGATGTTGCAGCTCTGAAATATGGCCAAACTGGTGGCAAGTGGCATCGTGGCAGCTGCACGCTTGACTTTTCTCAGTTCATGGGCAGTTATTTTGCGCCTTGGTTTTTCCACACGCTTCTTGCGACCCTGTTGACTATTTTGAATGAAACGCTTGATTGTTCGATGATCACGCTTCAGAAGCTTTGCAATTTTAAGAGTGCTGCATCCCTCTGCAAGATATCTCACTATTTTTGACTTTTCTGAGCCTGTCAAGTCCTTCTTTTGACCCATTTTGCCAAAGGAAAGGAAGTTGCCTAATAATTATGCACACCTGATATAGGGTGTTGATGTCATTAGACCACACCCCTTCTCATTACAGAGATGCACATCACCTAATATGCTTAATTGGTAGTAGGCTTTCGAGCCTATACAGCTTGGAGTAAGACAACATGCATAAAGAGGATGATGTGGTCAAAATACTCATTTGCCTAATAATTCTGCACTCCCTGTATATATATATATAAATAAGTGTGTGTGTTTTTTTTTTTTTTTTCATTGGGCTGCCTTCTATTCCTTACATTTTGGGAAAGAGAAAGAGCAAGTCACAGCCAGTCACCTACATAGCCTCCCTGCATAATCCATGTAAAGAGAGCTCTAATATTTAAACTTACTTTATTACATAATGTGTCTAATTAGGAATTGGTTATTGCCATATTGTTCATAGTCTGGTAGAGCCTACAGGATTCTCGTGTGTGATTAAAATTCAATTAACATAACAAGTAAACACTATGCTATAAAATCTGATTAAAAGTAAACCATTTTTTCATGGAATCTGTGTGAGTCACAGCAGGGGAGGTGTGGCTACAATTGCCGTTCTGATGTTTACCAAAGGGTTACTCCAAGTGTAATGATCACAATTATCATGGTGCCTGGAATCTGTTTGTGAATTGTTTCACTTTGAAACGCTACACAAACAGAGATCTACTGCTGGAGGTGTAACTCCACCTCTGACAGTGTCATTGGGAATCATTAGCCAGCCTAGAAAAGGGGTTTCAGGCAGGCTAATTTCATTTCTGTGCAAAAGGAGGGAAAGGCGAGAGTGACATCAAGCAATATGATCATCATGGGGGGGAGAATTTAAGCTCTTTTTTTTATTCTTTTTTTATTTTGGGGAGGCGGGGGCAGGCCACCAAAGAAAGGGTTATTCTAACTTTATTTGTTCTTTATATATTATACTGATCATTGTGGATGAGGAAGGTTTATATGTTTAACACATTACAACCAAAATTTTATGACAAACAACTATATTAATAACATGTTTAACCCCATAACAACTATCCGGCATACTATGCCATTCTGCAAAATGTAGCTTGGTAACGGTCGGCGGTTTGGTATACTCACCTTGCCTGAGTTTTCAGGCAGTCCCCATACAGCCAATCCGTCTTTTCCAGGCCGTGTGATAATAATGACTTGGCAATCTCATGACTAGATCAGCAGTGCCTTCAGGGGGACTGTCTGGGTTGTCAGACAGCCCCCAACACTAAAGAAAAATGTAAAATAAAAATGATATATTATGAAATATTACAAATGTGTATATATGTATTGTGATCCTTCTTTGACAGTTGCACGGTCCTTTAGGGTTAAAACAACAAGCCCAGTCTTTTGGTTGCAATTCAATTCAGGCCCTTTATTTAAAGTCCATTCAGGCAGCAGCAACACAACAAAAAATAACATATCAGATTTCCCTTGTAAATCAAATCCTAGTGTTATTATTATTCCCTATCTACCAAGGGTTCTAAACTAACAAAAACATAGGTTTCACCAACCTTGTTCCACGTTAACTTTCCCTGCACTCCAGTGCTCAGTCACCTTGACTGTAAACTTTTCCTGCAGCCCAGTGCTCAGTCACCTTGACTCATGACTCTCTGCACTCCCAGTGCTCCAAGCCAGCCTGCTGCTTTCCAACTTTCTCACAGGAGAGAACAGCATCTCTCCTACCTGCTTCCAGGGAGGAAACCAGTAATCCCCTCTACCTGCCTAGCAGGGTGGGGTTTTATTCCCACTGCTGTATGATTGCCTACAGCTGTGCAATAGATTGGAGACAGCCGAATACTTGGTCTGGATTTATGTCTCCCAAAAACACAATTAACAGCAGAGTGGAGCACTGGCCCACCCTGCTCTCCAAATGCTCCACCCCAGGGGCCCATAACTAAACATAGTTTTTTGTTTTTGCACACAACACGTACTCCCCCTGGGGTTAAATGTTATATGCCTTTCTATCTAGCAGAAATATAGATTCCTTCATGGATCTCACCCTGCACTTTATATATAAAAATAATAATGACATTTTATATATATTGATATCAAAATAAAGGTAGAATTGTATAACTATGTATATTTATTTATTATTTTTAAATAATTATGTGATTTTATGAATTATACTTTGAAGTATAACCCAGGCAGAAAGTCCAGAATATTCATTTGCAAGCCCTTTATATAAACTCAATAAAACCTAAGCATGAGGGATACTGTCGTACACTCGAGACATCTCTGAACAACAATATCTTACAGCACTAATAACATTTGCAAAATAACATTTATTAATTTCTCACACTACTTTAGATTTTCTTCATATTAAATTGTGTTACATATATAAATATTTGTGAAATGAAAGCCCTGTTTCTCCTGAACAAAATGATACATAATAAGTGTGGGTGCATTAATATGAAAAAGGTAAATCATGATTGAACAGACATATACCTCAAATTCTAAGTTTTGTTTTTGTTTTGGTCAGAACTTTTACAATTTCCTCTGTCCTTAAAGGGTTAATATATTTGCCGAACTAAGAACTACTAGTAAACAGTTTAAAGTAACATTTATTTAGAAAGAGATAATAACGTTTATATAATTGAGTACTGCAGTGTAAAACTCTCATTTGAATAATCCTCAATCCACACCAAGCATTCATCTAATTCTAGAATTAATCGGAGCCTACTTTGAAAAAGTATGCTCTCCTGTTTAATTAAAACAAAATATTTGGAGAGTTTGAGTGCATCATAATTTGTGCCGCACATATATACAAGATAATATAAACCACAAAGTGAAGATAAATAATTTGTACCACTTGACATCGAAATATCTTGAAGAAGGATCAAATGGAAATGACAGTTTGTCTAAAAATAAAAAGAGAGGAGACTGTGCCAAGAAATGGGTTCTTCAAATTTGTGATGACTGCATTGAGGCATCACTTTACAGAGACAAAGATGATAGATCCAAAACTGCAGCATGAGGAAGTCTTTGTTAGCTTTTTATAGTCACATTAGTAATTCAATACAGAAATATAAGAAGAAAACACAATATATTGTTTTAGCTTTTTATAGCTATTAGAAAACTGGCATACGTCTTTTTGTATGTTTTATGTTGCTCGGATATTCCCATTCTATGAGACATTTACATGTATTACTGTATTATTGATGTCTTCATACATTTTAGTACAGTATATTCTGTATTCCCTATCACAATGCTGTTTATACTCGCTTAAAACTTTTATTTGTTTAAGTATACATTGGTGCATACCTGCATGGTTGTGGATAGACCACCAGGTGTACTACTCATGACATGCACATATTTGTCTTTTTGGCACTTATCAAAACCTTTACCAGATAACCAATGAAGACACGGACAAAAAAAGTTTCTTGTCAAAATTATTTAACAGCTTTATTAAAATTTTATAAAACAATAAAGGTCATTGTCAAACATCCCACTTAACATTGCCACATAAATCCTTTCAACACCTTAACAACACTATACACACAGAAAATGATCCCAACTCTAAATAACAAGTAATTATAAACATAACTATACAATAAATGACATGGCCACAACAGGCCTCCATTACCAACTTTTTTTAACATTGTAGGGATATACCCAGATGCCCCTACACTCCCAGGTTGTAACCACCAAAACCAATTATCAAGCAGCATATTTGTGCCGGCCTCCTAACTATGTCAAGGCCCAGACTCCTTAGCTCTGCTGGTCCATGAGCTACAAATTGTGACTTCATCTGCAGTTCCTACATGAATATGCTCTGAAATATAATATCACAAATCACTTCCATTTTTTAGTATTACTGCAACACACACCAAGCAAGTGTGAGACTACAGAATCTAAGGCAAATCAAAAGATTGCTTTGAAATGTTTTAATAACAAATTGGGACAATTGTTAAGTATGACAGCGTGTTTAGTACAATTATGAAACTCTAATTTAACATAGAATGGAGCCTAAAATGGACTCACTTATGCAAATATAGGAATATCTTCATTTATAACCCACAACATTTCAAATGGACAAAGAGGGATATTTTAAATTTAAGGGTGTGAACAAGGGTGTTGCCAGGGGCAAAGCTGTTCTAGGAAATCTTAAGTGACTTACTAAAAACACTTTTTTTGCAACTAAAATGTGATTTATTACAATAATGTGTCTAATTTACAAAGACTGATTTCTAGACACATTTATTGTAGTTTAAAGACATATTACAGTAAGTATTATTGCTGTGGGGCTTTGTTATAATCTTAGACACCCCAACAACATTGAGCTCCTAGAAAGGAAGGACATTAGAATAGAAAAAAGGGACAGAGGAATTTGTATAAAATTGTATAAACAGGAACACTTGGGAGGTAAGTTCATAAAAGATGCTATACACTATTAGTGAAACTACCAATGTTAAAGATAATCTTGCAAATATGCAGTGGTTTACAAGAATATTTATTTGTTTGTTTGTATTGGTCTATGTTCTTATGCGCAGTTAGATATTTTCCTCTTATTTTGAATTTGCCATAGTTAAAATACTTCCGTTTACCCTAACTTCATGAAATTTCACTTGCACAACGTATATTTATGCTTCTAATAGAATTTCATTGGAATCTAAGGAAGATAAAACATCACATTGATTTTCTAGTCATATTAATGCCCATTCACGGAAGTGTTCTACAGTCTGCTCCAAAGTATTCTCCAGCATGACCACTTATAGCAGTAGAAGAAAGTCCAGAACAATCACTCAGTTCAAATAAATGCTATCATCTTTTCTTCAGCCCCAAAAAATATGTAATAAAAATTCATATTGTCCCCATGAAACTTTTAAAATAAAAATAAAAACTCAGGCAAACCAAACCAGCTCATTGCCGAAAATCTGAGGTTCCTGAGCAAAATTTTCAATTTGAAAAATGTCGTTCTAAAGAAACAAACAATCTTGCCGTACACAAGTCTATTGATTTATACATGATAGCTGTATGTACTGTCAATGCATGTTTTTTTTTTTTTTTGGCAGAGTGTGTTCTTCAGGCTTGTGATCACAACTTAATTTAATTATTCAATTTACAATGAATACAAGGCATGGGATTTGCAGCATATTGTGGCATGACTTTCAGACATTAATTCTGCTCTTTAGCAAAAGTAACCTAAAAAAAACAGGATGTCGTCTCTACTGTACAACTGCCGGTTCTAAATCATCTGCTTCCTAAAGTACAGAATGAGAACGGTAAACATATAATAGGCAGATAAATAATATAAAAGACAGGATATACAGAAAAAAACTATCAACAAGTGGTTTTCACCGAACATTCCCTATGCCCATAGGCATTGTTAGAGGTGGTTTTATGGGATAAAGACTCAGATGCTGTAGCGGCCACCAGTTCCCTATAAGTGGCAGGATGTGATTGATGTTGCCTTTTCAAATTGAGCTGTTGCTAATTAAAGCAATCTAACAGGGCTTTAGCACAATCCTACTAGCCATGCTACAAAATAAGTAGTAAGGCTTAAAAAAAAAAGATGGGAGAGGAAAAAATATTGGGAAATAGGTGAATAGAGAGGGAAATGCCAAGAGGTTGAGATATTTTGAGGGTTAGAGAGAGACACAAACATGTAGAGGTGAGGAGAGATTGGATAATGTAGAGATATGGTTAGGTTTGAAGAATACAGGGATATAAATCTTTAAATTTAACATTTAGGATAGGCCTTGGATAAAGCCTTGAAGGAGGGTTGTTGCATTTTGCTTGGGGCTAAAGCACCAGTAGATTTTACAACCTAGTAATGCTCCTGCCTACAATGCTACTTATTGGAACCCTTATCAAGGCTGTCTGACTTTTTTACCGACTCCGTTACTCTCTCAAGAATGCTAGTGCATGATTGACTCCAAGACACTGACTTTGGGTAGGATCTGTTTCAGGAACAAAGTGAGTCAGTCATAGTGATGACTCAGTGTTCAATCCATTGGTTAATCAGTTAAAAAATGGGTGAATAGGGCAACTGACTAATTACTTTTTATATTGTGAGTCACCGGAATCTCTGCTAAATGAAGGTTACTGTCTTTCTAACCAATATATGCTGAAAACATTGATTTGAGCACTCATTAGACCTCCGCAGAGAGGTACGTTTCCCTTGTGAGGGGGGACTGCACTTGGGCAAATGAATGATTCAGACTAAGTAAAAAATGGCTACTTTGAGTCCTAGCAGTGGCAGAGATTACAATTTATATATATTTTTACATTTACAGATCCCATGCATTTAAAAGTCTGTAGAAAGTAGGTTCTTGAGATAAACGTATGTGTATATGTGTGTTACTAGCTATAAATAAATTCATGAAAATGGGAAATTCAGCAGAGCATGACCAGTAGTCTGATGTAGTTTGTTTCAGAAGATGTCACACTTACCATCCTGGTTTAAGAAGCAGAACTGATCTATGTGCATATGGGGATACAAGATAATTCTGGTCATAAAAGAGCTAGTTCAATTCAAGCTGTAATCGTTCATTTTTAGTTTAAGAATCTTGTTTTTTTGAATAGCGTGTAACAAGAGCGAACACCTGCAAGCAAACTAAAATAGATTTAATGGCTCAGGCACATTGCTACAGGAAGCAATTAATCTACAAAAACACACATTTCAATTTTTGTGCAAACCATATTCCTTAATAAAATGCAAAATCTACCTTTCTATAGAATAAATTTTCTGTAACATGATACATATCTGTAATAATCTGGTGTATGCAGAAAATGAAGACTTATTTTAAAAACAAATATGCCTAAAGATAGCATAAGGGACAATTTCTTAATATTTTGTCTGATCTAATGCACTCGGATTCTTTCTTATACATCTTATTTATTTGAGCCCAATGCCATTTAAATTTTTTAGGTATAGCTGAACAGCATTCTCTGACTGTATTGTCCTTTTTAACTATTTTGTCCTTCTTTCATACTATATTTAGTCTCTAATGGACACCATGACTTTCTGTGTCGTTTTAATTTGCAAGGTCTTAGATCCTTATTGATAAGTTGGAATGACATTTAGTTTCAATATGAATGCTATTCCATTTATATTTAAATCCCCCAGGCTAGGTTGCGTGAAAATATAATAATAATCATAGTAACAAAATTAATAATGATAATAAAATAATAATTTCAGCTAAATATTCTTTCATTACGGTAATATTTCAAAAACCTGCCTCCCTTGTGCTACTCACCCCAACACATTCCAGCTAATATATATAATATAATAAGGTAGAGTACCCTTAAATGTCAAATACGGGCTTTACCCCTCATTAACTAAGTATACTTCTAAAGAAACAAACCTATCAGCTCAGGACTGCATTAGGAGCACATTGGGCATGATGCATACAATTATGTTGGGCCTAATTACAGTATCTTATTGTCACGAGCGTGGGCTATAGGCCCAGCCGAGACAGTGGGAAGAGTGTGGAAGTGACAGGGTTAATGACACCAGACCCCTGGTTACCTGTTGCTAGTCCCAGCAACCACTCAATTAACCCCTGCAATCCCTTCTACACTAACCCCCTAGTACACACTTTACTGCCACCACCAAGACTTTAAACCCGGGCGTCTTAGGTTACCCCACACACAGGAGAATTATAGAATCACAGTTCTACTTTTACTGATCAAACACATATAATTAACCCTTTTTGGTAACGTGTTTACCTGAGCTAGGATGAAGAACCAAACTCCTTCTCCAGAACTTTAATATTATAATCTGCAAGAGCCAATAAGTGGTAATAAAGAGCCAATACATAGCTAACATGGCTAACAGAATTAACAATCATTACAGATTAAAACAGATTGAAATCAGAATCAGCTTAGTCTTCTGAGTCACAGCCCAAGTCTTGCAGTTTAAAGCTTCACATTTTTTCAACTAGCCACAGCATGAAGAGTGACTGAGCACTTTAAAGAAGGTGGTGGGCATGTACAAAATAAGTTATTAAAACTATTAGTGACAGGCAGCACAGTGTTCTGTTTCAGAAATGTCCCCCTCCCCTTTTCACCCCTGATATACATATACATTATATATTTTAGTAAATGTCCTTGCTTAATAAGTCCTCAGGCAGTCGCAGTCATATTTTTTTGGCTTACTTCCCTTCTCACCAGAATGAGAATGTTAGGGTTTCTAAACTACTGCGAATAAATTTTTTCCCACATAAAAACTTGTGGGGCACTGCCCAAAGTGCCTCTATGGATAAGCCTCCACTGCTATCCTACCACATTCTAAGTGCAAGTACAAGCAGGCAGCCTAACATGCATTAATGCCAGGCTGACCTTTTAATTCTTCGTGCAGACACCCCCCGTTTTTGGGCATGTTTGTCCCTTTGGGCAGTTCTGGTTAAGTGAGTCAGATCAGCGGCCCTCCCTTTTACCCTACCCACCTAAATCCTGTTTCATCGCACACTGCTGTTAGAGGGTATGGATTTACTTGAAAGATGAAAGAGAGAGATTAGCATAGGGTATGTGTTTTCTGATAGCTATATCCTGTGGTTTCCCTCCACACTACCTCCACCAGATAGATGAGGCTTGGGAGGTATAGCTGTTTTAGTCTTTTCTGTCGATAAGTGTCATGCCAAAAGCATGAGTTGGTGTTTGATGTATTGATATATGTTAAGAGTTGTTTTTTTGTAAACCTTGGGATGACATTTATTGTGGTCTTTGATCTGGCACCAGGCCTAGACCATAAAACATCTAGATAGTCATCACCAGAGCTGGACACAAGGAATTGCATAGAGTGGGCAATAAACTGCCAGACCAACCCCCTCTGATCCCCCCCCCCCAGGGGTCTGCCCACTGAGGAACAACTAGTTTAGGTATATTAATGAGGGTGCTGGACTATCCAGGGAGTTATTATTTTCATTAACAAGACTCCCACAAGAATTCTATATGGGGTAAATACATATAAGGAATTTCTTGTGTTTTCTCCTATTTTATTGTATGTACTGTTTTGCAATTTGTTATCTGTATGTCATTTATTTCTGTATTTTGTACTCAGCACTGTGAATCTTGTTTGTCAGATTAAATGTTTATTTAATCAGCTTGTGTCTCTGTTCTCTATGAGCTTCACTCTCCAGAGGAAAGACTTCACCAGCCACCACTGGGTAGGGGACTGTTTTATTAAAATAACAGAGCAATCCGCCTCTGTGATTATGAACAGATTGCTGTCCCAGATTTGACATTTTATGGATAGTCAAATGATGATTGGAAGATGCTGGAGATGTTCTAGTTGTACCAATGACAAAGGCCTATATTTCATATTTTTGGATAAGCTTTTCAAATTATTTAAATTTTTTTGATAAACTTTTCAAATGATGCATCAACAAAAATTCCCATAGACTTTAATTGTGACTTCTGTAGATAAATCATTTGAAAAGTTTATCCAAAAATATTAAATCAAAGCCAAAGTTAGTGTGGGAAGTTCCAAAGAATGGGTTCAGGAAATTAGAAAACAAACTTTAAAAGAGAACCTTCAATGTAGTGTTTTATGAAATACAACCTGTACCATGCTAAATTTTTTTTACACAAACCTGATTTTGCACTTGGGTACACCCTTTATTAGTGATGGACTGGATTCAAATGGAAGAGGATCTCAGACGACCACTGGAGCTGCTTCCTCGTCTAATAATACTTACGTTAATCATCTCCACACTCCACTGTGTGGAGACACTGAATGTTTCCTATAGAGATGCATTAATCCAATTAATCTCTTTGAGGAGATGCTGATTTGCGCAGATTGGTGCACAATAGCCTCCCAATACTTTTCTATGGAAAAGCATTGGATAGGCTGAGATTGTCCATATTGATGATCTCAGCCATTGAGGGAGTCACCCATGGCAAGACCAGCACATGATGAAGAAAAGGTAAGTTAAATACCTTTTAGATCCTTTCCGAGGTGGGTCAGCAGTCTAAACTGGTAGTCCAAGACTATAATGTATTCCTAACACTATAGTGTTTCTTTAAAGCACATTCAAAACCGTAGATGGACTTGTCAGACAAACAAAAATAACATGGGTATGGTGGAGAAGGTAAGTATGATAGAAATTAAACCTAAACAACACCTATAGTATATACATGCATTTGGCATTAGATGGACTGGATTATTTATAGGATAGTAATAGGCTCTAACTGGCCACTAAACATTCTTATTTTGTTTGCAGCTCCTGCTGAGTGTGTTAAACATTTAAAATAAGACCACAATGGTTAACATTTTGTTTGCAATTTTTTTAAATAAAAAAACTAAAGATTTGTGAGACAGATAGCAACCCATACATTGAAAAGAAGTGAATGTTGTTCCAAAAATCTTACTTTCTATGACTCAGCTAAAGAATTAATGGGAAATGTTGGTTTAGGCTACTACTTATAATTAAAATCTTTACTGCAAATGAACATATCTAAGGCACATATTATACTTACAAACCAGAGATTTGATCTCTGTTCTTATTTAGCTGCCCTGGTATGTATCAGTGTACATATCTGAATGTGTATGTATTGCAGAATCATATTGTGGTAAGATCTTGGTTGTGTGTAACACACATACATCATCATTATGAAAAAGGAACTGCTGCTTCCCATAATTTTATGTTTATGTAACAAATATGTATTCGTGAGGTATGAACATTGTAATTAGATGTAGATATCCACACTTTTTTTGCTAAAACTTTGATAACAATTTAAAATAAAACAAAGCATTTCATGAAATGGTTAAACATGACAGTTTCCCTTTAAGCAGAAGTATACCTTAGCCAGGAATGATATTGGGTTTTTCTTACATATGTATCATCTGGTAGTATTATTTTAAAAATATAATTTGCTTGCTTAAAATTGCTAAAGAATGATAAACGCAAACATGTATTTCTTGACCCTACAGTGTTAAAATCACTGTGACAAACTCCCCTTGCCAAGTGAGTTTGCCACAAAATCCTGGAGGAGCCTGCTTACCAGCCTCCTGCCCACAGACTCTGGAGCCTGTAAAATGTAATATAAAAGTCTCTCTTCGTATATTTGGACTATATGGTTCGGGAACCGAACAGCTGAATGAACCAGACACCACCCTGGTGCTTGTTAAGCCTAATTAATACTTTGTAGTAATTTCCACCACAGTGTTCAAAGTGTTCGTCTGGGTGGCATCCTATGGACAACCACGAGGTGGTGGCCAACTTGTTAACATGAACACAGGCAGTGTTTGGTCGTCGAGTTCATGGAACTATTTTCGAACACTGAAACTCCTAAACACCGCTGGACTTCCATGATCGCCTGTGTTCGGTTCTACAACACTTAGACAATGTTTGGTGGAAATGTTCCCACAAACAAGGGAAACAAGCTCCAGGGTAAGAACATGACTATGTTCTGTAGTTTGTTCGGTTTTTAAATTACTGAACTAGACCGACCACAAGCCCTGATTCTCTGAAACTGTTTTGGGCATGTGACTATGCCTGTGGTCAGTCAAATTATGACTTCCAGGTAATTCCTGAACCCCTGAACCGATCTGGGTGATTTTTGGATATGTTGGTCACCCAGATCGGAACTATCAGAGGGGTATTTTAAGGTACTTTTGGGGTGTTTGGGAAATGTGTGACTCAATTATCTCCCAGACACAGAGGAAGGATTATCTTATTATGTATGGGAGTGTCCTGGGTGTATGGGAGAGCCAATGTAATTGTGTATTTGTTTCTACTGTGGTTTACTATCAGGTCCACCAGGGGGGCGTTTCCCATACGAAAAGCATTGGATTGGCTGTGGTGGCCAAGGAGGCAGATTGGGGCCAATGCATCTCTATGGGGAAAGTTTGGCGTCTCTATGCTGAACGCTAGCACTGACCCAGGAAGTACTTGCTCAGCCATCTGAGGAATGGCCAATATGTCCTTAGGCTTTAAGTAAGCACTGCCTTTGCTCTAAAAAGGCAGAGTTAACATTAAAAAGCATGCAGGGCCTGTACTCACCAGAACAACTAAATTAAGCTATAGTGTCCCTTTAAGATTCTTATTTAAGTGCTTTCTTTTATGCTGGTAGACTAATTTTATTTGCACACATTTGACCGTGGCATAAAGAAGCTGATACTGTTTGATTCAATTTTTCAAATAAATGTAGCTAGTCTGTCAAGTAATATTGTTTGAGAGAAATGTGAAAATTTATATTGTAAGCTCAAACTTTAATGTTGGTTGCTAAGGAAACAAGAAAAATGTGGAAATGCCAATCTGCTTATAATGCTGAGTGAAGCAGGTCTGTTAACTGTATCCTACGGTATGTTCAATGCATTAGGGTGTAATTTAGATCCAAGGATAAGCAATGGATAAGCAAAACATTTGTCATTTACTACCATAAACAAACTTTATGAGATAGATCAAAACTATCAAGTTACATTTTTTAGCAGCATAAAAAACTAGAAATAAAAGAAATGTGTTGTTTTTGTTTTACCGTGGAGAATGATTGAATTTTTGAAGTAATGTAAAACTTTGTCAGTGTTCAAAGGTTTCAATTTAGATGTAAAACCTGCATTTTAATGGGCTGCATTCTTCAATCGAGTTAATCATTGTAGCCCCCAGACTTGATTAGTGGCATGCTGCATTTAATAAATTGGGAAGACAGGTTAAAGGCTCAGGGATAAGAATCCCTAAGACTGTGACCAATACTTATACAATATTCCATTATACTGATTTATATCATAGCTGGTATAGGTGGTTCACAATGTCCCCTAAATATAGTAAAATCTTATCTATATTGCAGTGTGCTGCTGCTGGCTCTGCCCTTGATCTGCCTGCTTGACTGACATCATCAGAAGTGGCTATTTAAGCTAAGCACAATGCTTTCACATAGGAAAGCATTGGATTGGTTGAGACTGTCAAGGAGGCAGATCAAGGGCAGAGCCAGCACAAGTCAAACACAGCTCTGTCCAATCAGCATCTCCTCATATAATCAATAGAATCTCCATGCAGAGGGTGGAGACACTGAATGGCAGTGCACTGCCACAGGAAGCACCTCTAGCAGCCATCTGAGGAATGGTCAGTGAAGTTATCCCAGGGTGTAATGTAAACACTGCATTTTCTCTGTTTATAGCAAAAAATCCTGAATGGTATGCTTATACTCGCCAGAACAAATACAATAAGCTGTAGTTGTTCTGGTGACTATAGTGTCCCATTTGAGTAACACGTATCAAATAATTTCAGCTTCCCAACTATATCATGATACAGTGTAGGGAAAATGACTGCAACAATTCAGCCCTGCTCAGTTCATTATATGATAGTATATATATATATATATATATATATATATATATTTTTGTAATTCTTTTGAGGAATAAGCACAGCATACAATCAATAATGCATAGTCCATTGCATTCATTTAAGAAGTCATATCAACAATACTCTACATTTAGATTTTAAATAAAACAAAAAACACACCCCATAAAAAACATTCTCTACCATAGCTTATACATGCATATAAGTATATACCTACATTCATATCCCCTTTTCATATAGGCTTTCTATGGATCCCAGACTTTGATCCTAGCATTGTAGGATGCTTTGAATCAAGTGTTCATCAATGAG
This sequence comes from Pelobates cultripes, assembly GCA_933207985.1. Classification (NCBI taxonomy): domain Eukaryota; kingdom Metazoa; phylum Chordata; class Amphibia; order Anura; family Pelobatidae; genus Pelobates; species Pelobates cultripes. Next base: position 160,933,335 of record OW240915.1, on the reverse strand, counting down.
AAAAATATAGTGCTGTATGAACTGGTAGAATAATTGAAAAGGAGAAAGCAAAATACAAAAACAACATGCCTCATTTATTAATTCACCTTAATATTAATTCACCTTAATATTTGCAGAGAGCCTTTTTTTACTTTAATGTGTTTGCTTAATTAATAATCTATGAGATGTGCTTTCTGGTACTGCATCAAAGAAAAACGTTGCAGGCACTGGCATTTCCCAGATGGCTTTGAAATTTTTAAAGATACTGCATAACATTAAGCAGGACTAAACATAATCATTCAAATTATATAGACTTAATAACGGAAAATAACATATTATAAAAAAATAAAAATTGTGTACCCTAATTTATGGAATTTTAATGGAAACTAATTTTCTTTCATCTTTATCTGTAAATTGACTAACATTCTATAATATGTTAGAAATGCATTTAACGCAACAAATAACATAAAGAGCAAAGTCATCTGAGAGATATGATGTATTGGTTCAAATATTACCCAGCTCTGCAAAATTCACTACCAATATCATTCTAAAATGTCTGGATGGCATTTAAAAATCAACTTATGTCGGCTTTGCCAATTGCATCTTTAGTCAATCAGAGTAAAGTCATCTGTTTACAGTAAAGATTAAAATTAAAGCCATAATCACATCCGTCATGTCAGCAGTTCATGCCACATGGTTAAATAATTATAGAGGTTTAAAACAGTTTGATTTTATCAAGTTCAACTTTTCATAAATCTGTGCCCAATGTTTAGCTAATAGAATCCAAAACAAATAAATATAATAAAATGATCACATCATCCAACAGATAAATGTCAAAATATATGTTTATTAGAATAAAGATTTAGGTTACAGAATAAAGATTTAGGTTACTGGCATTAAAAGGGGAGTTTACTGTCGATCTCAATGCCACTGACTTCGCCTCCATGGCTGACATCAACTGATCTCATGCTTTCCCATAGGAAATGCATCTCTAGGGAGAATGTTCAACGTCTCCATGCAGAGTGTGGAAATGCTATACGTAGGTGCTGCACATAGGAAGAACCTCTAGTGGCTGTCTGAGTCACTGCCACTAGTGGTGTTACTAGGCTATAATATAAACACTCATGATGTCTTATACCATTTTGAAAAAGCCTGAAAGCAATCCTAGGTGGGGATCATTCCACCAACGCTGTGTCAATAGAGCAGTGCCTTCTGCTCTATACTTGAGTATATTTTATATATATTTTATTACTCCTCCCTTATATATTGAGAGCACTATTGCGGTTTGTCATATATCCTGGAGCACTGAATAACCAGACTGGATTGATGGAAGCACCTCTCCACTATATCCTCTAGCGGGGATTATACCGGTATACACCCTTTACCCCAGAGCTGGATAGAGCTCTCATAAATGTGATTGTATTATCTTCTTTTTATTTTACCATTGGATCTTAACTATATCACACTATCGGCTGTTTGTCATGTTTTCCCTTTGTCTCTCCGCATATACGGATATTTTAACCAATCCGGATGGATCAACTCCTGAGGATTGTACCCCTACCCTATCCAGATATATCAGTGAGACTTTTATGACATTTTATTAATTTTTCAATTTCATATTTTATTATCCGGATGGATCAACTCCTGAGGATCTCACCCCTATTTTTATTCTGTTGTCTTATGTTAGACTTTTTACTCTCTACTGTTTTTTATTATCTACAAAGGCCTACTTGTTGTTGTTTATCCATTTAGACCATTTGGTCTGGTTTCCATTGTTATAGACTACTACTATTAGCCCTTAGCGCAGCCCTTACCCCTTCACATCTTTTGTAATGTAAACATTGCCTTTGCTATGGATAGGCAGCATCTACATTGAAAATCTTGCAGGGACAGGATATACACACCAGAAATATGTTTTAAAAGTTTTCCCAGGTTTGCTGTTTTATCCCCATAATCAGGGCCGGCGTGTCCATAATGCGGTACAAGCAGCTGCATTAGGGCGCCAGAGCAGGGGGGTGCAAAAATCTGAATAACCTGCCTCTTGCTGGGGACTCAGATTTTCCCATTACCTGTCTTCCTGCACCCAGCCAGAACAGAGCAACCAGGAAAGTCGGCAGGCCTCTCCTGATGATGTCAGGAGGAGAGGGCGTGACTTCAACTGCTCTTCTCCATGGACCACTGGGGAGTCTGGGAGAAGAGCAGATGAGGTCACGCCTCCTCCTCTTGACACCAGCAGGAGAGGCCGACTTCACTGGCTGCTGTATGCCTAAGGTAAGACTCAGGGGTGGGGGGGATACATTACAATAGTTTTATTTAATTTTTGTCAGCCCCTGACCATCACTTCTATAGCCCCTGTGCCCCCTCTCAGCTCATGGCCCCACTACTGCCCTTGTTCCCTTTTCTATAGCCCCTCTGTCCTCCTATTACAGCCCCTGCCCACCCCTTCTATAGCCCCTATGCCCCCTTTTACAGCCCCTGCCCACCCCTTCTATGGCCCAGCGCCCCTTCCACAGCCCCTGTGCTCCCCACCACAGCCCATGCCCCTCACTCTACAGGCCATATCCCCTTCTCTGCATCCCATGCCCCCCACTCTACAGCCCATTCCCCCACTCTAAAGCTCATGCCCCCCTTTTACAACCCTACCTCCACTTCAATAGCTCCTGTTCTCCTCTCTACAGCCCATGCCCCCCTTTCTACAGCCCCTGCCCCATTCTCAACCTCTGCCCCCCTTTACATCTCCTAGCCTCCTTTACAGCCCCTGTGCCCTCCCTTCTACAACCCCTGCCCACCTCTTCTATAGCCCCCGTGTCCCACACCACAGCCCCTGCCCCCCTCTACAGCCCCCGTATCCCCCTCTACAGCCCCATGTCCCTCCCCATACAGCCCTGTGTCCTCCCCTCTACAGCCCCGTGTCCCTCCCCTCTACAGCCCTGTGTGTCCCCCTCTACAGCCCCATGCCCCCGCTCTACAGCCCCAAGTCCCCCTGCAGCCCCCCCAGACCTTGTCCCCCATTGTACATCCCCTGTCCCCCTACCAGAGCCCCTGTGCCCCCATCTACAGCCCCTTTCCATCAGGAATAAGGTGGTTTTTAGCCCCTGTGGTTTCTTTTGGGGGGAGAGGGAAAGGGAGTGACAAAATGCTACTTTGCCTGTGTAGCCAAAAATACTTTCACTGGTCCTGCCCATAATGGGTTGAAGATGTGAATAACTAAAACTAGGAATTCCAGCAATATTCTGGGTGGGAGATTATGTTATTGGTCATTGAGCAAGAAGTTGTAATTTAATATAGAATTTGTTTTATTAAAAAAGCTGTACAGGATGATAAGGTTTTGATTGCTCTTTAAAAAGATGCATTCAGAAAAAAGTACAGTAGCCATATAATGCATACCTACAAACATGCGGAATGGCAGGGAGTGTTGCCATTGACTCAGACTGTGTCACTTGCTAGGCCCATAATGGGCACATCTGCCCAGAAAGGGGTGGGCCTGTTCACTGAAAGCCTGTCAAGCCAGCTAATGAAGTGCTCCATGCATGATCCTAGTGCCCGCTGATCTCCCTAGATGTGGGACACCAGGGAACTAAAGCAGGATGGCTCCAAAATAGGGACTGTCCCGCAGAAAATGGGAATGTCGGAAGGCTTGATATTGTGTTGAAGAGATCTTAGTTTGTATTTTTCATTCTACGAACTTCATACATGGCAGATTGGTAGCGGGACAATGGGGACATATTATCACGCCACATTTCTATTTGCACAAGCCTTTTCACTACTGTATTTCACTACAATTATAAGCACAAATATGATATTGATTCTGTGGTGTCGATTTAGCTATTTCAGCTTCGGAAATAATTTTACCTATACCTAGGAACAACAAACCATATCTATATGCATTTCCATGCACCTGAAAGATTCCATGTTCACAACCAAATATCTATTTTTATGAGCATTAGACGGCCTAAAATGTAGTCATGTTAGATTGTCTGCAAATGCCAAGTAAATCTTCTTACAGAGCCTGGAATGAAAAATATGGCTCATCTGACAGCAACTGAAATCATCTTAAACTTGACAAAGATTGGTGTTGCAGTTTACAAGAGATACCGCTAATTAAAGGACGATATAGATTACATGATGTCAAGTTTCAGTTTCTAATTTTTGCTGTATCATTCCAGATTAGTGTGTTTGTATATATTTGTGTGTGTGTATATGTATGTTTGTGTCTGTGTGTGCGCGTGTCTCCTTTAGAACTGTGAGCAATGCCTTCGCTTATTACAAGCAATAGATATAAAATGGCATTATTCTTATATAACGTCACAAAATAAATTGAAAAACAACCACATTATTTTACTTGATGAATTTGGTACTCTGCTTTCCAAATATGTTTACAACAGGAAGGCATTCATAAATAATTCTTGATGCTGCTTTGACGGTGAAAAATTGAACAGGTTAATAATGCAAATGTTTCTAACATCCTCATGCTCCGCTGGTTAAATTACAAAACAAAGAGGGCAAAATAAGATGTTCATACCAACATATAATTTATGAAGCAATACATCTCTTACAGTCAACTGCTACCACAGCACGACATGACATTTTCTCAGGGGGGAGTAGCATAAACTTGCTCCAACCTCATCAATAACAACTGAGAGTTATAATGATTCAAGTAGTTCTATCATGGCTTACAATGAAAATAAGGTTATCTTTATTGGTTTGTATACATGCTAAAAGCTGTCTGTCTATCAATATATATAGGGTTTGTGTGTTATTTTACATGCCCCATCCCATTTGATGGGGCCTTTCTAGATATTAATGGCTGCCCAGTCGCTAGTATTAAACATTTAGTAGAAACCTCTCTACCTGCTTCATGGGCGTTTTAAAGCTCCCTTAAAGTAACATGGGTGTTTTATTGATCCTGATAGGGTTTTATTTACTTATTTATAAATTTGTAACTTTTTTAATGTGGAACTTGATGAAGGTTTTGATCTATTTGCCTGTTGGCTGCTAGCAATGTCACTGAGCAAATAACACATAAAATTAAGAATTTACATCCTGATGGATGCATTCAGTTCAGAATTTTTGTAAAACTGGAGCGTGGTAAATATTCCGAATCCATTACTTTGTGTAAGAGTCAGAATGCAAAAGCAACGATTTTAATCCAGACATCGAATGTATCCAGGTGATTGCTGCAGATTTGCTTGGGCCAACCAATTTCTGTCTGCATTCAGAATTCAGTCATTTACACTGGGTTTTGTGCATTTTAACTCGAATAGTTCTGTTACACATATTCAGACTTGTATAGTGTATACTTTCAAAGTTTATTCTTTCTTGAGATAAAAATATATGTTGCCCACTTGTTTTGAATGACCAATTGCCCAACTTCTGCTAAGGAATAATGGAAATACTTATCAAGACAAAATATTAATTATTCTGGGACCAAACTTAAATTAAGAAGCAAGCAACAAAATGCCTCTTAACATAGCATTTAGATTAGCACATTAGGCTTCACTGTGTTAATAGTGTTCTTATCTTACCTCCCATCTCCAGGGTACCAAGAAGCGTGATGCCGGTAGGAGGCTAAGGGGGCAAGGCAGAGACACAATTGTGTCACTTGCTTCTCACAAAGGTTGGGACCCACTACAAAAGGGGGCAGGTCTGCCTAAACACTGTCAGATCAGCCTGGCACTAATGCACAGCAAGCTGCCTGACAATCATGTAGGTCCAGCTCACTGAGGGAGCACTGTTTAAGTACTCTCTGCAGCAGGGTCCTAGTGCCCTGAACATAGCACATGTGTCTCAAACATCTAACGATGTGCTCATGCTCTGCTTGTTGGGGACATTTCCCTGGTGCTAGCAAAATTTGGTATGGTGGGACAGGACCTGGAAATCTAGACTTTCCTGCTGAAATTGGGATGGTTGGAAGATCTGTCTTCAGATTGTGAACAATGTTGAATTTGCACCACATGTAGCATTTAGTTAAATAGATCACAAGGTTCTGCTTTGTTTAGTGTTCAACTTCCTAGACCAATGACCTATTTTCAGATTTCATGTGTCACCCCATACCTTCCAGAAGTGGTTGTAATGTTGTTTTTTTCTGTCTTTTTTGTTTGTTTTGTTTTCTCAGTCAGGGCTTTCTTTTTACCACTCATCCATAAAGCCTATTTTCTCAGTGTCCTCTAATGACATTTTCCTAATATTAGCAGTGGATTGAAAGTTGTTAATTAGTCATTGTATTCCAAACAGCTATGCATTATACACAGAGATGGGAGTACTTGAGTACTGTGTCCAACAGTATTAAAAATGTTCACGAAGCTAGAGAATATAAAAAAAATAATCACCAAAGGGATCTCCTGGGAATAATTAAGATTAATTGACTGTAGTAAGCATTGTTTGTACTCCCATATAACTCTGGGAGTCAATCAATTCTCCTAAGTGTAGAGAAGAAATGTCAGTCCTGTACTGAATTTGTGTTTATTATTCTTCAAGACAATGCAGGGTTGTTGTGTTAGTAAAAGAACAAAAAAACAACATAGGGTGAAAAAGGTGACTTTTCCCCATTTCACATATCACACATAATTCCTGGGCTTATAAATATGGATATCACCTTCTCCCTGCAATTTAGGAACCAGTCCTATAGTGTCCACTCCTGTAGCTGCCTAAAAGTTGCTCAGATTGATGGTAAAAATGTGATCATATTGCAAAACATTTGTATCATACAGTAATCCACCGCTACTCTGAAAAATCTTGAAATCCGTCGAAAATAATCGTGTTTTGTGTAATTGGAAAAAACTGCACATAGTCATTGTTTATGCTTGGAGAAGAATGGAAGATTGGAAGCATTCACTTTTCAGATTTCAAGACATACAGTAGCTAGCTATGTTAATTTAAAAGCATTAAGTTCTCCTGAAGTGCTATATGCACTATAATAATATAGCATGTGCGTTCTAGGCAAAAAATGTCACCTTTTGGCAACTACAGTTATAATAAGTAACAGGGTGCTCAGCGATTAATGTAATCAATCAAATAAAAAGAATTTAAAAAAAATACAACAATTTGTTACTTTACCTTTTTACATATTTAATGTTTATGGCCACATGGTCAGTTTTTATTTAAAATAACAAGTTCATAACATATTTTAATTCTTCTGCTCATTATTAATTTTACAAACTTGTCTGGAGAATATATGCAGATTTTATGCTTCTAAATCCTTTCCACCATCCACTACATATTTTTAATGATAACGCTTGATATAAACAATACAAAATAAAATGGTATGTGTGTTGGTGGGTTAAAGACAAAAAACTGTGAAAATGTTAAATACATTCTCTTCCATCAATAGAACTGCCCCCAAATAATATATTATGCTAAAGGTGGAAAGGCTAGTGTATAGAGTTTTGTTTGCAGGTCAACACCTAATCTTGCTATGGCAAAGCTGATAATTGAATATGTGTCAGCCACATTCATGGCAGTCTTTTGCTTACGTTTCATTTCACACTTTATACAGTTCCAAAACTCTTTAGGATGTGCAGTGGAAATTGTATGATTAATGTCAAAGGCACATTATTTACAGCAGATGTATCGGGTAAAATTATCTCAAATGTAGATGTCATGAAGCCATTGTCACTTGTAAGTGGCTTTCATATTTCGGGTTAGATTTAATAGATTTTCTGTCTGCATGTTGTTTTGCAGACATACAATGCCAAAAGGGTTTAACTGTTTCATGGATTTGTTCACTATAATCTCAACAAGCTGTGATACCAACAGAGGTTGAGCAGAAGTGACATGATATTGAAAAGGTCATGCTAGTTTTCTAAAACAAAACCATAAAAAAAAAAATCTTTCAAACATTTATTAGTACTTAATGACACAAGCATTTTTGGCATTTCTGCTATGCGTGTGTTCAACCACAATTTCCATCAATATATTACACATTGTATATACCGTTTTGTAAAGGTCAAAAAGGGTTTTAATTTTGTGTGACATGTACATAAGACGTAAGTATTCTAATACTAATACAAAAAAAACAAATCTTTCACAGTTTTGGCAATAATAATATAATTATATAATTATTGCAGCTTACAAAAACCAATTGAAAATAATTGTATTTAAATTGGCACTTGATATCCACAAATCTCCTGTCCGTTCCTGGGAATTAGACGGAGAATATATACATAACCGACCTGGATCCTTCGGAAAGTTTAGGGGGAGAGGACTTCATTTACCTTCCAGATAGTGATGGCTGCATGCATGTTTTTGCTACATATGCACTGTCTGTATAATAATATTGGAATTGAAGCGCTAGTTTAATTTCCAAATTATTTATATTTTGCTTCCTTAGCTTCAGGTTAAAATTGCTTCAGTCTAAGTGTCTGAATATGTTGGTCACTAGTAGATATTTGTACACAATCTTATTAGGATTTATTACATTTTTTTTATAATTATGTTTTTAACATTTAAATATATTTTATGATCTGTGATAATATTAGCGCAACCACATAGGTTTCTCATTTTATTCAAAACACCCATAGAATCCTTGGACGATACGTACTACCCAACATACCTATTCTGAAAAAAACATCTCTTGACCCATCCTCCCCTTCTAACTATCGTCCCATATCCCTGCTCCCCTTCTCATCAAAGCTTTTGGAAAGACTTGTCTTTACCCGTGTGTCTCGTTTCCTTAATTCCAACTCTCTCCTTGACCCTCTTCAGTCTGGCTTCCGCCCTCTCCACTCTACTGAGACTGCTCTTATCAAAGTGACTAATGACCTAATCTCCGCTAAATCCAAAGGTCACTACTCCATATTAATTCTCCTTGACCTCTCTGCTGCCTTTGACACCGTTGATCATGCTCTCCTCCTTCAAACTCTTCAATCGCTCGGTCTCTGTGACTCTGTCCTCTCTTGGTTTTCCTCCTATCTCTCCCAACGCTCATTCAGTGTCTCCTTTTCCAAGGATACCTCCTCCCCTCGTCCTGTCTCGGTTGGAGTTCCCCAAGGGTCTGTCCTTGGTCCCCTCCTATTTTCTCTTTATACTGCCTCTCTAGGTAAACTTATTGCCTCTTTTGGATTCCACTACCACCTGTATGCTGATGACACTCAGATATACCTCTCCTCCCCGGACCTCTCCCCTGCCGTCCTGCAACGTGTCACTGCTTGCCTTTCTTCCATCTCTGACTGGATGTCCTCACGCTTTCTGAAACTTAACCTCTCTAAAACTGAACTCCTTGTCTTTCCTCCTCCTAATACTGATCCTCCTCTCTCGCTCTCCCTTCAACTCAGTGATATCCACATAAGTCCATCCCTGCAAGCGCGCTGTCTTGGCGTCATACTTGACTCTGGTCTCACCTAAGAGCCTCAGATCCAGTTTGTTGCCAAGTCCTGTAGGTTCCAACTCAGAAACATAGCCCGCATTCGCCCCTTTCTTACGCAAGATGCTACCAAGGAGCTTGTCCATGCTCTAGTAATTTCCCGCATGGATTACTGTAACCCTCTCCTGATTGGTCTCCCCAAAAGCCGTATTGCCCCGCTACAGTCTGTCATGAATGCTGCAGCTAGACTGATCTTCCTCTCTAGTCTGTCCTCTCACACCTCACCCCTCTGCCAGTCCTTACATTGGCTCCCTGTATGCTATAGGAGTCAATTCAAAGTGCTAACCCACACATTTAAAGCACTGAACAATTCTAGCCCCACTTATATCTCTTCACTAATCCATAGATATGCCCCTCCTCGTACCCTCCGCTCTGCCCGTGACCACCTCCTGACTGCTGCTCGCACCCGTACGGCCAACTCGCGCTTGCAGGACCTCTCGCGGGTGGCTCCTCTCCTATGGAATAGCTTGCCTACTGCCATCAGACTCTCCCCTAGTCTTCAATCATTTAAGAAGGGCCTTAAAACCCATCTCTTCAGGAAAGCTTATGGCCTCCCAGAGTAATCTCTACCTTACATACCTGTCTCCTGCTCTCTCCTATGGGACAGTGCTTTGCTCTCTCCTCCAGCTCTGCTTCACTCCTACTTGATATTTCTTGTCCTAATGTTTCTAATACCCCACCTCCCATAGTCTGTAAGCTCGTATTGTTCCTGTAAGTTTTCTTGTAATTGTCCCATTTATTGTTGCATCCCCCTCTTAAAATATTGTAAAGCGCTACGGAATCTGTTGGCGCTATATAAATGATAATAATAATAATAATAATAATAGCAGTTATGGTGCCTAGAATGTCCCTTTTTATTTGAGCTCTTCAGCCAGGAGAGCCAGGCACTATATACCTAATGTGCATAGTATTTTCAGCAAATTGTATAGATATCCTTCTGGTACTCTACGAGGGAAGAATGAAAAAAGTAGAGCCTTGACATTCCCTGGGTGATATAACTAAAGAGGAGTATGGCACATTAGTGGGTCACTTGTTTCATTATTTATTTACTTTAGCTATGTTTAAAACCTTAATGGTGTTAGGACGTGCCATTACATCCTAACAATACTTTAGATATCACAGACACAGATATTAATATATATATATATATATATTATCCCCTTTCTCTCATCTAATGTTACTTTTAGTGATCTCAAACTGACAGGTATCTGGGGCTCCTCTGTCAGTTATGGACATTTTAGTGGCCCCAGAATGACAGATGTCCTGTATACGTAACTCAAAGTGAGTGCTGTATATATCTCTTTAAATAGGCACGCAAACGCCTACTGCTAGAATGTGGTGTGAGCATGGTTAAATCCCTGCTGGCACCAGGGAGACCCAGGTATCAATTGTTACCTGGGGCTCCACTCTGTCATCCTGGGCAATATTAATAAGGCCCCAGATTGTCTGATGAGATGCATGCAGCGCTTAAAGTGAGCATTGCATATAGCCATTTAAATATATGGAAAAGTTGTAACGTAGCAGATTCAGCTGATCATGCAATGATTCTCAGTTAATGGCTGCTCAAGGGAGACCTGCAGGTGCTTCCCGAAAGCTGATTGTGATCGGTGCTGTGTAGCTGGCAAAGCCCAACATGGAAGGCATGCTTGATTTCAATATTACAGGGAAACATCACTGTAATATGGCAAACTGTTAGTAGATGTCTCTCTACTCTAACTACGAAAGCTGATATCAGTTATTAAAATAAAGAGAGGGTTTGCTTATGGATACATGTAGGAGTAGGGTTATACATAATTTGTATTTTTGAAAACATTTTTAGTATTACTTTTATTATATATAATTCTTATTTATTTTGTCTTATTGTTAGACTACCTTCTAAGTTTTATATTTAACCTCGTCTATTATGGATATGTCAGTAACGCTGTTGATTATTAGCAAACACCTTTTATCTTCTTTGTAATTAGCTACGTTTATTTTATAATTTTGTCTATTTGGGACAGTGATGTCTATAGATATGAAAGGCGAGCATGCAGGCGCGAATATGGCTGCACTGAAAGTGAGGCTTGGACTACGGAATTGATGATGTGGGACAGATGACCGAAACTTGTGCGCATTTGTAGATTACGGCTATTTGCACGTTATAAGGGCCAAATGCGTTGGGAAACATATTTCTGTTTTGTTTTTATCTTGTATTTTCTTATGGATTTGTGGAACTAGTACTGATTATAGGCTATTTCCTGTGTACCTGTTCTACTATTGATTTATGGTAATATTCTAATTGAGAAAATACCTTTTGTAAGTGCAATTTTAATTACCGGTATTATATTTTAAACAGTACACTAGCTTGCATTACTCTTTCCTTTAACAATACTCAAAAGAACTGAGGTTGTAACTGTGGTGACATTTGGGAGATACACCTGTTTCCGAGATCGCCCCATTAACGTTTACAGTGCTACTCTATGGGTATATTTTATATTTTTTTCTGTAAATCCCTTATTTAGTATTAAGGGGTAGGATTAGTGTTTGGGTAAGGTAAATGTTAAAGCATCACTATAGTGTCAGGAAAACAAGGCGGTTTTTCATGACACTATAGTGCCCTGAGGGTGTCCCCACCCTCAGGGTCCCCCTCCCTTGGCGCTGAAGAGATTAAAACTCCTTCAGCAGTTTACCTTATTCCAGCGCCGGGCTCCCTCGGTGCTGGTGACCTTTCCTCCCCCCCGTCTGACGTCAGCGGAGCCGAATGCGCATGCGCAGCAGTGCCACGCATGCATTCAGAGAGTCCATAGTAAAGCACATGCACCTCTAGTGGTGGTCCGGAAGACAGCCACCAGAGGCTGGCTTAACCCTGCAATGTAAACATAGCCGTTTTTCTGAAAACTGCTATGTTTGCATCTGAAGGGTTACAACCTGAGTGACTTGGCACCCAGACCACTTAATTGAGCTGAAGTGGTCTGGGTGACTATAGTGTCCCTTTAATATTACGTGAATCTTTTGTGAGCTCTCTCTTCTGTTTCCATTGAGAGATTGGACAATAGCTTTCATCTTCAAGTGGTGAAATGAGTGATCATTGAACACAAAGTCCTACTGGCTGCCCGGGCCTGATAGTGGGCATTTTGTTTTCATTAAGTCAAATTTGGATGTTTAGTTAGTTAAACCTTTTTAAAGTGGAGCTTGAAAGAAAATTTTTTGAAATTCTGAGACACAGAGATGATTACACTAAATTTCTTTTTTTAGGAATTTGTCTCGTTAACAAATCAGTTTTCCTCAGAATTACTTTTAAAGCTTTGAAGAGCAGTAATCTACGTCCAAGCGATAAAATAAAAAAATTACATTTTCTAAACTACAAAGTGTCAAAATCACTTCATATAATGACAATTACTATAGTGAATCAATGTTATCATCCACTTCAGTCACAAGTGAATTTTAACACTGAAATTAAGACTGACAGTGGAGTCTTAGACTGAAAATACTTTTTCAAATGTGCTTTTTTTTTTTTTTTTTTAATGTTTTTACTAAAAATCCAATTTAATAATTAAAAGTCGTAAGCAGTTGTAAGTGTGCGAAGATGAGAATACCATTTAATAAAAGACAATGGTCAAGGTTCTAAAATGTGTAATTTGACATGTTTCACTCATGTTAATGAGATAACTGTTCATTATCTGTTGTAAACAGGAATCTAAGCAGCATGCTAAGCATTGTAAAAATGTATGGGGGTAGAGCAGTCAAAAGGAATTTTCCTGTCTTGAAATCCATGTAATGATGCACTGTTGACATAAAAAAGATATTTGAATCATTCGCATCTTAAGGACCAGGGCAGAGCTAGAACACTAGAATTAAAACATAATCACATGTCTTAAGCATGGCCATGCATGAAAACAATCAGCATGTTGAGGGTATTTTAATATGTTTCTTTACCAGAACGGTATTTTTGGAGCACCACGATACTAGCATATTGGGGCCTTTTGCAAATGCAAGAGCAGAACCCTGTTTGCACTGTGTGTGAGGGGCCATGTATTTCTATGTTGACATATGGCATAAATACCTTAAATAGATTCCTCCAGGTTTGACAACTCTGCAATGATGTATTGTTCCAGGATATAACATTGATCTGGTACATAACATTATTACACGTTAAATCTAATGAAGCTGTGAAATGATATATGCCTAAGAACAATTGTGATCTTAACTTTGGTGAGGAAATGATGTCAAATGTTATTAAGATATCATATATGTACTATATACGTACACCTAAATTGTAAATTAGATTAAAGATGGAATATTTTAGACCTTACCTGGAAGGTCTTATTTTGCAAAGAAATTTGTCTCTGAATATAGCAATATAGACCCAAATGTAGAGTACATACATTATGTTTTATATACGTTTACAGGACCATTTACTTATTTGAAGCAGTTTTACAGCTAACTCATTCAGGGTAAGTTACTAGTCATTTATAAAAAAAAAATATACAGTTAAATGAACAGCGCACACACACAAATAGTTTTACATTTTACAAGGCTTAAAATCACCTATCTCGGCAAATAAATATGGGGATTCAGTTCCACCATATGGCCGTATTGTGTTAAGCCCATAACTACTTTACAGTACTCCAATATAGTACTACAATTTTGCAACAAAATAGGAAAAAAAGTAATTCTTAACCCCAGAGTGGGAGTCAGATTTATCCTTTGTTAAATAAGCTATTACCCTACAGTTGAAAAATTATATAATTGAATATTCTGTTTTTGTAAGTATGCATCTAGTTGCTGTTTAAACATCTGTACAGACTCTGATAAAATCAATTATTCAGCAAAGAATCTGGAAATGAATTGAGGACCCCTGTCTGAGACTATATCAACCGGTATGCCTTGTAATCTGAATACGTCTTTGACAAAGATATTGGCCAGTTGAGCAGCTGAGAGGAATTTCTTCAAGGGAATAAAGTGGGCCAATTTGGAAAACCTGTCTGTAATCATAAGAATGACTGTATGACTGTCAGAGAGAGAGGAAGATTCACTATAAAATCCATGAAAAGATGTGTCCAAGACATTTTGGGTATAGAAAGGGGCATGAGAAGGCCAGTAGGTTTATGGGAGAGAGACTTAGATTTTGTACACACTTTGCATGCTTTACTATAGTCCTTAACATCTGTCATAGAAGAAGGCCACCAAAATTGTCTTGTTATATTTTTATGTCTTTCTTATGCCTGGGTGACCTGCAGTTTTTGAATCATAAAATAAAGTTAACACCTCTTTTCTAGCACTGTCCTTTGCATATAATAAACCAGCTGGTTTATCATGGGGTGCCTGGGTTTGATACTGTTTAATTCTGTTGAGATGCAGAGTTACAATCGCTGTTCCTATGAGTGAGTATGAGTGTGAGATGAGGCCTGAAGAACAGAGATGGAGATAGAACAGTTATATGCAGGTATTTACAGCCAGGAGGAGCCTGGGGAAGTGGAGTGGAGTAGAGGAAAGCAGGTGGGGGGGGGGGGAAGAGGTGGTAGTTTGATGTAGCAATGTGTTGTATTGATGTATACAATTGAAAAGTCTAGCAACCAAATTCTATCACCCAAAACATTAATAACTGTGTACATGAAATATTGGTCAGAAACATTAAATGACAAACCACAGGTATAATTGGTAACAATTCTATAGTAACACATGATAATATAGTAGCAATGTAAGAATAAATGAGGTGAAGTATCTTCCAAGCTTCAGTCAGTACCTTGGATTTGTGGGAGTTGCTGCAGGATGTTAAATGCAGAGCATCGCAATCGCTGTTCCTGTGAGTGAGTATCAGTGTGTGATGAGGCCTTGGATTTGTGGGAGTAAAAGCCTCTAGTTTAGAAGGATCCTTACCAAATCCCTGTTCACAGAAGACATAGCCAAGAAACTGCACTGTAGTCTGATCAAAGAGACATTTCTCCAGTTTACAGTACAACCCATGTTTGAGTAACCTGTGCAACACCATCCTAACATGTTGATGATGTGTTTTAAAATCTGATGAATGAACGAGGATGTCATCTAAGTAGACAACATCACAGAAGGGTAAGACATCACATAGATAATCATTAATCAGATCTTTAAAGATTGCAGGGGCATTGCATAAACCAAAAGGCATCACCAAGTATTCGTAATGCCTGCTGCGAGTATTGAAGGACATTTTCTTTTTATCACTCTTTCTTATCCTTTTAAGATTATATGCACCCCTTAGATGAAGTTTAGTAAAATATATATATAACTCAGTTATGAGTGGAATGGGGTAAGCATTACGGATATTGATCCGATTTAGACCCCTGTAATCAATACAGAGTCTCCAATCACCCTCTTTCTTTGAGACAAAAAAGAATCCTGCTCCTGCAGGGGATGAGGATCTTCTAATGAATCCTTTCTTTAAGGATTCCTGTATGTATTCCTCTATGATTCTATTCTCTTTTTCTGAAAGTGGGTAAACCCTATCCTTTGGGGGCATAATACCAGACAACAAGTCTATGGCACAGTCATAAGGGCGATGTGGAGGTAGTTTTTCATTCTCCCTTTTTTGAATACTTCACCAAGATCTGCATATTGCAGAGGTATGGAAGTAGACAAAGGAGAGGCAGTAGGTAAGTTCAGTGTAAAAACAGGGCGCACTTGTTTAAGACAATAAGAATAACATTTTCCCCATGACAATATTTCAGATTTTTCCCAATCAATAACGGGGTTGTGTTTCACCAACCAGGTGAAACCTAGAACAACAGGACAAGAAGGAGAATGCAATATCTGAAATGTTTTTTTTTTCATTGTGCAAGACCCCCACAGATATAAACAAGTCTTGGGTTTCATGCATGCCAAATTGTTTGTCTAATGGTCTACCATATATGGCCTCAATGGCCAAGGGTGTTGCCTTTAGGATCAGAGACAAGTCAGCAGAGTTGGCAAAATTCTGGTCCATTAAATTATCCGCAGCACCTGAATGGATCAAGACATTAGTGTTGATGGTGCTACCATTGACATAAAGTATGACAGGTATAGTTAGTCTAGTTGTTGAATTAGAAGGGGATAATGTTATAACACCCAATGCCTTAGGTGCTGGAGTTTTCCAAAAGGCTAGAACATTCCTTTCTCAAATGCCCCCTTTTGCTGCAATAAAGACATAAGCATATGTATAAGCAACAAAGGAACTAGATTCCCATATAGGATTGACCCATGCCAAGGCTCTCTCCAACACGTGATTAATTAGAAAAAGCTATCGTAGACCTATCGTTAGGAAATGAATGTGGGTTCATAAACAAAGGTATGTCAGTCTGGTTAAGAAACCCACAACATAACATAGGATCCCCACTATAGCATTGTGGACGTGTCATGTGGACAGTATGTGCTGGAACAGCAGGCGCAGTTTCAGGAACAGGAACCGAAGAGGCAGCAGCATTGTCCTGTGCGTCAGGCTGTAAGTGAGCAGTACGGACTAAGATGGTTTGCAAGGCTTGGACGGATTGATCCATGCGATGATCCGTCCATCCTTGCGCCACAAATGGGCAATTGTTGCGATACATCTGTAGGTTCCATTAAAAAAAAAATTAGGGCCCTGTTGTAATGTCAGGAATCCGGAAACCTGAACACACAGACAGAATCACAAACAAGAATATTTGTAATACCGGTCCTTAGAATAGCCGGTTTATACAAATAACAAGCTGAGGTCAAAGGATTACAGAGGTAAGGAATAACGATGAAACAAGCAGAGGTCAACTGGTTAGAGAGAGCAGGATAAATGAGAGACAAAAGACAGTCAAGGTACCAAACAACTATACCGAAGGAACGCGCTATTGGGCTACCAAGAAACCACAACAGGGCAACAAAGAATGGGAGAGGTGAGTACATATAGGCATAAACTATCGGTGATTGGATGAAAGTCGTTTGGAGTTACCACTGTTCGAGAGAGGTACCTGGCCGTCCTACACTGATCCCTGAAGTAATTGGTATGCGCCTAATCCCGTGGGTAATTCGCCCGCATACATAAACAATCCACACGCAAGCATCAGTCGGAATGCCGGGGAAGATCGCAGCACTCGGAGCTGAGCCGTCGGGTAAGCAGGCTGAACGCCTGACAGCCTTAGACTAAGGCTAAATCTTCTTTCTTCCAGCTAAACGCACAATGTGTGTCCTATGTATAATCTGTTGAGGATGTTTAGAGGCCCACACGATGTATATATTTTTTACAAATGAGTTAGATTGTAGTTATAATATTGCTTTCATGCTCTCCTTTTGTGTAGTTGATGTACTGCCAATTTAAATATTTTCAAATGTGTTGCCTTGTTTGTCACCTACTAAAATACAGAGTTAAATCCAAACAACAGAGCAACTGAGGAGATACATTGTAATGTCCCATAATTTGAAAAAAGAGGCTGCTGCTACAAATAAAGCAAACAGGGAATACAGACTTGCTTGAGTGGTATCTTGTTTTTGTGTTTATCCTTCTATTTCAAAGTGTGACTAAACACAAAATTGGAAAACCATTGTAGCATGACATGTCTCAGTAAGGCCAAGAACCTAAAATTTCAAAAAAATTAGAAAGGAAGAGATTATAAATCACTGCAAGATAGTTTTGTTCTGCATTGTGAACACCACAAAGGAGATACGTTTTGGTGAGAAACTAACTGGAAAATTCAGCATAACGTTGAAAAAAAAAAAAGAAAAATGAAATCAAAACATTTCCTAAGTTACACAAGTGTATAGCGTCTGTCTGGTATATTAAGCTTTTTTGAGTAATTGTCATGCTTACTGGCTATTACAGATAAAGGAAATATATATATTTTTGCTTGTAACATGGTATACGAAATTGGAAAAAACAAATTAAAATATCATCAACTGATTTTAACTATATTGCTTCATTAGAATTAGAAATGTAGATGCATGAGTGAAATGAGGCAAAACTTGTTTAAACTGGGATATTTTTCCCATTTGTTTTACACATCATACCTACGAGCTTGCACATGTAAAATGTTGCTTCTTGTTTTTTAAGTTGTGGTTGAAATAAAAAATGACTAGTAAATATGGGGACAGTTGCCCAAGTGCATCATATTGTGTGCACGTGGTTCTCTTTTTTGTGTTTCCGTTTGCAATTAGGATAAGTCCCTGTGCATACTGCTAAACTGCCAAATACATTTAAAAGTTCTTTTCTGACACCCATGCCAACTCTAGTATCGTTTTAAAGTGTCAGTCTTTATGGGAAGTTATGGTGCTTGAACTGTGGAGTTGATTTCCATCCTATCCAAACATAAAAAGCTCAAATAATTGTCTAATATTTCACAGGTCCTAGATCTTATTGAAGTAGGATGTTGGTTAACAGGGTAAAAGGTTGGGCCACTGATACAAATCACATAATCAGAACCACCCAAAGATACGAACATGGCCAAAAAGGGTGTGTCAGCCTGAAGAATTGGAAGGCCAGTCTATACAGACCGCACCCTGAGCTTGGCATAAATGTGTCTAAAGATGTGCTCTCTCCACGCTTTCTATGGACTGTCCCCTGACACTCATTTGTCCACTCCTCTCCTTACCTGCTTACTAGCAAGCAGAAGCTCTGGGTATATAGTCTAGGACAGAGAAAAGGAGGGTATATTGAGTGTAGAAGGGAACATGCCACAGTGTTAGAGAGATCAACGCAGCAAGAGCATTTTAATAGTGCGCAAAGTCAGCTTTACCTCAACTAATTTCATTGTCAGCCAGTTCACACCAGTTTTGTTCCCCTACATCCCTTTTAAGTTTCCATGCCTAAGCAAGAGCATGTGAAGAGTAGTAAAAATGTTTTAGTTTTTTTTTTTTATCAATGGGCCTATTCCATGGGCATGGGCCAGGAGCTGCGGCTCCATCAGCCCCTATGTTAATATAACAGATAGTAAATGTCTTGGAGTATATCCCCCTCAATAACCTCCTGTTTCTTTTCAACACTTTTAAAAAAATATATATATATTTTATACTTTTCAATAAAAATTGTAGAGCATTGCAGAATATGTTGGTGCTATATAAATGGCTATAACAATAATAATTGTCTACTTGCCAAATTAAATTTATGGGTTCTATTTAAAACTTTGTGGTGGCTAAAGGGTTGTTAAAATTAAAAGTGAGCTTTTACTGAAAACATCTCTGTGTATTGTAATCACAAATGCCATCCCCTGAAGACTGAGTATTAAAGGAACACTATAGTCACCAAAATTAATGAAGCAGTTTTGGTGTATAGATCATGCATCTGAAGTCTCACTGCTCAATTATCTGCCATTTAAATCACTTTTGTTTTTGTTTAAGCAGCTTTAGCCACACCTTCCTAGGCGGTGACTGACACAGTCTGCATGAAAAAAAAAACGGTTTCACTTTCATTCAGATGTTACTTACCTTAAAAAAATTGTTTTTTTATCCTGCTCTGTAAATTACTTACAGGAGGCTCCTGCAGGGTCTGGCAAGCTATTAAGAGAGCAGGAGATAAGATATTCTAAATTAAACAGAATTTACAATAAAGGAAGGATAAATATTAGCTGACTCTTTACAGGAAGTGTTTAGGAAGGCTGTGCAAGTCACATGCAGGGAGATGTGACTAAGGTACATAAGCAAAGTGATTTAACTCCTAAATGGAAGAGAATTGAGAAATAAGACTGCAGAGGCATGATCTATACACCAAAACTGCTTCATAAGCTAATGTTGTTTTTGTGACTATACTGTCCCTAAATCAGTACAGTCTTCCACCCCCCTTTCAAAATGAGTATGTCATAAATATACAATCTTTATGAAATACTCATACTGACGGTGTTGGAATTTTTACTGAAATTACAACCAGGTAAAAATATATACTTAGATAAACTAGGCAGGCATAGGCAACCTTCGGCACTCCAGATGTTTTGGACTACACCTCACATGATGCTTTGCCAGCATTATGGGTGTAAGAGTATTATGGGAGATGTAGTCCACAACATCTGGGGTGCCAAAGATTGCCTACCCCTGAACTAGGAATTACTTATTATTCCAAGTTCCCAGACGATGACAATGTCGTTTTAAAAGTGAATTTTCTATATACAAAAAATTTGGGGGGGAAAGTCAACCTGTGCAAAATTAATTTTGGCTGGTTCGGCTGAATCAAAATTTTGTATTGATTCATCAAGGATTTACCTGTGGAGTTTTTGATCTTTAATAAGGTAGAGTTCCAATATTTTATTTGTATATGGAAAATTTTGATTGAATGTGTAAAGTAAACCATTGTTCAGGTTATATTAATTAAATAAACTCTGTTGTATCTAAAACTTTAAATCATACTTATCCGTATTTTATTTTTATTATGCTATGTTGAAAGTGTTTTAGTGTGAAAAATTCTGTTAAACATCTTGTAAACCAAAATCATGTAATCTTTTAATCTCTTTTGTCCTACAGGGAATACATAATCTCTTTAAACCCTTACTAAAAGATGTTGTTATACTACAAAGAACTAAACAGAACAGAATGCGGAGTTCTACTTGTCAATTTATCCATTGTCATTCGTATGTTTAGAACAATACATGCAGAAATATTATTATTGTTATCATTTATATAGCTCCAGCATATTCCGTAGTGCTTTACAATATTGAAAAGGGGAAATAAAATATCATGCAATTAACAGACAAAATAATGTCAACAGAGTGAAGATGTGTAGTGAATACTTCTTCATTGATATACACAGTAGACATGTACGTGGTGCGATTCTTTTTATTTTTCCAAACAAAATTTACCAAATTACAAATTTTGTACAGGATCTTTGTTGTTCATCTATGTGCTGGCTTAGTTCAACCAAAATTTGGCTGTGAAACTAAAACTTGGCTGAACAGGCTCCTTCTGTTGCGCAAAAGTTAGTCATGAGACTGCTGCCAAGGGCTTACTAGCCAGACATCACATTAAATAGTTAAATTAAATAAGCCTATAGGGGTCATTATGAAGCCCATTATACTACACCCATGCCTTAATTCGACATTCTGTGAGTGGGGGATGTCTGCTTAACAGTGAGCATCTATTGGAACACTCTACACCCCCATTGCACCCATGGTAAATAAATACAGAAAGGGTACATAGTGTCCCTCCTGTAAAGCCCTTATGGGGCTCTAAATACATAATAATGGGAGTGAGACAAAGTGTTATCTGTGTGCCTCACCAATGGTCAGCTGGTGGGACTGTAATCAATAAACCAGGGTTACCTAACTCGTGGGAAGCAGGTGAGGGCTGTAATATTGATAACGGAGGGATACCTAGAGTTAGTTTTATTGCCCCCCCCCCTCATTTTTATTAGGGTGAGCAGGGTAGGCTCACACCTAAGTGGTTGATGGGAACTCTAAATAAATATAGGAGGGGGTGGACATACCATTGCTGTTGCTATATTTTGCTTAAATTTGTGTTTGCACCTGGTCCATATAATTTAGATGTCATATGTATGAGACTAAATGCTGGAATAGCTCTAGCCTGGTGCCTCTAAAATATGGATTACATAAATGCAAGACTGATACTGCACAACACTGTAGAACAACTTTTCAAAATATGGAACCTGAAGACTTACTCATCATAAAGTCGGCTACCCAGCTGAGCTAGACACTGTCTTACAGGAACACTATTGGGTCAGGAAAACAAAACATGTATTTAGTGTTAAAACCACCATTCCCCCCACATCCTCCACCCTTGCACCCTCTGACATCCCTAAATATAGTAAAATCTTACTTGTTTTCAAGTCTGCAGCTGCTGGCTCTGCCCCTATCTGCCACAAACCTGCCCCTTTCTGCTGACATCATAAGAAGTGTTTGTCTGAACCAATCACAATGCTTCCCCATAGGATTGGCTGAGACTGTCAATAAAGGAGATCAGGGGCAGAGCCAGCACAAGTCAAACACAGCCCTGACCAATCAGCATCTCCTCATAGAAATGATGTGAATCAATGCATCTCTATGAGGAAAATTCTGTGTCTGCATGCAGAGGGTGGAGACACTGAATGGCAGTGTTGCTTACTCTGCAGCACTGCCCAAGGAAGCAGTTTTAGCAGCCATCGAGTGGCCAGTGAAGTTATTATTATTATTTTACATAGCGCTATCAGATTCCGTAGGACTAACAGACATTAATTGTAACCAGACAACTCAACGTACAGGAACAGAGAGGTGGAGGGCCATGCTCAATGAGCTTACATTCTAGAGGGAGTGGGGTATAGTGACACAAAGGGTAAAAGTAGGGGTACAAAGTAAGTTGTTAGAAAAGTATTCGCTGAGGGCTTAATAGGTAATTTTTGACACTTGCAGGAGAGGAGTCATGGAGGGTGGGTAATGAAAACCTGATAACAATTTAATTGAAATGCTTTTTTGAAGTGATTTTTTGAATGAGTTGAGACTGGGTGGGATTTTTATGGAGGAGAGAAGGGAGTTCCACAGAAGAGGTGCAGCCCTGGAAAAGTCTTGGAGGCGAGCGTTAGAGGTGGGACTAGGGATAGAGGATATTCGTAGGTCTTTGGCAGAGCGTAGGGGCCTTGACGGGACATACTTGTGCATTAGGGAGGATAGGTAGGTTGGAGCAGCATTATGTAGGGACTTGTAAGCGAGCACCAGAATTTTAAATTGAGCCCTGTATCTAAGTGGGAGCCAATGCAGGGACTGACAGAGCGGGGAGGAGCAATCGGACAGGAAAATGAGCCTTGCCGCCGCATTCATTATAGGCTGTAATGTAAACATTGCATTTTCTCTTACAATTACTTTGAATAATTTTATATGTTGATACCGTGTTTTCTTGTTTTGCCTTTATTGTCAAATGTGGAAGAAAATTTTTTAAAAAGAAACATGCTTGTTCTGCAAATTGTTCTGTTATTTCAGTTTTTCTGTTCTGACTGTTCTGACTATATGGAATTGTGATTAGCAATCCTTGTGTGATTCATTTGCTATGTACAACTTTATAATAAGCTGCATATTTTTAAAGAGATGATCTAGACCTCCACAGTATTTGTGGGCATTATGTTATCTATTACAAACCTTTACTAACATTATCTTTCCTTCCAGGTATTATTTTTCTGCCTCTAGTATGTGGGAAATAATCTCAAAATGTACACCATAAGTTTGTCACCATTGGATAATGTTTCATCTTATTTTTAAGATGTCTCTCATATTTAAGAGTCTTGGAAATATCAATAGAGAGATACTATATTTCCACTTAAGCATAAATAATTGATTAAGCATACACCAATCAAACCACAAGAGTAATTATCAAATACATTAAGTTGAAAGAACATGCTATTTTCCAGTATTTTCTCCTGCATTTCCAAAACGAGGAATTGCTTTGAAAATTGAAGATATCCTACAATGATTACTAAATAGAAAATGTCTCCTTCCTTATACCATAAGCCAATTAACCATATAACCTAATGGCATTTAAAAAGTGGGCACGTTTTATAATTAATGAAGCAAACCAACTCGCAGTAAAATGCACCAACTCGCAATATTATTATTATTTATTTTTATCAGCTTTTATCTTTTATTTGTTTTAGCTAGGGCTTAATTACTTAGATCTTTCTTATGATTTTTTAATAAAACATGCACAGCGAAACTATAAAAATATACACTTTTACATTCTTACATTTTTCATACTAAGACCCTAAATTAATATTTTTGATACATTTTTTTGAATCATCTAATATTTTTGGATAAACCTTTCAATATGATTTAATAGTTTGAAAAATATTTTAATACTTTTTTATATACGGATATATTTTTTTATATATGAAATATTTCTGATATTTTAATATTTTGAAAACATCATTTTAAAAGTGTATCCAAAATATAAAATAATTGGAAAAATCTCATCCAAAATTTTTAAATTGAAAGCCTTAGTTTGTATACTAGAATTGCAAATAATTTAAAGGAAAATGGTTAGGCATATCCTATTTTAATGTGTCAGTTCTAACAGCTGGTGGACCTAGAGAGAGATATAAACATAACCAAGTGAATGGAATAAATAGTAAATTTAAAGTTCTCCATTTTAAAGCCAGACAAATAAATACTATTTCATATTTTTCCAATGTAGGCCTTACAACTAAGAATGCATAATAATAAAGTGTGTGGCAGTTTCCACTTGCTTTCTAATCCCTTCAGAAGTTGCAGATTTTTTGCAAATAAGAGAAACTTTGATAAGATGATCTCTATGGGTTTCTCTAGCCTTAATTGTCTCTTCAAAATGATTTCCCACATTATACATTAAAGATTTAAATTTGAAGTGTTGACTAGATTCCATCAGGAAAACATTCTTGATATCATTGTGCAGAAACTCCTCACTTATCGACCGGGTTCCGTTCCTACAACCCGGTCGTACAACGAATTGGTCGGTAAGTGAGGCGTTTAGGGATTCGCTGCTCTGGTGCATTCATCTATGTTCGGGGAAACTTCCCCTAACATAGATGAACACACCAGAGCAGGAAACCCCTCTAATCTATGTTCAGGGAAATTTCCCTGAACAAAGATTAGAGGGATTGCCTACTCTCATGCGTTCATCTATTTTCAGGGAAGTTTCCCCGAACATAGACATGCGCACCAGAGCAGGGAATCCCCACGACGGCTCATACTTACACCTTGTCGTAAGTGCGAGCCGCCTCAAAACAGGTAGGTTGATAAATGAGGACCACCTGTATTAAATTCCAACACTGAATACAATGACCTCAATTATGATTAATTGATCACATATTGTCTGTGCACACTGCCATGTAAACTCTCCACTCAAATAACAACACTCCTCCTTCCATATCTCATTGTTTTTTATTTATTAGTCATAATGGGTGTGTCGATTACCACATATAGTTGAATATATTGCTGCTATATAAGCTGCTTAACAGAGGCAAGCCCCAAAGGCAAATACTACTCACTACAAAATTGCACGCTGTTGCAATTTCATTCTTCATTCTTCATATTCACACTCCAAATCCCAGGTAGTACCTGAGTCAGGCCCATGCCAATGGTATAGGCCAATTGGTCTATTACTCTATCTCTCGGTCTCATATCCTCACACTCTAATACTCTATGATGATTTTGTGCAGGTGGAACTGGGTGTGGAAACTTAATGGAATTTGTGGATTGGCTGGCTTATGTAAAGCTGACTTTGCAAATTATCTTGTTGCTTCTAACTCTTAGTTCAACATCCTCTTGTCATCATGTAACAGTCCTGTTTCTTCTACACTTATTACATCCACCTTTTTTTTATACCAGAATTAAGCTTCTTTCCGGTAGTAAGGAGGGAAGGAGAGTAGTGAACAGATGAGTCATGAACAGGAAGGATTCATGGGATTAATGAAAGAGGAGAGGAGATGATATCTGCTTGGCTTGTAAAATACACAGATAGATTTGGTTGAAAGAAGGGAGAGATTGACATAGAGTATGTGTATTCTTAAATTCCTCAAGTATCCCTTCTGCACCACCTCCTCCAGGTTCAAGACACTTAGGAGGTATAGCTGTTTTTCTGTAACTAGGCCCATCCTAACTGTCTGTACCAGCCACAATAGGCTCTTAACCCAGCCATGTCCTGTGTACGCAAATGACCAAACAACTATTTCACACATTTAACTCTCTTCTTCGGCCTATTGTTCCTCCTCCACTTACTGACTTGACCACCTCAGACTTTACAACTCACTTCACTGACAAGATCTCTACAATCGGGAAGAGATCTCTCATCTTTCTTCTTCCCCTTACAATACTTCCCCTAACCTCACTCTATCTGCTGTTCTATGTTCATTCACATCCACTACAGCGGAAGAGGTTTCTGCTCTGCTCCAGTCTTCCCGCCCCACCACCTGCTCCCTAGATCCAATTCCCTTGCATCTTATCCGTACACTGTCTTCTTCTCTTTCTCTACCTCTCAATAAAATTCTCAATCTCTCTCTCTCTCCTCTGGCATATTTCCATCACCTTTCAAACATGCAACCATAACCCCAATTCTAAAGAAGCCCAACCTTGACCCTAACTCCCCAAACAACTACCGTCCTATCTTGTTACTGCCTTTTCCATCCAAGATCATTGAAAGAGTTGTGTATGCGAGATTGACAGACTTCCTCGAGTCCAACTCTCTGCTAGACCTGCTTTAGGCTGGTTTCCACGCTAAGCACTCTGCGGAAACGGCACTGACCAAAGTATCCAATGATCTACTCACTGCAAAATATGTTGGTCACTACTCTAACCTAATTCTCCTTGACCCTTCTGCGACTTTTGACACTGTTGATCATCAACAGCTTCTTCTCATCCTCCGCAATATCGGTCTACAAGATATCATTCTCTCCTGGTGCTCCTCCTACCTCTCCCAGTGCTCTTTCAGTGTTTCTTTCTCAGGTTCTGCTTGTTCTCCCCAACTCCTCTCTGTTGGTGTCCCCCAAGGATCAGTCCTTGGCCCCCTACTGTTATCCATCTATACTGCCTCCCTTGGTAAACTCATTAGCTCCTTTGGCTTCCAATATCATTTATATGCGGATGACATGCAAATCTATCTGTCCTCTCCTGATCTCTCCCTGTCCCTCTTGACTAGTGTCTCTGACTGCCTCTCTGCTATTTCTAACTGGATGACTGCCCACTTCCTTAAACTCAACTTGACCAGAACTGAAATTCTGGTCTTTCCTCCTTCAAGTGTTGCTACTCCTGTGTCTGTCTCCCACCAAGTCTACGGTGCTACCATCAGCTCCACCATGCTGCCTAGGTGTTCTCTTTGACTCTGACCTCTCCTTAATGCCTCATGTTCAGTCTATCACCAAATCCTGCCGCTTCAATCTTAAAAACATTGCGCGCATCCGACCCTACTTAACGCCCGATGCGACTAAGGTGCTGGTCCATTCCACTGTCCTTTCTCGCCTTGACTACTGTAATCCACTTCTCAGTGGTCTTACGTGCTCCAACAGTGCTGTTACAGTCCATAATGAATGCGGCGGCGGGGCTTATCTTCCTGTCCACCCGGACCTCCCACGCCTCACCTTTCTGTCAGTCCCTACATTGGTTTCCTGTAAGATACAGGGCTCAATTTAAAATTCTGGTTCTTGCTTTCAAATCTCTACATAATGCTGCTCCCACCTATCTATCCTCCCTAATACACAAGTATGTCCCGTCTAGGCCCTTACGCTCTGCTGAAGATTTACGTCTATCTTCTCTCCGTACTCCCACCTTTGATGCTCGCCTTCAAGACTTCTCGAGGGCTGCACCGTTTCTGTGGAACTCACTTCCCTCCTCCGTTAGATGCTCATCCAGTCTCCACTCCTTCAAAAAAATAATTAAAAACCCACTTCTTCATAAAAGTGTATCAATTAAACTGTTAATAGCTCCCGACTGATTCCTCTCTTGCAACTGTCATTAATCTACTATCCATACCTTTTGTGTCACTTCACCCCTCTCCCTCTGGCATGTAAGCTCATTGAGCAGGGCCCTCAACCCCTCTGTTCCTGTCTGTCCAACTTGTCTGGTTACATGTTTGTTCGTCCACCCACTGTAAAGTGCTGCGGAATTTGTTGGTGCTATATAAATAATAACATAATAATAATAATAATAATAATAGGTCACCAACATTATTGCTGAAACATTGAAACCGTTTATAGAAAGGACAAACACAAATTAAAACACAACATGGGAAAGTGCGTCCACGAAATAAACAACTCTCTGTTCATACTTCCCAACATTTTAAATGAACATGTATAAAAATGCATGGTATTGAGAAGAAATAATTATATTGCTGCTGGTTCAGAAGGTTACATTTTGGTGCAAACTTTCGAAAATATTGTGCTAGGAATTAGCAGATTGTAATTTGTGAGAAAATTAGCAGGTAACAGTTGCTATCTCTGAAAATTTAGACAGGAATAATATTGGCCTACAATTATAAATTGTGTTAGATAAAAAAAAAAAAGTCCAAATAAACACCAAACAAATTGACATCAGTGGAAGAAGATGACCTTGGAAGAAGAAATTTCTTAAAGTTTAATTCTGACATCATTTAATCAACTATATGTGCACTATATGTTAAGCTGTATATCAGAAAACTGCTATTGAGAAGCTGTGCAATACTCATATCATTCAGCTACGTTTGGTCTACATTCTCCTGAACTCTGGGAAATGTATTCTGTCAACAGATGGAGAACCAGTACGTCTGAGAAAGCAGAATAAAATTATACAAATTAGATTGATACAGGATTTAATAAAAAAATAAAAAAAGGCTTCACATATTGTATACAGGAAGAGCTTTCAAAATTATCATCATCATTATCACCAATGTATTGTCCATCAGAACTGTGCCAGATAGAATTATTTTTCATCTAATAATAATTACAAAAGTTATGGACGTGATGGTACATGACTGATGTAAATAAATGTTTTCATTATAGTTGTTCGTATACTGCGAGAACAAAAGAAAAACAGATCACATAACATAGCAAGCGGTTTGCATTATGGGAAATATAAACATTCATCTCTTTCATCATTCAGTGGCACTGCTGTTGACTTAAAGTGAATCAGTCAGAGTCAAGTTCAATCTATTTGTTTCTGGAACAAGACAAACTTTTAGTTAAATGAGTCCCTTACTGACCATGATGTCTGAATTTTTTTTTCAAATTAAACATTTCTGGACTGAATGCATACTATGACAGTTCGGCTATATGTCCGCTTTAAAGTATATTTTTTCCCATCCATTGCCAATTTGACCCTTTGTCTAAGTAACCAAAGTTGATACCCTGTCCAATATGATTGCATGTCAAATAAAAAACATAAGTTGCTTTCAGCAAGTTTACTATATTAAATAGTAGTTTATGCTACTTGAACAATCATTTCAAATCAGTACAGCAATTTGTCCCCTGAAAGCGTAGCAAGACTGACATAAAAATAAAACTGAATTAGTTCCTAGTCCTTTTTGAAACTGATAACAGACAATAACTATACATTCATTTTGAGTTGCTTTGCGGTCTATTTACAACGTAAGGCATGGCTAGTTGCAAAATTACTCTGTAATGTTGGAGAAAAGTTATTCTGGTGTGTTCATTTGCAAATCATATCACACGTGCCAAAACAAATTTGTATTTACCAGGATTCCTTTTTTTTTTTTGGTTAAAACAAAAAACAAACAGAATGGATAGATACATTATTTGTAATACTATCCGTCATAGAAATACATTTAGGTGCAAGAGTCAAATGAGATGTACTTAACTTCATGCTGATTGTAATGTGATCATTTTATTATGGATTAGGGATTACATTTTGCATGTATAAATTGATTGCAGTTAAAAAATGTGTTGTCTATAGATCAAGAGAAGATTTAAAGGAAACCTATATTTGCAAAAATAACAATCGTTATTCAGGATTTTAGGTACCTTTCTACTGATGTGATCACTCTTAACCTCCTTTGTAATGGTCATTAAGGTTAAGATAAATGCAGATAATTAGCCTTGTTTCCAGCATCGAGACTGATCCATTACAGTCTCCAGCTCCTCCTACATTGGTTTCACCTATCCAATGTTTTTCATGGAGAAGCATTGGAGACAAAATGCATATACGGCAAAACGCTTCCCTTCTCAAGTCAAATGCTGCGAATCGACTTGTTCTCTTTAGTGGAGACAAAGGCGCCTACAATGGCTGATAGGAAGACCGTCACTAGAAGATTGCTTAACACTTGATTGTAAACATTGACACTTTAAAAAAATGGCACAAGTAATCCCAGTAAAGAAACATTTACAGTGGGTGACTTTAGTGGTCCTTTAACGACTTTTGCAATGTAAGGTCCATAAAAGACAGGCATACAGATCGATAGATAGATAGATAGATAGGTAGATAGATAGATAGCAATCCGTCAATACCTAGCAGCAGATCCTGTAAATAAGATACCTAGCAGTGAGTTAACGGGATCAGCTTAAGCATTTGATCCTGGGCTGTAGAATACAGCATCATGATGGATAATGGAATGTATCATGTTATATTCTCAATTATGATTCATGATTCTTGAAGGCCATTGGGAAAATCTCTATGCTTAGTATTTGATGTTGGACTAGAAGTGTGCAGTCATAGTAAGGACTAAGCATTCTCTGTTATTCATCATTCCATTCTCAATTTCTCCCTCTCAGCATTGTCCTAGTAGCAAATCTGTTTATTTAATATGGGTTTGAATTTGAGATCTATATATATTTTTTTAGTTCTTTATCCTCATAATTTCAGTATCACCAACTGTACACCTCCCACACTAAATTATATATGAACTGCCACCCTTATGTTAAGCAGTTTCAGTGGACCAGAATGATTTGAGGTGAGATGGCCTTCACAAGACACATCTGTATAATTAGAGCTATATTTAAATTAGGCCTCAGATGTACAAAACTTTCCATAATGTGACCAAGGTGTAACACTCTCTGACTATATTTTTTTTTATGTAGCATAAATTTATATTTAAAGAACCTACTTCTGCTGAGTAAACCTTTTAATTCGGTTCCTCAATGTACAGTTACATGTTATTCCCATGATTGTTCTGTTATTCCCATGATTCTTCTATTCCTAAAAGTACTCTTAAGTCAGGGAATAAGTTTGCTTAAGTTGAATCTCTAGTGACTTCATCTCAGAGTTTATTTAGTACACTTTTACAAAACGAGAGAGTGAGCATACAGAGGAATATAATTTGATTTGTATTAAACAAGGTGGCAAAGTTAATATGGCAGTTGAGATCCTGTTACTTTAAATATAATATAGCAGAATAATACAAAACATACTAGTGACTATGATTTGCAGGAATTTTTTGAGGTTTGTCTTGGCGGTTTGACGTACCTGTGAAGTTTAGTCTCTGATTCATTGTAGTGGAGTCTATCTCATTCAGTTTCATTTTACTTGGATTTTGAGTTTTATGTTGTTGGCATTGAGCCTAGCTCCTGAGGCATGCTCTCTTTTTCATCTTGCAAAGGGACAGCCACAGAGCCCAGTTTATTGGAATTTTCATGGACCAATGACCTGTCTCATTGTCATGCTTTCTTTCACAAACTTACAATACTATGACTAGACTATACTGATCCTTGCCCAATAGTGTTGTCTTATCCTAATCTAAGAATTTGAGAAACTTGTGCGCAAGGTTAATATGCCTATTTGTTATTTTCTGTGTCGGATCAGTGATTTTGCGAATCAACACACAATTTCAGGACAATAATACAGATTTGATCAGAAAACGACAGTGCTCATTTAAATTTGAATTTTAGTGATATAAGGTTCTCTGTTGGGTTGTCATTCCAACAGCTGTCTGGTTGATGGCAGTTAATATGTAAGTTATATTAATATCTCATCTCAAGCAGTCATCTTCATCAAGCTCTAACCATTAGAGCAAGGTAATTTTTATGGCCCTTACTTTGTCATAAGCAAATATACCCTACAATTTCTGAGTGACTAAATTTTAATCAAACACCTGCATTAATAACTTTATCACACGGATGTTTTGCTTGTACATATTTTATTATTTATTCTCGTCACATTTTTCACCCATATTTTATCAGGTAACTGGAATCAGATTTTTCCATTACCTTATCTGATCAGGACTGGATAAAAATGTCTTAGTTCACAGAACATTCTATTGCCTCTAAATTTCAGGAATTGCATGTAAAATTATTATTCAATGGTATCAAACCCCAGCGAGACTCCATGCTATCTTCCCACATATGTCTAAAGAGTGCTGGAGGTGTCCTTCTGATCTTTTCTTATATCTGGCTACCATGTTCTCATTAGAGAAAAAAAAATGCAAATGCATTCTTTCTGCTATTAATGAACCCTGTGGTGAAGACCTTTCTAATTCACCCTGTCCCATCTTGTAGCACAAGTCTCTAAGTATAATAGTCTAATGCTCACTGTGTCTAAAACACTGACTTCCAGTAGAGGCCAGGGCTTTCTCATGGAACAACACTGGTTCCATTGGGAAAAATACTTTTAATCTTCCTCCTTACATACACTTCTGTCTTCATTTTTTAGTAGCTCTTAAAAGGGCACTATATGCATCAAGACCCCTTTATCTCATTGAAGTGGTGTGGATGCAGTGCCCCTATTCCCTTAACCCTGCAATATAAAATATTGCAGTTTTAGAGAAATTGAAATGAATACATTGCAGTGTTAAGACTGCCTCTAGTGGCTGGCTACTACTTACTGTAGTTTCACAGAGTTTGACTCAAATAGCCAAATAGCCTTTTAGAGAGTACATTTTCCAGAAGACCAAAAAAATAACCTCCTTCATATGGCATTGGTAGTCAATTTGTGCAATTATTTCTGATTGTACGGGTTTTGATGGAGTTTTCCAGTTTGTACCCTAAAATTACTTTTGTAGTCATAAGAATGTGAATTGAAAGAGATTGGTGTTCTAGTCTGAAATTGGGGAAATCTAAATGAAACAAAAATAATTGGGGTGTTTTCTGTCTGCATAGTTTTGTAAGAATTTGGGGGATACATTTCTTGATATCCACTAATTCTTCACACTCCCACCACATGTAGTAAATTGTACAGACAGATTTTGAGCATCTCTAACAGGTATTGGAATGACTGTTTGAATTTCTTTTTTTCTGTTAGGAGTTAGATCCCATATGTGCATTATCTTGAAAAATATCAATGGAGACCTAAACTATGAGTAACCTTCCTAACCTGCATGAAAGCTTCTCCCCAATAATGAAATTGAAAAGAATTCCCCAATTCACTTTGCCATTTATTTAAAGATTGAGGTTCATGTGTATCCTTAAAACTATCTGTCAAGTGAATTGTTCGGGAGATAAGTTTATTTTGAAAGTGTTTAGCTATAAACCTTTCAAACTCAGGGTGCTCTTCGATTTCCAATCCGGTAATTAGATGTTTGATTTTGATATAGCTATATATTTCTATATCAGGTAAACCAAACAAAGTTTTTATACTGTCAAATGATAAAATCCTGCCAGAGGGAACAATCTGAGATAAATTATTAATGTTATATTTTTACCATTTAGTCAAATTGATATCTTGTATATAGAACTGTAAAACTTAAATCGCAGTGGAAGGAAATAGTTTATTTGAGATTGTAAATTGATTTTTGAATGATTTCAAAGCAAATAATATATCAGCAACAATGGGATTAGAAATCAAGAGTTTTATACTGCTCTGGGTCTATCCATCCATATCTAAATAAGGATATTTTAGGGCAAGTGTTGTCTTCTATTATTTTACCATTCACTAGACACTCCGGTCAGCTGACACATCCCGGCCAATCTCCAGCAGACCCTCCCTCCCAGACCCTCCTACTTCCTGGACAGTATCCATGTTGAAGGCAGCTTCAACATGGATGCTGTCCAGGAGGTGGGAGGGTCTGGGAGGGAGGGTCTGCTGGAGATTGGCCGGGATGTGTCAGCTGACGGGAGTTCGCCGCGAACGGTTTGTGGCGAACCGTTCGCGAGAAGTTCGTGGACGGTTCGCGACATCTCTATTCTTAATCTTATTTTTCTTTACTTTTATCTGTTACAATTTTATCTTTTTTATCAGTATTATTTTTCTTCTTTTATTCCTTCCTTTCTTATTCCTAATATTAATATTTTTATTTCTTTATTCTTATTTTCTCATCTTTTAAAGGCACAGTACATCTTTTATATCTTATACTGTTGTTATATTGCACTTTCTAAAATCACAATATTCTAGACATAATCACAGGTCAGCTCCTGGTATTTGCACACTACTCTAGACTGTTCTCTTTGCCACTTTTTCTTATAGGTTTTAGTGAATCCCTATCCACTTTCAGTTTGAACGGCCTAGTGTTAGTCAGACTCCCTCTCCTCTGTGTATTACACTGGTTAAACCCGAACTATTTACTCCTATTCTATTATTTTCCAACTAGGGCTTGCTGGTTCATGATAGTCTCACTGCATCAGCAAACATAGTATTGTCATGTAATTCTTTAATATCAGGAATATTAATTACACCATTCTGAACATTTCTGTACCATAAGAGACTATGGAAAGTTTATTATCGAAAATAAAATTCAAAGATACTTCATAAAAAGGAATCCATAATACTTCATAAAGAGGAATCCATTATACTTCATAAAGAGGAATTCATAATACTTCATGTTGGTGGCTCATCGGGACCTTATATGTGGCCCTTCTGCATTAAATATTGTGTTTGTATATTTTTTCTATCTAATTATACTGATGTCAGAGAGTCTTGCACCATTGACAGCCAACACTGTTAGGTTAACAGTGGGATGGGTAGGGGATCATGGAGTAGAGGGATGGAAAAAAGATGTGGAACGTAACATGGAATAAAAGTTGTATTCAATAAGGGGTATATACAAAGGAATTAAGCAATGAGTGAGATTAAAAATGGTGAAGGCAATATTATAGAATGAAAAGAAGAGACAAATGAGAGATGAATAAATAAGGGGAGTTGGTGTTAAAAGGTAAGAGGTGTCTAAAATGGGAACTCTGGAATTAAAAAGGTGGTGTGAGTGCAAATTATAAAATGAGGAGAAAGGGGGTTAATAAAAGGAACATTTGATATGAGTAATGGAGGAATAACTGAATATGATGGAGGGAAGAATAAAACATATATATATATATATATATATATATAAAATCAGGAATAGAAAAAGATCATAACATACATATAGCACAGAAATATGAGGAATGGGGTGACGACTGGATATCTTGGAGAGAAATAATCAGGCAGAAAGGTAGTTGCTGTTGTAATTTGAGATCAGATAGCAAGTAAACCATTGACAGAAGAGAGGACATATTGATTTGGACATCATCACAGGTGACTTTTATTATATTAGTTTCTCAACAGCAGAAGTGTTGTTAAGAAACATGAATACGCTAATTAGATCACATCCATTTTGGACATCTGCTGGAGTTTGCCATGGGAAGGCAATCTACGACTCCCTGTCTCTTAATGTCGCATGTGGGATCCACAGGGGTAGCCTGCCACAACTGGTGTCTGGAGAGATGTTTGGGTCCCTATGGCGGTCCTTATCATGGCTGTCCCCATTGTCTGGCTGAGTTGCCCTCTCAGAGTAGGATCGTATGGGGCCCATTCACGTCCTATGTCAGCTAGTGGACGACTCGTGTGCGTTCTCTCAAGATTCTGGCATTGCTAAGGATCTCTTGATCTGCAGTCTACCAAGAGGAGTATACCGTACGGGAGCCCTATCTCTCGCTATTCCTCAATTCTAGTGGTATCGTGTGTTCTGCATTTCCTTGAGGAATGACCTGATGACAAGGACTTGCCTTGCGCCAGTTTTTTCTGCTTACGGTTTTCCCCAGTACATCTTGTATTTCATCGCGTTCTGACGTCATGGTATCGACGTAGTGTCTTCTTCCTTCTTGCCGTTCATTACATCGGCTTCTGCTCCACACATATTTTATTTCTATTCATCCTCTGTGTCGTACCCCTATTCTCTGGATAGGCCATGGCTCTGTTGACAGGTTGTACACGACCATGTAGATCCAGGATCTGGTTCTTTCGTCCATCTACTCATGGACAGCTGTTGATTTCTGCATACGGCCGTTTTGGACTGTTTCTGCATCTTCGCACGCCCGTTGGATTTGGTGGATCCTCTCATTGGCTGACCTTGAGAGTTCCTCTGGGACACTTTTGGTTCGGGGTGCTGTCACCTCAAAAACTTTGGAAGCCGTTGGGTCCCTTCTGCATTTTCTCTACACCACTGTTGATTTAGGGAATCCGTTTTTCCATTCTCTTTTTATTTCAGTCCTCTATCTCATATTGCTTCTGGTTCTACTATTTGGGCGTTAAAATTGTAATTGCAAATATGAAGCCTCCTGTCCTGCCAAAAAATTAGGGATTATTCTAGCCTCGGTGAGGGAATAATCTAAATGTTATTAATGACAGGAGGCAAATATTTCCTCCCCTTTTTTACGTTCCCTCCCTGGATGTCTGCTAATAAAGTAACCAGACATTGCCGGTCCAGCAGTGCAGACGACAGGAGGGGGTCACCCTCATATAACCATAACCGGGCATTGCAGATCCAGCAGTGCTGTAGGTAAGAGGGGGTCACCCTCAGTGTCGTATCATAGAGGTCTTTACACCCAGTAGTGTAGTCAGTGAGAGGGGGTCACCCTCATTATGGTTATAACGGGAGCCAGTAGGTCCAGCAGAGTAGTCCACAGGAGGGGGTCACCCTCAGTATCTGCGTATAGCAGGGCACTGTAAGAACAGAAGCTCACTCAGTGGGAGGGGTACCCTCTTTTATGGGAATACCTGGAAGCTTCAGGTCCAGCAGTGCAGACTGTAGGAGGGGTTCATAACAGGACATTGCCGGAGCATTAGTGTAGGGAGCAGGAGGGGATCACCCTCAGCATTAATCCTACAGGACGCTGTAGAGCCAGCAGGGTACTCATTGGTAGCCATGTTGCCAGAGGGAGGGGGTCACCCAGCCCACAATGGTGTCACACGTCCATTATTATGGTCCAGTAGCGGGTACAGCCCCAGAAATATGGACGGGGGGTCACACCCCCGTAATAGCAGGGCTGTATGTGGGGCCAGTTAGCCCCCCTGAGGGGTAGAAGGGTCCATACAGCTAGAAGCTGACTCACATCTACAGACCACTCAGGTATTATATTAGGATACACTTTTGAAGTGTATGTATAGTGGAAAAATTTAAGTTCCTTGCAGGAAGGGCAGCAAATCCTAGGCAGGGGAGCTAGGTGCTGAAAAACAGGCCATTTAATTTTTATGAGAAAATGACTGAACCTTAAGAGAAAGACTTGATTAGCATATATCACATGTGGCATAGTCTTGTTAAACAATGATTTTTGTAAACAATTATTTTTTTATTTGAGCAGTAACATGCCCCTTTAAATCTGAGATTTACATTTAATTAGTAAAAAAAAGCGTGACAAGTCTACTGCTAAGATAGAGAACATAGTCACATTGCATCAGACATCATAGTAAGCTGCAGTTGTGAGCTGTGAGAGTGCCTGGGACAGATCCTGCTATCCAGGATCTGTTACATATGCAGCATGTGAGACAGGCACAGTAAGTAGGGGGATAGCTGAAAAACTGGGCTCCCCTCATATAGGGAGAGGGGAGGGTGGCCACATGGCCAGCAGGCAGCAGGGCAGTTCGGTGGGTGAGACCAGGCTGTTCGCAACGCATGGAGCCCATGCGGCCCCCCGAAAAAATGGCCACCACAACTCCAACAAAATGGCCGCCGCGGCCACAAAAAACGAGCGCGACCTACTGCGTGGTGATCGCGCGGCACTGCCACGGTTGAAAAAGCTGCTCAGCAAGCGGCCAGGGGCTGCGGGGAGCAGGTGGGGAATAAGGGAGAAAGGGTATGGGTGACAGAGCCCAGCAGGGGAACCCGGGGAGGGGAAACAGATTACAGGCAGAGCCAACGCATCATAGCAGGGACACCCATTCCCCATACAGGAGAGTGAGAAAAACTGCATAAAGTAACCCAGAATAACAATAAATCAATGAGCAGTATCCAGAATCTATCAGATAAATAGCCTCAATACAGCAACAGATGTTAACAAGTGATACAGCAGCTACATAGCATGAAGTGGTATAGGAAATAACGCAGAATAAACTGCCTAGATAAACACAGCAATAGACTGCCTAGATAAACCCAGCAATAGACTGCCTAGATAAACCCAGCAATAGACTGCCTAGCTAAACCCAGCAATAGACTGCCTAGATAAACCCAGCAATAGACTGCCTAGATAAACACAGCAGACAAACTGTTAAAACAAATCCAGCAAGAACCCTGCCTAAATAAATCCAGCAATTAAGCTGCCTAAACAAACCTAGCAAACAGACTGATTAAATAGACTGTTTAAATAAACAAGCAGCATGTAGGATAAAAAAACAACCCAGAGCAGAGACAACTCTGAGTTGGTGAGTGCTCACCTGGAGGCAGCAGCAAATAAAGAGGAAGTGGAAGAGCCTGCTTAGGGGTTTTATACTACTGTTGCTTTGTTCTGATTGGTTGTTTTGAAAAGTTCTGTTAACTGTTTCTTTGCTGCTGGAGGTTTCAGTAAAGAAGGTAAAGCAAATATTAAGCCTCCTGTCCTGTCATAACATTAACATCATATGCCCTACTGAAGCAGGATATAGGAAATCTTTTTTTTGTAGGGAACATTATGAATGTTGTTTTGTGGTTCAGAAAACATATGTATACATTACATAATTAATTATTTAATTAATAATTTTACTGTCTCCACCTCATCATACAGAGGCTGAGGGTGGGAGCAGGGAAAACAGCTGTCTATACTCCATAAAACCATAAGGGATGCACAGTGTAAATCACCTATAGTTAGCAAGGTTTTGAGGAAAACCCTGACTCTAATGTTTTTTGTCAAGGCAATAATCTATGGAATAAGGATGGAGCAAGCCCCTACTCCGCCCCACATGGAGCACTGTGATAAGGGAGCAAAGGACTAAGCCCTTGCTAATAGGTTATTTATAAACTCCCTTGTCATAGTTGCTTGGTGACGAGGGAATGGTAACTGTCTACCAAGGGGTCTGCATTTCAGTGTCCTCTTGGTTCTTGAGCACACATCATCATCTACCAATTTAACATAATGATGTAAGGATACATTTCTCATAAGTAACTCAGTGGTTTTCAATATTGCAGATATACTATTACAGTAACCCTCGAAATACATCTCAGAGTAATTAGTAGCCCTTGCCCCTATAATCCTGCCCCTAAATTCTGAATTTGTTCCTATGCCTGTTCCAGCCTTCCTAGCAGCCTCCTTTCCTAAACCTACTCAGACTCTTTATGGATACCCTGCTCTTTCACCTGTTTCATGCCTATTCGAATTGTTAAGTTGAATTCTCCGCACCTGAGCCCATTTTCCATCATATCTTCAGCTATATTTCTGTTCCAGCCTTCGTAGCTCTCTCTACCTGATTATAATTCCATAACATCTGCCCTGACTCTAATATGCACACTGCCTATGAAACTACTTCGTTCATTTCTGGAATTTATTCGTTGGATTCCCCAGCTTACTCATTCTAGTAACCACTAGTTTTATTTTGTGTTAGCACTCATACTATCAAAAATCTTATATGATCTATTCCTGTGGTCAGATCTAACCAGAGGAGGTATAGGCTTTTATTCTTGAAATAATAATTAAAATTCTGCAACACAATCCCTGACACTTGTGCTGTTTGGTTTTTTTTCTTCTTGTCTCCTCTACACCACTTTGCATGATGCAATGATGGACCAGCAGATTCCTGATTTAATATAGGTCCTATGGACTTGTGCACTCAAAGCTTGTTCCATTATATTGTTAAGCTTGATGTTTTTGTTTTTTTGTAGAATTATTATGTGAGTTAACTGCAATATATGCTGATTGGAGGATATTTTCAATAATGCCAGATCTCCTTGTCTCTTCAATAGCTATACTCACATAGTTAATTAATTATAGTCTGATCTCATATGATATCACATCCTTATGGTTGTAAAAATATATCATTTCAAAAATGTTTATGTGTGAATAAATATCAACCATTTTACAAAACTCCTTCAAGGTTTGTCTGTCAAAAAAAAAAATTTTTTTAATCAAAAATATTATTTTTAAATTCCTGCTTCTTTTTTTCTTTCCTTCTAGCTCTCGTTTGCAGCAACAACACCCGTTTTAGCTGATAAGAAAAAATATCCATATTTCTTCAGGACTGTTCCATCAGATAATGCCGTTAATCCAGCAATAGTGAAATTCCTCAGACACTTTAAGTGGCAGAGAGTGGGGACCTTAACACAAGACATACAAAGGTTTTCTGAGGTAAGATGGCAATTTAAATCTAAATTAATTGTGAAATAAAAACCAATTACAAAAACAAAGGAAAAAAATAAAACTGATATTTTTTTTATTATGTGAGAAAGTTTATATTGCAAACATCAAACGTAAACTTAAAATGGCAATAATGTAAAATATATAATTACCTTTTCTAGATTGCAAAACTATTAACAGAGGTTTACTAATAGGAAAGTAATTTTTAAGAATATATGTGTTAACCAATTATGGACAATATTTAACAACCTTGATATCACGGAGGAAAAAATAGTGGGATTTGACCCTTCTACATAATGTATAAACTTACAGATGTATTTTTAAAAAGTGAGTGCTGTATCAACAATATTACTAAGGATTTCATATTATTATTACTTAGCCCTGGACCAAGATGCTGAGTCCACGTGTGTAATTACAGACCAGTTGGGGCATTATGAGGCATCCCCAAACTGGCCTGTTGAACTTTGTGGGGTCCTTTTGCATGGCGAGCCCTCACAACTAAATTCATCTTCCCTTTCCCAGTACTTGCTGTAACATAGTTGATCATTCTGGTGGATGCTGGACTTTCTTTGCCCATAATCAACCGCAACAGATAAATGAATCCTCAGCATTCCATGTGTGATTTAGAGGTTTATTGCGTGATTCAATCCATGAATGAAAATATTTCTTCACCAACTGCTCTTTTTTTCAAGCTATAATATAGTATATAGTAAAAACAATTGCACACAAAAGTAGATTCATGCACAGTCACTGTCGAACTGTAAAGCTCACTGTACTGACCCTCTCATTCGCAAAAACTTGGAGAGATTGCTTATCACCTCATTATACAATCCTTTTAGGAAAATTAATTTTGAACTTTAAGTGCATGACCTAAAATTGCTTAAACTGGCATAAAAAAAAAATCTTACACAAAAAGTCTTACAAGTATCTCTGTTATATTATTATTATTATTATTATTATTATTAATAATAAAGCGCAAACAAGTTGTGTAGCGCTGTACAATAGGTGGACTAACATACAAGTATTTGTAACCAGATGATTTGGACACACAGGGACAGATGAATTGAGGGCCTTGCTCAATGAGCTTACATGCTAGAGGGAGTGGGGTAATGTGACACAAAAGGTAAGGGTAGGGTAGAAAAATAGGTTGCTAGGATAGTGTTCATTGAGGGCTTAGTGTTTTGTTTT
Organism: Pelobates cultripes; assembly: GCA_933207985.1. Taxonomy (NCBI): domain Eukaryota; kingdom Metazoa; phylum Chordata; class Amphibia; order Anura; family Pelobatidae; genus Pelobates; species Pelobates cultripes. The sequence continues at coordinate 160,892,062 of OW240915.1, read as the reverse complement.
GATGACAGTTTCAGGAGAGGAATCAGGGTGTGAAAGCTGTTCACAGTTTAATTGATATGCTTTCCTAAAGAAGTAAGTTTTCAAAGATTTTTTGAAGGAGTGGAGATTCCGTCTAACAGAGAGGGAAAGAGCGTTTCATAGGAATTGTGCAGCCCTAGAGAAGTCTTTAACATGAACATCGGAGGTAGGAGTACGAACAGAGGTTAGACGTAGGTCTCCGGCAGAGAGTAGGGGCCCAGATGGGACATATTTGTGTAGTAGTGAGGATAAGTAGGTCGGAGTAGCATTGTGTAGAGATTTGTAAGCAAGTCTCAGGACCTTTAATTGAGTCCTATATCTTATGAGAAGCCAATGTAGGGACTTACAAAGGGGAGGCATGGGGTGTGCGGGCAGAGAGGAAGATGAGCCTCGCCGCCGCATTCATTATAAACTGTAACGGGGCAAGTTGGGAACATGTAAGACCACTGAGAAGCGGATTACAGTAGTCAAGGCGAGAGAGGACAAATTTAGTCAGATGCATGCAATATTTTTGAGATGGAAGTTGCAGGATTTGGTGATTAATTGGGCATGAGGAATGAAGGAGAGGTCAAAGTTGAAAAGAACAACATGGCAGTGAGCCTTAGAGGTAGAGTGGTTGGTGGCGCCATTGACTTGGAGGGATACAGGCAAGGGAGTAGCAACACTTGAGGGAGGAAAGACCAGAAGTTCTGTTTTGGACAGGTTCAGTTTAAGGAAATAAGCAGCCATCCAGTTGGAAATAACAGAGAGGCAGTCAGAGACAGAGTCAAGAGGGGTGGTGAGAAATCAGGGGAGGACAAATAAATTTGAGTGTAATCCCCATAGAAATAATACTGGAAGCCAAAGGAGCTTATGAGTTTACCAAGGGAGGGAGTGTAGATTGAGTACACTAGGGGACCAAGGACAGACCCTTGGGGAACACCATCAGAGAGGGATTGGGGAGAAGAGGCAGATCTCGAGAAAGAAACACTGAATGAGCACTGGGAGAAGTAGGAAGAGCACCAGGAGAGAGCGGTATCTCGAAGACCGAGATTACGGAGGATGAGAAGAAGCTGTTCATGATCAACAATGTCAAAAGCAGCAGGATGGTCGAGGAGAAATAGGATAGAGTAACGGCCATGGGATTTTGCAGTGATAAGATCACTGGATACTTTGGTCACAGCTGTTTCAACAAAGTGACGAGTGCAAAATACAGCTTGAAGCAGGTCAAGCAGAGAGCTGGATTTGAGGAAGTCTGTCAATCTCGCATACACAACTCTCTCAAAGATCTTGGAGACAAATGGCAGTAGCGAGATAGGGCGGTAGTTGCATTATACAGGGTGAACAAAATTCAGAGTAGGGTTTGAGGAATCTATAACTTTTTTTTAATTAATTAACCAATGTCAATGATATTACATACAATGAATTCTTAGCGTGTGGAGATTTTTTTGACTAGTTATGGAGGATGACATCTTTTAAATGAGCCCTATTTGCTGCCTCGCAAAATGGGAATGTTTTAATTGCATTGCTCATAACAGTAATTAATGTTCTAGCATTCGAATTTCTGCACAGGTATTTTCCTTGAGCTGCTCAAGTATATGTATTTCGTTTACATACAACCACTCTTTCAAATATACCCACAAGAAGTAAACCAGACTTGATAGGCGAACAATTTATCTGGGAACTTGAAAATATCAGCTCGCTGAACAGCTGTCTCAGGAGGTCCATGGCTGTATGGGCAGTAGTCCCATCCTGATGAAACCACATGTCAAGATGACTTTCCATCCAAAAAAATTCAATCATATCACAATATCTCACACCAGTAACCTGCCATTTTGAAAATTAAATTCCACTATTTTTACTCATTGTTCCTTTATGAAATTATCCATGATGAATCTCCCAAGACACAATTCTAATATGTACCTGAATCCAAAACAATTGAAATACTAACAAAAATTTTTTTTATTTGTCACATTCTACTCTTAATTTTATCCCACCCTCTATAATATGGGTGTCAAAATATATATGTATACTGGGGTGCACAAACTTTAGTAGTGACTTGTGCTCTACTTTTTGTAAATGTTTTCCATGTGATAAATTTATGGTTCAAATATTTGCAAACATCATTATTTTATTAAGATTATAGTTATGTTTTCTGAATGCAAAGCAATTTTAACATTTTAGATTTCTTTATTAGTGCCTCGGTTTATCTTGTTTGCATTGAAATGATGCCAGCCATCTCTCCACATTCCTCTTCTTATACGACCATAATCAACCTTGTGCATACCAACAATACATGCCAACTTAGCCAGCTAGTGCTTCCTTTTCTTGAATGCCTCCATACGCCAACCAACATTACCAACCCTTATTCCTATGTCACCTTTGACTTAAATTTGTCCCTATTGCCCCACTTAATGCCACCATAGCTGAGTTCCCCATTCCCATGCTGCCATTACCAGTAAGCCCTCACCACTCTCTCATCTCATGCCACTCTTGCCAGTTAGCCCTTCTCATTTTTACATCTCATTCCACCATAGCCATTCCTCTACATTCCTATATCACTATTGCCAACCATCACTCCACATGAGAACATTACTAACCCTCCACATTCCCATGCCACATTTGTCACCCACTTCTCACCATTCCCATACAGCCTGCACTCCTCTTGTGACCACTCACAGCAAGCCCTCTGCATTCAAATGCCATCTTAGCCAATCAAGAATCTACATTCCATCATAACCAGATCAAAACATTTTGAAATCTCGTGCCACCCTTTCAGCCATCACCACTGACATATTAATTCCTCCTCATTACCTGTGTATTCAATATGGTATATCAGACACTCCTTTACAGTTTCCATGCAAAGATTATTCAGTGTTAAAAGGACAGGGTAGAATGGTGCAATATCTGGTCCCCTCATCTTCATGCAACCCTCTTTTCCATGAGGAAAAATTTTAAATGGTCTACACAACTACTCATTCAATAACATTTTAAATTTCCCTGAAGTATACCTTGTTGGTAGCACTGCGTATATTAAGCCTAGAAAACATCACAACTTGATGTCAAATTGTTGCCAATTAATGAGGATTTGGCGAAACAACACTGTTGAGACACAAATAAAACATTGCAGTGACACTTCTACCACCATGCCACTTGACCTCGCAACAGCAGTAATGGAGAAAGAGGTTGTTGGAGAAGAGTAAGAAAAATAAAAGAGATGTGAGATAGACACAAACATGGAGGGAGGATAGGATTAAGGACACAAAAACACAGAAAAGAGAATTAGAGAGAGACAAAAGTGGGCTTGTGATAAGTAAAAACACAAAACTTAGAGGCAATAAGAGATAAAAGTGAGGGGAGATGGAGAGAGAGACACAAACAGAAATGTGGAACATGTGATTGTGCATGAGTTTGTATGTCTGGTTGTCTGTTTCTTTGTGTCTTTTTGTGAGTCTCTCTGCTGTGCCTGAATGCGTATATGTTTTCTGGTCTGTACATGAGTGTGTTTAGTTTGCTGCGTTTGCATGTATGTTTCTCAGCATCGATATATTTCAGTCTGTGCTTGTGTTCATTTGTGTTATTCTTTTAATGAATGGCTGTCTATTCATGAGTATTTCTACACGTCTTTATCTGTATATGAGTGTTTCTACATGTAAATCAGGGTTCTGAGAAAGATCCTTAAATGTTGTGGAATGTGCTCAAAGACCTGTCTCATGTGCAATGTTATATTATAGGCTTATGACAAATATAAATATACAGAAAGCAGAAGCTTATTAAAGCCCTGCATTTTGCCTCAGTTAGTGGTAAAACAATATTCCATCTGATTACATTGGAATCTCAATTAAATCCCAGTGTTACATGCAATTCTATCTTTATAAAAATATCAATAATGAAATGACTTAAGCACTGGAGCCTGGGAAGAGAACCTAGTGAGAGTAAATAGGTGTCAAGGGATGGCAAATATCAAAGAGAAGAGTCTTCTGAGGGACTTTGGGCATCACATGTTTATTGAACCTCAGTCCCCACATATTTTGTAACCTAGCAACACTCCTTCTGTGAAGCTATGGCTTATCTTCCTGCACCCTGTGCATTACTGTGGGTTTTATTACTGTGAAATATTGGGATACACTCAGGCACACTACACTAATGTAAGATGCACTGCTCTGGTGATAGTCCAACACACAGTTCACATTACTGTGAGTTTTATTGCTTTGGATCTCTGAAATATAATTATACATAAAAAATATATTACTGTGATAAGTATTGCTCTGGGATATCTTTATACACATTATGTATTACTATGGGTTTTATTACTGTATACCTCTGGGATAAACTCAGATACACCACATATTATTGAAGGAGATATTCACTAAAGTCTGATTGTGTCTCCAAATTATGATATCTCTGAATTTTAGACATGGAAATTAATTTTGGCCAATTGCACTACATGCACACAAAACACCCCCTAGGTGCAAACACTATGCAGGTCCTATAAACACACGCACTTTACAGCCCAGAAGCACACACACTACAGCAACTAGCCAAACATAGTATTCCACAAACAGAGCCCTTTACACACACAACACAAACAGCCTCATCTACAAAGAGCAATGTCACAAGCAACCTCCAAAAACACATACAGCACCACAGGGAGAAACCCTTCATATGCACAGCACACTTTTACAGTCCTGTTCTACTTTTGTCCTCTGGTATTCACTATTGGGGACACAAGAGGCAAGTCACTGGCAAAAGCAGGGCATACTTGAGATGTGCAGAAACTAAAACAGGACATTTTCTCCATTGGAGTGCACTAAATGTTTTGGAATTATTTATGAGGGGTGTGCTTTTCATTGGTGATGACATTATACATACCCTTTCTGGCTCCACCTTTCCTAGTGGACTGCTCTATATTTAACTGTCTGGGCTGATTTTTTGTCCCAGTCTGGCTCTGATCACCAGTACTGGCACCATCAATATTCCATTAGCATTAATCAAGCACGTGTTAGTATTCAGGCTAGTGGTACAATAGCTTCTAGTGCCATCAATGCACCTGCATCTTCATCAACCCCAATGCAAAAGATGGGGGCTTATGCATTAGCTCAACAAAGCAATGTTTGGGTTCACTTTGAGTGTCTCCGGGAAGGCTGACATGCAAAGTGCACATTTTGCAGGAAGGAAGTCAGGTGCAAGTGAAGAGTCACATTACTAGTGCCAGCATGAGGCGACTTTTGGTTGATTTTGTATCCTTTCTAGTAATATTATCATTAGATATTGAACATTCCACCACGCCAGTCAAAGAAACAGGGATTGAATCAATTTAATGCAATGAAAAATAGGTAAAGCTAAGTATACCTAATTAAGCTACCTTCCAGTGGTTGAATAAAAATAACTCAATGTGTATTTACGCTGATTGATATGTCAAACATGTATTCCTAACTCCACAGTATCCTGCTACCTAATGTAGTGTCCCCCCACCATTTGAAGGTTGGAAGAGTGAATTTTCCTTTCCTTTACTTACTCATCCCTCACTCCATGGGGATGCTCCACCTCTTTGGCTGATACCATTAGAGTAGGTGTTTTGGATCAATCTAATGTTTTCCCATAGGAAAACATTGGGAGATTAGTGTGCATGCGTGACAAAATACTGCGCTGTACCAATCAGATGGTCTCTATAAGACCATCTGATTGAAAAGGACGAGTTTTACTATTCCAGTGTAATTGTCGCAGAGTGACAGTCACTAGATGCATTTTAACCCTGCAGAACATCAATGTTTACAGGTGCAAGGGTAAACCGACAGGGACATGGCACCCATTCCATTCATTGAAGTGGAGTGGTCAGAGTGCCTATGTTGTAACTTTAACTAATTCTCGATCAAAACTCGATCATAATTCTGTTTTGTAGCATTACACAGGCAATTCAACTCTTTTGCAAATTACAGTGGGGTGCTCTTATTCAGACAGCTTTGGAAGTAGATGGTGCTAAATCAAAAGGCTTGGTAAATATATATAATACTCAAAAATATAGGCAGGCTGGGATACCAATGAAATTATCACCAATCATGGTAAGAGATCTGATGCCGCACTGCACAAGACGAGTTGTGAATGTTTCAAAACTGGAAAAACAATACACTTTTTTAAATTGATATGTGATAATATATTTCACAGATTCTGAAAGATTATATCTATATATTTATGGAATGGCTAGCTCATCTCTGAGGTTAACTATGTATAAAACTAATTATGTCCTGTAATGCAACTTTGAAAATACAAATAAAAATCCAATTAAACAAACAAAAAATAAATAAACTATGCATAAAACTAATCCAATCTGCAGCTATAAAAATATATATAAATGGTGCCAAACTGCGTTTAAACATATAAGCTATATGATGGAACTTTTGAATGCCAGGGATAACCCTATTGCTTTCACAAGAATATTGTGATGCACTTTATACAGTCATAAATGTGTATATCTATTAAGGGGCATTTTAAGCACCATAACCACGACATGTCATTGACTCAAATGAGCCTTTGGGTACCTGGTGTTAGCAAACCTTGTAGAGTTTTTTTTTTTTCGAAAAACAAGGTTCTCCTGCTTTATTTGGCCTATCTCCTCCCCTTTCATTAGAATAATTCAATCGTGAATGTGCATTAGCTCATCTAATATTAGACAGCTGTCACGATTACTCTGTGACCCAACACGCTAAACTATATTAACACAAACAACGTATACTGGGCATTAGAATGGCCGGACTTAATGTAAAAGAGAATGGTCAAAGAACAAGCCAAGGTCAGGGATACAGAATGAGACAATACTAATAAACTAGACAAGGGTCAGGATACCAGAAGTAGGGAAAGTAAAAAACATAAGCCAAAGTCAAAAAACTGAAAATATACCAAGAACGCGCTCTCTGATAACCAACAAGTGGAAACCATGACAGGGCACTGAGAAAAGGCATTACAGGGTTTAAATGCCTCTCAGTGATGTGATTGATTAGTACATGGCCTTTGACCCCAAAACTTGTGTGTGCGTCGATAACATGACATCACACGCACGCTGGCGCCATCTTTAATGTGGGCAGTGCACCCTTTAACAGTAAAAACAGGACCACAGTGGCCAGCATCCCTTAGAACGCGGGACCAGCTGGGATCTGTCTTCTGGGAGGATCAGGCGGCACTCCGCCGCGATCCAGGTAAGTTAAGTTTTCCCTTTTCGGCGCGACCACCTTGCTATTGTGTGGCCACGCCGATCAGGGACTTACTTTTATCTGAAGTATCGGCCGCGGCCTCACTGATTAGGCCGGACCAAGTCGGTACAGATCCCCTGCGCCGTGACAACATCAAACCAAAATGATTTGAAGCAAACTGGAAGTATGGCTAAGAATGCTTATGGTTCTTAGAGTGCTCCTTTAATGGCTCAACACTACCCCAAAACTGTATATAACTAATTCTATTTTTTTCTATTACATTTTATATAAATTAACAACATATATTAAATTATAGTATCTTATGTGTTTTCACATAAATGAGCAATGTGTGCTTCTATTTTTGCTTTTTTTGAAAGCTTTATACACTGTAATATATTGCAGCTGAAATTGTGCATTCACAAAGAAATTGAACTGCTACAATATACATAATTAATATTTCTACATTATTCTATGAGGTTTAGTCGCTGTGCATTAACATACTTTGAACATCATTAGCTCACATTAGGTCAATAAGGTTAAACTAAAACAGCTTTAAAATAGTCCCCATTCATTTTTAATGAAATGCGCTCATGATTTTTTTTAAATATAAATATATATACATTTCTGTACCCTTTCTAATTTTGTTAAATATATTCACTCTAATTTCAGAAGAAAGTTATGTCAGCAACCAACTAAAAAAAAAAAGAAAGAAAGAAAATCACAATGATGGATGATGCATTTAAATAGGTGTGTTTTACATAAAATGACAAGAAATCCATTAAGCTTTTACAGAAGAAGTTAGGGAGTTTAAACTCGCAGTCATGAGGAGCGGCGGCAATGGAAGACCATGATGGATGAAATCGGTGACATCAATTACATAATCTTGCTTCTTTTCAGACACAGAATGAGCTAAAATTGCACAGATTGAGTAGCAACTTAGGTAATTGTAGGTTGTCTGACAATGTTAAATATTGCACAGCAAAGCACCTTGGCACAAGGTAGGAGTGCAGATCTCATCTAATTGCAATAACTACTCAAGAGTTGTCAGGTGTATTTCTTCTCAAGTATTGCCAGGTGCATTACACCATCCTGATGGATGCATACAATAGTTAGCTTTTTTTTTCTTGGAGATTAGTTAACCAATCTTTCATCAAGAAAATCATGTATTCGATGAAGTGGTGTGGGTGCCTTGACCCTGTCTGTTTACACTGCAACAGAAAACATTGCTTTTTGTGCAGGAAATGCAATGTTTTCATTCCATGGTTAAAGGGACACTATAGTCACCAGAACAACTACAGCTTGTTGAATTTGTTCTGGTGAGTAGAATCATTACCTTCAGGCTTTTTGTTGTAAACACTGTCTTTTCAGAGAAAATGCAGTGTTTACATTACAGCCTAGTGATAACTTCACTGGCCACTCCTCAGGTGGCTGTTCGAGATCCTTCCTGGGTCATGGTTGCCTAAAATGCATTCAAACATTCAGTATCTCCTCCCTCTGCATGCAGACACTGAACTTTCCTCATAGAGATTCATTGATTCAATTCATCTTTATGAGGAGATGCTGATTGGCCAGGGCTGTGTTTGAATCATGCTGGCTCTGCCCCTGATCTGCCTCCTTGTCAGTCTCAGCCAATCCTATCAGGAAGCATTGTGATTGGATCAGGCTACCACTTCTGATGATGTCAGCAGACAGCTTGTTTTTTTTTTGTTTTTTTTAGGCAAACAGCATGCAGAGTCACAGCTTCAGGCTTGAATACAGTAAGATGTTGCTATATTTATGGAGGCATGAGGGGCCCAGGGGGGCTAGATGGTGGTTTTAACACTATAGGGTCAGGAATACATGTTTATGTTCCTGACCCTATAGTGATCCTTTAACATGCCTCTTGTGGCTGTAAGGAACACAGCCAATAGAGGCACTTCAGCAGTTCTAACCGAACATGGTTAAGGCTCAAATTACTATTATTGAGAGCAATTGATTTGCTCATGGAGGCATTTTGCTGCAAATGTGCACCAGCCCCCCATGCTTCAGTATATAGAAGCATTGGATTGGCTGAGATCATTGAGACTGATGATCTCAGCCAGGGAGGTGGAGCGCCAACATGGAGACCAGCGAGCCACATGATTTTTTGATTTACTGTTTGGTGTGTATCTTTGATAAAGTCTATTCGGTGGTCAAGAAATAAAATTGTTGACCCTACTTTTTCTACCTGTATAGGAAAACTCATAATGTTATTAAAGATAAAACTCATGAAAACTGACTGATCTCATTATATACTAGTTCATAATCAGAGACAGGTTTGGCATTTTCCACTTTATTATATTTATTATAATGTGTAAGCTTTTCTGGAAATTTCATTTATTAATCTAGCAACTAACACCCTTTCACTGCTATCCAGGTTGGATTGAACTGATATTGATAAAGCAAAAGTTTATATTTTGCATTATTAAGTGTCCTCTTTCTGTCAATTGGTTTGACAGAAAATTTGGGGTTTGGTACCATTAGATTACTGGCAGCATAAACACCTACATTAAGCTGTAGTGATTATATTGTTGAGACTGCCCCTTTAAAAATGAGCTAAAACTTTGGAGGTAAAGGCACACAACAGCAAATAACTAAAAGCTAACTATTAGGTATGACTTCATGTTGTGCAGGCCCAACTTTGAAATGTCCCATGACCCTTTGCATTGAGCCATTGACTGATTATAGCGAATGAAGTAAAAATAAGTTCTAAAGCCATAACATCTTGAGATTACCTGGTAGCACAATGAAGGTAATTGTGTTTTTCAATTACCTCTGTTGTCCTTATCACTCTAGTAAGCACATCTATATCATTTACTGGAGGATGTAGAAAATGAAAAAATTCCACCAACAAAACAAACAGCCAGTTCCTGACTAAACAACATTACGCGGTGTCAGTTAAAAATAATACAAATTAATCATTGCACTGTAGTACTCAATTTCCTAACAAATGAATACATGAGCAGTTATTTCACTGTTAGTCTGGCCTTCTTAGCCTTTAACACTATGCTGCTAGCTTACCAATAGTACTACCAACTTGGAGGTCCAAAGGGATTAGCATCACACAACATGTGCCCAAGCTATTCTTATCTTGCTTGGAATATAAATCTTTAAAACTCCTAATTTCTTACACACAGTACATTACATTCATTCATGCTATTATATGCTCACTACTTTGCAAATCTGTGCACAAATTAATTAAGGAGACAAGTGCTTAAATATAAATATACACTAGAATTTTGTAGACAGACATTGAAAGCTGTGACAAATCACCTCTTGAATAGTCTATATATAATTCTTATTACTTTTTCACTTAAGTGACATTCATAAGGGAAGTAAGCAGTTTAGTGATTCAGAATTAAATGCAACATATTTTGAAATGGGCACCAGAGTTTAAAACAGACTAAAAATAAATGTTCTAGAAACAATTGTTCATTATAAATTATCACAATAACATTGTCACACAATTATTTTTCCAGTTCCAAGAAAATTTACATATTTTTCCTGTAAAAAAATTAGTTTGCATTTAAATTGCAACATTATCATTTATAGGGGATATGAGGACAAAATTAGCACAGAAGAAAAAAAAAAAATCAACTCCATAATTCATCTAAATAAAAAAAGAAGTAAAACTTCACATCTAAATAAAAGTTTAATGAAATGTCTCAGATATAGAAATATGTATACAATGTGATAAATCCGCCCTGTGATTAGTTAATTTGAAGTTAAATATTTACAAAAAGCCACATTAAAATATCAGAGAAAAGTAGTAATATTGAAGTAGGACCACTTTTACAGAGAGCATAAAATACCACATCCTGGGGACATGTCCCACTTGCCTCTCCCTAAAGACGGGTATGTTTTAACCCCTTAAGGACCAAACTTCTGGAATAAAATGGAATCATGACATGTCACACATGTCATGTGTCCTTAAGGGGTTAAACCGAGTTTTCTTTCACACAAATATGAATGGGAAAAAAAAATACTAAGCATTAAATATATAAAAAAAAATTGTAGATTATAACAAAGATGTTAATATGTTTACATTATAATGGCTTTGTGCTGAAGTACAATAAACAACAGTTCCCATATTTGAAACTGTTAGACAATGGGACAGTAAATGCATAAATTGCCATTACCAACATAAGCATAACAATAAGCAACATAAAATAAGCTTTAACAAATTAACTGTTTGCTAAAAGATATTTTAAAGAGGATATAAAATAGACCAGTAGTGCAAAAAATGTTAGCATAGAATATAGTCACTAAACGGTAGGTGATTAAACTAAGTTAGTAGATATGGATGAGAATCTTCAGTCGGCCAAAGTAAAGTTTAACTTTTGTCTAAATTTTGTCAAAGTTGTTTGCCAAATCACCACAGATTGCTGTATAGTGATTGAAACCCATTATTAATCTGTGAAATGGCAAATCTATGTGCTTACAAAGATGAATATGTGTGTGGTATAATACATTAAAAAAAAATTCTATTTTTCCTATAGTGAACATGGAAGTTCTTCACAAATACAGATAAGAACTGATGAAGATAACCTGATATATAGAAAACAAATCATTAACCAAATATAAAATGAATTTGTCTCCTATAAATACTGCCATATGGAAGCTTTTCTCATAGAATTTCATAGATATTTTCATATTTGCTTTAACTAAATAACACAAAACCATCACAGTCTCATAGAAATGTTGCAGTTTCATGGTAGTCAGTACAAAAAGCCTTACAGTATATTTTCTTTATTTTTTGTTTGAAAATCATATTCTCTTTTGCAAGAAAGGATTACATTTTGTACCAATATGTATAGTCCAGCAGAATAAACCTGTTTTATGATAGTTGTTGTTGAAGATCTTCCAAAAGTCAGGAGATGTGTGCCAACAATGTTGTGTTATCATGACAATCTGATCTTTAAAGGACAGCTGTCATTACATTTGCACATCTTATTTTTTTTTAAAGTTAATTACATGAAATTTTTTTAAATGATGTATGTTTTTTGAAGAATATTTTACTTTTCTCTGGTTGAGCAGCAGTGTTGGGTCAGACTCCACTGTTATCTAACCAACTGCTCAGCCTAACTTGCCTGTTGCTGCTAGTAAGGTTCCGCCAGAAAAAAAAGTTACATTTTAAACAAAATCATTAAGCTTTATTAAATGTAATAAATGTTTAAGAAAAAAAAAGTGAAATGAGATTTTTTTTTTTTTTTTTTTACGCATCTGGTTATTAGAACTCTACAGAGTTGCTAATTGTAAGCAACTATGGCATTTCATATTGGCATAATTTGTGTTTGGATTAGATTTTAATGTCAGTATGCTATCACTGTTATAAGAAGTTAAATGTGTTTTTTTAGTTGGAATTAGCATAGCAACTACAAAGGAGACGTCAAAGTTCTCTTTGTCATAATGTTAATCACTTGCAAATATAACTGTATTTCTATGCACAGGCATGACCTAGTAGTGAATATTTACACATGCCCATTGCATGAGAATGTCTGAGTGTGCAAACCATCTGCCGTGAGCAGTTCTCATTAGGACTCTCTTATGATCAACATCTGGTGGGATTAGAGACTTTCCTGAATGACAAATGGATTTACTATTCAGTGCTTACATTTAGCCCAAGCTCCAGAAAAAGCAACAGAAAATATTGTTAAAAATAGATCACAAAATTATTCACCTAGTGTGACTTTTTGTGACAGCTCAGGACAAATAAATATTATGTACTGTCAGTGCTAAATGCATTTTGCTGTATTTGACTGATCAGAATGTTTTTTGTATTATGTTACATAAACTACATTATTATTATTATTAATATGATATTTATATAGCTCCATCAAATTACGCAGCGCTTTACAATGGGTGGACGAACAGACATGCAGTTGTAACCAGACAAGTTGGACACACAGGAACAGAGGGGTTGAGGGTCCTGCTCAATGAGCTTACATGCTAGAGAGAGTGGGGTAAAATGACACAAAAAGGTAAGGATAGTATTAGACTAGTGACAGTTACAGAAGAGGAATCAGTCAGGAGCTATTAATAGTTAATTGATACGCTTTTATGAAGAAGTGGATTTTCAATGATTTTTTTTGAAGGAGTGGAGACTGGGTGAGAATCTAACGGAGGAGGGAAGCGAGTTCCACAGGAACGGTGCAGCCCTCGAGAAATCTTGAAGGCGAGCATCAGAGGTGGGAGTACGGACAAAAGATAGACGTAAGTCTTCAGCAGATCATAAGGGCCTAGACGGGACATACTTGTGTTTAAGGGAGGATAGATAGGTGGGAGCAGCATTATGTAGAGATTTAAAAGCAAGAACCAGAATTTTAAATTGAGCTCTATATTTTATAGGAAGCCAATGTAGGGACTGACATAAGGGTGAGGCATGGGAGGTGCGGGCGGACAGGAAGATGAGCCTCGCTGCCGCATTCATTATGGACTGTAATGGCGCAAGTTGGGAGCACGTAAGACCACTGAGAAGCGGATTACAGTACTCAATGCGAGAAAGGACAGTGGAATGGACCAACACCTTAGTCGCATCTGGCATTAAGTAGGGGCGGATGCGCGCAATGTTTTTGAGATGGAAATGACAGAATTTGGCGATAGATTGAACATGAGGCTTGAAGGAGAGGTTGGAGTCAAAGAGAACACCTAGGCAGCGAGCCTGCGTGGTGGAGCTGATGGTAGCACCATTGACTTGGAGGGAGACAGACACAGGATTAACAACACTTGAGGGAGGAAAGACCAGAATTTCAGTTTTGGTCAAGTTTATTTTAAGGAAGTGGGCAGCCATCCAGTTAGAAATAGCAGAGAGGCAGTCAGATACACTAGTCGAGAGGGACGGTGAGAGATCAGGAGAGGACAGGTAGATTTACGTGTCATCTGCATAGAAATGATATTGGAAGCCAAAGGAGCTAATGAGTTTACCAAGGGAGGCAGTATAGATGGAGAACCGTAAGGACCAAGGACTGAACCTTGGGGGACACCAACAGAGAGGAGTTGGGGAGAATAAGCAGAGCCAGAGAAAGAAACACTGAAAGAGCACTGGGAGAGGTAGGAGGAGCACCAGGAGAGAGCAATATCTTGTAGACCGATATTGCGGAGGATGAGAAGAAGCTGTTGATGATCAACAGTGTCAAAAGCCGCAGACAGGTCAAGGAGAATTAGGATAGAGTAGTGACCACGAGATTTTGCAGCGAGTAGATCATTGGATACTTTGGTCAGTGCCTTTTCAACAGAGTGCTTAGCGTGGAAACTAGACTGAAGCAGGTCTTGCAGAGAGTTGGACTTGAGGAAGTCTGTCAATCTCGCATGCACAATTCGTTCAAGGATCTTGGATGCAAAAGGCAGTAACGAGATAGGACGATAGTTGGATGGGGAGTTAGGGTCAAGATTGGGCTTCTTTAGAATTGGGGTTACAGTTGCATGTTTGAAGGGCGATGGAAATATACCAGAGGAAGGAGAGATTGAGAATTTTAGTGAGAGGTGGAGAAAGAGAAGAAGACAGAGTACGGATGAGATGCGAGGGAATTGAATCTAGGGAGCAGGTGGTGGGGCGGGAGGACTGGAGCAGAGCAGAAACCTCTTCCAATGTAGTGGGTGCGAATGAACATAGAACAGCAGAGGGAGTGAAGTAAAAGTAAAGTAGAGTGAGTAAATGGTAAAATAGCTGATGTCTATTAAATATGAAAGCCTCTTAATAGGTGTAAATAGATTCTACAGATAGGTCACGAATGCTCAAAGTGCAAATCCACCTTGTATCCTTTATAAAGCGATATTCTGGTCATTATATCCTTTACAGGGATAGTGTGATCATTATTATATTCTTTATAGTGATAGTTTGATGATTTTTATATAAGTGCTTCCATGAACATAAGAGTGTCTTTCAAGTTCATTTAAATGCAAAATAATATTACTCAAATTACAGCATAAGTTGAAATACTAAGGGGGCCCCATGTAAACCTCTGCAGACCATCAAATAAAATACATTAACATCTTTCTAGGTCAGATATCAAACTATCTGCAAGTTCTGGATATTTAAATTTCCTGCACTAGTTATTTATCGGCTGACTAACCTATTAAAAAATGCTTACATTTTCAATCTTCCTTATTCATCAGCCTATTTACAGTAAGTGGGTAATAGAAAAAGTTGTCCTCTGCCACATAGTACACGTACAGCTCCAACACTGCAGTAAAATATCAGATTTCCTCAAAGGCTCTAGTTTGGTGCTTTTTGCTGTCCCACCAGGACTGTGTAAGAGGTTCTGATTTTGGTTTCATGTGACAATTAGTTAATTCCCAATCCTTTGTATTCCCCATCAAAACAGATCTCTTTATTGTCTCACTTCCGTCCTTTCCGTTTTTAGAGCATTTCTATTCAGCTGATGCTCATGATGTCTTTAAAAACAATGAGAATGATGATATATGAGTATTTCTTAAATTGCAGGTGATTTGGATTTAGGAATGATGATATATGAGTATTTCTTAAATTGCAGGTGATTTGGATTTGGGAATGATGATATATGAGTATTTCTCAAATAGCAGGTGATTTGGATTTGGTAGTGAAGCTTCTGTCCATAGTATTTAGACTTTTCCAGAGCTTTACATTGTTGGCCTTCTAACTGTAAAATACTCTGATTAGCGAAGAACAGACTGCTTGGCACACATGGCATAACTTTTCTCAAACGTGTTGGATACACTTTATATCATGTGAAGAATTTAATTAATTTTATGCTCTCTGGAAAAAGATTTACAAATGGAATAGACAGTCATCAAGTTCAGTGTCAATAGATCTTTTTTTTTTTTTTTTTTTAGTAAATCTTTTTAGTGTCAATAGATCTTGTAAAATTGTGCATTTAAAACTAAATATGTTTTGTATGTGTTTTACAACATGCATGCAATGTTTTGAACATGCTTACCTGACTCATTTCACTCCTTCCCAATTGCAGGAAGCATGACATATTCACTAAGGGGATTATCAAAACAGTGAGCAGCCATGTGCGGTCAACTAAGAATTAAGAATAAAATTGCTGATTTAAAAACAAACAAACAAAACAAGCCCAATATTTAGTATAGCAATCTAAGAGATTATTAGATATGATACATGTAGCACTGCACCAGACTTGTGCACAGTGCAAAAGTGTATTTTAGCTGAACCACTTTGTCAGAAAATAAAATAAATTAAGGGACGGTTGAATTTCAGTCATATGGCAGTTCAGTTTGTACGAAATGTCATTAAATTTCACTTAGTAAAACTATTTGGGAAAATGGATCAGAACACTAACCATATTTTTAAATACACTGATAGTCGCATTTCCCAACCATTTGGCTCACAGATCAAATTAGAAATATTAACCAATAGAGGAAAAAAGAGGAAGAACAGTAAAACATCTTTATTTAAATATGTATATTTTTCCATCTGTTGGTCACTTCTCACTTGATCTAAATAAAATAAACATTTAGTTGCTGTCCCCTAAACACCAATCATATTTTTCACATGAATATTCTCTTTTTTTTTTGTTATCCTGGGAGGAATACTGACTCACAAATCACAATGAACAAGCTTGTCTATTGCACAATTAGTTTGATTTGTGATTCTGCTAGTTTTTGAATCGGAGTAAAAGAATTTGTATGATCACCTAATTTGGCTTAATTTGGATTTACTGCAGTTTGTAACAAAATGAGTGCCCAAGTATGCTCTGTACCAGGGATTGGTCAAACTCACTTACTCCTTGTTTTTATATGGATTTTAATCCCTGCAGGAAAACATACTCGTTTTCCTGGCACTATAGTGCCCTGAGGGTGCCCCCACCCTCAGGGACCCCCTCCCGCCCGGCTCTGGAAGGGGGAAAGGGTTAAAAACTTACCTTTTTCCAGCGCTGGGCGGAGAGCTCTCCTCCTTCTCTCCTCCTCCGTTCCTCCTCCTGGGCTGAATGCGCACGCGCGGCAAGAGCTGCGCGCGCATTCAGCCCGTCGCATAGGAAAGCATTTACAATGCTTTCCTATGGACGCTTGCGTGCTCTCACTGTGAAAATCACAGTGAGAAGCACGCAAGCGCCTCTAGTGGCTGTCAATGAGACAGCCACTAGAGGATTAGGGGGAAGGCTTAACCCATTCATAAACATAGCAGTTTCTCTGAAACTGCTATGTTTATGAAAGAATGGGTTAACCCTAGCTGGACCTGGCACCCAGACCACTTCATTAAGCTGAAGTGGTCTGGGTGCCTAGAGTGGTCCTTTAAGTCATGATAACAATGGTTTTGCTAATTTTCATAGATAGTCAAAAATAGGAAGCCAAAAAAAAAAAAAAAAATGGGTGACCTGAAGGATACAAGAAACAACTTTTCCAAAAATGAGAGACCAACATGCATCAAGAATTAATTTCAAAAAGTGATAGTTTTAATATATGCATTACCCACACAATAATGAAATACAAACCCATACAATACTCATTACGTACTGTTGAACGCCTCTTAGACATTTAATATGATTTGTCATGTGTCAACATAAAAATAGAAACATAGTATTCATAACTAGAATAAAGAAAGGTCTTATATTGTTGTGTAAAAAATAAAATACAAATTGTTATTTAAAAAAAAACAAAAAGGAAAATAAGATCTTACATCCAGTGTTAACATAGAAACATAGAATGTGACGGCAGATAAGAACCATTCTGCCCATTTTTTTAAAAATACTTTCATTAGTCCCTGGCCTTATCTTAAAGTTAGGATAGCCTTATGCATATCCCACGCATGCTTAAACTCCCTCACTGTGTTGATTCTCTTTATATATTTAAATGTTTCTATCATATCCCCCCGTCTCGTCTTTCCTCCAAGCTATACATGTTAAGTTCCTTTAACCTTTCCTTGTAAGTTGTATCCTGCAATCCATGAACCAGTTTAGTAGCCCTTCTCTGAACTCTCTCTAAAGTATCAATATCCTTCTGGAGATACAGTCTCCAGTACTGCGTACAATACTCCAAGTGAGGTCTGACCAGTGTTCTGTGCAATGGCATGAGCACTTCCCTCTTTCTACTGCTAATACAACCAAGCATTCTGCTAGCATTTCCTGCTGCTCTATTACATTGTCTGCCTACCTTTAATTCATCAGAAATAATCACCCCTTAATCCCTTTCCTCAGATGTTGAGGTTACGTCTCTATCAAATATTCTGTACTCTGCCCTTGGGATGCATGATCTTGCACTTATCCACATTAATTGTCAGTTGCCACAACTCTGACCATTTTTCTAGTTTACCTAAATCATTTACCATTTGGCTTATCCCTCCTGGAACATCAACCCTGTTACATATCTTAGTATCATCAGCAAAAAGACATACCTTACCATCAAGACCTTCTGCAATATCACTAATAAAAACATTAAAGAGAATGGGTCCAAGTACAGATCCCTGAGGTACTCCACTGGTGACATGCCCATGCTTCAAATATACTCCATTGACTACAACCCTCTGTTGCCTGTCACTCAGCCACTGCCTTACCCATTCAACAATATTGGAATAAGAGTTAGTTAAATTAGACAATATAACTTGCAAAAGGCAGAACTCTATGTTAAGGAGACTTTTAAAATCACTTTAAGGTGAATATATATGAAAATGGTACAACAAACAAGTCAATCTATTTATACAATAAAGACACATCATACACAAAATCTATTTTATTGCACTTTTTGCTAGGGTTTTATAATACATTAAACACCACAAATTTTGTTATAAATGTAAATCGGGACTATAGGACAATTTTAGGGTCTAAGGTAGTGAGGTTCACATGCTGCACTCATTAGAATTCTGTTCAGTAGCTGAGTGTTTCTATTTGTGTTTCAGCCCCCTTTTTAAATAGGTTTATTCAGTAAAGAAATATATGCAAGTTGCTGTCCCTGACAGATGCATTGCAGTGCATTGTGCTGCCAACAGACTGATTATCAGGCAATCCTCTTCAAATGTAATCACTTCCAACCATCCCTGTGAATTGCTAACTTTTTAATTCAGATTACCATCTCTTTACTAGTCATAAACAACATTAGTAATTACATTATAAAGTCTTAATGCGTAATGGAAATAAAAAACAAGTGAATACTACGTTAATATGTGATTACTTTCTCATGAAGGCAGCATTATATTTTTCCTGTGATTTCCAAATTATTATAATGCTCCGTCTATGTTGATGTTTGTATGTCGATGTTTCTTTCTTTTTCTTTTTGTAAATCAGATTAAAACAAATTTACTCATTTGTGACCTGTTAATGATTTGGTCTGGGAATATCAGACAGTTTGATAGATTTGCTTATAATCAATCATTTCAATCTGGTTCCATGCAAGCCTTTAGTGCCTGAGAAATACCAGTCTTGGATCTATGGCTGACAGCTGAAACTGATACAGGCACAATATGCGCAAACACTGATTGTAAAACACAGGCAATATCATTTTGTTTGCTACATGCAACCACCCAAAGATCACTTTCAGGACATCCATAGGGGGAAGTTTATGTACCTTACATAATTACCGTGATTTACATAAAGTCAAAGCACATGCCAAAACTTTAAAATAGTTATTCACTAGTGAGAAATGCTGGGATTCAAAACGAATTTCAAATGTAAGGTCAATATAGCCAAATTGAACATACAACTGACATGGATATTTTTTCTAAATTGGCTAGTTTGACTTTAAGTTTAAAATTTAAGTTAAATTCATTTTAAACTCCCTGTAAATGAATATTTAGAGAAACAATATAATCATGTTACTTGACAATTAAATTAATGCTGAAGAGCAGTATTTTGTTGTATAGTGGCCCTTTTGGTTAAATTAAAATATGAAAAATGGCAATAATGCTGTCAATTCTTACAAGGAAGGGGCTGACCTTTTGTACGAAATGTACTGTAGATCATAAAGCTCTATGGTTTAGCTATAGGGAGACGGGGAGGCATGTGAATTCCAGGTGGCTTATGTAAATTATGTGCAAATGTTTGTCTGACGCATACATGCTGTCACCAGGCAGCCAGTGGCGGCAAATTATCAACCCCACAGTAAAAAAAAAGAGTAGTGCCCCTTTTGATTGTGTTATCTTATGTGACCCCTATTTATTGTTCCTAGAGTCACCACTGGTAAAATCATTGTCCAAACTCCTAATAAACAAATATTTACCTGTACTTCAATTGTATTGTATTTTGTACTTCATTTTATAAGATTGGGAATACATCACAAAGTGTTCTATTCAAAAAAGAGGTGGAAAACATAAAATGGGGGGGGGGAGGGGCGGAGAGTCACAAGTGGAATTTACCTGCTAGTCCCACTGCTTTCCATGGATATTGCCCCAATTTTAATATTGTAGACAACTTGTTAGAACTTTAATACATCTTTTCATTTTAGGCCAGTGAGATAGTGGAGTGAGGCATCATTGATAGAATCTGTTCAACCCCTAGGGGTTGCAGGTTCAATTCCTGGCAGCATTGTCTAAACCCTTCATCCTTCCAAGGTCAATAGAATTTAAAACCCACTTGGATACCAGAGATGATCTGAATGTACCATTCCTGGTTAAACATTTGCTATTACTATATAGAATCTAGCAGGTGGAAAACAATTAGTTCAATTTGTTCTTCTAGGTATTTAACACACCAATTCTACTAAGAGTTTTCCTTGGTAGTATTTCAAAGGAATGTATAAATGTTGTCAAAATTGGAAATGTTGTGTTGTTGGAAAAAGGTCTAAATATTAAACCGTTGACAGCCTCAAATGTGTATAAAATGGCCAAGTTTATTAATTGTAGTGAAATACATATTATGTATTTAATCACGTTGTAAGCAAGGAAGACAATTATACGTAAGTCAAAGAGAGATCTCAAAATCTGGAGGTAGTCTACATAATTTGGTAAAAGGTTAACCAAGTGTTCTTAGTTAATTGCTGTTGTCCAGGTTGGACACAATTTACATTAATGGTACTGAAGCCTAAATTCCATGTAGTTAATGTGACTGAGGAGGGGTAATTTTCCGGCAACTTCTGGCAAAATAATACAACACTCAGCTGTAGTGGTTATATTGAATGAAGTATCCCTTTTATGATATTTGTAAAGCTACAGCTATATCTGTTTTATTTTTATTTAGTAGGTTATTGAATGGGGCATCAATATTGTTCTTAGTTTGCTTTTTATAAACTACAGCGTTAATGGTTTGCTACAGCAGAAGACAACTTAAGTCAATATTTATTACCCATCTTTGCTGCAATAAACCTTGCCATTTCCTTTTATGTGCCAGACTGGCCTTTACTTTCAAGAAGCTTTTATCATTTGGTAATTTGTACAGTGTTTGAAAACATTTCCAATGGGATTTTTATTATGCCACGATGATGACAATTAACTTTGCAAAATAGATGGGGTCCATAAATTAGTAATTGTCTGTCGTCTATCTTTTCTAAGTGTTTGCCTACCTTTTTGGCCCGTAATGTCTGCAAAATATGTTTATGGGAAACATGTTGACCTAGAATGACTTCATACACAGTAAGAAAGATGTTAAAGCTAAAACATCAAAATGTATTCATTACCACCTGACTTTAATCTTAAACCCCTTAACTCTCCCACTTTGCCTTAGCTAATATGGCTCAGAAATTCAGTGGAAACTCATAAAATCCAAGAGAAAAATGATATTGTTTTGATAACTGTAGTGTCTACCAACTAGGGTTGATTGTACCAAACTTACAAGGCTATTCACTAACATAAGAATTGTAGCGAATTCAGAGTGAACTCAAAGTGAATTTCAAATTGAATGACAAATTAGATTAACTGGATGTATAGCTAACTGGAGGAATTGTTCCATTTCAGCTGGGCCTTTATTTAGAAATTTATTTTAAATTCACTTTGAACTCTCACTTTTTGCAATTGTGTTTTGCAATTATTATTATATTTATTACATTATTATGTTTAATATTGCCTACCTTTAAGTATTTTCGTGAGATGCAATTTAAAAAGTATATTGAATAGTAATTAATCATCACTATATGTTTTGCATTTGTTCAATTATGTATTGGAGAAACAGTCAGGGCTATTCACTAAAGTGAGCATTGCTGGGAATTCCATTTCAAATTTAAAGGGATGCTATAGTCACCAGAAGAACTAAAGCTTAATGTTGTTTTTCTGGTGAGCATAGCCTGTCCTTGCAGGCTTTTGCATTTTTTTACAGAAAATTCAGTGTTTACATGACAGCCTAGGTACACCTCCAGTGACCATTCCTCATATGAGTACTAGAGGTCCTTTCTGGGGCAGTGTTGCACAGTGTGCAGCACTGGTGTCCTGCTCTGAACTTTTCTCATAGAGATGCATTGATTCAATTCATCTCTATGTGGAGATGGTGAATGGCCAGGGCGGCGTTTAGCGCTAACCCTGCCCCACCATGCCTCCTTGGCTGAGATCATCAGAATTGACTATCCCAGCCAATCCAATGCTATCCTATCATCAATCATCTGATGATGCCAGCCAAGGAGGCATATCTGAGGTGGTGCCAGTGCTGGCAGACTCTCATGATGCAAGAAAGCAGATATGTTTTTATGAGCTTTAAGGGGGGTAAGTAAGGCCAGGGGGCCTATATAGTTTGTTGGATATACTGTTTTTCATAATTCTTGTAGCAATAAGAGGGTTACCTTCTCGGTCCTGGAATCCTCCCAGTAATCAAATTATACTTCACACAAGTTTGTTGATCTGCACTCATAGGGCATCCCCAAAAATATATCAGGAAGAAATCATAGAACAAATGCACATTTATTGAAGTAAAAAAAATATATACATATGGCAAGATGCTAGAACAGCAGTCCTCATGTATGCTGTATTGGTCCTAGCATGTGAAAATGAAAAAAAAAGGTTGTGATTGTGAGTGAACAAAGTATAAAAAGTCCAAAACCTGAGCATAGGTCCACCTGCAGCTGCTGTACACGGGGGAGACCACCAAATAAACTAACCCTAAAGAAAGATTACAGAAACCATGGATGCATTTTGCACCACTCCGTGTGCTTTCTAAACATTTTTTCTATGATTTCTTCCTGATGTATTTTTGGGGATTCCCTATGAGTGAGGATGAACAAACTTGTCCTGGTAGCATTGTCGACTTGGAGAATTTTGAAATTCTGCTATTTTGACCGTAAATATGAAATACGGTGGGAATTCACTTGTAATACCTGACAGTTCTCAATTTAATGAATAACCCAGTAAGTGCTTCACATAATCAGTATATCCATTACTGATGAAGTTAAATGCAACAGTAAAGAGCAGAAATGGCAATATCATGGTGCACTGTATGCTCTGCCCATGTATTGCATGACAATGCTGCTCTCTGTGTAACCTATGTAATTGTACACAAGTAAAGCTGCACGCGCTTTCTAGTTTATGGGTTCTTGTGACATTTACTGTATGGGCATGGATAAAAGGAAAAAGGGTTGCAATAAAAGTATAAAAGAGTCATAAAAATAAAGCAAAATTGGAACAAATCAGAAAGGAATAAAAAGAACAGAATAGAAAGGAAAAAATACCACACAAATTGCAGCAAAATGCATAAAGCAGATACAAGGATGATAGTGGTGAACTAATTACTAACTAAAACACACAAAAAATTAGAAAATTACAAAAGGATAAATCAACAAAAGAGGTGGAAAAAATAAGAAAAGAGGAAATAAATTTGTAGAAGAAGACTCAACATAGTGAGAACGATGTTAGCGTAATTACAGTAAAGGAGACTAAGTACAGTAACGGAGACAAAAACAAGTGAAATAAGAAAGGGTTATCACAGAAAAGGACACAGAAACACATATAGACATAAGGTATGATATAGATGATTCAATAAAAGCGAGCATAAAGTGGACTAAATAGTGCAAAAAAATAGAAAATATACAAAGGGAGATATTAGAAATGAACACATAACTGCAAGGTTTAATAAAAGAAATAATAAAAAGGATGAATATAATGGAGTGAATATTAAAAAGAAAATCAAGGAACTGAAAGTAATTGGAAAAAAAACTGAAACTTATTTTCCCAATATAAATTAGCAATTGTGAGTGAGAATTATAGATGTTGTGAATTAAAAAATACTGTATAACAATTATTCACTTTGATCATTAAAGGGAAACTATAGTCTTCAAAACAACACTGTTTTTTGGTGTATAGTTAATGCCTCAGTCTCATTTTTTATTCTTTGCCATTTAGGAGTTAAATCAATTTTGTTTCTACCCATGCTGACTCCATTGTCATACATCTGCTGGCTGTGAATCTCACAGTCTAAATGGAAAACATGTTTAATTTTCAAGCAGATGTTATCCTTCTTTAGATGTTGTTATCCCCTGCTCTGATAATAGAACTTTACTCACACACAAGAGTCAGGAACTGCAAGGTCTAGGAAGTTATTAACAGTTCAGGGGATAAAACAATTCTAAATTAAACAGACTGTGCACTAAAGGAATTGTAAAATGTAGATCTCACTTTACAGGAAGTGTTTTTGAAGGCTATGTATGTCGCATGCAATGTGGTGTGACTAGGATTGCATAAAAAATGTGATTGGCAGAGAATTGAGCAGTGCAAATGCAGAGGTATGACCTATACACAAAAACTGCTTCATTAAGCTAAAGTTGTTTTGGTGACTATATTGTCCCTTTAAATACATTGCAATTGTGTGAATATGGTGTATCATCAAGAGATTTGTAATCATATCACACAGGATAAGAAGATTGTTATTGAGAGAGTTTTGAGCAAAAACACGTATGCATTTCAGATGTAGAACGTTTGTAAGAAACAGGCTTGTAGATGCTCCAAACGCTTTGTACAAACCTAGTGGTGAACCACAGTATATACAATTTACGTTAATGAAGATGAATATCTCCGTTAGGATAACTGACATTGTTCCCGTTTATTTGGGCAATGAGTAATACATTGAAATCAAAGTGAAAAAAGTAAAAAACTATATACAGAGTAACTTAATGAGATGATATTAAAGTTAATTATATTGAAGTGTATGAGTGTTTTATGCAATTTACAAACTTCAGACTGCACTCCCATTAACTTCTAGACGAGGTAAGTAAACCACAGTCCTAACAATTACAATTATTGATACCTCTTAAAGAATTGCCAAATTAAAAGCCTATTCCAGAACAAGTTCACAGAGGTGCTATTATCATTGTGTCTGCCTGGATATTTAGTAACGTACTCTCAAAATCTCAATTTACATTTTAATGCACTTGTAACACCTAATCCTTCATAGTGTTGTAGACTCCTGGTAGTTACTATGTGGCATCCTAAAATGTAAACATACTGTATCTTATTTGAGCGGCATAACACGGAAACAAGATAAGTTGGCTCTCTTTTCTGCAGATATGAACCACTAGAGAAACTAACATATTTGCTAGAACAATTCTTGAATTAATAGAAGTTCCCTTAATTAATTCAATTAGCAGGGGGAGATAACAGTACCACTGAACATGAAGCCCAGCAGTTTAACATGTTGCATTTTATCCTATGCACAGTTTCAGGGGTACCCAACCCAACGTGGACACCAAAACAACTCAAATCTACAGCTAAAATGCTTGAACTGGGAGACCAACCTTCTTCTAGTGTATGGGGTACATTTACATTTTAAGTTAGGGGTTAATATACTGGGCAATGAGTTATGATGAGTTCCCAGTTGATACTCAATTTAGAACAAAAGAAATTTATTAAATTTATTGTAAAATTGTACAGGTTGTTTACTAATTCACCACAAGCATTATTTACTAAAGTAAAAATTCATAGTTCAAAATTAAGGCCAGTAGCTGAACTGGAAGAATAGCTGACATAGAACAATTTTCCAGTTTGGCTGTTTTCAAAGTGAATTTAAAGTGCATGTTAAATATAATGTCTGAACTGGAACTATTCTCTAAACAAGCTCTGCTTCCAGTTCAGCTACTTTGGCCTTAAATGTCAAATTCACTTTGAATTCTCACTTTAGTGAATAACTCTATAAATGTGAAATTCACAATTAATTCAAGTTGAATTTTCACTTTAGTAAATTGCCCTATCTCAGTGATGGCTAATCTTGACACCATAAATTGTTTATGGACTACATTTCCCATGATGCTCAGCTAGCTTTTAGACTCTAAAAGCTAGCTGAGTATCATGGGAAATGTAGTCAAGAAACAATTTATGGTGTCAAGGTTAGCCATCACTGCCCTATCTGTTTACAGCATAAACCCTTTAATGTCATCATTATTACTATGTATCCTATAAATAATACATTGAAAATAATTTCTTGATTGATTGTCTATTGAAAATCTACCTCTGTTTCCATTCACCTATTCTTCTAATTACTGACAGGTGAGGAACGATTTAACTGGTGAACTGGAAAACTCAAATATACAGATTGCAGACACAGAAAGTTTTTCAAATGACCCATGCATAAGTGTGAAAAAGCTCAAGGTATGTATTTTTTATGTTAATATTTTAGTAATATCTACCAACATTTTAGAAATGCACTGTTTGTACCATCAGCTAATTATATGTTTGCAGGGTTTATTTAGTGACTACTGAGTAAACAACAGAGTTGCTCAATTTAGCCTAAAATGCCAGACTAATTAACAATTTCCAAACAAACCACATTGGCTTAACGTGCCACATGTATGGAGTTAACAGATTCTTATTGTCTCCTATTGAAGCTTAATGACTGTCTAGTATCAAAGAAATAAGTAAACTTAGCACACTTACCAAAATGGCACTTTCAAGTCTAAGGCAATCTCATCGCTGATGCTCCAAGTGCATTCATCCTCACTCAAATATCTGCTGAGAAATGTTGGCCAATCAAGCAATCTTTATATAGTGCCCTAAATGTGTGTATGCCCACATGTATTACACTGAGTTACATTCATTTATATGGTTTGACATGGCCCTGCAGGCCAAACATACACTACTTTGTTATTAATAAAAAAACAAATATTAAAGATAGTTAACTTTTAGTTAGTAAACTGTTGGGTTGTGCAAATATCTCGGGTGTAATATCCAAACATATATGTTGTACATGTTAGCATCATCCCACAAACTCAATTTCAAGTGTCCATTTTTAAAATTTACCTCAGAACAGATCAATAACGTATTTCAAGCAACCTGAATTGTTCTAAACATTTCTAAAAGTGAATTCGAAGTATGCTTTATACAGATATACGATCACAAATAAAACCCTGTTAGGACGATCTCGAAGTTTGCATTTTTACCATTCGTGCTTAGAATTGACATATAACTTTCTGTTACAGCAGTGCCTATTTTTGGTTGACCTATCCCATTTCCAATTGATCACACTAATTTTTTTTTGGGGGGGAGGAGGGGGGTCAGGGTGGGCAGGATTCCATTCTCAGTTTTGAGATTTTGTGGCATACAGTAAATATCCCAAGTTGGTGTATATACCTTTTTATGCAGAGCATATTTTAGGCCAGACTATAAACACGTTATTGATTAAATGCTGTAACTGAGGTGCAGCAAAAGCAAGGCTAGGTAAAAGGGCTGTTTTTATAAATAGGGAGATACTGTAAATCTGCTACATACAGATGTAAAAGAGATAAAACTACTTTAATACATAACACTGTCATGACCCAGAAAGATAGTAGTGTTTTACTGTTTTTAAACATGTAAAGAAGTTATGGTGTAGATTTGAAAAAACATCTGATTTTCTGAAATAGAACACTATTTACTTGACAATGGAAATTAAGTTAGATATGCCTGTATTCTTTTGCCAGCAAAACTATTTCCCAAGGGTTTACAATACACAACATGTTTGCCTTCATTAGTATAGATATTTTGAATTGTTAATAATTGCAGTCTGTCTAAGAAGTTTAAAGAAGCAACTAATCCAGTAGTCTGTTGCCAATAAGGTTTGGATTAAAAGAAAAAAAAAACAGTTTATTTTACTGAAGAAAGGATTAGTACACAAGAAAATATCAGAGACTAATTGTTCCAATGAATTAGGATGATAATGATTTCTATGCAAATCTCATTTAAGAAAGTAAAGGAAATTGTAATGCATTTGCAGTGAAATGTAACATACAAAGTTGTAAAGAAATAAGGGAATTTAATATACAATATTATGATCACAGCTATTGCCTTATTATTGAGCTAAAATGGGGGGCTTGAATACACAGGAGAGGTTAAATTATATTAATGAATGTAATTAAGATAACATTTAATGTAGTCAAACAGTTATGAAGATTATGGATTTTTCTTGTATTTACTTTTATGTCCTATGAAATCCGAACAGCACAGTACATTAAAGACTGCCATTAATTTAACCCCATCTTTGCTTTTTATCTCTATCATTTGACTTACAGCTGCATTCTGATTGGCTGAAATCATCATGTAGCCATTCTGAATATAGCCTTGGTTCAATCTAGTTAGTTCTGTTTATGTCATTCACTGCATATTTTATTTAAATTGTAAGGCTTCTCGTACTGGTATCATGTATAAATGGCACATCCAAGAACTTTTACATACAGTTGAACTTATTTCAGCGGGCTTTATTATATAAAAGCTATTTATATTAACTAAACACTCCAAGCACCGTAGCCACTACAGCTCTCTGTAATGACTATGGTGTCAGGAATGCTCTGGAACTTCCTCATTGTAAATATTAAAATTTTTTAAATAGTTTGGCTTCTTACTTGGAGCCTGCTGTGAATCACTTCCTGCCCCCACTACTTCTATGAAAAGCCCAAAGCTCCTATATAAGAGCTTCTGTTAGCACGCGTGAGCTAAGAACTACAATACATGGTTAGCTTATTTCCAGATGATCACTATTAACCCCTTAAGGACACATGACATGTGTGACATGTCATGATTCCCTTTTATTCCAGAAGTTTGGTCCTTAAGCTAAGTCCTGCACTGCTAGACTTAGCTCAGACAGAGCTTTGAGTTCTCAAATTAGTTGAGGCAGGGAGTGGCATGGGGAAGAAGTCAAACAGCAGGGGAATCCTGGCACCTTTACCAGTATAGCACACTGTAGTGGTTATAGTGCTTGGAGTGTCCCTTTAAATACAAATTACCAAACATTTAATTTTTCAGGAAGAGTTGGGAACTTGAAACTGTATTTTTATTCTTTTGAACTTTACTTTAGAGAGGTGATTTGTCTCTATATAAAAAGATATTCAAATACCTGCATTTGGCAAACAACTTTTTAGGGGTTGTCAGAATGTATGGGACTATTACCCTGTTAACTTCTGGCATATAACAAACTATAGTTTTTTCCAATTTACAACGTTTCATACAATAAGTATATGGTTATGGGTTCAGGATGTAAATGGCTGACCATGTGTTTGAAAATATATGTCTTGGTAATAAATGACGAAATTAACAGTTTTATACTAAATATTATCTGTTTCATTAAAAATGTATTTGTTGTGAAAGATTAAGGAAACAAACATAATGGCATGCTGTTTGTACAGTAACTTAAGAAGCGGTTTACTGGAGATCTATTTGTACTGACCCTGCATACATTTATTTGATATTATAAACTTGTATTAGGTGAAACTTTTTAGAGAAAGGTGGAAAAAGAAATAATAGAAAGACTACAATTATGTTATTTTTGTTTTTGTTTGTTTTTAAACAGTATATATGTTACAGTTAAAGTGCAGAAATCAGTTAATGTGTCATTACCTAGTTAATCTGCACATTACCTACTAGGTACTCGTTAAAGTGCAAAGAAAACATTCTGTCCTCCATCTCTCTGTGAGGGGCTCACAGCTCTGGAGGACACCATGTGTGCACCATGTCTGCTGTTCTGTTCTTGTCTGGACCACATAGTCACATACCTCTTCAAACAGTTATCCTGAACTGGTAAGAAACAAGGAGCCCCCGCCACCACAAGAGAGCAAGCGCTTCCTGCACTTTATGCAGCAACACCCTGAAATGATCCCAGCAGATGCCCTCCACTGTTCCCAATATCATCATATATTTGAAGATTGTCAGAATCAGTGGTCCATGAGCAGACCTCTCCTTGGTCTCATTCTTCTCAATGAGAGAAGTATTTCTCGGACTTACGGAGCAGCATTGTTAGTAGCCAGCGTCTATGCTTTGAGAATTTGATGGTGGAGGGCATTGAAAGGAACTTGCTCACAAAAATAATCAAGACAGGTTCACACAGAATCTTTCTGCCTTCAGACGAGAAGTGAACGACTCTACACTGCACTGAAAGGGTGAAACAGGTTATGCGAGGACGTTTATGTAATAAATAAATTCCTCTTTTACCGAGGGAAAGAAACAAACATTTTGCACTGAAAGGGTGAAACATGGTTATGCAAGGACGTTTTTTTTGTAATAAAGAATTCCTCTTTTTACCGAGGGAAAGAAACAAACATTTTGCACTTTAGACGGAAGCAGTTAATGTGCACATTACCTAGGTAAAGTGCGGAAAACTCTTGATTCCGCACTTTAACTGAGCAAATCAGTTAATCTGCAGATTAACTAGTTAATGTGCAGATTAACTGATTTCTCACTTTAACTGTAACATATATACACTGATCAGTCACAGCATTAAAATCACTGACAGGTGAAGTGAATAAGATTGATTATATTGTTATAATGGCACCTGTCAAGGGGTGGGATATAGTAGGCTGCAAGTGAACAGTCAGTTCTTAAATGTAATGTGTTGGAAGCAGAAATAATTGCCAAGTGAATAGACAAGGGCCAAATAGTGATGGCAGTGAAGATAAGCCCAACTAGTCAGATAACACAGAAGTACTACAGTAGATCAAATTAATTGCTGAAAACTTAATGCTTCGGCCTCCAAATTTCCCAGATCTCAGTCTGATTGAGCATCTGTGAGATGTGCTGAAACAACAAGTCCAATCCATGAAGACCCCACCTCACAACTTGCAGGTCTTAAAGGATCTGCTAATGTCTTGATGCCAGATACCACAGGCCATATTCAGAGGTAATGTGGAGTCCACGCCTCGATGCATCAGAGATGTTTTGGCAGCACAAGGGGGGACTACACGATATTAGGCATGTAGTTTTAATGTTGTGACTGATCAGTATAAATTTGGATTATAGTGCCCTCCAATAACTATTGGTAAATATGAGCAAAGATGGATGTGAAAAAAAGTGTCTATATTGTTTAACGTTTTGATCTTTTGTTAAAAAAAAAAAAAACACTCTGCTCTCATCAAACAATTGCAAACACAAACAGATTTATCCCACAAAAAAATCTTTGTAAAATATATGTGCGTCACAATTATTGGCAACCTTTTAGACAATACTTTGTTCTGCTTTTGTTTGGCAAGGTAACAGTCTTCTCCTATTATGCCTGATGAGGTTGGAGAATACATGGCAAGGGATCTGAGATAATTTCTCTACAGAGAATCTCTCCAGAGCCTTCAAAATTGATGGTTGATGCAGGTGGACTGTCATCTTCAGTTCACCCCACAGGTTTTCTATAGGGTTCAAGTCAGGGACTGGGAAGGCCACGATAGGACCCTTATTTTGTGGTCAGTAAACCATTTTTGTTTGATTTTTGATGTATGTTTTGGATCATTGTCCTGCTGGAAGATCCAGCAACGACCCATTTAAGCTTTCTGGAAGAGGCAGTCGTGTGTTAATTTAATACCTGTTGAAATTTGATAGAGTCTGTAATGCCATGTATCCTAATAAAATATCCAGATCCTCTGGCAGACAAATAGATCTATACATACATTAAAAAGCCACCACCATATTTTGGGCATTAAAAAGTACTTTTCCATATGGCTTACCTCTCTGTGTGTGCCAAAAAAACTTTTCATCTTACCATAGACCCAATACCATTTGAAGTTCCAGTAACATATGGCAAATTGAAGATGCTTAAGTTTGTTTTTGCATGAGAGTAAAAGATTTTTTGTCTTGAAACCGTTCCAAACTATTTGTGGTGATGTAGGTGACGTCGGATTGTAATTTTAGAGACTTTCTGACCAAAAAACACAACTAATGTAATTATCCAGCTGTGATCCTTGGAGATTTTGTAATTATTCTATCCTCTTTTCAGTGCATTGAGACAATATAGTGCACTGGGACAATATAGGCCACACACAGGGCCGGTGCAAGGATTTGCCGCCCACTCGCTTTTGGCTTGAATCTATGTAGGGACAGAGACATTTTAGTATTCGGAATACAGGTTTATATTGCTAACACTATAGTGTTCCTCTAAAAGTATAGATTTTTTTTTTTTTTTAATTAAAATGGTCCTTTGTGTCCAAATGGAGTCATTAATACACACATGCACACACTCATTCACAAACTTACACTACAATGTTCCACACAATCACAATCCGTGACCAATGCACACACAAATTTACTGACTCATGTAGACTGACACACACACTGGATCAAGCAGACACACACACACAAACACTAGCCCAAGCAGACACACACACACACTGACCCAAGCGTGCACACACACACAGACCCAAGCAGACACAAACACACACACACTGACCCAAGAAGGCACGCACACTGTCTCAAACAGACACACACACTGACCCAAGCAGACACACACACATACTGACCTAAGTAGATGCATACACACACTGATCCAGACACACACAAACTGACCCAAGCAGACACACACTGACCCTAGCAGACACACACTGACCCTAGCAGACACACACTGGCCCAAGCACACACACATACTAACCCAAGGAGACACAAAGACACAGACCCAAGCAGACACTCACACACTGACTCAAGCACACGCACTGACTAAAACAGACAAATACACTGACCCAAGCAGACTCACACTAACCCAAGCAGACTCACACTAACCCAAGCAGACACACTGACTCAAGCAGACACACTGATCAAAGCAGACACACTGATCAAAGCAGACTGATATACATTCTTTTAAACACACACACACACTATTAAGTCCCCCTTTTGCCTTCTCTTCACATCGACTCAGTCTCTCTGTGTGTCCCAGGCTTCTGGACTGCACCTGGCTGCCTCCACTCTCTCTCAGTCCTGCCCTTACTATCCTCCTGCCCACTTGACCCCGAGTACAGGGCAAGGGATAGGAGTGATCCTGCTCCCTTTATGAGAGGTGTGTATGGAGGGGGCAGCTCTGTGAACTTTGCGGTCTGAGGTTGATGGCACCGGGCACTAGTCTGCAGCTATGTAAGTGTTCCCATGCACCCAGTGCCATCACCTGCCGCATGAACTTCAGACTTTGTCCCACATAGAGAGGCGGTCAAAATCACCAGTAAAACTGCTGCCGGTGCCCCCCCTTGAGAAGCGCCTTAGGCAGCTGCCTAATTGGCCTGTAGGATACGCTGGCCCTAGCCACACAACCCCTCCATGTTAATTCAAAACATTTCCAGTTGACTGGAACTACTTAATTATTGCTCTGATGGTGGAAATTTTCAATGTTTTCTTATAGCCACTTCCCATTTTATGAAGCTCAGCAACCTTTTGCCTAACATCACAGCTATTTCCTTGGTCTTACCCATTGTGATGAATGAATAAGGGAACTAGGCCTATGTGTTACTTTATATTTATACCCCTGGGAAACAGGAAGTCTTGGCTGAACAATTTCCTGTTCCAAGTCACCCAGGTGTTTTCTTAAAATACCAATGAGAGTGAACTATGTAATAGATTTTTCTCATATGAATTCATAGGGGTGCCAATAATTGTTTCACATATCTATTTAACCATGATTTTTTTTTTCTTGGAAAAACCTGTGCTGTGTTTGCAATTGTTTGATATCCACGAGAGCAGAATATTTTTGTGTATTTTTTGATCATAAAATCAAAAAGTTAAACAAAAAAGACGATTTTTTTACTGCCTTCATTGTTCATATTTACCAAGGGTGCCAATGTTAAAAAAATAATAATAATGTAATCGAGTGGTTGTGGAAACATTATAATAAACCACAAGACTGAAGATCAAATGGTTTCTAACTGTTGCCAGATGGCATATTTTTTTCCCTAACATACAATTCAACATTAGCTACCTCTTATGTTACATTATATTTTAGGGCTAATTTTAGTATGTTAGTGAAATCAGCTTTATTGATGAAGCAGTGCAGCCTTATGCTGTGCCATTAAAAAAATAGTGATATAAAAATATATTCCTTCTGAGGAATGAAGTGCATTGGGGAAAAAAAAAGAAACTGCATAACAAAAAATGTGTTAACAAAACATAATTACGTTCATTGAGGAAAACTTAGAATATATTAATAACAATAAACACTTACATGGCAGAGAGGGGAATGCTGAACACATTTCTCCCTCATCAGAAACTATTAACTATAAGCATGAAACACATACATCTCACCACCTTTCTGTCATGTAAATGTATACTTTTGCTTTCTGAGCTTTTTTGCAATAAAAGCAATTATCTTTTGGTAACATATGTTTGTGGTGTGCAGGATACGCTAGTATCATTTAAATAAGTGTTAACTTTTATGTGATGCCAGGATCAGTGTTAGAGTAGTGCTAGGGTTAATTTGAGAGCTAAATTAAGAGTCCGAGCTAGGGTTTTGTTAGTGTTAGGATAAGTACTTTATTGGTAGTAAGTTTTTAATTGTTAGTTATATCCCATGTGTTCCCTATTAAGGGTTAATAAATATATAGGGGTGGATATAAAAAATACCCATCTCTGTCTCATTAGAGATATCTTTGCCAGAGGCTCAAGGAAGCAAGGTGAAAGGTCAGGGTAGGACCCACCTAAGGGGGTCTGCCTTGACGTTGGCAGGCGGGCATTGCCTCCAATGGCCATTGGAGTAACTAAATGACCTCTATTTTCTTAAAAATACATAGGGATTTAGGGAGTGCAGGTAACTTTTTTCATGGTTTTTCCTGTACGTATTGGGGCTGATGTGTACTGTGGTCGTTGCTGCCGCCCAGGAGTGATGGGAGTAAGCGCAGGAATTGTTAGGTATATACCTGTTAGGGATATATTTTCCTCATGTCTGTGTAAGATGAGATACAATCTTGGGTAGCAGCTATTTGCTTTTCTCATCATTTAAGGAACACTCTGGGAAACATAACTTCATCAATTGAGATTCAGGAAGCAGAGAGTGCTGCCAGACAGGGATGCAGATGATTGGCTAGAGCGGTCAGATAAACCACTAGAAAGGTGAAAGGTCATATATGTGTCCTGGTTTTGCCTGAGACAACTGTCCCTGAGCTGTGTGCATATATGCATATTGATTAAATAATGCTTACATATTTAATGTCACATATTATTATTTATTAATTTTATAACTCAGAAGAATGAAGAGTTGTTTTGATCATGCCAGTAATCTAACCTCCAACTCTGAGGTGGTGTACCTGGCTTAATTTACCCCTTAAGGACGGCGGGCATTCTATGCTGCCCTTAAGGAGCCGAGCCTAAACTCTGGTAAGCAGCAGAACGTCCACCTTACTTACCTGATCCACGCTGTTCATCCGCCGGCGATCGCCGTTGCTCCCATTCTGGGGGAACTGCCTGACAGCCCAGTCAGTCTCCCTGCTTCTGTAAAATATAAATATATATATATATATATATATATATATATATATATATTAGTAAATAAAAGTATATATTAAAAAAAATATATAGATATAATAGATATAATATTATAATATATAAATAATAAGTAAATAAATACAAACATTTTAAAATATCCTCTGTTTACAGCACTTATAGCCTTTAAATGTCTAGTGTTGTAAAATTACAAAATAAAGTGTGTTTTCTGCAATATCTTTTGTCCTCTTTATTACAGGCCTACCCATACGTTTCTCTATTTTAATATACAAATTAAGTTCCGACCACAAGTAAAAGGCCATAGGCCTGAATCTGAGCTCTACCTCCTGCTTACCTATGCTGGTTCCTGTTAGAGCGACCCCTCCCACCACTCCCTCTAATTACTTACTATCATCATTACATTACCTCTGGTGGGCCCTCTTTATTACAGGCCTACCTGTACCTTGGTTTCGGCACACCACTACTTACTTTCCCCCTCTTCTCTATTTTCATATACGAATTAAGTTCCTACCACAAATATATATATATATATATATATATATATATATATATATATATATATATATTTAATATAATATCCAGAAAGGAATAGCTGCTCACCGGTCTTAAAAAAAATACAACTTTATTTAAATTAAGTTAAAAAATAGTGACCAACGTTTCAGAAATAACAGGACAACAGTATATATATATATATATATATATATATATATATATACACAATTTTATTCTAACTGCATTTTGATAATATATATATCTCTCAAAATACACTTAGAATGAAATTATATATATCTATGTGTATATATAAATAAAAATAATACAAAATATATATGTATTCATATATATATAATTACATAAATATCCACGTAGACTTCAAATATATAAATATTTAAATTCTACATGCATATTTATGTAATAATTTTACATAATTAAGTAACTTTATTGATTGCAATTTGAAGGACCTGCCTGACAACCCTAGCCGAAAGTTCCGAAAATTTAATTTGCTAGCACTATATTTAACCCTGTAACTTTCCAAGACACCCTTAAACATGTACATGGCGGATACTGTTTTACTCTGGAGACTTTGCTGAACACAAATATTAGTGTTTTGAAACAGTAAAACATGTCACAGTGATGAAATTGTCTGTGAAAGTGATTTTTTTCCCTCATTTTTCCCACACAAATGGCACTTTCACTGACGATATCATTATTGTGAAAAGTGTTACTGTCTCTCTCCGGAACACCACGGAACGCTACCTACAGATCTGGACTCCATGGCTCATGTTTATCGCTGAGAACTGCATGGCCAGGACACAACCAACGACCGATGCCACCCTCACAGCTGGAGGGGAGACTGCTTAGGTCACTCGAGGGCCTCGGAGGACCTTGGGAGCCCTTGGGGAGCCACTGTGGAGGGGCGCAGAGAGGGATTGCTCCCCGGAGGGGGGCATCCCGGGATGACCACATTGTCCTCTACCACCCTTCCCTTATGCCGTCAAGCTTCCCTACTCCCCCCTCTCTTCTCTTTTACTTCCTGTAACCCCGCTCACTCTGCTCTACCTGCTCTCACATCTTCAGGCCTCCCGTACCGTACACGTCTAGCGCTCGACGTAAGCGGTACAGTCAACGTGGGCTAAGGCTGGGCCAACCGAGTACCTAGAGTGAGGGCCACCCCGTACATTGTTTAACACGTTACCGACGCATCCTGACAGACACACCAGGAGTTGGAGAGAAGTAGGGTAACGCAAGGTGGACATACAGCTACGAGAGCCCTCTAACCCGGGCGACGCAACACGACGCCAACGACACAAACATGGTGGAGGCTGACGTTCGACTCATGACGGGGAAACAGCGCACCCACGGGAGCCTGGGGATTACCGGGACGAGGGGAACTGAGATCCCCCATGATTACTTCATCACTCTTGACACTTAGCTCTCTGACCCCCGACAGATAGATGACTCCTGGTTACAAGCGACCCTCTGGGGGAGACATCCTGACGAGTGCCGGGTAGACTTACACATAGTAAGGGCTGCAGGCTCGCAAATTACCCATGCAATCAGGGGATTGCAGTGCTTATACGTGCCCACAACCCAGAAGTTTAGCTGTTCAACCGTAGGGGTTCACCACTCTCGGTGAAGCTCACTAACCATGCTAGCATGGTTGAACAGCTAACCATGTTGAACAGCTAACCTACGGTTGAACAGCTAACCATGCTAGCATGGTTAGTGAGCTTCACCGAGAGTGGGGAACCCCTACGGTTGAACAGTATCTGCTAGGTACACCCAATCCAAATTATCACTTCACACTGGGAACAACGCTAACGCACTTATTTAAAGTGTGCATAGGCAAAGCGTATGGCCTAAACTTCACTACACGCTCGCAGGGAGTTGGAGTGAATGCCCCTGTGCTTCTCTCTTCCCCCCGACCCAGCCCCCTGTAATCTCCTAAATTTTCACTATTTGAGATACCTAAGCCTCGCATACAGCTGCCTGATTAGACTACCGAGAAGCATGGTCGATACAAAGTTACTGAATACCTTCATACAATATCAACCGTTTTACTACCACTACGTTACTCTCCCTAGAAATGTTTTACTTAACATAAACAGAGGCTCAAAGTTACTAAAAACTGGCTTAAAGTGTATTGTATTTTACCTGATATGTATGGTACCTTGTTGTCTCCCTGCTTTCATTTTGTATCCCATACAACTTAATGCCTCAATAAAAAAGAGATTGACAAAAAAAAAAAAAAAAGTGTTACTGTTTTTAAATGCTCTTATTTGTGTTCAGCGAAGTCCCATGAGTATAACAGTAGCCCTCATGTACTGGTTTTATAGTGTTTTTGAAAGTTACAGGGTCAAATACAAGGCTTGCCCATTTCATTTTTTTTTTCATTGAAATTTGCCACATTGGTTATGTTGATTTTGAGACCGTATGGTAGCCCAGGAATAAGAATTACCCCCATTATGGCATACCATTTGCAAAACGTATACTACCCAAGGTATTGCAAATGGGGTATGTCCAATCTTTTTTAGTAGCCACTTAGTCACAAACACTGGCCAAAATTAGTGTTCAATTTAGTTTTTTACTTTTTTCACACACAAACAAATATGAACGCTAACTTTGGCCAGTGTTTGTGACTAAGTGGCTACTAAAAAAGATTTGACATACCCAATATTGTGTACCCTGGGTTGTCTACTTTAAAAAATATGTACATGTGGGGTGTGATTCAGAGATTTATGACAGATAACAGTGCTACAATGTTTTTTTTTTATTTTTTATTTTTCACCATATTTTATTATTTTTTTTTTTAAGTAAATTATATTACATGATACAAATAATGGTATGTACAGAAAGCCCTTTTTGTCCTGAAAAAAAAAAATATAACTTGTATGGGAGCAGTAAATGAGAGATAAGAAAATTACAGCTAAACACAAACACCACAAAAGTGTTAGAAGAGCCCTGGTCCTTGACAAAATAGTCCGGTTAATCTAATTTCTTGTATTTTATTATTGTTGTCCTTTCTGTTTGATGTAAAACTAAAAAAATTTTTATTTTACAGGGCAATGATGTCCGGATAATAATTGGACAGTTTGATGAGCATATGGCTGCAAAAGTGTTCTGTTGTGTAAGTCAAGATTTTTATTTTTATTTTTAAATCAACTAAACTCATTTAATTAAAAATAAAGATTTTTAAAAATGCTTTTTTATTTCAATTAGTTAATATAAAAATATCAGTTAAATGTCTGAAACAAGATTTGCATAACCTCAATGCATATGTAACATAGCTCAAGCTTGAGAAAGACCTCAGTTAGACCCCCTGAGAGCCTGGACCTTTTTTTATCAAACAACCTATTAGTGCAGAGAAGTCCATATCTATTTTTCTTAATGTAACAAACTCTTTGCTGTAGTGAAATTAGCTTTCATCAATTCTCAATAGATGACTTCTCCTCTTGCTTGTTGTATTTTTCTACAAATGAACAGTTGTTTGTACATGCTCTTTTCAAAAGAAAACAAATGTGTTTCTAGTCTTTGTGAATTAATACAATCTTCTTTTCTCTTATACATTTTTCTTTAAAGTTATCCCATAGCAAAATAAAGCAGCACTGTATTTTGCAAAATCCAATTAATATGTCTAATACATGTTACACCTATGTGCATCTCTCCCCTTGTTTTTGGACTTCATTTATTAGATTTCTTGACAATCAATGGACTCAAAAGTAAGTAGTAGTGTATAGTGTATCACCTGTGTACACATATCCTATTTTTAAGAAGGGAGTTCTAGTTTTTTTGCAATAGTTCATTTAGGGAATAGTGACATACTGTCACACTACTTGGGTGATTTGGCTTGGAACTCAACTGCAGCTTGTAAACCTCCTTAATTACATGAGAGAAGATACAGAGAAACTTTAAAGTATCAATACTGTAGCTTTAATAAAAGAGGGAATCGCTGGTAAATTGATTCAAACTAAGTTTTAATAAGTGTTAACTTAAATGAATTGCATTTAGGCAATAATCCAATAAGAAGAAGTGCAAGTAATAAACAACACAAAGTTCATTATTAAGTATTTCCTCAGAGATGCATTAAGTAACATTCTTTAGTTAATGAGAATAATCTTCAATAGTAATATTAAGCAAGTAGCTGAGAATAGTTGCAAAGCAAGAACAGTTCATAGCTAATAAGCATGATGGGAGTTGTCTTCCAAATAATTAGTAACTTGAAGTGAGTGTAATTGCAAAGCAAGAAACCGTTCATAGTGAATGAGCATAGTAAATGAGCATGATGAGAGTTGTCCTCCAAATAATTAGTAGCTTGTAGTAGAGAAGATTTCAGAAAGCAAGACTTAGTTCATTATTAAATGAGATTGTGGATAATTAGATGAGAGGTATACTTAAGGTTAGTTGTCCTCCAATGGTAAAGAGATAATGTCCACTTGTAAAGTGAGTTTCCGTTCTCCAGCATTCCTCTATAACATGAGCTTACTTGTCTTAGCCCGATGGCTAAGATAACATAAGAGCTTGAGAGCCGGCGTCTTCCAGGAGCCGGCGTGTACACTCGGAAGTTGGACCCACACTGCCAGACCCTGTGGAGAGTCTAAGTCTGGCGGAAGTAGTTCCCAGTAGCTGAGCCTGTGGAGCCCGCGGTCTTGCGGAGGCAGCTCACACATTAGCTCGCACACATTCACCAAGCACCCTCTCTCTGGCACGGTCTCCCTAAATACCGTCAGAGCCGCGTCAGAGGGGGGCGGGGTCCAGCTCCGCACAGCGGAGTGCCGAACCCGGAAGTGTTACCGCATGACACATACAATCTATTTGTCCAAGATGGCTCTCAAGAGTTTCATTTATGAAACAGTGAGATAAATTACTTTTAAAATTGTGGGCAAGCAATGTTAGTCATGTGCTTGTTTACATTTAAGTTATTTTGGTCTTAGTTGTAAAGGTCATTTGTCAAGTCACCAATATTTACTAGTTAGCAATGTAAACGCCTACAATCAAAATGTATTTACATTTTTACACCTACAGGCACTGGTTTGCAACCCTTGTTAAACTGTCAGTAAATATTGATTATTTCCACATTTTGATTATGATGCATGATATGAGGATTGCACGTGTTTGTCTTTAAGGTAAATTCTCACAAGTCAAAATCAATATTCTGAGTTTGAGGTAATTGTCTACACC
Organism: Pelobates cultripes; assembly: GCA_933207985.1. Taxonomy (NCBI): domain Eukaryota; kingdom Metazoa; phylum Chordata; class Amphibia; order Anura; family Pelobatidae; genus Pelobates; species Pelobates cultripes. The sequence continues at coordinate 160,850,710 of OW240915.1, read as the reverse complement.
CGCAAGAATTGCAGAGCAGGGGATATTTGTCACTTATATGTTTCTATGTCAATAAGAAGTAGAATTGTTCAGTCCTCTGCTTATGACATTTCTCTCTGTACATGGCTGTCATTCTTCATATTGTTGGTTGTGTCAAGCTGACACAGGTAGAAAACCGAGTTACAAAATATTGTTTACAGCCAGGTAGGAAACCTAACCAAAAATTGGATGCTGCAATTGTGACTTTCATTTTACAACTTGTCCACTAATATCAATTCAACTAACAGTACTCAGTAAATATGTATTTCTAATGCTAGAGATACTTCTTAAGTATTTAGAGTAGGGCTCACCAGCTTAGAGTTAAATAAAGGAGTTTACTCACCTTTTCCCCCAAACCACGCCGGTGTCTCTGTAGCCAACACACTTTCCTTAGTGAAGTAATCAATTGTAATGATTTCAGTTGAACCAATGTTTGTCCTGTAAAAATTGCATGATCATAATAGGAAACCCCTCAGGGTGGCAGCCACGAGAGATGTCCATGGGGACATAAATGAACACATCACCAAAAAGGCAGTATTTAGACTACAGAGACAAGCATTAAGCTGTAGTGGTCCTGGTGCTTAGACTGTCCCTTTAACACTAGCACGGACTACATATCTTTTCTTAACCCTTTCATTACCAAGAAAATTTTGTTGGAAGAAATGTTAGCATAATATCTATTTGAAAGGAGGTGTTTAGCTAGTCCAAAAATATATAATAAAGGAACAATTTTGTATATAGATAGCTATTCAAACAAACTTATAAAGTTAAAGTGGCTCTGTCTCCAGAAAGAAAGTTGAGCATTTGGTAGCGATAAAATATTTATGAAATGCTCATAAGGACTGCATTGGATTTTATTGAATCAAAAAGAAATCACAAGATAAAGAAGGGATTCTCTGCTTGACGAAAGGTGGGGGCAGCGTGAGAAGTTAAAGAAAGATAAATAGATAAAAAGACCCCAGAAGGTGTGACAGAACCACTTTAAGCCATGCAAATTTACACAATTTACACAATGTGTATATTAAACTTTTTAAATTGTTTCACTATTATTTAGAGAAATATTGGAGGAAGAAAAAGACTTAGACAGTCTACACTATTCATTGTCTTGTAATATTGTACAGAGGAACTGACATATTTAGTATAAAGGTAAAAATGCTATTTTTCCATCATAGGGTAGGCAAAAACAAATCGATAAATAAAAATGGTCAAATGGTAGACATTTGTAAAGACTGATGGCATTTCTAACAGTTACAGCCTACAAAAATGTTTTGCATAATGCCAACATACAAAAGCTAAACTTAAATTGAATAATTATAAAATAAGGAATTAAAAAAATAAAAATAAAAATTATATCAATGTTAGTAATAACAGAGGCTTAAGAAGCATATTATACATTGAACAAAATTATAAATGCAACACTTTTGTTTTTGCCCCCATTTTTCATGAACTGAACTCAAACATCTAAGACTTTTTCTATGTACACAAAAGGCCTATTTCTCTCAAATAGTGTCCACAAATCTACCTAATCTGTGTTAGTGAGCACTTCTCCTTTGCCGAGATAATCCATCCACCTCACAGGTGTGGCATATCAAGATGCTAATTAGACATCATAATTATTGCACTGGTGTACCTTAGGCTGGCCACAATAAAAGGCCACTCTAAAATGTGCAGTTTTACCACACAGCACAATGCCACAAATGTCGCAAGTCTTGAGGGAGCTTGCAATTGTCATGCTGACTTCAAGAATGTCCACTAGAGCTGTTGCCCGTGAATTGAATGTTAATTTCTCTACTATAAGATGTCTCCAAAGGCATTTCAGAGAATTTGGCAGTACATCCAATCTGCCTCACAACAGCAGACCAGATGCAACCACACCAGCCCAGGACATCCACATCCAGCATCTTCACTTCCAAGAACATCTGAGACCAGCCACCCGGACAGCTGCTGCAACAATCGGTTTGCATAAGCAAAGAATTTCTGCACAAACTGTCAGAAACTATTTCAGGGAAGCTCATCTGCATGCTCGTCGTCCTCATCAGGGTTTCGACCTGACTGCAGTTCGTCGTCGTAATAGACTTGTGTGGGCTAATCCTCACATTCAATGGTGTCTGGCATTTTGGAGAGGTGTTCACTTCATGGATGAATCCCGGTTCTCACTGTACAGGGCAGATGGCAGACAGCGTGTATGGTGTCGTGTGGGTGAGCGGTTTGCTGATGTCAACGTTGTGGATCTAGTGGCCCATGGTGGCTGTGGGGTTATGGTATGGGCAGGCATATGGTATGGACAACAAATACAGGTGCATTTTATTGATGGCATTTTGAATGCACAGAGATACCGTGATGAGATCCTGAGGCCCATTGTTGTGCCATTCATCCATGACCATCACCTAATGTTGCAGCATGATAATGCACAGCCCCATGTTGCAAGGATCTGTACACAATTCCTGGAAGCTGAAAACATCCCAGTTCTTGCATAGCCAGCATACTCACCGGACATGTTTGGGATGCTCTGGATCGGCGTATACGACAGCGTGTTCCAGGTCCTGACAATATCCAGCAACTTGGCACAGCCATTGAAGAGGAGTGGACCAGCATTCCATAGGCCACAATCAACAACCTGATCAAATCTACGCGAAGGAGATGTGTTGCACTGCGTGAGGCAAATTGTGGTCACACCAGATACTGACTGGTATTCAGACCCCCCCGGATCTCCCCAATACAGTAAAACTGCACATTTTAGATGTGACCTTTTATTGTGGCCAGCCTAAGGCACACCTGTGCAATAATCCTGCTTGATATGCCACACCTGTGAGGTGGATGAATTATCTCAGCAAAGGAGAAGTGCTCACTAACACAGATTTAGACAGATTTGTGAACAATATTTGAGAGAAATAGGCCTTTTGTGTACATAGAAAAAGTCTTAGATCTTTGAGTTCAGCTCAAGAAAAATGGGGGCAAAAACAAAAGTGTTGCGTTTATAATTTTGTTCAGTGTAGATATCATTCACTCCTACCGCCCTCTTGACTGTAGGTATAGAGTGATTGTTAAAGTTTTCTTTACTGTTTGAAAGGGAAGTTGTCATTTTCAGGACATCTGCTAAATTAAATGGGTGAAATGAGAATGTGTTCCTCTTCAAGCTGGTAATCATCCCTGGAATATGTAGGTAAGTAAGGCTTAATGGACTAAATTTTATTTGACAAAGTTTTTAGTAGTGAATGATGTAAACACTTATTTGGTTGTGAAGGGGTCAGTGATCTCTAATATTCCCACTCTTGCTCTGCCATCCAGTAAACCTCTCAAGAATATAATAGATTGTGTTCCCAGATATCAGTTCTTTATTTGTTATTTATTCATCCATGTAATACAACACATAAGCAATTTAAAAAAAAACCTCTAATGTATACTAGAAAATCAAGTTTAACAAAATGATAAAGCAGAAAACATAAATACAAGCTGTTTACTTTGTCATTGTGATTGTAATGTCTTTGGTATACATATGCATACGATTAATCATTCTTAACAGCAGGTGCGAGAGATATGGCCACTTAGGGCTAAGTACTGTATAAAGGATTAGATCAAATTTGCAGTAATATATTTAACATGATCAAAGAGCTACCCAGCATTGATCTACTTTACTTAGTCTCCGCCACCCCATTATTCGTACACCTTCATTTACTTTCCAATTTATACATACCTTTGATTATACAAATCTTCTTGGCAACCACGCGAGACACTGCAAGATGCTGTAGAGATTCTCATATTCCCACCAGGAGAGAATTAGTCTTTCAATTTCATTACAATGCAATCATGGAAAGAAACAGAATTCATCTGAAAGCTAACTAGCTTGTGGAAAATAGTTAAAGGAACACTTGAATTAGACTTAAGCAAATGCACTTTTTGCCTCCAGAGTACTATATATATATATATATATATATATATATATAAAATACATAAATATGTATTATTCTTTCTTAAAAATAAATGAAAACAGGATAAAAAAGCATGATATACAGTAGCACTAATTCTACAATAAATTACAAAGTTCCCATCTATGCATCAAAACAAAATCAAACACACTGACCACAGTCCATTCTTTCAAATAATTGGGTATGTTACTAGACCCCAATCTATCTTTTGGCCTTCACATAGAAAACCTTCATCAAAACATTATCCAAAAATAGGTGACCTGTACAAAAACATATCTTTCCTTGGCCCAGCAGTAAAGGAAAATATTGTGCAGCAAATGCTGATGCCAATCATTGATTATGGGGATGTAGCATATGCACTTGCACCGCAATCCCACCTTAATAAACTTACTATATTGTATAACTCGTTTTGCCTCTTTGTGCAACAATGCGTAATTACAAGACCCACCATTGTGACATGTTAAAAGAGCTAAACTGGCTGTTGCTGGAATTCAGACGCACCCTTTATGTTTCCAGCCTTGTGTTTAAGAGCTTTTCTGGGAAGCTCCCACCCTACCTGAGAAGAATGCTCTCCACAGTTTCCCCACCTCCTATATGCTCTGATCCTGTACCAGCATTTTATTTAGTCTACCTCAATACAAAAAGAAAGCGTCTTGATCCTCATTTTCCTACAGAGCACCGCAATTATGAATCAACCTCACTCACACTTTCACCTCTTCCCCAGGCCTAAAATACTTTAAGAGATCCCTCTTTACATATTTCAAAATTGAATGCACCTGTCATGGTTGATTATATATTTCTTACCTGTTCTATGTTACATTTTGTGTATATGTTGTGTATTATTATTGTTATTGTATTTTATGGTACCCTATTGTAACGATGCAATGTTTTGTGGACCCAGGACATACTTCCTGTAGTTTATATAACAGTAATAGATTCCTTCCCACTTTAATGGGCCTAGGTTCAGAAATGTTTGTAAAAATAACATTATTATTGAGGCAGTAGACTCTTTTAATTATTATAGCCACCATAAAGGTGACTGACAACGTTTCAACCCTTTCACATTTTTGTGCACTGGAAAAAGTCTAATAAAGTAAGCAACAACTATCGTGCAAAGGACTGTCTATAAGTGTGCTTCTTATATCTGCACATTGGGTCTTGTCAAGAACGTTGTTGTATATTATATTTTTAGTGAACATTTTTTTTTTTTAATGCAAATAACCCCATCACTTTACTGCAAAATGTTCGTGAAAAGTGGTATGTAAATTATTAAAATTCTATTTTCCTTTTTTGGGATGAAAGCTTTTTGTGTAGTCAAAAGTATTTGTGTATTTACATATGTGAAAACTGCTTATGATCCTTAGCATGACTTTGCACAAATGTGAATATACCTGCATTCACACACATCTGACCTTTTTTGAGTTTCTTGACGTGCAGGAGCACAGTGGCTTTTTGAAAACAAGGGAGGGTTGACTACATTTGACTTGGAGAAATTCAAATAAATTGCCCTTTTTTGCACACACTCACATATGTAGTATATGAGTTTCACAGATGGAGGTTGCTGGATTTGCAAGGTATATTAAAAACCCCTGTAACATAGTATGACTTATGAATTATGTTAGCACATTTACAGTGGTCGGGGATGTCTCTTATATCCCTTTATGTTGTAGTTCTTAGTACTTATTTCAGCTCATTATAATGAGAACTGCAAGGAGTGCACTGCTTTTTTGTTTATGTTAAATTACTTGTTTGTCTGTCTGTGTTAAATTACTAGTTTGTTTGACAGTTTTTGCATTGTTCTATTGGTGTGAGGAACCTTCTGGTTCGTGACTGGTCAAAACATGTAAACATATAAAATATCAAACTGCAAGTTCTTATTTTACAAATGATTGCTGGCTCCCACAGTTTTTACTTATGTGTGCCAAGAACATACCCCCATTATGCCATCATAATTACCCTGAATTCTTGAAACAAGATGAAATGGATCATGGATGCAAGTTGTTTGCGCCAAATAATGACCCAACCATCTGCACGTCAAAGCAAAAATTGAGATTTATCAAACTAGACAATATTATTCCAATCCAATTATATCCAGTTTTGATGTGTCTGTATTACTGTAGCTCCAGTTTCCTGTTCTCAATGACAGGAGTAGAACACAGAATGGTGCTGCTATAGCCTGTCCACCATAATTCCAAACCAAGAAAAAAGGAAATAACAAGAAGTTAAAGGACCACTATAGGCACCCAGACCACTTCAGCCTAATGCAAGGTCCATTTAGGGTTAACCCTGCCTGCTGTAAACATAGCAATTTCAGAGAAACTGCTATGTTTACATTAGGGTTAATCCAGTGGAAGAGGGAGGAGAGACCCCGGCGCCGAGGGAGCCCGGCGCTGGAGAAAGGTAAGCCTTTAACCTCTTCCTGCCCCTAGAGCCCGGCGGGAGGGGGACCCTGAGGGTGGGGGGACGGGGACCTATTAACACTATAGTGCCAGGAAAGCGAGTTTGTTTTCCTGGCACTATAGTGGTCCTTTAATCACTACTTCAGACCAATCAAAATTATTTTAAACTGGACAACTATAGGGAAGTCTCCATTAAATCCTTAAAATAATTGCTCTAAATTGTTTATAACTGCATTTAAATAACACAGGTTTACACAAATTATTTTCTAGTGTTTTGATATGAGCAAGACATAGATCAACATGATCAACTAGCATGAGTCAATAACAAAAAAGAGTTGTGCCAGTGAATCTGAAAAGCCAGAAGGCAGATTTAAACTGGCAGAAAGACATGCCGGCAGTGCCCACCATAAAACTATTTTTTAATTGATGCAAGGCTCCTATTGAAATGCATTTTGATTGCTTTCAATGTTCATTTGCTATTTCCTGCAATTTTGTTTTTCACTGTTGCAAATATAGATTTGGCAAGATCCATGTGCAATATGTTTATTGAACAGTGAAGAAGATGCTTGATTATTTTCTTTTTATAAATTTTATTTTACTTTTCCCTATGTTTATCTTTTAAAATGATTGCAGATATGCAAAATAAACTGTACGTTTGTTTGTTTTATTAGGCATATAATAAGCCCTGCATTCATACGATACAGTACTATAATTTCGGGTTTTTTCAATCTGTGGTGCATGTACCCCATGGGGGACTTTTGACAAGTCCTGCAGGTGCTATAGTAACTGTTTAATTTCACAAGTTAATGGTATGTGGTAGGAAATGGTTGTTGCTAAATAGAATTTTCAGGGTAAATGGTTGACCTGGGGGTTCTTATAAGAATAATTTGTTGCAGGTTTTATCTGGTTTGAGAAAGGTCAAAAAACACTAGACTAAACACAAAAATTAGTCTATGAATTTAAAGGGGTAGGATACATAATTTTATAGTTAAACTGGCTACTATGTTTAGATACTGTTCTTATTACCCCACAGTTATATAATTCAGTACTATACACATTGGGGATTATGAATAAAAAGCAGACTGTTTTCGGCTGAATTGCAATTTGTCGGTATCTGGACTGATTGGCATGTTGTCTGTTTGCCATAACTCCGAATGATCATGTGGATGCATAACCAAACAAATTAAATGTGTAATGGATGAGCATGCTCATTTGATTCGTGATTAGGAGACCCATCCAAAACACAGAAAAAAGATGATTGTGGGTAAGGGATCTTCACTTTACGTTGATTTTTTTTTTTCACAGATCAAGGCATCAATTTAATATTTTTGGATAAGATTTTGAAATCATATAAAAATTTTTGATAAACATTTTAGATAATAGTAAAATCTAAAAAAAAAATTATGAAAAAAATATATCAATATATCAAAAATATTAACATATTTTCAATATATTAAATAATTTTAAAAGTTTGTTAAAAATATTAAAGCATTTGAAAAGCGTATCCAAAATATATTTGGAGATGTAAAGGGTTATTCACAGGTGCGTTGATAGGTGTCAAAAAGACCATGGGCTTCAGCCCATGGGTAAATTGGTCCTTTCAATGGCAATCCTTACAATGACTAAAGCCCTCCTAAAATTAGTCATATAAAATGCCTTTAAAGTAGAACTGTCATTGTCTGGGGACTTTGCATAATTTGCAAAGACCAACGACTGTGACATCGCCGCTGGGGTTCCAGTGGCCGGGGGGCTGGCAAAAGTTTAGTTTTAATTATCTGAACTTGTCCCTCACAGGAATTGCCATCCTCTTCATGCAAGTCCTCTTCTGCTCCTGGTGCTTCAGCTTCACTACTGTACTCTCGCACATGCGCAAGAGTACATCATTGAGGTCTATTGAGGATCATGCAAAAATAGCTAATTTTACTGGTGGCAACTGGGGGAAATGGCACTGCTTGATGGTGTCAAGTAGTATCAGGCGTAGGAGAAATGCTGTGACAAAGTAGTTCCTACTTTGTCTAAAGATTTTATCTTTATGAAATACTCATTTTGCAGGGATAGGGTGACAGAGCCACTTTATGTGATAATTTGGGGAATTCAGAATGACTTGAAAGTGAAGTTCAAATTAACGCAAAAATAGCTTAACTGGAAAAAATGCCTTCCTTTCAGCTACTTTGGCCTTCAATTACAAATTCACTTTCAATTCACTTTGAATTCTTATTTAGTGAAAGCTCTGACTATAATACAGGCATTCAAGTATTTGATGCTCACACAGGAGTACTGAAGAAAATTGATCATATTTCTTACAACCTACATGATTCAACTTTTGTCCTAACTATTTTCACTTTAAGATTGGATTCTATCATCGAAGATAAATGTAACTATAGTTCTTGAATAGCAGTTCTCACATTGAAGACTAAAGAAAATAATCAGTTGCAAGAATGAGCATCTCTCTTATAATTTCTGTAATTTAATCTAGCCCCAAGTTTAATTTGTTTTATCAATTATGGCTCTATATCTCTATGGGCACCTTTGTCACTCCAGATGTTGTGCACTTTTGGATCAACAGCAAAAACATATGTGAGGAAGGCTGAACTTGATGGACGCAAGTCTCTTTTCAGCTATGTAACTATGCACTATGTCTTCCCTTATGCTTTGCCAGCATTATGGCTGTAAGAGCATTATGAAAGATGTAGACCCCAACATCTGGAGTGCCGATGGTTGCCTAACCCTGTGCTATAGATGGTGCCTATATGATCAAGAAATGCTAAAGGAACATTATATTTATTTTTACTGATTGAGTGATCCTTCCTTCCTTTAGTGTCAATTACTTTGTAACTTTGTACCTTTGTTTAAAAAAAAAAAATTATTTTTTAAAAAATCATAAAATGTATCTAATCTAGTGCCCGTGCTAATGGTGACATTACTCTAATGTGTGGGCCTGAACACTGAAAAGGTCCCCACCCTTCAGTGCCTTCCCTGTTAAGTAGCCCCAAACCTACAAAACCTTGCAAACAGCATTGCTGAAGTGTTCCTTGTAAAATCCTAGTACCCAATCACAGTGCAAGTGAGTCTAAAGATGTGTGAGCATGCTGCCTGAGGACATTTTCCTAGATGATGGACACCAGAGAACAAAATGGGGACGATTGTACAGGACCATGAAATCAGGACAGTCTCACCAAGATTGAAACATTGCAGTTTTTAAGAAATAGCAATATGTTACATGGTCTGAGAAAAGGGACAGCATCTATATATCAAAACCACGACAAGCTCTGGTGGTTTTGGTGCTTTGAGTGTCCCTTTAAGTGTGCATAAAAATCCCAAAATTATTTGATCCTTTATTATCTTCATCAAAACTGTAGACAGAGAAACAGTCCTTAGGAATAAAGGGTACATGCAGATGTGAAGATCTTTGTTCACAGAGTCAAGAAAACCACTGTGGTTAGGCATTTCAGTTCTTTAGGTATGAGGCCAGTCTATACGCTTAGTATGCTATATATGTTTATATGTACAACACATGCTTCAGATTTGAAATAGGAAAGTAATGTGGTTAGCCTGTCTAATGGGTATTCAAAGTGACCCAGTGTCAATAATATAGCAGATAATACTTTTTAAAAATATTTTACTGTTTATTTTGCTTAGAGTGTCTCTTCAATGGCAGATGAATGAAAGAAACGACCAGAACACAAATACCAGTGCTATCCTTCTATTAGGTTAGAAGGGCCCAAGCTATAAACCTGGCCCTAATCGCAACCTAACCTTAGCCCTAATCTAAAAAAAAAAAAAAACACATCAGAAAAGATACATAGTGCCTAATATGTGTATAAAAGATTCATGAGATTCATGAACTTTAGTAATGTGCACGGACAAACAATTTGGTTTTTGTTCAGAAATTCGGGTAAGTAAAAAAATTTGTCTGCTTCGGCAATTTGACCAATGGTATTCGGTTCGGTTCAGGACTTTGGAACTGCCAAATGGCATTCAGGCATGCGGCATTCGGGCATTCATTTCGGGTATTCGGGAGTTCGGCATGTCATTCGTTTCAGGCATTCAGCAGTTCGGAATGTCGTTAGTTTTGAAAAATTAACATTTATGTGTTTTGTTCTTAAACGGCAATGTTTTACATTGCTTAGTGGACCACAGCAGCACCCAGATCACTTAATCTTAAAGAAGTGGTCTGGCTTTAGTTAATAATTAGTAGTGTTAGTTTAGTATATATACAATTTGCTAAATTACATTTTCACTGCACATATAGTGCAGCCAGTCAGGGAGCACTACCAGCATGCAACACTTCTGCACACTATATAAACCCAACTCTGTGACACAATCTTTGTGGAGAGTTTAGGAGCAGATTGTGAGAGCAGAGTGTGAGAGCAGAGAGAAAGCCAAAAGGCATTAGATTATTGGTCAAGATTCCTGTCATCATTCACATAATTTTCCTTTCCTCTCTCTTGTTTTGCCACTTTTCAGAAAACTGAATCACTTACGCACTTCAGCACTTCGGAGCTTTTGGCACTTTAGAACTACTGAGCTTCAGCACTTTGAAACCTTGGCATTTCGGACATTCGTAAGCATTCAAATGTCCGAATGGCATGAAATTCATATGAATGTGCATTCAGAACAAAACAAATTGCACATGTCTAATGAACATATACACTGACCAGTCATAACATTAAAACCACTGAAAGGGGAAGAAGTGAATAAGATAATATTGAATATATGGTTACAATGGCACCTGTCAAGCGGTGGGATATATTAGGCAGCAAGTGAACAGTCACTTATTGAATTTCACATGTTGGAAGCAGGAAAAAACAGGCAAGTGAAAAGATCTGAGTGACTTTTACAAGGCCCAAATAATGATGTTCCCAGTAGGCATTAGTTAGTACCTACCAAAAATATTGTAAGGAAGGACAACCGGTAAATCAGCATCAGGGTCATGGGTACCCAAGACTCATTGGTGCATGTAGGGAGTGAAGGCTAGCCCATCTGGTAAAATCATAAAAAAAGGTACTGTAGCTCAAATTGATTAACAAATGTAATGTTGTCCTTGATACAGATGTGTCCAAATACACTGTGCTTTATAATTTCCTGCATATGGGGTGTTTTAGCTGCAGTACCCAAGATTACGCCTGTCCATTGCCGAAAGTGCTTTCAATGGGGATGTTAGCATCGAAACTGGACCATGGAGCAAAGGAAGAATGAATCATGTTTTCTTTTAGATCAGGTGGATGTCCAGATGAGTGTTTCATTTACCTGGGGAAGAGATGGCAGCTGGATGCACTATGGGATGAAGGAAGGCTGGAGGAGGCAATTTTATGTTCTGGGCAATGTTCTGCTGCAAAACCTTGGGTCCTGGCATTCATGTGGATGTTACTTTGACACGTTCTACCTACCTAGAGATTATTTCAGAGCTTGTAAACCGCTTCATGGCAATGGTGTTCTCTGATGGCAGTGGCCTCTTTCAGCAGGATAATACTCCCTGCCACTCTGTGTTCAGAAATAGTTTGAGGTTCATGACAAAGAGTTCAAGGTGTTGCCTTGGCCTCTAAATTCCCCAAATCTCAATCCGATTGAGCATCTATGGGAAGTGCTGGAATAACAAATCCGATCCATGGAAGCCACACCTCACAACTTGCAGGACCTGAAGGATCTGCTGCTAATGTCTCGGTGCCAGATGCCACAGGACATTTCAGAGGTCTTCTGGAGTCCATGTCTCAACGTATCAAAGCGGTTTTGGCAGCATGAGAGGGTCATACACAATATTACGCTGGTTGTTTTAATATTGTAGCTGATCAGTGAATATGTCTGTGTGTGTCTGTATATATTTGTGATCGGAAACAATAAGCCCAGTTATAGTAGTGGTAGTGTAAGTCGGTTGCGGTGTGCCAAAACCAATGTTCGGGTAGGCTTGTAAAAAGAGGGCCCACCAAGTAAATGTCATGGTAAAGGGCGTGGTGTGGCATATACAGGTGGTTCCATTGTCTCAGATATTAAGTTCTGTGTACTGGGATATGCTAGATCAGGCTTCCCCAAACTCCGGCCCTCCAGATATTGCTGAACTAAAACTCCCATGATGCTATGAATGAAAATTATGGAAGTTGTAGTTCAGCAACATCTAAAGGGCCGGAGTTTGGGGAAGCCTGTGCTAGAGATTGTAGAAGCAGTGCATATTCTAACAGAAAGACCTGGACAAGTTCAAGGTTTGTATCCAAATAATTGTAAGGTGTTGTGAGCTGATGTGAAATGAAGATGTGAACACCGCCATGGTGTAGATTTTAGTGCGTACTGGTATGCTCATGTAGTTCATTGAAAATATGCCAGAGCCCCAATATATAAATGGTTGGTACTGGCAGAGAGTGGTGTTCAGTCCAGTCATCTACAGTTGCCAAGAGATATTAGATCCTGAAATGTTGGGTGTGAAAGGTCATTTGGCAGCCGTGGGATGAAAACCAGAAGTTCTGAGTCATGGCAATGGTTGCTATGATGTGACAGCCTGTATGTGTATACAGACAAAATAGATTTGCTGTAATGCTGCCAGACAGATTGACTCCCTAATTAACCTTATATTATCAGTGAGGTAGACCAACCGGTATAAATTTCACATGCCGCTGTGTGTGGCGGACTCAGTTTTTTTTTATTCTGCAATCCAGTATAGGCAGTCGTGTCAGTCCAGAAAAATGGGGAAAATGTAGGACAGCGGGGGAATGAACATGGCTTACCATCAAGCAAGTGTATCAAGCGTTGCATCGCTATTGTCAGTACATGAAACCTGGGAGCCAGTTGAGTGATTGTAAAATGTAGAATTTATGTAAAGAATATAGTATTTATGAGTTTATTATATGAGTTTATTATATTGTATTTAATATGAATAGTAATCAAATAATATAAACATGACTATTTTCTTACAATTTAATAATATGTCTGTGAATTATATTTAACATATGCACACTATACACAGCAAAGGTCATGTTAAATCCTTTTATACATCAAGATAGCTAGGTGAAATATTATAGATAATCTGATAATGTGATGAATTGCTGATTTATACTCTATTTTAATCTAAGCATTGTTTTATTTTATTATTATTTATAGGCTTACGATGAAGAAATGTTTGGCAGTAAATATCAGTGGATTATCCCTGGATGGTATCAAGCATTGTGGTGGCAACAAGCCAATTCTTCCACCTGCTTGAGTAAAAATCTACTCACAGCTATGGAAGGGTACATCGGAGTGGATTTTGAACCTCTTAGCACAAAGCAAATAAAAACAATATCTGGACGGGTATGTACATTTCAGTTAAAATTTTCTGCATTTTTTTAAATGTTTTGTACAGCATATTTCCGAGAATTTTATTTATTGCATAAAAGTAGATATAGATGTTAAAATATATAAGAGGACAATAAATCTGTAAGAGATTATGTTTTAAGTATTAACTGTTAAAGTTAGTATGCAGACAAATTATCTTCTATTTAAATGTAGAGTGAGCAGAGGACCCTCACATGCACTCAGAAGATTCTCTTTCACTCTTCAGCTTGCAACATCTGCTGTTGAATATCAATCACCCTGTAACATCTGTACATCAACATCAAAAAATTTTGGAACTGACATAAAAAATGTCTTCATGATGACAATGTTGCTGCTGAATGTGTGCTATTCCTTAAATTATATCCTACAAATTACTCCCACATAATGATCCCAATATCAAAACGTGAGATGCAAAGCTGAAGTAATATCTATAATGGCTCTAGTACAAAATTGCTGCAAGACCAATGTTATCCTAGTAATTTGAAAATTAATGTGATCAAGAACGTATACAATTCTAGGTCATTTTTTAATCAGGTCCACTTTAGTGTGTACCGAACCCAGAGTTTGTCTGCTATGAGTGTCAGGTTTATTGACCACAATATAACTCAACAGTAAAACCATGGAGTCATTGGTGAATCACATGTAAACTAGCACTTTAATAACTTGTTGTCTTTGTACATGTATTTGTATAATACCTCAGTGGGCTAATGCTTTGAATCTGTTCAACCCTTGGGGGTCTGGTTCAATTCCCAGCAGCACTTCATCCCTTTGAGGTAGATAACATGTCTTAAATTAGGTAAGCAAAGATTTAAAAATAATACCAGGAATTATTACTTTACTGAGAGAGTAGTGAATGCATGGAATAGCCTTCCAGCTGAAGTGGCAGAGGTTAACACAGTGAAGGAGTTTAAACATGCGTAGGATAGGCTTAAGGCTATCCTAGATATAAGATAAGATCAGGGACTAATGAAAGTATTTTGAAAATTGGGCAGACTAGATGGGCCGAATGGTTCTTACCTGCCGTCGCATTCTGTGTTTCTCTGTTTCTATACTTCATCATATGGAAATACAAAATGTATCATCAAACATGGATTCTTCCACCATATTCTAGACCCCTGTCTCATAAACTCATTCTTCATACTTTAAGATTAGCACTCTGTTCTTTTCATTACAACCCATAAATATTGGAACATTTGTTTACTAGTGAAAGAAAGAGTGTACTGACACCCTTCATTTACAGATAAAGTATCCACACCAAACATAAAAATAGTCTGTGGGTGTAATAGTTTCATTGCCAATGACAGCTTTAACATGACATACCTAGTAAAATGCTGAAAATTCCAGAGAATAATCATTTGAAGGGATCAGATGTAACATCATCATTTCATAATTGCCTAAAAAGATGCGCCCAGCACTACATTAGTCAGGTCAATCGCATTCTAAAAAACTCATGAAAAAAACATTTCCAAAGAGTTTGGGAGCTAGTCAAGGTGAGAAATGCATTTTAAAAATACGTGCAGAGTTATTCAGTAAAGTGAGAATCGTTGGGAATTCAAAGTAAATTCAACAACATGAATTTCAAATTGTAGGTTCAAATAGATGATTTAGAGATTTTTTCCAGTTTAACTATTTTGGCCTTAAATTTTTAATTTTGAATTCCTTACAATTCTCATTTTATTGAATAATCCAGTTAGAAGCCGAGATGAACATTAAGTGGTTTATTCAGATTGCAACTTTCACATTTCTAATACTTTCAGGGTTATTTACTAATTCAAAGAGGAAACAGAGTTAATTTCAGATTTAATTTCACTTTTATAACATGATAAAGCAATTTTTTTTTACAAAATGTACTTTATAATTGTTAACAAAATTAAAACAGAACTGTAATGTACGTGCATTTTAGTCCTCATTCTGATCATTGCTAACATCATGTTTATTTATTATTATTATTAGCAAAATTGATGTCCTAGAAACAAGATGTATTCTGTAAAAGCCTTAGTACAATATTTTCCATTGCTTCTTTAATTATTTAGACGCCACAACAGTATGAAAAAGAGTATAATGAAAAACGGTCGGATGTAGAACCCAGTAAATTTCATGGTTATGCCTATGATGGAATATGGGTGATAGCCAAGACTCTTCACAGGGCAATGGAAAATCTTCATTCCAGCAACAGACATCAAAGGATCCAGGATTTTAACTACACAGATCACAAACTGGGGGAAATATTTCTGAATGCTATGAATGAGACCAATTTCTTTGGAGTAACAGTAAGTGCATGTAATTCAAGATTAAGTGTGAACATCAGTTTAATATAGGAATTGTCTATTCAAGTATTTTGTTCAGCATTCTAAAGCATGTTTCTTTTTTTGATCATATGACTCTTTTGGTGAACTATGCATGTTTGGACTATTTCTGACCCACATTTCACTTTACATCCTCCATCCATTCATTTAGGAAATTCTTGTGGTTTCAGTAAGATAGACCAGTAAGATATGTGCATCTGAGAACAAAGATCTCTTTACATCCCTCTTGTAGCTCTTTTGTGCTTAGTCATTGCTACCACAATCTAGCAAGGTTTGCTGCAAGTGCCACGAGCATGCTTTCAACTCAAGCACTATATCAAGTGTTGTGCAGCTGGGGCTCGTAATAGTATAATTGTAACCTGGCTGGATGTTAATATGCATATTCAAGATGGTTCTTACTCACTAGTTGTTGTGTGGAAATGGATTTGGCTTTCTATATAGGGTAACTTCTCTTCAATTGTGTTCTTCTACTTATGCTTTGTGTAACTGAAATCCTAACACCCAAGCTCTTTTATTTTCTAATTCTTACCTGCTGTTTGAGATGGTTATCTTTCCGAGCGTTGACATGGTTCCCACTGGCATCTTTTCCATGGAGGTCTGTGCTCTACTTGTGACTCTTTGCAAATAATATAAAATAAACATCAGAAATAGCAGTAAATGAAATCAATTAGATCGGTTAATAACGTGCCTTAGTTAGTTGTATATTTATGATTAAAAATAACTATAGCAGTGACTGTGATAAATTCAACAATAATTCTATTGGTAGCCAATGTGATAAAAGGACAAATAAATAGCGTAGATAAGATGGAAGGAACAGCCCAAGCACCGTAACCACTACAGATTTCTTAGCACTGACAAGGAGCCTCTGTCTCTCCTATAGATGTAGTGAAGGCATAGAGCAGCACTCGACAAATCCCAGGTAATATTTCAAACTGTTCTAAAACAGATTAACTAAAATCAGTGGTAGGACGTAACAGCACTTCTGAAACCGTAACCTCCGTAGCATGATGTAGTGATTATGGTGATTGGAGTGTTAATTAATGACAGGTCTAGGAAATTACATTTTGATGAGAAAAAAACATTAAATGATTTCAAGTATATAACAAAATGTGAAAGTATGTAAGTTAATAAATAAATATTATGGGCGCAGTGGTGCCACATTTGGCTGTTTATTTACAGCTCCAATAGTTTAGAATTACAGTTGTTTTATGATTGGCATTAGTTTCTGCATCCCACTGCCCCCGATAATTAGCTTTGACATTAGCCTTATTAAGCTAGTTTTTAGATAACTTTTACATTTTTGCTCGGAGCCTAGCATGGCCTATGCTTTTATCTCAGCATAGTGGTTAGCGCTAGAGTTACCCTGGAACTTGGACGTACAGTCCAGATTCTGATCTTGTATATCAGCATATCACCTAGCCTCCTTAGCAACTCCTTTTAACATACTGCATTCACATTCAGACCATCCTGTTATTATTTTGAACCAGGCATCAGTGTACGCAGCTTTTAATTTAGATATATATAAGTATTGTTTGCCTAACAATGTGTTCACAAATCGGAGACAAGTTTATAAATACTGATTCATAAAGAATGAATTGTGTAAATGTTTTAAGGCAATGGAATGATAGCTGTGAGCTAGCATTACAAAAACCACACATCTTTGTTTAGAGCTGATTACCTAGGAAACAATTGAGACTATGACAATACATGAAACCAAGTCGGACTGCCAAGGGAGTCACTTTAATGAGTTTAATCTATAATACTCCTTGGGGATATTTGCCATTCAAAATCTGTTCCATATACACCATTTTAATACCTGATTCTCGTTAAAAGAAACTCTTGCTAATTTTGACATTCATGTATTTGACAACCATTTTGCAGCTATGTGTCCTTCACAACTTGTCTTTCTATAATAGAATTCATTTTACAAATCAGGTCTTTGTATTATTCAAAATTTCAGACAAGCAAAATGATCTAGTTAAGATAGGATATAGTTGTTATAATTTTTAGAAATACAATAAATCTATATTTATGATTTTGAATATGTATTAATTCCTCTTTTAAAAGTTGTCGAAAACATAAGTACACAAACAGGGAAATGCAAAAAGGTGACCAAATAACAGCCTAAAAAAAAATTATAGAAAAATGCCATATAATGCATACATCATCTAATAGAAATGTAAAATATATTTACAGTAGTTTATAGAGCTAAATAGATTTGAGGGAAAAGCGTTCCCAAGGAATTAATCAGATTCCTTTATGCTAAAGTTGCAATCTCCAAACACATTTCACCTCTTCTGTGAGGCTTTATCAGTGGTACGAATGCTATTTCCTCTTTTTATTTCACAGAAATCCTTCTCATGCATAATCATGACAAGAGGTGGTTCCAAATGAACATATTTAATCAGAATAACCAATATCATAATAATCCAAAGCAAAAGCTCACCATCCACAAAGGACATTGGCCATTTTGAGCTCTCGCTCACAAATGGGCGCAGTGGTGCCACAGTTGGCTGTTTACTGACAGCTCCAATAGTTTAGAATTACAGTTGTTTTATGCTTGGCATTAGTTTCTGCATCCCACTGCCCCTGATGATTAGCTTTGACATTAGCCTTATTAAGCTAGTTTTTAGATAACTTTTACATTTTTGCTCTGAGCCTAGCATGGCCTATGCTTTTATCTCAGCATAGTGGTTAGCGCTAGAGTTATCCTGGAATTCGGACATACAGTCCAGATTCTGATCTTGTATATCAGCATATCACCTAGCCTCCTTAGCAACTCCTATTAACATACTGCATTCACATTCAGACCATCCTGTTATTATTTTGAACCAGGCATCAGTGTACGCAGCTTTTTATTTCAATGTGTTGTAGCCAAATGTTTATGCTCTGTTATACTCTGGCATGATGGCACTTACCTATGCTTATTAATGTAACAAAAATGTGCAGTTGCTGAGTTTATTGGTTTTTGTCAATGCAGCTGCTGACTATAAATAAATATTTTGAAAAAAGCTAAAAATTCTGGCATATAGGGCCATTCCACCATAGTAACACAATAGATTTCAGCAGAACTGGATTAAGCAAAGGTGGTTTTAGGCAGCTCCCTAGAGCCCATGGGTTAAAGAGAAAACATGAGTTTCAAATCATCACCAATGACAATATTAGTAAAAAGTAATAGAATTAAAGATATTAATGACTTTAAATCTAAGCATAATTAACAAGTACAGTTAACATCTGTCAAGCCCTTTATTCCGGAACCTTAGAAAACATACAATATGGGCAGTATTTGAAGATGAATTACACTCAGTTAGCACTCTATTAAATGTACCTAGCACTCTATGAAATTTACTCTTACTCTAAAACAACATGAACTATTCACACAAATGATTCAACATGGTTCTCTAAACAGAGGATTTTGTCCCATGCTACTGTAAGTGTCACAAAGTTCCTGCATATTTATTGACCACTTATTTAGGTCGTGAATCTCTTAATTCAGGACTCGACAAATTACCATGGTGACTAGGAATTTTGTCCTGGTGCCTGGGTATTTGTTAGCCCGTTCCTAGTTGAGGGAGAGTGGAAGCCGGCGGCTGGCTGAGGGGGAGTGGAAGTGGATGCAGGCCGGTTTGTAAGGTATTCCCACGCAGGGCCTGGCCCCGCCTCCATGGCTGAGATCATCAAGCTTGATGATCTCAATCCAATGCTTTGCCATAGGAAAGCAATGGGAGGCTATTATGCATGCATGGCAAAAAGCTGTGCCAGTCCGCATCTCTATGGGGAATGTTCAGCGCCTCCATGCAGGTCGTGGAGATGCTAAATGGAGCTGCACTTTAGTCGCTAGGCAGCAATGTAAACACTTTTTCTTGGAAAAAATAATGTGTTTACATTGAAAAGCCTGCAGGGACATGCTATAGGCACCATAACCACTACATTAAACTAGTCTGTGTTAAACTATAGTGTTCCTTTAAAGTCCAGTCCTCTACCTTGGGTGCCATTCTCCATTCCTCCACAAAGTGATTACTCGTTTTTGATGCAGTGGCTAGGAAATGTGCTATAGTAGGAAAACAAACCAGACATTGGAACAAAATTTACAGCTGACAAGCTAGAACCTTACCAATTAGGCCATAGAATAATAGCTAAAGGTTCTTCTAACTGACAAGTTAAAGTCTGTCTTATATAAATTATGTAACAGAAAAGCTGTGAAATAAATAATTAAATTAAATAAAGAATACCATGAATTAAGCTAGGGTGAATTTTAATTTAGCCAAATATTGCAGATGGTTGATGAGTAGGTCTCTGGATCAAAACTACCATTTAAAAATTCACACTTGCAGAAAACAGATTCAAATTGAATGCATGAAGAAATTAAACATGGGCACAATTTTATATCAGCTTCATAATTTAGCAAATTGTTCATCAAAGTTCTGTTCAACTTAGCATAAGATTCTGCTACATTTGCTTGTACTGTTATTGGATGTGACTACTGGAGCCATAATGTCCTTTTCTATTGCCTTCTTTCATTTCCATATAGTTCTAGTGAATTGCAAATTTTAGAAATTTTGCTGCTTTTTCAAATTAGCTTTTCAGAAAACAACAGTCCCGTCTTGTACAACCCCTCCACGCAACCACCTGGTGATTATGATGATCCATCTAAATTATGTGGCACTTATTTTAAACATATTATCCCAGGTGAAATGCTGAAATTTATTTATTTATTTATAAAATATTTTACCAGGAAAGATACATTGAGATTTCTCTCGTTTTCAAGTATGTCCTGGGTCCACAAATACATCACAACAAGCATGCTATGCTGCCTTTCATCTAGTCAATGTGGGAGATCAAAGTGTATACTAGACATATGCACTTTGTTTTGGACCGAATCAAATTTTGTCCAGTTTAGTGATTCAACGCATTTGCATTTCTGAATCACTACAACAACAAACAGAAACAAAATGGACAGGAATGTATTAAAACATAAATAATGTGGATGCTTCATTTCCAATAGGATGGCTAAGAAGTAATAAACAGTGGGAGGGAAGGGATAGATAGGCAGTAGGATCGACCCATTATTTTTGTGAGATGTAATGTTTGCTTGCCCAATCAGGTATCTCTATTCTCTGTCCAATGAAATTAACTTATTTTTGTGATTGATGTTAGAGCTAATAACATACTCCGTTCTGCAATTTGTATATATTAAAATATTTTTATTTATTTACTTATTATTATTTAATAAATACATTATCAATTAATATTAGTTCCACCAGGTATCTATATCTACTACAAATATTTTCTACTAAACAATTCAAAATTAAGAAAATTGCATGTATAATGTTTTTGGGGGGCTGACTTCCCTCGTGCCCTCATCTTTAGTTACATCTTCTTGCTTTATTATTAATAATATTATTATTGGCATTTATATAGCGCCATCAAATTCCGTAATACTTTACAATATTACAAGAGGCGGAGATTTAACAATAAATGAGACAATTCAAAAAACTTATAGGAACCATAGGTTTAAGAGGACCCTGCTTAAATGAGCTTACAGTCTAGAGGAGATGGGGTAAAGAACCCAATAGGACAGGAGATAGAAATCAAAAAAGGTGGGAGTAAAGCAGAGGCGGAGGAGAGCATAGAGTGCTTCCCTCTAAGAGAGGGCAAGGGACAGGTATGGGAGGTAGATATTACTCTGAGAGGCCTATAGCTTGCCTAAAGAGATAGGCTTTAAGGCACTTTTTAACGATTGAAGAGTAGGAGAAAGTCTGATGGTGGTAGGCAGGCTATTCAATAGCAAGGGAGCCTCCCGTGAGAAGTCCTGTAAGCATGAGTTGACCATACGGGTGTGAGCAGCAGACAAGAGGAGATCATGGGCGGAGCAGAGAGATAAAGAATAGGCATACTTATGGATCAGTGTAGACAAATATGCTAGATTTGTTCAGTGCTTTATAGGTATGGATTAGTACTTTGAATTGACTCCTATAGGATATAGGAAGCCAATGTAAGGAGTGACAGAGGGATGAGGTGTGAGCGGAGTGACTGAAGAGAATAATCAGTCTGGTGGCAGCATTCATTATAAACTGTAGCGGGGCATTACGTCTTCTGGAAAGGCAAATTAGGAGAGGGTTACAATAAACCATGCGAGAGATCACTAGAGCAAGGACAAACTCGTTAGTAGCATCTTGCGTAAGAAAGGTGCAGACACAGGTAATCAACAGGACTTGGTAACAGACTGGATGTGAAGTTCAAAGGTGAGGCCAGAATCAAATACAACAGCAAGATGGTGCGCTTGGAAGAATGGGCTGCTGTGAGTACCACTAACTTGAAGGGAGAGCGAAAGAAGAGGATCAATATTAGAAGGAGGAAAGACAAGAAGCTCAGTTTTAGAAAGACTGAGTTTCAGAAAGTAGGAGGGCATCCAGTCAGAGATGGAAGAAAGCAAGCAGTGACACATTGCAGGACGGTAAGGGAGAGGTTCAGGGAGGAAAGATATATCTGGATGTCATCAGTGTACAGGTGATAGTGGAATCCAAATGAGGTAAAAAGTTTGCCAAGAGAGGCAGTATAGTGAGAAAATAGAGACAGAGCCTTGGGGAACTCCAACCGAAATAGGACAAAGGGAGGAGGTATCATTAGAAAAGGAGACACTGAATGAGCGTTGGGAGAGATATGAGGAAAACCACAAGAGGACAGTGTCACAGAGACTGAGTGATTGAATAGTTTAAAGAAGGAGAACAAGAGTGTCAAACGTGGCAGCAGAGAGGTCAAGATTAATTTGTATGGACTAGTGGTCTTTGGATTTAGCTGTGATTAGGTAGTTAGCAATTTTAATAAAAGCAATCTCATTAGAGTAGAGGGGGCAGATGCCAGACTGAAGACAGTCAAGTAGAGAGTTGTGTGTCAAAAGTGACTTTGCCACTGGTTTTTGGAGAGTCCTGCTTGCCAGCCTCTTGCCCTGTGACTATGGCTCCTGGGATGTATTGCCCTTCAAAAACACTAATTGTGCATATTGGGACTTGGCACAATGCCCCTTTATACTTTCAAAGTGGTCTAAGTGGAACTTCGAACAGCCGGACCACACACAAGTGGAGTGTGCCTATTTACCTCCCAGGCTGGGAGTTAACCGCAGCCAAATTTACGAATGGCTGGGTGGCTGCCGTTCGTGTAGTTGAACACGTGGTGGCGGCCATCTTGTTTAGTCGAACATGCTCATCTGTGTTTTGTCGTCGAGTTCATGGAACTCAAATCGGACATGCGACGGCACGAATAACGCTGAACTTTACCTAATCCGGGACCTCGACTCTTCGACGGGAGTCGAACAGTGTTCGACAATTCGAATCGCACTTCAACATGGACTTTGTGCACGAACGGCACCCATTCGTGCATTGAAAATAGACCGGCCGCACAACCTAATTCTCTGGAACTGTTTTGGGCATAAAAATGTGTGAGTGGTCGGTCAAAAGAGACTTCCAGGAATTTCCTGAACCCATTCTCTGATCTGGGTGATTTTTGGATATGTTTTTCACCCAGATCAGGGCTATCCAGGGATGTATAATTTATAGGGATATGTTGGAGTTTTGGGGTGTTTTTCTACTTTGGGTAAAAAAGTGTGTTTTCTGCCTGTGGATAATTAAGTTAGTACATTAGCTACCTTAATTATATCACAGGCATAAGGGAGGGTTTGCTGACTGGATGTGGGAGTGTTACAGTGCCAATTATTGTTCCCATTGGTTTATGTTTTTTTTGTCCCTGTTTTTCATCAGGTCCAGGGAGTGTGCCTTTGGCCTGAAAAACTGTATATATTCCAGGTTGTGGCAATAACCCTTCAGTTCTACTTCACCCTCAATCTAGAGTCCTGTCTCTTATTGGGGGGAATCTGCTACAAGGGATTGCTATGCTCTTCATACTCCCTTTAAAAATCACAAAGCTCTTGTAAGAGCTTGTTCCTGTTCTTGCTTCACTCTCTGGGAAAGAGAGGTTCACCCACTGGAACCTGGAGCCTTGTCATATGTCCAGGGTGGGTAGGAAACGGTGAGACCCCAACTAAGCTGCGGCGGTTCGTGGGGTCTGCAGTGCTTATGGTGTCAAGTGGAGTGCTTGAAGCCCTCGGGAAGCACAAGGAGCATCCGTCAACGGAGGTACCCAGTCGGGGTGCCAGGTGATCCATTACAAGTTGGAATTGAGGAAGCAAGCCAGACAGGTAAAGACAAGTAAAAAGAGAGCAGGGATATGGAATGATAGTTAGAAGGGGGGACGGGTCAAGAGATGTATTGATTTTTTTTGTTTGTTTGTTTTTTTAGAATAGGTACTAAAGTAGTATGTTTAAGGGCAGCTGGGAAAGTCCCAGAAGAGAGAGAGCAGTTGAAGATGTGTGTTAAGGAAGGCACAAGACAAGGGGAGAGAGATCTGATAAGGTGAGACAGAACAGGATCAAGTGAGCAAGTGGTGGGGTCAGAGGAATGGAGAAGCACAGCCACCTCTTGTTCAGTAGCCTGGGGGAAAGTCTGAAGGGAAGGAAAGGTATGATCTAGGTGTGGTTGACAAAGAGAGGGGTAAGGTGGGGAGAATTATTTCCTTAGCTATTCAATCTTCTTGGTAAAGTAGCATGCAAAGCTATCGACTGTAAGATTAGTTTTGGGGTTGGCCACAGCAGGGCAAGAAAGAGAGTTAAAGGTATCAAAGAGATGCTTGGAATTGCGAGAGCATGAACTAATGAGAGTGGAAAAGCATCACTGTTTGACAAGAGCAAGGGCTGTGCTGTATGAATGCAAGATTGATCTAGTCTGGAGTTAGAAAAAATGCCATTATGGAAATACATGAAGATATTGAGATCATTTGAGATGAAAAACAGAAGAGATAACATTAGGGATATAAAGATATGAAGGAATTGTAGAGATTGAATAGGTGAAAGTCATAAAAAATTTACATAAATTAACGAGACTGTGAGTGCAAAAAGTAACACTAACTAAACAAACATTTAACAAAACAGAAGATCAGGATGGAAGATACAATAGTTATCAATTAAGTAGGAAACCTATAGGGAGAGAGGTAGAATGGAACACAATTTTAAATTAATAGAGGGAAACAATAAGTAGTACAGGTGCACAGCATTTCAAGGTCGCTTGGGGAGCTCCAGTGTCTGTCCACTATCTTTTGTGTCTCGATCCTGTTCCACAGCTTTCTCATTTGACACACTAAATTAGGCTGATTAGAGGAATGCTGTAGCTGAACCCTGCTTCACACAGAATGTGTGTATCGCCTCACACACCCACCTTCACAGCTGCCTCATGTGCTACCCCTGTGTTTCACCCTTTCTCCAGAATTCCAACTCAGGGCTTTTTTCATGTTGACTGAATTGGTTACATGAGCATCCAGCCTCAGAGCTACCTAGGTAACGTTCTCTACCAGTCACAGTATTCAGGTGCCAAAGCTTCACAGTCCTAGTGGTGTAGTAAGAAAAATGGAAGGGCGATATGTGTGTGTGTGTGTGTGTGTGTGTGTGATGTCACACCATGGCTAGAACCTATGGGTCAGCAATTTGTTATTGGCTAAGGTGTCGAAAATCCTTGCATCAGCCTTGGGTGTATGCCTTTTAGGTTTTGTATCTTTGATACCTTCACTCATTCCACATAGGGAATAATGGGTCTTGGCTTCATTTGAAGTGAAATTCAAAATTTAACAGATCAAAATGAAATGAAACTTATTTTCCATGCACATGCATTTTATGAACTGAAAACTTCTTCAAACTTTGAAACATTAGTTGAGATTTATCAAAGTGTCATTTTCTGAAAAGTGGTGCGCAGATGTAAAAGGAGATGAAAGACTAATGGAATTTGCCTGCTGGTTCCTGTTGTTTCCATGGTGACTGACCTATTTTTAGTGCTTTTCACCATTTTTCAAAGCCCACTTTGATAAGTTTCTAATATTGTATACACAAAAAGTCACTTTTATTTTAGGAACTTGTTTTAGATCATCTATGCATTTTATTTTGTCTGTAACACAATATGCTCATGTTTGTGTCAGGTATAGTGATTTTGCCATATCCTTTTATTGATTAGCAGCCTTTTTTAGACAAATCAGCTTATTGATGGTCTTTGAATATACATGTGCATTGTGCAGACATGTCTGAATGTTAGCTTGCGCTGCTCATGTTTATAATAGGTATTAGTTTCTTTTACATATCTATTGTAATTATTGCTTATTAAATGACCACTGAAGTCACTTAGTGAAGTGGTCTGGGTGCGGTGGCCTTGTAGTTTTAAACTAGAAAAGCTACAATTTCTGGTGAAATTGTGTGAAGTGTTCTTGCCTACAGCAGTAGTCTACAACTGGAGTGGGCGGAGTAACTGTTATCATTTACATAGCACATTTAATTGCAACGTTGTTGCACAGTTACATTAAACCATACATTTATAAAAACATTAGCAGGTGTTCAAAAGGCCCTGTCTATGACATCACTTGCTGCTGCAGCTTGACACAGGTCAGAGTATTTTGGTGGTTGCCATCTTCAAACGGTCGTATCTTAAAAACTATAACTCCTACAGTGAAGAGCTTTATATTGTGAGAATCACAAGACCCAGACCTACATTTTGATGCATAGTATGTCTCTGAAGTATTAAAATTGAAGGCACAGTCGCAGTTTAGAAATTGCACTTCAAATTTGAGCTTTGCAGAGTGAAGTTTCAATGAAAGTCAATGGACGGCGTTAGTTGCAAACAAATGATTATATTGTGAAAACTATCAGGACTATGGCTTAGCCGTTGACATGTTTAGTGGCAGGAGGGATAGCTGAACGTTTTGATATAAGATTTGTGTAGGTGGGCCTGAAAATAAGGGAGTGGTGGCAGTTTAGAAATCATGTCCTGATTTTTCAGCTTTTGCCAGCTCCCACTCTAGCTTTGCCATTCATTCCTATGGGACAAATTTCGCCACAAGAACGACGATATTCCGTGAACCATTAGGCGAAACGTTCCACAAAGTAATAGCAATCCGATCGGGAACAATCTGCACGTTTTGGTAAATTTTTGTCTATGTAGTGTAAAAACTGTGGGAGGAGTTAGGGTGGCAAATTTTGCTATAATAATAATAATAATAACTAGAAAAGCTACAATTTCTGGGGAAATTGTGTGAAGTGTTCTTGCCTCCACCAGTAGTCTAGCACATTTAATTGCAACGTTGTTGCACAGTTACATTAAACCATACATTTATAAAAACATTAGCAGGTGTTCAAAAGGCCCTGTCTATGACATCACTTGCTGCTGCAGCTTGACACAGGTCAGAGTATTTTGGCGGTTGCCATCTTCAAACGGTCGTATCTTAAAAACTATAACTCCTACAGTGAAGAGCTTTATATTGTGAGAATCACAAGACCCAGACCTACATTTTGATGCATAGTATGTCTCTGAAGTATTAAAATTGAAGGCACAATCGCAGTTTAGAAATTGCACTTCAAATTTGAGCTTTGCAGAGTGAAGTTTCAATGAAAGTCAATGGACGGCGTTGTTGCAAACAAATGATTATATTGTGAAAACTATCAGGACTATGGCTTAGCCGTTGACATGTTTAGTGGCAGCAGGGATAGCTGAACGTTTTGATATAAGATTTGTGTAGGTGGCCTGAAAATAAGGGAGTGGTGGCAGTTTAGAAATCATGTCCTGATTTTTCAGCTTTTGCCAGCTCCCACTCTAGCTTTGCCATTCATTCCTATGGGACAAATTTCTCCACAAGAACGACGATATTCCGTGAACCATTCGGCGAAACGTTCCACAAAGTAATAGCAATCCGATCGGGAACAATCTGCACGTTTTGGTAAATTTTTGTCTATGTAGTGTAAAAACTGTGGGAGGAGTTAGGGTGGCAAATTTTGCTATAATAATAATAATAATAATAATAACTAGAAAAGTTACAATTTCAGGGGAAATTGTGTGAAGTGTTCTTGCCTCCACCAGTAGTCTACAACTGGAGTGGGCGGAGTAACTGTTATCATTTACATAGCACATTTAATTGCAACGTTGTTGCACAGTTACATTAAACCATACATTTATAAAAACATTAGCAGGTGTTCAAAAGGCCCTGTCTATGACATCACTTGCTGCTGCAGCTTGACACAGGTCAGAGTATTTTGGCGGTTGCCATCTTCAAACGGTCGTATCTTAAAAACTATATCTCCTACAGTGAAGAGCTTTATATTGTGAGAATCACAAGACCCAGACCTACATTTTGATGCATAGTATGTCTCTGAAGTATTAAAATGAAGGCACAGTCGTAGTTTAGAAATTGGACTTCAAATTTGAGCTTTGTAGAGGGAAGTTTCAATGAATGTCAATGGACGGCGTTAGTTGCAAACAAATGATTATATTGTGAAAACTATCAGGACTATGGCTTAGCCGTTGACATGTTTAGTGGCAGCAGGGATAGCTGAACGTTTTGATATAAGATTTGTGTAGGTGGGCCTGAAAATAGGGAGTGGTGGCAGTTTAGAAATCATGTCCTGATTTTTCAGCTTTTGCCAGCTCCCACTCTAGCTTTGCCATTCATTCCTATGGGACAAATTTCGCCACAAGAACGACGATATTCCGTGAACCATTCGGCGAAACGTTCCACAAAGTAATAGCAATCCGATCGGGAACAATCTGCACGTTTTGGTAAATTTTTGTCTATGTAGTGTAAAAACTGTGGGAGGAGTTAGGGTGGCAAATTTTGCTATAATAATAATAATAATAATATGTGAGATAACATTAAGTGGTCTTGCTATGCAAGAACACTTAATAATAATAATAATATATATGTGAGATAACATTAAGTGGTCTTGCGCAAGAACACTTAACTAGAAAAGCTACAATTTCTGGGGAAATTGTGTGAAGTGTTCTTGCCTCCACCAGTAGTCTAGCACATTCAATTGCAACGTTGTTGCACAGTTACAATAAACCATACATTTATAAAAACATTAGCAGGTGTTCAAAAGGCCCTGTCTATGACATCACTTGCTGCTGCAGCTTGACACAGGTCAGAATATTTTGGTGGTTGCAATCTTCAAACGGTCGTATCTTAAAAACTATAACTCCTACAGCGAAGAGCTTTATATTGTGAGAATCACAAGACCCAGACCTACATTTTGATGCATAGTATGTCTCTGAAGTATTAAAATTGAAGGCACAGTCGCAGTTTAGAAATTGCACTTCAAATTTGAGCTTTGCAGAGTGAAGTTTCAATGAAAGTCAATGGACGGCGTTAGTTGCAAACAAATGATTATATTGTGAAAACTATCAGGACTATGGCTTAGCCGTTGACATGTTTAGTGGCAGCAGGGATAGCTGAACGTTTTGATATAAGATTTGTGTAGGTGGGCTTGAAAATGGGGAGTGGTGGCAGTTTAGAAATCATGTCCTGATTTTTCAGCTTTTGCCAGCTCCCACTCTAGCTTTGCCATTCATTCCTATGGGACAAATTTCGCCACAAAACGACGATATTCCGTGAACCATTCGGCGAAACGTTCCACAAAGTAATAGCAATCCGATCGGGAACAATCTGCACGTTTTGGTAAATTTTTGTCTATGTAGTGTAAAAACTGTGGGAGGAGTTAGGGTGGCAAATTTTGCTATAATAAGAATAATAATAATAATAATAATAATAACTAGAAAAAGCTACAATTTCTGGGAAATTGTGTGAAGTATTCTTGCCTCCACCAGTAGTCTAGCACATTTAATTGCAACGTTGTTGCACAGTTACATAAACCATACATTTATAAAAACATTAGCAGGTGTTCAAAAGGCCCTGTCTATGACATCACTTGCTGCTGCAGCTTGACACAGGTCAGAGTATTTTGGTGGTTGCCATCTTCAAACGGTCGTATCTTAAAAACTATAACTCCTACAGTGAAGAGCTTTATATTGTGAGAATCACAAGACCCAGACCTACATTTTGATGCATAGTATGTCTCTGAAGTATTAAAATTGAAGGCACAGTCGCAGTTTAGAAATTGCACTTCAAATTTGAGCTTTGCAGAGTGAAGTTTCAATGAATGTCAATGGACGGCGTTAGTTGCAAACAAATGATTATATTGTGAAAACTATCAGGACTATGGCTTAGCCGTTGACATGTTTAGTGGCAGCAGGGATAGCTGAACGTTTTGATATAAGATTTGTGTAGGTGGGCCTGAAAATAAGGGAGTGGTGGCAGTTTAGAAATCATGTCCTGATTTTCAGCTTTTGCCAGCTCCCACTCTAGCTTTGCCATTCATTCCTATGGGACAAATTTCGCCACAAAACGACGATATTCCGTGAACCATTCGGCGAAACGTTCCACAAAGTAATAGCAATCCGATCGGGACAATCTGCACGTTTTGGTAAATTTTGGTCTATGTAGTGTAAAAACTGTGGGAGGAGTTAGGGTGGCAAATTTTGCTATAATAATAATAATAATAATAATAATAATATATATGTGAGATAACATTAAGTGGTCTTGCTATGCAAGAACACTTAATAACTAGAAAAACTACAATTTCTGGGGAAATTGTGTGAAGTGTTCTTGCCTCCACCAGTAGTCTAGCACATTTAATTGCAACGTTGTTGCACAGTTACATTAAACCATACATTTATAAAAACATTAGCAGGTGTTCAAAAGGCCCTGTCTATGACATCACTTGCTGCTGCAGCTTGACAGGTCAGAGTATTTTGGTGGTTGCCATCTTCAAACGGTCGTATCTTTAAAAACTATAACTCCTACAGTGAAGAGCTTTATATTGTGAGAATCACAAGACCCAGACCTACATTTTGATGCATAGTATGTCTCTGAAGTATTAAAATTGAAGGCACAGTCGCAGTTTAGAAATTGCACTTCAAATTTGAGCTTTGCAGAGTGAAGTTTCAATGAATGTCAATGGACGGCGTTGGTTGCAAACAAATGGTCATATTGTGAAAACTATCAGGACTACGGCTTAGCCGTTGACATGTTTAGTGGCAGCAGGGATAGCTGAACGTTTTGATATAAGATTTGTGTAGGTGGGCCTGAAAATAAGGGAGTGGTGGCAGTTTAGAAATCATGTCCTGATTTTTCAGCTTTTGCCAGCTCCCACTCTAGCTTTGCCATTCATTCCTATGGGACAAATTTCGCCACAAGAACGACGATATTCCGTGAACCATTCGGCGAAACGTTCCACAAAGTAATAGCAATCCGATCGGGAACAATCTGCACGTTTTGGTAAATTTTTGTCTATGTAGTGTAAAAACTGTGGGAGGAGTTAGGGTGGCAAATTTTGCTATAATAATAATAATAATAATATATATGTGAGATAACATTAAGTGGTCTTGCTATGCAAGAACACTTAATAATATATATGTGAGATAACATTAAGTGGTCTTGCTATGCAAGAACACTTAATAATAATATATATGTGAGATAACATTAAGTGGTCTTGCTATGCAAGAACACTTAATAATATATATGTGAGATAACATTAAGTGGTCTTGCTATGCAAGAACACTTAACTAGCTACTGTAGGCACGGTAACTGCTTCAACTAATTTAACATGTTAATTCACTAAAGTGAGACTTCAAAGTAAATTTAAAATTTTAGGCTAAAATAGCTGAAAAGTAAAAATTATCTTGGCCATGCTTCCAGTTCAGCTAATATGGCCTAAAATCTACTCAATGTAGTTGGGGGGAGGAGTGAGATGACACAGGACGCACAGCTGCGTCCTCGTGGAACGCAGCTGAGGGTCGACTGGGCGAGCCAGACAGGAGGAAAGGGCCTGTCCCGAACAAGCAGCGATGCTAACCAGGATTCCTCTATGAGGGGAAGTCCTGGTGCCGAAAGAGCAACGGGCTAACTGCTGGTGGTCAATGAGGATAGTATGAAGGGAGCCTGACTGGGAAGACTGCACACATCGAGAGCATAAACACTGGCAACAGACGGAGACTGCAAGTTGGGGCAGAACCCCATAAGATAAGTGGCAATAAGTTATCTGTCTTTACACACTGCTAAGTTCTACAGTGGGGGTTAATAGAAGCAATACTTTAGGCATACTAGGAAGCAGAACACAGAGGGCAATAATTGATTTGAAGAAACTACTTAAATTAGTTAAACTTTCCCCTATAATAAGGAGTAGACTGCTAATTGGCATATAATAAGAGTGTCTGCCTCAGAGTCTAACTAGTGGGTAAGTGATTAGCTTCTTTGTGTCATATCACTATAACAAAAACCAAATAAAAAGGTGTACCAGGATAGTGAGGTAAGGGTGTAAAAAATAAGCATTTAGGTTGAAAAACACAAGAAACAAAAGATAAAGGCACAGAAAGGAAAGAAATTAATTTCCCAGGGATTATACTAACTATAGTAAAAGAATAAACAAACAATATAACAAATATAGATTTAAAAAAAAAAGCTACAAAAAAAAGACACAAAATGGCAAGCATCTAAGAACAGAAAAATAGCTGGAAAATAGAACAGAAAAACACCTCTTTTTCACCAAATCCAACAATTAACAAAACAAACCTGGAGGAATCAACTCTCTCTAATATTCCTTTTAGAAGAAAGTTTCAACAAAGTACAAAGGGAGAAAACCCAAGAATTAAGTCAAAGTGAAGCAAGAAGCGAATATGATGATTTACTCATCTAGACACACAATTCCGGAAATTAAGAGTAGAAATTCAAGCCAATACTATAGACATCAAGACAGAACTGCTGACCCTTAACCAATGTTTTCTAGGAATAGAAGAAAAATTAAAATGACTAGAATATAAGGAAAACATCCATAAAGAAGAACATCTGGCGCTAGAGAAAAAAATGGCTGACATGGAAGATAAACTGACAGAATTAGAAGACCGGTCAAGATGGAATAATTTAAGAATCAAGTGAGTATCAGAACAAATAAATAAAAAAATTGGAACCATATATAGAGGAATTCTTTAAACACTTGAAGGGTGAATGGGACCATAGAATCCCTATGATGGAAAGATGTCATAGAGTATATAAACAACATCAATTATTGTTGGGGGTTCCCCACAAAAATTATTATAACACATGAAGGGAAACTCACCTACAACAATAGCGCAGAAGACCTGAAAAGCTGTCTAGAAAAAATTTAAATTGGAATTGGCCCCAGCCATTAGCCAAAAATTGGGATGTTCTAAATATTTAAATAAATGGAGAAGGAGAGGAAGAAGGGGGGGTGGGAGGGGGGGAGATGGAGAGAAGGGAGAAATAACAAGTAGTTGAGATTTTTTACTTCCTTGATAAATAAAGAAATTAACTTTATTTTATTTTTTTCTTATTTCTTTTTGTTTTACTTTTTTTATTCATTTTTTTTCTTAATCTATATTACACATTAGGGATCTTTGGGATACACTAATATAGTAAATGGAATTTGGAGTAAATAAATAAACAAAATAAAGAACTATAGATCACAACTAAAAAATTTTCAAATAGGCACTCCATAAAGGAATGATTGCACAATAAGAAGGAAATATTTTTAAACTAGGATCACGAATAAGAAGGAAATGAAGTAAGAGAAATGGGAAATTCACCAAAGAAAAAAGGCGTAAAGAGAAGGAAGGAAGAAAAGGGGGAAAAAAGATAAAAAGATAGGGAGGACAACAAAGTTAAGGGTAAGGGAAAGAGTCATACTTTAAGAATAACACTAGCGATTCGTAAGAAAATAATAAGAAATAATGAAAAAACGGTACTTAAAGAATAATTACCAAGGGATTAGATTTATATATACCCGTTGGCTCTTTTTTTGTGTGTGTTTTTCTCTCCCCTCCCCCACCACTAGTAGTGCCTCCAGTTGGACTCACCCCAGATCGACTACCATCAGGACGCCTTTCCCATATAATATATGGGACCTATAAATGAGAGCTTGGGTTGCACTACTCGAGATACTGTATGGCGGGGGTTAGTCGCCATACATCACATTTGTTTCAGGTTGATGCCATTGTTCTGGATCAACCCATCTTATTTTTATGTAAACATTAATAAAGAAAGGTTTTTTGATTTATATATATATGTATGGTAACACTTGGAAAGAGAGAGCCAGAGATAGAAAGAGCCAGAATGATAGGAAAAATAGGAGAATAGACTGCAAAACCTACTGAACAATCACAACCTATAGAGATATATGGAGAACATTCCATCCTACAGATTTAGATTATACATGCTATTTCAGAACATTTAATTCTTACTCCAGAATAGATTTTATCTTGGGAAGCGTGACTATGCTGTATCTTGTCAGAAAAATAGAGATACAGGAAATAGCATGGTCAGATCCTATCATGCTGGAATATAAAGATAATTTTATTTTAATTAAGAAAATTTCCGCAAAGAGTGGCGCATAAAAGACTTTAAATAACATTAAAAAAAAGTAATGTGGAAGAAATTACAAAAATAACAAACCTCTTCTTTCGTGAAAACAAAAACAAAGGTACACCGGACAGTGCGGTCTGGTGTGCATATAAAAGTGTGGTTAGAG
This sequence comes from Pelobates cultripes, assembly GCA_933207985.1. Lineage (NCBI taxonomy): Eukaryota > Metazoa > Chordata > Amphibia > Anura > Pelobatidae > Pelobates > Pelobates cultripes. Next base: position 160,816,302 of record OW240915.1, on the reverse strand, counting down.
GTCACCTGATAAAAATGGTATCGATTGAAAATAAAAAAGGATCACCGCCCCTATCAAAACTATATATAACATAAAGTGAATACAAAGGGCAAAATAAATTAATACCTTCTAAACAAACAGCAAGTAAGATCGCAGAAATAGAAAAACAGATTAACAAGCAATTAATAAACAAAGCATCCCAACAACTAGAATTACTGCAAGCTAAATGGTATTTAAAAGGCAATAAACCAGAAACAATTACGTCCAACAAATTGAAAAAAGATAAATATAAAAGAGTAATATATAAAATAAAAGAGAACGAGACTTATCTAATGGTTCCAGAAAAAATTGGAGGAGCATTTGAAAGATTTTACCAGAATTTATATAACTTAACAGAAGAAACATTTGGTAAGGCAAAAGAGATTGAGAAATTCTTTGAAAATTTGCCCATGTCAAAAATCCAACCCTAATAATTAAGGCAAATAAACCAGCCCATAACAAAATTAGAGGTTAGCAACTCTATAGACAAACTTAAAATAAAGACTGCTCCAGGCCCAGGTGGCTTTACAAATAACTTTTACAAATTAATAAAAGATCAACTAAAAGGGGAACTCACTAATATTTTTAACTACATAATGGAAACAGGAGACTGTCCTGGAGAGCTGTTGAGGGCAAACATTGTGCCCATCCCAAAAGCAAATAAAGTCCTAGAAAACATAGGCAAGTATAGACCCATATCATTAATTAATGCAGATATTAAAATACTATCTTCCATTCTAGCTGATAAATTAAAAACAGTAATACCACAACTTATTGATAATGATCAAGTCGGATTTATACCAGGGAGATGCTCAAATAACAACCTTAGAAAAATAATAAACATACTGGAGGAAGCGGAGAGCAGTGGAACCCCTCTAATGTTTCTGTCAATAAACACAGAGAAAGCGTTTGACAGGGTTGGATGGGGTTTCATGTTTGCCGCCTTAAACCGTTTTGGAATCACTGGACCAATCTTAAAAGCCATGTCTGCTCTCTACAGCTCTCCATCAGCTAAGAAAATAGGCTCAGGATTTACATCAAAACATTTAAACATCAAAAACGGGACCAGACAAGGGTGTCCTCTCTCTCCTTTACCCATATCAGTTGAGGAGTTCAAGAATTTTATGGAAGTCACATATTTGGCTGACCGAAGGCATGGTCCAATGCCCAAAACAGTTCCAGAGAATCAGGGCTTGTGGTTGGTCTAGTTTGGTAGTTTGAAAATGAACAAACACCAAACAGAGTCAATAGTCTTACCCTGGAGCTTGTTCATCCAGACGAATGATCTCTCCGAACAGCGCCCTTCTAAGTTGAATAGAACCTAACGCATGCGTTTTGGAAGTCCAGCAGTGTTCGGGAGTTTCTATATCCGATTTTAGTTTCAGGAGATTCATGCCCATACACTGCTGCCTGCGTTTATGCGAACAAGATGGCCGCCACCTAGTGGTTGTCCATAGGAATTGCGGCCACCCAGACGAACAATTAGAACACTGCAGTGAGAAACATTCCAAGTTCTTAATAGGTGTTAACAAGCTCCAGGGTGGTCTCTGAATCGTGCAATTGTTCGGTAATTCGAAGTGCTGCTTTGAATCGATTCGGGAGTCTGAAGTGTAGCCATATGTAGTAAAATAAAGGCACAATCAATGTCTTTAACCACAGTTTATTCCAGGGGCCATAGTCACGGGGCAGGAGGCTGGCAAACAGGCTCCTCCAAGAACAAGTGACAAGGTTCAGTTCGTCACAAAGAACAATGGATAAACTCCTTAAATAAACTAAATAAAATATACACTGCCTAAGTCTTTTAGAAACCCAATTTAAACTATCAAATAGATGGTACTTAACACCTAAACACTTAGAGAATCTTCCCAGAGCTACCAGTCAGATGCTGGAAATTCAATATTGATGAAGGTAATATGATTAGTGATGTCCTGAACGGTTCGCCGAACCGTTCGCGAACCGTTCGCCACTGACTCATCATTGAGTAAACTTTGACCCTGTACCTCACAGTCAGCAGACACATTCCAGCCAATCAGCAGCAGACCCTCCCTCCCAGACCCTCCCACCTCCTGGACAGCATCCATTTTGAAGCTGCATTCTTAGTGAGTTGTCCAGGAGGTGGCAGGGTCTGGGATGGAGGGTCTGTTGCTGATTGGCTGGAATGTGTCTGCTGACTGTGAGGTACAGGGTCAAAGTTTACTCAGTGATGAGTCCGTGGCGAACCGTTTGGCGAACCGTTTGGCGAACCGTTCGGCGAACCGTTCGGCGAACCGTTCGGGACATCACTAAATATGATCCATATTTGGTGGCAGTGCACACCCATAAATAAGTTTTGGAAAGAAGTAATCAAGATAATCTACCAAATAACGGAAATAAAATTACCTTGCAAGCCTGAAGTGGTTTTACTAAATTTGTACCTGCCAGAAATGACAAAAAGAATGTCAATGTTGATATTACACATAATTACTGCAGCCAAATTACTTATTGCAAGAAACTGGAAAACCGAGACCATTCCATCAACAATTTACATCAACGAACTGATAAAACAAGTAACATGGCAAGCAAGAATGGAAAGGGGCATCCTTGTGAAATTAGAAAACAGATATATAAGCAAACAGAAGACTGGGATACATGGATAAATAAACTGGATGATATACTAGGCCTCCCGTGCTTTACACAGTGATCTGTTTTTTCTTTCTGATTCTCCTTTCTTTCTCCTCCTTTCTTTCTCTCCTATCGAGGGGAAGCAAAAGATCTGAGGAAGGGAGGAGAAGGGAAGGGAAAAAAAAAAGGGAAATATAACCTTAAACCGTGCAGACAGACAAATAAACAGAATAACAAAATATTATCCATATTGGATATAAGAGGCTCTTGTTCTCTTCAAGACCAGATGTACAAAGTGGATAGACAAAAAAAAACAATATCAAGAATCACATAGAGATAGGGGGGACCCTGGTGGGAGGGATAAGAAAAACTATTAGACCAGCAAGATATTGATGAAGACATTGCACCAAGGCCCACTCCACATAAGTAATACAAAATGTATGCAGGGCAGGTACAAATCTGAAATTAAAAAAATATGGCTGAAAATGTGAAATTCACTTTCTTGAATAACACTTCAAGTGATTCATCCACATGTAATAACCTTAATACTACACTAGAATTCCCAGCAGCTCATCCCCTTTGTGCTGCTCTGGCTAATGAGGAAGCAATGGGTAGTTGTGATTGGCTGAGAGTTTTAGCTGATCACTTTCAGCCAATCACAGCTGCCAATTTACATATGAATCTGTATAACTAGTAGGAAGTGTTTAATCTCTGCTTTAGCCATTCCTCCAGTGCAGCAAGGCCATGGGAGGCCAGGGACCCCCATTCAGTGTCAAACTGCTTGAAAACTATTTTACACTGCCACACATGCGTATTAGTCTCCAGTGCTCCTCTATGGGCAACATTGAATTAGACCATCTTAAAGAGAACTGGATGATCTGCGCCATACCACGAATCCACAACTAGGACACGATAGTGTGAGGAATAAATCTAGAGTGTTCGCTTAAAACATAAAAACTATCATAACTGTGGTCTCCAGATCAGTTACTATTGATTGATGCATCTGTTTCCATTTTAGATTTGATATTAATTCAATAAATAAAAAGCGGACAATTTAGAGGCACATTCCAAATTCATTCAATATGTCATAAATGCCCCTTCATTAAAACTTATACTCTCTCACTCTTTCTTTAAACATATATTTTTATAACATCTCGGCTTTTCAATCAAATAGTGGCAGGCAAGTTGGTATCTTATAATATTTGAATTGCTATCCATACAGAGATTTTATGTTTTATGTTAAAATGACATGGAACTAGAATCAGCATGCTTGACATCTTAAAAATAAATTTAGAAGTATAAAAGTACTTTTGAATATGTATGCAAAGGGAAACAGCTGAGTGCATCCAGGAACATGAAAGCCTGTTACATTTCCTTGAATATGGTCATCAAGCAATCCATTTAAAGGACATGGCAAGTGAACAGGGGCCTTGGGGTGGACAGAATTTGAAAAGTGTGTATGTTGTTATGTGCCATCTGGAAACTATTTTTCTCTGTAGTTCTTTGATCCACACATTGAGTTATGTCATATGTCTAGTCATGTCATCATCTTATCCAATCTTGTTCAGAGAAAGTCACCTGTAATGTAGCTCATGTTCCTAGTTCATCATATGTAATAATATTGCATGGCCATTGGTCAGTGTCATCTGCTAAAGTAGATTCAGGCTAATAGGCTGGTATATCTTTTGCTCAATTCTCTGCCATCTAGGCGTTAAATCACTTTATTTATGCAGCTGTTCCCTATGACTTACACAGCCTTCCTAAATACTTCCTGTACTGAGAGATCTAATCTTTAAACTGAATTTATTGCTCAGTGTGTTTTATTTAGAATTTCCTATCTCCTGCTCTGTTAATTGTCTGATAGAGCCTGCAGGAACTTGTGATTAGCTATTATTATTATTTTATTGTACCCTAATGTATCGATGCAATGTTTTGTGGACCCAGGAAATACTTGAAAACGAGAGAAACCTCAATGTATCTTTCCTGGTAAAATATTTTAGAAATAATGAAATAAATAAATAATAATTATTATTATTAGTGATGTCCCGAACGGTTCGCCGAACAGTTCATGAACGGTTCGCCACGAACGGTTTGCCACGGACTCATCATTGAGTAAACTTTGACCCTGTACCTCACAGTCAGCAGACACATTCCAGCTAACCAGCAGCAGACCCTCCCTCCCAGACCCTTCCACCTCCTGGACAGCTCACTAAGAATGCAGCTTCACAATGAATGTAAAATGGATGCTGTCCAGGAGGTGGAAGGGTCTGGGAGGGAGGGTCTGCTGCTGATTGGCTGGAATGTGTCTGCTGACTGTGAGGTACAGGGTCAAAGTTTACTCAATGATGAGTCCGTGGCGAACCGTTCGGCGAACCGTTCGGCGAACCATTCGGGACATCACTAATTATTATTACTAGATATTTATATATCACCTGCATATTCCACAGTGGTGTTCAATAGAGAGAATAGAGACAAATAAAAAAATACACACTGATACAAACAGAAGACCCTGCCTGTGAGCGTCTACCAAATACAGTACTTTTATACAAAGATAACTTGAGAGCTTACAATCAAAAGATAATAATGGGCGGTTGACACAAAAGCATTACAGATTGAATTTGAAGCATTCAAACAAAGTGCCACTTGTGATGTAATTAAATAATTAAGACTAGAGGCAGCTGAACGATCACACTATAAGTGAAGTTAGACTAAGGGCTTGTTGTGATAGTAGAAAAATGTGGCCTTTGTAGCAGAGGGACGGCACGGTGTAGGATGATCTGTAGGTGAGAGAAAATAAAAGATTTCTCTTAGAAGCAGCAACAGATCTGCTTGATTATGAAACCAAAACAAAAGAATCAAAAGTGATGTAACTACTAAATAGCAGAGAATGTAGCAGTGAGATTACAGGGGAGCACCTATACACCATAACTGCTTCATTGAAGTGGTCAGCTGACACTCTCACCAATCATTTACTACCCATTCACTAAACTGGTATGGAAATTATATGTTTCTTTCTCAAGCCAGTTTAGTGAATGGGGAGTCACTGATTGGTGCTTCCTGAATCGGAAAATTCTGAAGCCGGATGCCGCCTTGGGGGAGTGGACATTTACGCTGGAGGTAACTTTGGAGTTAAACTGTTCAAGACCAGTGTAACCCCTTGAGTTAAAAGTGGCTCTAGAGGCCTCCTGGCACCATAACAACTCAATTAGATGAAGTTGTTTTGGTGCCTGCAATGTCCCTTTAAGCTAAAGTTGTTTTGGTGCTTAGAGTATCCCTTTCAACTGGAACTGGGCACATCTATCTTGGTTTCCTGTCAATCATGTAAGTATTGTTACCCTTTTCTGTCACTGAACTTATGAATATAGTGGAAGAAGAGAAACAAACAATGAGGAATTTTTATTTTACGTTTTGCTTAGATTTTACATCCAATTAAAGGACCACTATAGTGCCAGGAAAACATACTCGTTTTCCTGGCACTATAGTGCCCTGAGGGTGCCCCCAAAAATGGGTCCCACTCCCGTGGGACTCTTTTTCCGTCATTGGCTGAATGCGCATGCGCGGCAAGAGCCGCGCGCATTCAGCCAGTCTCATAGGAAATCATTACCAATACTTTCCTATGGACGCTGGCATCTTCTCACTGTGAAAATCACAGTGAGAAGCACGGAAGCACCTCTAGCGGCTGTCAGTGAGACAGCCACTAGAGGCTAGATTAACTCTAATGTAAACATATCAGTTTCTCTGAAACTGCTATGTTTACATCAAAAAGGGTTAAACCTAGCTGGACCTGGCACCCAGACCACTTCATTAAGCTGAAGTGGTCCTTTAAGGGAGGCTTAATTTATTCAAACACGCGTTGATGTTTTTTCATAATTTGTTGCTTCTTTTGCATCCTATTTATGATTTTTTTTCAGAGACACAACAGGTTTATCGATGTTTCCTACAATGTTGTACCACTTCTCATTTTTTTCAGTCACATCATGTAGAAAATCATAACTTTTTAGATTGCTTATAAAACACTTGAAACAATCTGATGATAACATAATGATAACATTTAACTGTCACTTTTTAGAACACTTTCATAAATATCCCTCTTTGTTTCTGTGCTCCTTATATACATTATATGCCTTGGCTATATTTGAACTAACTTAAGATGTCACTTTTTAAATTTCTGATATATATTTTAAAAGAAAATGGAGCATTGTAGGAAAACAACATATTAATACACATCATAATGATTTTCAAAGTTTTATTCAATATTTCAATATTGGGTTGTTTTTTTTTTTTTGTCACAGGTAAATGTTCTCCATTAAATACACTGGTCAGTGAAGTGAATAACATTGATTATATTATTATAATAGCATCCTGTCAAGGGGTGGGATATATTGGGCAGCAAGTCATCGAGCCGTACTTACATTTCCTGTGGTGGAATCAGGAAAAATGGGCAAGCAAAGATATGTTACTTTGACAAGGGCCAAAGAGTGATGGCTAGACAAATGGGTCTGAGCATCCCCAATCAAAATTAACCCCTTAACGACGAGTGATGGACCTCGTCCGTCACCCGTTAAAATTAACCTTGGATCATCGCTATCGCGGCGATCGCAGGGTTAATGGTGCTCCGGTCTGCCTCTGTATTAGAGGCAGACCGGGAGCACCAGATCAGGCTGCCCCAGCACCGTTGCTCGCTCTGACAGGCTGTCAGAACGAGCACATATGCTCCATATACTCACCTTCCTGCATCCCTGCACTTCCTGGTTCTGTGTGAAGTGCAGGGAGCCGGAACAGTGATGATCCTGCCCCCTGTGTAAAAAAAATAAAAATAAAGTTAATTTAAAATCCCACCCCCCCTTTACCCATTTTAATAATAAATTAACCCCTTCCCTGCTAATTGATCACTGACTACAGTGATCAATTGGCAGGGATTACATTTTACTGTCATCTGATTTTTTTTTTAACACCTGAGGGTTAAACTTTAAAAAGTTAAAAATTAAGCTAAAAAAAAAGTTTTAATAACGTTTAAGTAAAAAATAAAAAACATCCCCCTTTACCCAGTCCAAATAAAAATTAACCCCTTCCCTGCCCATCGATCACTGCCTACAGTGATCAAACTACAGATCACAGTATTATACTGTGATCTATTTTTTTTTAACCCCTGAGGATTAACTTTTATTTTATTTTAACCCTCAGGGGTTCAATTTATTTAATTTAAATATTTTATAATTATATATTTTGCTAGCTGGGTTGGGTGGGAGTTATGGGAAAATGGGGAATTTATTGTTAGTGTTGCTTACTGCTAGTTAGTGGTTAACGGTAAAAAAAAAAGCTTAGAAAAATTTTAAATCTGTAAAAAAAAAAAAAAAAGTTTTAGGAAAGTTTAGGAAAGTTTAAAAAAAATTCATAAGCAAAATAAAAGTTTAAAAACTAGTTTTTAAAAGTAAAAAAAGTTTCAAAAAGTAAAAAAAATACATTTAAAAACGCTCATTATCACTACACCTGGAACAAACTAGAGAAAAAATGATCCCACGCTAAGGTTCAAAATATGCCTTTTGAATTACCCCAGGGTGTATTCTTTAATAAATAGTATGTGTTTGTGGGGAAGTTTCAATAACCAACAGTCTAAACTACTCCAAATTGGAACATGGACACAGCGGAAAACTTCAAAGTTAGAAAAAAACTGAATGGCTGCGTCTCAAATGCGCCCCTTCAACATCCACATATACCTGGCAAAGGTACATACGGTGGTATTGCTGTACTCAGATGACAGAGCTGAGCAACATATGAAGTATTATACAGTCATAGCACACATAAGGTTTGCAAAATATACTGTGCAAACTCACTTTGTGTGTCAAAAAAGGCAGAAAAAACACTTATTACCAATACACTTGATACAAGCTAGCGGAAAAATGATCCCACGCTAAGGTTCAAAATATGCCTTTTGAAATACCCTGGGATGTCTTCTTTAAGAAATGGTATGGCTTTATGGGGTATTTGTATTATATAGCCTGGTAAAACACTCTATAATGGGACATGGGCACAGCGCAAAAATGTAAAGTTTGAAAAAAACTGGAATGGCTGTGTCCCAAATGTGCCCCTCCGATGTCCACATATACCTGGCAAAGGTACATACGGGGGTATTGCTGTACTCAGCCGACAGAGCTGAGCAACATATGAAGTATTATACAGTCGTAGCATGCATAAGGTTTGCAAAATATACTGTGCAAACTCACTTTGTGTGTCAAAAAGGCAGAAAAAACACTTATTACCACTACACTTGGTACAAGCTAGCGGAAAAATGATCCCATGCTAAGGTTCAAAATATACCTTTTGAAATACCCTGGGGTATCTACTTTAAGAAATGGTAGGCCTTTGTAAGGGAAGTTTGAATTTAAACCCTGCTAAGATACTTGGAAATTGCACATAGGCCCAGCGTCAAATTCAAAGTTCGGTAAAAACTGATATGGCTTTGTCTCCTATATGGCATTGTAGCTTCACGAAATAGTGCCAAAGACATTCATTGGGGGTGTCTTTTTACTCAGAAGACTTAGCCAAGCATAATGTGGAGTTTTTGAACTTAGTGGCACATGTGAAATATACAAAATGCCCAGCAAAAATGCAATCCATATGTAAAAAACGCACAAAATTATTTTTTATCACATACTTTAGCATATATTAGTGAAAAAATGGGGGCATGTTAAGGCACAATATGCACCTTATGAGATACCCTGGAGTGTCTACTTTTACAAATGGTAGGCCTTTGTGGGTTTTGTTTGAACAGTTAAACTGGTATAATACCCCAAATGGAAGCAAAGGCTCATTAAATCCGTCTCTCAAAATTCTACTGTGAATACTGAAAAGGACAGGTCTCCTATATGGCACTGTAGCTTCATGAAATAGTGCCATAGACATACAATGAGGGTGTCCTTTTACTCAGAAGACTTAGCTGAGCATAATGTGGGGGGTTTGAACTTAGTGGCACATGTGAAATATACAAAATGCCCAGCAAAAATGCAATCCATGTGTAAAAAATGCACAAAATAATTTTTTACCACATACTTTGGCATATATTGGTGAAAAAATGGGGGCATGTTAAGGCACAATGTGCACCTTATGAGATACCCTGGAGTGTGTACTTTTACAAATGGAAGGCCTTTGTGGGCTTTTTTGAACAGTCAAACTATTATAATACCCCAAATAGAAGCATAGGCTCATTAAATCCATCTCTCAAAATTCTACTGTGAATACTGAAAAGAACAGGCCTCCTATATGGCACTGTAACTTCACGAAATAGTGCCAAAGACATACAATGGGGGTGTCATTTTACTCAGCAGATGTAACTGAACACAAAATAAAACTTTGTACAGGAATAGCACACACCAACTTTACAAAATACACACAAGAATTTCTCTGTTATAAGTTTGTGTACTCCAATATTTAGCAGAGGTTGGTGGTGAAATGGCTACGTAGAAAGTGTCAAAACAACCTTAGGTAAATAGCCCGTGATGTCTACTTTATATAAATATATACTTTTGTATGGCAATTTTGTTTTCTTTTATGGCTATTAATCTTACAAGACAAACATACCAAATTCTAAAATCGCTCCACATTAAAAGTTTATTTTTTTGTGACCTGTAACTACCAAAAAAAACTTAAAATCCCAGACACATTATATATTCTGTAAATCAGAACAACTAAATGGATTTATTTTTAATTACTTTCCTTAACCTGCACTAATTATGCACACATTATTATTGCAAAAACTGTAAAAAAAAACCACAAAATTTTCATTTTTTTTGCATTTTTCTGTATTTTTTTATAATAAATAAGCATTTATATATATGTGTGTTACATCAAATTAAAGCCCTTTCTGTCCTTTAAAAAACGATATATAATATGTGTCGGTGCAATAAATTAGTAAAATGCAAATTGCAGTTGAACGCAAACAGCAAAAAATGAAAAAAAATGCTGTTGTCATTAACAAATGCTGTTGTCTGAAGCTCTGTCCTTAGGTCCTTAGGGGGTTAAGTGGTCTGAGTGTCTTTGCCCCCTTGTTTTAGCTCTGCAACGTAAAACATTGCAGTTCTGCCACTCTGACAGCCACTAGAGGTGTGTCTAACAAAACAGTAAAACTCCACTATTTCAATCAGATGGTCTCATAGAGTAAACTTCTTTTTTACTACTTGCAGGAGTTGTGTGATCACCTAAATGGTGACTAGGGCACTATGGCGTTAGGAATAGACTTTTAAATATTATGTCATAAAACGTGTGACTTGTTTAACATACCACTATGACCTTTTTTTTTTTTTATTCTTTTTTTTTTGTGTGCAAGGGATTACAAATGAGCTTACTTTGCCACAACAGCATTAATGAGCAGTACATTGTCATGTAATATAAAACATTAATATGGCAAGTGAAGAAATTGCACATTTTTTAAATTATAACAGGAGAGGCATAGTATACACATCAGGCTGCGACACAGTGCTAGTGCTAATCAGAGATAGGGTATCAGGAGGCTCAAATGCACTGGAAGCGTGTTGGTAAATTAATTAGAGGTGCAGCGCCTATGAGTGTCACTAGGATGGTACTAGCTATGTTGGAGCAGTGGTTGAAACGTACTGGGATAGACATACTACCCTATATGTGCCAAGAGGCTTGAGGAGCGCAAGGCCCAATGCTGAGTGGGGTGTACATTCCAGCATGGTGCGAGTCATAGCGTGTGTGTAAGAGGCTGCATGGATTATTCTACTGACTATGTCAATAAGAGTGTAGTAGACGCTTAATGACTGAGTGTATGTAGATTCCTGAATAAGCAGATGTTTCTTGCTAGGTTAGATAACATGCATTGTAATTGCTTAAGTAATATATGATAGGTTACATGCAAGGCAATACTCATTTGGGACAGTTTAAGTATTAAATGTTAGGTTACATGCTAGGTAAATAGATTTTATAGTAAAGACCACTGGAGTCAGGCTAACTGCTATGCAAATACATATGTCTGTGTAAGCCCATGCAGGAGGGGTGGTTAGGTGAAAGCAATAACAAAAACAAAAATGGCTGCCGGAGATGTCAGAGGAGTCTGGATCAGGGGCTGTAAGTGGTATCCCAAATGCTGCATGTCTCTTGTTCTGTGTGCCTCTGTGGTGACATAAAGTGCCTTAAGGTCTTTATTGGAGCCTTAAAGTCCATTTAAAGATGGTATAGCAGGTCTGAGTTGGTGAAATAATATAGGTCCACAGTTCTTTGCAGGTATTACAGGGTTTCCTTTGCATAGTATTAGAGTGTCCCCTTTGCCGGTTGTGAGGAATTTCAGCAAGCTTAGTGGCTGTTTAAGCCTGTTGCTTTCACGTTGCTGAGCTCTCCCCATCAGGGGTTAACAGTAGGCTCACCGCTGGGCTTGCTGTACGGTTGTGCGTGTTGGTGAGCGGCGCGACTTTTCCCCTCTGGAGCTTCATAAGGCAGGAGCTGTTGGTGTCGGGCTCCACACTGCAGCCATCTTGGAAGGTAGGTCATGGGAGTACCGTGCCACTCAGTCTGCCCTCCTTCTGAGCTCTCCGCAGTGGGGACCAGGATAACCCAATCCATAGGGGGGGAAAGGGGACCGGCTGGCTTCTTATGGAGTCGGCAAGTGGCTAAAGATTAATCAGAACAACTAAATGGATTTATTTTTAATTACTTTCCTTAACCTGCACTAATTATGCAAACATTATTATTGCAAAAACTGTAAAAAAAAAAAACACAAACATTTTCATTTTTTTTGCATTTTTCTGTATTTTTTTATAATAAATAAGCACAGGAAGCAAGGCAGCGGCCGTCCACCCCGCTCCCTTCTAAAGTAGGCCGCAGTCCACGAAGCTTCGTACTACCCTCTGTGTTCCCAAAACTCCTGATCTCGGGGTCTGCCACCTTGTCCACCACCGTGTGCATGTTTCTTGGGCTTTTTGCGGGTACCAGAGCTGCAGATTTTGCCTAAGAGGCCAGATTTCTCTGGAGCCTCTCCTGCATGCGACTGGTCCAGCCCCGCCCCCCGCTATGACCTTTTTAAAAGCAAGCATATTTTGTCATATTTTTTATGTTTTAAGGTGTAAATATGCCTACCTCTGAGACATAATACTTGTCATTGTATTTGGCAGATGTATTCGGAAATTAATGCCTTCGTTCGTAAATCCACAATTTAAACATGTTTGGAATTTGAAATAAGCATAATATGTTTAATTACTACGCAAATTGCAGGATACTCTATAGAGAAGCCATTCTTATCCAGTACCTGCACTTGTACCTCTGGTATTCAGTTGCTTAGCCTGGAGTGGCTCCAGAGTTGTCAGGTCTAATGTTGTTCATTTGATCAGTTTTTCATACATCACTGCTCCTCTTCTCTGGCAGACACAATTTCAGTCCTAGTCCTAAACTAGTTTGCTTCCTTAGAGAGGTGCCCCAATTGCAGATTGCTTTTTTGTAAGGGAAGAAACTCATTAACTCTTTTTTTCCAAGTTCACGTGGTCACTTGTGTCTTTTTGTTGGTTAATATATGTCCAATGATACCAGGGAGATATAACGGAAATACAATTTGTTATGATCTGTGAAAAATTAAATATAATCCTTATTCAACCAATAATAAATAATATACAATAATAATAAAATACTAATTATTATAATAATGTGCATGAAATTAAACTTGACACATACTCTTTCATTTGGAAATTATAGCATAGTTAGATAGTTTAGTACCTGTTTTAAGCTTTTATTAACGTGGTATATCTCTTGGATGACAAAGTCTGCAGACAGTATTTGTGACAGGTTTTAAAGGACTGTATACACTAGAAGAGCGCCTTGAACTTTTGTGAACCAGAAATATATAGTATGAGAGAACGCTGACCCATAACCCCCTGCTTCTCAGCATTCTAGTGGGACATGGTAAACGGTGGTGGGCCAGTAACACCATCATGTAAAAAAGGCTGGTCCACCCAAATTACTGGCAGGTCAGCCTGGCGTCAATGCATGCCAAGCAGCCTGCCAATCAGGCCAGGACTTGCTGGGAACATTGTTTCATTTCTGCCTGCAGGGTCTAAGTGCCCTGTTTACAGTGAAAGTGTATCGGATTTGGCACAGTTGGGAGACAAAGATGCCTATACTATTGGACATTCCTAGGTGGACTATGGGTTACCATGACAATTGTACTCACTTACTGTTACATTGACCATAGGCACCCCCTTTTCTAACACCTCTCTTCTTAAACATTAGGTGAGGCGAGGGAAGGAATCTTTTGTTAGTTAACTCGTAAATATTTTAGACACAGAGTCAACTATTTCAGTAGCCTGCATTACATCACATGCCTTATCAACACTTTCTAACTACTAAAAATTAGTCTTTGACTTGCTAACACATTTATTTAAGTACTATTTTGTTTTATAATTGCACTGTTATTAAAGATATAAAGACTTGGCATATATACTTATATATGGCATATATACTTATACTATGGAATATTTATAGGCCCCATGCTGCCTTGATAAACACCAGTTATATATATTTACTTAAGCTTATTAGGATGTTACAAAATTATCAAACGTATTATTCAGAAAATTATAATGTGTTTTTCTATAGCAACAGTTGATAAGCAAACATTTGGGGACACAATATTTCATGGCATTCTCAGTCTAGAAAATAAATCAGTAACTGTTCATTAAGCATGTTTTTTGTCACGTATCAAGTAGATTCCAGATTCTACTTTTGACTGTTAATCATCTCACAGATTAACTAATTGTGAGCAGATGGCAAGAGAAAACGATGACTGGATTGTACAGACCTAATGTTGAAAAGACATTTAAGTAAAAAGAGATTACGTGCTGAAGTGTTAGATGTTTATGCAGCGCCGGCTTCGCCACAAGGTCACAGCCATGGCCTCGGGGCGACAGGCAGAAAAGTGGCGGCCCATTCTTCAGCTCTGTGGCTGAGGTTGACAGGAGATTTCCCTAGTATGTAGTATATAATATCCGGAAGTGTTTCCACCAGGAACCCAAATTCCCATCCCCCTGACCCTATTTAAGCCCCTGTCTCCTCAACACAGACCTTTTAAATCCACTACAGCCTCTGTCATCATAGTACAGCCCATATCACCACACTACAGCCCATGACATCTCCCCCACAATATATAAACCCCAAAATATTTATATAGCGAGGGGGTGCATTGAGAATGCTGGTCATACGGGCAGTAAGGAGGGTAAATCCAGATATGTGTTTATGTGATATTTACAGGATAAGTGATCAGGACATTCAGAACTTGAATTATTAAATTTTTCTTAAATAAGAATCTGGCCTAGAACTACTGAGAAAATGATAAGTGAGTCTTCACTTTTATACTGTTCTACTTATCATTTTGAAACACGATTCACAACTTACTGACATTATTTTTTATTGTGTAAGCCCTCATCTTTCTGGCACTGGGCAATCTGTATAAAGCATGTATTATGGGAAACAATGTTATCGAGGTCTTATCTGACAGCATCACAATTAACCACAAGACTGAAACCCCATAAATGGCATTGTTTTTCCTTAATATATAAATAACAATACTAAATGCCTTATATACCGTATATACTCGAATATAAGTCGACCCGAATATAAGTCGAGACCCCTAATTTTACCCCAAAAAACTGGGAAAACGTATTGACTCAAGTATAAGACTAGGGTGGGAAATGCAGCAGCTACTGGTAAATTTCTAAATCAAATTATATCCCCCAAAAATTATATTAATTGAATATTTATTTACAGTGTGTGTATATAATGAATGCAGTGTGTGTGTGTATAATGCAGTGTGTGTGTGTATGAATGCGGTGTGTATGAATACGGTGTGTGTGTGTGTGTGTGATGCAGAGTGTGTTTGTGTATGTGATGCAGAGCCTTGGTGGGGAGTGGGCATTTTTATTATTTTTTTTGTTATGTTATTAACATTTTATTTTTATTTTTTTATTATTATTATTTTTTTAATATTATTAATATTTTATTTTTATTTTATTATTATTATTATTTATATTTTCTTCGTCCCCCCTCCCTGCTTGATACATGGCAGGGAGGGGTCTCTCATTCCATGGTGGTCCAGTGGACGGGCTGTGTAGGAGGGGGGCTGGCAGAGAGCTGTAACTTACCTTTCCTGCAGCTCCTGTCAGCTCCCTTCTCTCTCCTCCGGTCCTGTCAGCTCCACTGTAAGTCTCCCGGTGCGACTGCCACGCGGAGCATTGCCACCGTAACCCGTGGCAATGCTCTGACCCCGCAGCTCTCGCGAGACTTACAGTGGAGCTGACAGGGAAGCTGACCGGACCGGAGGAGAGAGAAGGGAGCTGCAGGAAAGGTAAGTTACAGCTCTCTGCCAGCCCCCAACAGGACCACCGGGCTTGTATTGAGCCCGGTGGTCCTTGTCTGTATTATAGCAATGTAAGTTGCCATAATACAGACATTGACTCGAGTATAAGACGAGTGGGGGGTTTTCAGCACAAAAAATTTGCTGAAAAACTCGTCTTATACTCGAGTATATACGGTATATATATATATCAATCACAGTAATTTTAGGGCTATGGTAAAAGGGACACTGTAGGCACTTTAACTGTGTCATCTAATTGAAGTTGTTTTAGTGTCTGGATTCTCCTTAAAGCATCTCCTCATTGAGATGCATTCAATCAATGCATGCCTAAGGGGAATTTTCAGCATCACGCCAGGGAGTGGAGATGCTGAATGCCACTGCTGCACACTCACCGGACTAGGAAAATGCAGTGTTTACAGCTGTAGGGGTTCTAGTGACTATAATGTCTCTTTAAAGAATAAGAAAAGGGACACAGTCAGTTATTGTTACTACCAATTCATTTAGTCCTCTCTTCCTACTCTATGAAGGATTGTTTAGAACTACTCATTTATACCTTTCTCAATCACCTTGCCTGTATGTCGCCATTGATATCTTCATAATATGATTTTCTTTTAATATTATGCTTTGATCCCATCTTGTTATGTATATATTTTTTTTAATTCATAGTTGCATGCATATTTTATGCTTATGACAGATATTACTGCTTTGATTAAAGATTAATGTCCTTATTCCATCTGTTTATTGGAAAAAAAAAAAATCTCAGTAAGCTTGAAAACGCAAACCATTTTTGTGTTTGTCTTTTTAATATACTAACCATAATATATAATTTTGTATAATGCTACCTTTAAAAATGTTAGTATTATTATACGAAAGGCAGGGAGCATATCAATAATAAGTCACTATCATAATAAAATTGATAAAGTAATTAGTCTAAATAATAAGCCTTATCCCCCTGTACATCCTTTTACTTTTTTTTACTTTAATTTGAAGGCTGTTTTCATATGTGCTGTGTTATCCATTTTAATGCTCTAACAAACATTGGTAATGTTTGATCGTGACTGTTTACACTATGTAAACATCTAAATCTTTACGCATCTTTTTCAACATGGATATTCAAGAGACCGGAAAGCCTGGCAGAATAATTTTTAGTATTTACCTATACTACAAAATGCTAATTAAATTAATATTCTTTCCATAAACAGTTAATATCTTATGATGCAGAAACCCTGAACAACTTATCGTTTTTTTTATGACTAGCTATGTTTCAAATAATTGAAGGTTTGGTCCTCTTTAGACACTTTCCACTTTTTTTTTTAATTCTGAAAGGTTTATTAATTTTCTAAGCAACAAGTTCTAGAGTTGACACCTGGAACTGCAAAAAAGGTAGAAAAAAATAAATGGAAGAATATAGCTAGCTATATGCAGAGTTGAACAATGATTCCACATCCCCTCGTCATCTGCAATGTTTGCTCTAGCGTTGCCTTTTCTGAACTGGTTTATGATGTATTTTGCAAAAATATTTAATATAAATTCATACAACAGAGTACCCCATAGAAAAAATGTTAACACAAGTTATAGGTGATTTTTTTATGTTTTATTCAATGGTGTACAGAGAAATTACCGTTCTTCATGATTTTACCATCCACACACTTTGAAAAAAAATGCAAAGAACCTATATATGACCCAACCACTTTAAAGACTTACTATATTCCTTGACATTTCACTGAAAATGTTAGTATTAATTTAATAACCTTTATCGAACTGTTTCCAAATGCACATATTCTGGACTATTGGTGTGAACAGAGAATTGGGCTGAAACCACAGCTCATGATCTCCCCCATTCTCACTTAATGATATTTATTAACATGATATAGCTATAGCAATCAACATTCCTGCAGATTTTTTGTTTACATCTTTTTATTAGATTTACAGAGTTACAAAAAAAGACATACTCAACATCAAAAACATAAAAAAAATTAAACGAGTCTCCCTAGGCCCTCCCATTAAATCTTGCCTTTGTCATATGGGCAAAAGACAACAGCATTAAATTGATTCTAAGGGAACTTTTCTGCAGGATACAGTGCACTTTTTCTGTTTTTGTAATTACACCCTACTACCTTTATGTAAGAGGGCTTCAGAAAAAAACAAAAAAAAATCCTTCCTGCATGTAAAACTTGCTTTGTTGCAATTCCATTTACTAACTTTTCCATCCATGAAATATGTTTAGTGATTATAAATTGTAATAATTAAAAATAAATAAATTGACAGGGGAGAGAATATTATTTATTACCATGTATTCTGTTGACTAGATAACAATTGTTAACTGTTGTTAACTGAACGGTTACATATAACCTCATAAGGGCACACTGTAAGCAACCTATTCACTAAAACTCAGTGTGGTGATACTGTTGCTAAGAAATGAAAATCCAGCGCACTCGCTTATCTACTAAACAGTCATTTAATGCTGAACAATTTTCAGTTTTATTAAAAACACCTAATCTAGGCAAAAAATAATGAGGGTTTAGTTACAGTATATGATTATACATTGCATAAGCCTGCCACAACGCCAATGTACCCCATCTTTGGCAGGTCCTACTCTGTCTGCTAAATGACCTTCTCACTTGGGGAAATCCTTCCATCTCGAGGTCTCTGCAGTACAATGCTTAAATAGGATCCTGAGATGAGGCACCTGTAACAGGGAGGGGTGCAAAACCCATGGAGCTGGCTAGACTCCTAAATATATACACATATGAGAAAATAAGGGTTTGGCTGCATTCGCCTACACATGCTAAATTAGGGTGCTGCTGGCGGCCAATAAGTACAGTAAAAATGAAAATCCAGCGCACTCGCTTATCTACTAAACAGTCATTTTAATGCTGAACAATTTTCAGTTTTATTAAAAACACCTAATCTAGGCAAAAAATAATAATGGGGGTTTAGTTACAGTATATGATCATACACTGCATAAGCCTGTCACAACGCCAATGTACCCCATCTTTGGCAGGTTATGTTGCTAAGAGTCTCAAACTATTTAGGAATAGTTTGTTGTTAGAATTAGTTAGAATTAGATTGTTGTGTATATATTATGCTACATACAGCCTGTAAATATCCATGTGGAGTCTCTTGAAATGAAGCGATGTACATCTTTTATTACAAAAAACTAATCATATTGGCAATTTGCAAGTCAGGAGTAGTTTTTAGGATAGCTTTCTGGTTATATGCGGTTATATCCTGGTTTGGATAATTGCTCATCAGTTTATTTTACGTTTTTAGTTTGGTATCTATTTTTAACTATTATGTAGTGGAGTTAGATTTGAATTAGCATTTTTTTTTATTATTGTTTTTGTGCATTGACAATACTAACAAAGATTGGATTGTTAAATTGTGAATTAACACCAAAATTTGTCCACCTGCATTTCTGATGTGAATTGCAATTTAATTTTTAAAATAGGTCTATTCATCCACATTCACTCATTCCATCTTCTAGTTGTTTAATCTCCTCAATTTCTGTTATACTGGCTGTTTGCTTTTTTAAAATTATTATTATTATTTATAAAGTGCCAACAAAGTCTGCAACATTGTACAATAGGAGGACTAACAGACAGTATTTGTAACAGAACAAGGGTTTACAGTAACAGATGGTGTTAAGGGCCCTGCTCAAATGAGCTTACTTTCTTTTATATTATTAAGACAAAAGCTAAAGGGACAGTATAGGCACCAAAAACTTTAGCTTAATGAAGCAGTTTTGTGTATAGATCATGCCCCGTCAGTCTCACTGCTCTATTCTCTGCCATTTTGGAGCTAAATCACTTTGTTTATGCTCTCCTAGAGTCACCTCCCTGCATGTTGATTGCACAGGCTCCCTAAACACTTCCTGTAAATAGAGATCTGATTTTTAGACTTCCTTTGTTACACATTCTGGTTAATATAACATTTCTTACCTCCTGTTCTGTTAATTGCCTTCTAGACCATGCATGGTCTGTGTATGTGACTAAAGTTCAATTTACAGAGCAGGAGATAAAACCTTGTAAAGCAAGTTAGCATCTGATTGACAAGGAAACCATTTGTTTTATACATGCAGTGTGAATCATAGTCAGGCAAGCTTTTGCTAGGACTGCATGTACAGAAACAAAAACGATTTAACTGCAAAATGGCAGAGAATTAAGCAGTGAGATTGCAGCGGAATTACCAAAACTGCTTCATTAAGCTAAAGTTGTTTTGATGTATATAGTGTCACTTTAACCCCTTAAGGACGGCGGGCGTACTATGCCATCCTTAAAAGGGTGGCTCTAAAAGCCAGAGGGAGGCATAGTACGCCCAGCAATCCTCCCACCGTTCTGCAGTCAGATCGGGGGGGAGGACCGCCCAAGAGCCCAGACGTCGCCCTGCAGCAGCTCTGGCCCTCCAAGGCCATGTGATCACATAATCACATGGCCGCAATAGGAGTCTATGGAGCTGACTGCAGGGGGACTGTCTGAGCTGTCAGGCAGTCCCCCAGTCTTCTAAAATAATTTGTTTTAATAAAATAATCAAATATATTATACATATATTATATATGTATAATATATTAAAAAACAATTAAAGCATTTTATAATATATTATACATATATAATGCATATATATATATGATTTCATTATAAGTGTACTTTGAGATATATCCAATAAATATATAGGCAAAGAATTATGGGGGTTTAATTACATTATATGATCGTATATTGCATAAGCCTGCCTCAATGTGAATGTACCCCATTCTTGGCACGTCCTACTCTAGCAGCCGAAGGCTTGCCCTTATGAGATTAATCCACTTACTTGGGAAATACTTCCTTACTGGGACTCTCTGCAAGTGAAGGCGAAATAGGGTCCTGGAATGAGGAACCTTTGACAGGGAAGGATGCAAAACAAAGGAGTTGGCCTGGACTCCCAAATATATAAATGAAATCAAGAGGGCTGCACTCACCTGAACATGCATACATTATAGGGTGGTGCTGGGGCCAAATTATACAAAATACACAATCCAGCGCACTCGCTTATTCACTAAACAATGATTTCAATCTCTAAGATTTGAAATCATTGTTTAGAGAATACGCCAGTGTGCTGGATTGTATATTTTGTGTGTATATGTGTGTGTGTATATATATATATATATATATATATATATATATATATATATATATATATACAAAATACCCCTGCACTCCAACTAGAAAAATAAAAAAGTGCTACCAAGTGCAGAGATTAAAGAAAAAGAAAAGGCTCCTGTTGACGGCGTTTTGAACACGCTGAAATGCGTGTCAAGCGTTTTCTTTTTCTTTAATCTGTGCACTTGGTAGCACTTTTTTATTTTTGTTACCACTATGGTTATTGATTTTAGGTGTTATTTATTTATTTATTTATTTATAACTGAACATACCCCATTTTGAATACCCTGGGTTTTCTATATTTGCAAATGGTGTGCCATGATGGGGTTAATTCACATTCCTGGGCTACCATATGGTCTCAAAATGCAACATAGATCCAGCAAACCATTCGGCAAACTGAAATGGGCAGGCCCTATATTGACCCTGTAACTTTCCAAAACACCATAAAACCTGTACATGGAGTATATTGTTATACTCCAGAGACTTTGCTGAACACAAATATGAGTTTTTCAAAACAGTAAAACTTATCACGACTATGATATTGCCAGTAAAAGTGCAATTTATGTGTAAATAAATTAAAAAAACAAATATGAATGCTAATTTGGCAAGCGTTTGAGGCTAAGTGGCTACAACAAAAGACTGAACATACCCCATTTTGAATACCCTGGGTTGTCTACTTTTTCAAATGGTATATCGTGGTAGGGTTAATTTTCATTTCTGAACTGCCATACTGTCTCAAAGGAAACATAGCCAATCTGGCAAATAGCAATTTACAAAAACAGAAATTGCCAAATCTTATGTTTTTACCCTGTAACTTTCCAAATCACCATAAAACCTGTACTTGAGGGATACTGTTGTACTCGTGAGACATTACTCTACATAAATATGAGTGTTTTATAGCAGTAAAATGTATTATACTGATATCATCTGTAAAATGGCAGTTTATTTGTGATAAAATGCAAAAACATATATATAAATGCTAATTTTGTTCAGGGTTTGTGACTAACTGGCTACTAAAAAAAGACTGGACATACCCCATTTTGAATATCGTGGCTTGTCTACTTTTACAAATGGTATGCCATGATGGGGTTAATTTTCATTCCTGGGCTACCATACGGTCTCAAAGGCAACATAGGCCCAGCAAACCAATCTGGCAAATTTCAATGTGCAAACATGGAAAAGGGAAAAGCCCCACATTTGACCCCTGTAAATTTCCAAAAACTCTTAAAACCTGTACATTTGTACATTGGGGGTACTGTTGGACTCGTGAGACATTTCTGAATACAAATACCGTATATACTCGAGTATAAGCCGACCCGAATATAAGCCGAGGCCCCTAATTTTACCACAAAAAACTGGGAAAACTTATTGACTCGAGTATAAGCCTAGGGTGGGAAATGCAGCAGTTACTGGTAAATTTCTAAATTAAATTAGATCCCAATAAAATTACATTAATTGAATATTTATTTACAGTGTGTGTATAGAATGAATGCAGAGTGTGTGTTTGTGTGTGTATATAATGAATGCAGTATGTGGTTGTGTGTGTATAGAATGAATGCAGAGTGTGTTTGTGTGTTTATATATAATGAATGCAGTGTTTGTGTTTGTGTGGTGTGTGTGTGTGTGTGTACATAATGAATGCAGTGTGTGTATATAATGCAGTGTCTGTTTCTGTGCAGTGTGTGTAAACTGGGTGAGGGGAGGGCATTTTTATTTTAATTTTTTATTTTAATATTATATTATTTTAATAATATTATTTTATTATTATATTATTATTATTTTAATATTATATTATTTTAATAATATTATTATTATTTTAATATTTGCATTATTTTTTTTTTAATGTTTTTTTGTCCCCCCTCCCTGCTTCTTGCCTGGTCAGGGAGGGGGGACAAAAAAATTTTTTTTTTAAATAATGCAAATATTTAAATAATAATACTATAATAATAAAATAATATTATTAAAATAATATTAAAATAATAATAATATAATAAAACAATATTATGATAATATTATTTTATTATTACATTATTATTATTTTAATATCTTATTTTAATAATATTATTTTATTATTATTTTAATATTTGCATTATTTTTTTTTAAATGTTTTTGTCCCCCCTCCCTGCTTGTTGCCTAGTCAGGGAGGGGGGACAAAAAAATAAAATAAATAAATAATGCAAATATTAAAATAATAATATAATACTAAAATAATATTATTTTAGTATTATATTATTTTAATAATATTAAATCCCTTGTGGTCCAGTGGCATTGGTTGTTCAGTGGGGGGGCTGACAGCGAGGTGTTACTTACCTTCCTGCAGCTCCTGTCAGCTCCCTTCTCCTCCGTGCAGCTCCTCTGTCAGCTCCGTTCTGCTTACAGTGCGTGTAAGCAGAGCGAGACCCGTGCTGGAGAAAGAGGTAAGTTTAACCCCTTCCACCCCCTAGAGCCCCGCGGGAGGCGGACCCTGAGGGTGGGGGCACCCTCAGGGCACTATAGTGCCAGGAAAACGAGTATGTTTTCCTGGCACTATAGTAGTCCTTTAACTTATGTTTCATATAAATATTTGATAAAAAATGAAAGCCATGTGTCTCCTGAACAAAATGATATATAATATGTGTGGGTGCACTTAATATGAAAAAGGTGGATTATGGTTGTACGGACATACAGGGCCATCTGTAACGCGTGGCAAACTGGGCAGCTACCCCAGGCCCAGCTGTCCCGTGGGCCCTTCGATTTGCGCAGCACCCATGGACCAGGGTGCAGCTGCACAGAGCCGCACCAGCCCGCACACTAAGGAGGCCCCTCGTTTTGCCCATGCACTAAGGGCCACCCGGTAAGCATGTGTCAGCAGGCGACCGGACCCCTTCCTGTTCGGCAGCCAGCTGGGAGGAAGTGAGTGCCGCGCGTCACTTCCTGCCACCGGAGGTAATAGCATGGGAGGAGGAAGGCAGAGAGGAGGGGAGTTCCAGAAGATAAGTTCCAACTGCCTCAGCCTGCCACTGGACCCCAGGAAAACCACCTGGAGGGTGGCTAAATGTAGCATGTGTGTCAGTGTGCCTGTGTGTGTGTATGTCAATATGTCTGTGTCTATGTCAGTATGTCTGTGTCTGTCAGTATGTCTGTGTGTGTATGTCAGTATGCCTGTGTGTGTGCATGTCAGTATGCCTGTGTGTGTGTGTGTGTGTATGTCAGTATGTCTGTGTCTGTGTATGGCAGTATGCCTGTGTGTGTGTGCATGTCAGAATGTGTATATCAGTATGTCTGTGTGTGTATGTCAGTATGCCTGTGTGTGTGTGTGTGTGTGTGTGTGTATGTAAGTATGTCTGTGTATGTCAGTATGCCTGTGTGTGTCAGTATGTCTGTGTGTCAGTATGCCTGTGTATGTGTGTGTCAGTATGTCTGTGTGTGTGTGTGTCAGTGTGCCTGTGTGTGTCTGTGTGTGTGTCAGTGTGCCTGTGTCTGTACTTGTGTGTGTCAGTATGTCTGTGTGTATGTCAGTGTGTGTGTCAGTATGTCTGTCAGTGTATGTGTCTGTGCTTCAGTATTTCTGTTAGTATATATCTGTGTGTGTGTCAGTATGTATGTGTGTGTCAATATGTCTGCCAGTATATATTTGTGTGTGTCAGTATGTATCTGTGAATGTGCCAAGAAAATGCTTTGCCCAGGGTCCTATTCATATTATAGGCGGCCCTGCACACATATAGTCAAATTCTCGGTTTTGTTTACGGTTTGTTTTGATCACAGCTTGTACAATTGGCTCCGCCCATAAGGGGTTAATAATGAAATTCTAAACACTGTACCTTTTAATGAGTCTGGATTGTAAAAAGGTAAATGTAAGTTACTTAAGTCAAAAAGAAATATAAGCATACTGTACACAAACAGCAGCACTGGTCTAGTTAAAGTGGCTTTCTCTGAAAACTGAATTTCTCTGAAATTCCAATCCAGCAAGAGATATACTGAGACAAAGTAGGGACTACTTTGTCTCTGTATTTTTAGTTTGACAAAAGACAGAGCTACTGTCACCAGTGATGGCTGTAGGAATCCAGCGGTCCACAGTGCTGTACTCTCGTGCATGTGTGAGAGTACCGCGATGGCGTTGATTCCTGACAGCTGAAGCATCAGGAGCTGAAAAGGGCCTGACAGATAAAAATGCGGCTGACCGTGAGGGATAAGTTCAGGTACCAATATCATCAGAGCCACGTCGGAGATTGTCACTGTTGAGAGTCTTTGAAAATTATGCAGAGGCCCCAGATGGTAACAGATTCTTTAAGATTCTTTACTTAAATTTTTAATGATTTACTTTTTTCATCAATTATGGGGGGAAATCCTTAAATGGACACTATAGTCATCAAAACCACTTAATCTTACTAAAATGGTTATGGTGCCTGGTGTCTTGGAGACCAGACTAAGGTGAGGTTATACTCCACCTTAGCAATACCAACTCATACCAGCAATGGCCGTCTTTGAAAGGCTGACAGCTTGTGCTCTCAGCCTATTTCTGCCACCCATCACTGCTTGGGTCAGTGCAGAAACATCAGCCGAGTAGCAGAGAGAGTCTGTGTTGCAAGAGCTTGAGGGTCTTCATTAAAGGGACACTGTAGTCACTATAACCACTTTGTCTCTTTGAATTGGTTATAGTGCCTGGAGTGCCCTGGCACTGTCCCTCCATTCAGTGTTGCACCATGTTTGTGCAGTATGCCACAAAATAAGAGTCCCTGGCCATCCACAGTCCGGCCCCTTCAGTATGTGTAGCTAAAGCAGAGATTACACACTTCCTTGTTGTCATACCCATTCATACCGTCAGTTGGAGCTCTGACAGGCTAAAAGCAGTCAGCTGACACTCTCAGCCAATCACAGCTGCCCATTGCTGCTCAGGGTAATATTAGCCAAAGCAGCACAGAGGGGATGGACTGCCGTGGTCTCTTGTTTAGCATTAAAACATTACAACATTAAAAACTGTTTAATGCTGAAAGAAATGATGGCACCAGGGGACTCCATACACTATAACCAGCTTAATGAGATGAAGCAGATACAGTGCCTACGGTGTCCCTTTAAGTATTAAACCATTCAAAAACATACAGGAGGCTCCAGGGACTGCAATCACATCAATGAGATGGTTATGCTGACAAGAGTCTCTCTTTAAGATGATATATATTTTTTTTCTAAACATTGGGGACGTATAAGGGAATATTCCATAGTGCATCTTTCAGAAGAAGAAAACATATTGTGTTGTGCCATAGCTTATTAATTGTTATAACATCCATGATCTGAGATGAATCATTTGTAAAATCAGCTTTAGCCAAGAGTTTAAAACTGAGACATCTGTAACCAAGAGAGCATTTCAATAATTCTGTCTTAATTAAAGGTCATACTGTTTTTAAAAACAATGCACATTTCTGTTTCTTATTCAAGTGATTATATTAAATTAAAATTATACATGTATACCATTAAAAATATTATTGCCGTGAAGTACTTACTGTTCTGATCTTATTACACTGTATATTTCTAAAATAATGCATTCAAGATTTTAAGAATATCAGGTGTCCCAATTTATTCTGTCTACTGGATCATTAAAAACTAATCCCATTTTTTCTTTTCCAGTACCTTAACAGATAGGTACAGCATTCACAGGCAATGTTGAGTACAGTTTATTAAGCAACATTTTGGCTCTAAACACCGGACTTTCATGAGCCTGTAAACCTGCAACCTTCTTCCATCCATCTGTGGAGCCATACAGTGTCTATTCAATAAGAACCTTGTGTTTTATTTGTAATTAAAAAAAATGTCACAACCCCCTGAACTTCACTAGTAAAACATATAGTTAAAGCCATATTGATTATTTTAGTTCATTTTTTGGTTTTCTCCCCAGACCAGTAATCACTTGCCTCTGGTAGGTTTTAACATAGCTGTTTTGGCATAATTGAGAATAATGAGAGTAAAATGCCAATGCAGACATGGATCCTATTCTCACTGTCTTGAGTTGTATCAGCTACATATCAGCAATGGGGCCCACTAAGGCCTAAATAATTATATTGGGTTGATGTATACTTAATGTATACTTAATGCAGACAGAGTCAGCCAGCATTACTTCTCAAAATCACTTTAAAAGCAGTTTTATTACAACAAAACACAAGTTGCACCGTTTGGACTCACAAGAGGGTCTTTGTCAAACTAGTATCTCTTATCTAGACCACCCTTACTTATAGGGTCAGTCTGATATGCAAATGGTTTAGATTGTCTCTGTAAAGGCACTAGTTGGCACAAGTTGAAATAATACTAGCCTGAGAACTGAGTGAAGGTCCATTGAAGGGCAAGCTATTTGCAAAATTTTATTTTCCTCTTTCCTTTTTATTTAATTCTAATTCAGTGCCTGAGGTGACTACTGACTAAGATGGAACTTGCTTTATAAATAGAAACAATTACACACTGAAGGCACTATTAAAGTCATGCGAAAATCTAATTGTTAAAAAGTTTTTGTTAAAAAAAGTCCATTTCACCTGTCGCTGACTGCATACTCAGTGATGTTCAGCAAAGTCTTTGAGACTCATAGCAATCACGGTATACAACAGAACTAAAAGTTAGCTCCCGCTGTCCAGTTTGGGATTGTTTGACCTAATATCTGAAATTTTTTGATTTTTTTTTTTTTTTCATGATCCAAATTTGTTCTAGCGTTGCAGAAATGTGGTGTGATGTGTAAATTAATGACTAAGTTTGTTTTTATTTAGTTCAATTATTCATGAGGGAAATACCTGTTTATTGTTTTCATCATAATCTTAACCCACAATGTGATGAATAGCAGCTCTAATAAGTTACAACGCTAAATTAACAATTTATTTAAAAGACCTTATTAATTCTCTGGGACTCTGTACACTTAAATTCATAACATATAATATACCAAAAGCAAGTAATGAAATAGATGCAAAAGTTCATATGTGATGTGCTCAGGTATTTTTGATTATAATTTACTGCCAAGGGTCTCCTTAAAGTGAAAGAGTAATCCAGAAGTGGACCCCTTGCTTACTGTGCCTAGAGGAGTAGTAGCTACATTTCACTGTTGAGGCCCACTAAGGCCAAAGCAATTGTCTTAGATTGCTTTATCTAATGAAGCGGAAGTTAGCCAGCATTTTCACTTTAGATTACCCTATAGGGTGAGATTTGTATGATATTATATTCTCTCTTTAATGTCACGAGGTGATCCATTACAGAGAGATGTTTGGTATATTTAATTAACAAAGGCCTTGATATAATTTCTGTCAATCATGTTTATCATCTGTTTATCGACTCCCGATTATGCATTTAACTGTTCGGATCTACAGGGAGTGCAGAATTATTAGGCAAATGAGTATTTTGACCACATCATCCTCTTTATGCATGTTGTCTTACTCCAAGCTGTATAGGCTCGAAAGCCTACTACCAATTAAGCATATTAGGTGATGTGCATCTCTGTAATGAGAAGGGGTGTGGTCTAATGACATCAACACCCTATATCAGGTGTGCATAATTATTAGGCAACTTCCTTTCCTTTGGCAAAATGGGTCAAAGAAGGACTTGACAGGCTCAGAAAAGTCAAAAATAGTGAGATATCTTGCAGAGGGATGCAGCACTCTTAAAATTGCAAAGCTTCTGAAGCGTGATCATCGAACAATCAAGCGTTTCATTCAAAATAGTCAACAGGGTTGCAAGAAGCGTGTGGAAAAACCAAGGCGCAAAATAACTGCCCATGAACTGAGAAAAGTCAAGCGTGCAGCTGCCACGATGCCACTTGCCACCAGTTTGGCCATATTTCAGAGCTGCAACATCACTGGAGTGCCCAAAAGCACAAGGTGTGCAATACTCAGAGACATGGCCAAGGTAAGAAAGGCTGAAAGACAACCACCACTGAACAAGACACACAAGCTGAAACGTCAAGACTGGGCCAAGAAATATCTCAAGACTGATTTTTCTAAGGTTTTATGGACTGATGAAATGAGAGTGAGTCTTGATGGGCCAGATGGATGGGCCCGTGGCTGGATTGGTAAAGGGCAGAGAGCTCCAGTCCGACTCAGACGCCAGCAAGGTGGAGGTGGAGTACTGGTTTGGGCTGGTATCATCAAAGATGAGCTTGTGGGGCCTTTTCGGGTTGAGGATGGAGTCAAGCTCAACTCCCAGTCCTACTGCCAGTTCCTGGAAGACACCTTCTTCAAGCAGTGGTACAGGAAGAAGTCTGCATCCTTCAAGAAAAACATGATTTTCATGCAGGACAATGCTCCATCACACGCGTCCAAGTACTCCACAGCGTGGCTGGCAAGAAAGGGTATAAAAGAAGAAAATCTAATGACATGGCCTCCTTGTTCACTTGATCTGAACCCCATTGAGAACCTGTGGTCCATCATCAAATGTGAGATTTACAAGGAGGGAAAACAGTACACCTCTCTGAACAGTGTCTGGGAGGCTGTGGTTGCTGCTGCACGCAATGTTGATGGTGAACAGATCAAAACACTGACAGAATCCATGGATGGCAGGCTTTTGAGTGTCCTTGCAAAGAAAGGTGGCTATATTGGTCACTGATTTGTTTTTGTTTTGTTTTTGAATGTCAGAAATGTATATTTGTGAATGTTGAGATGTTATATTGGTTTCACTGGTAATAATAAATAATTGAAATGGGTATATATTTGTTTTTTGTTAAGTTGCCTAATAATTATGCACAGTAATAGTCACCTGCACACACAGATATCCCCCTAACATAGCTAAAACTAAAAACAAACTAAAAACTACTTCCAAAAATATTCAGCTTTGATATTAATGAGTTTTTTGGGTTCATTGAGAACATGGTTGTTGTTCAATAATAAAATTAATCCTCAAAAATACAACTTGCCTAATAATTCTGCACTCCCTGTATTTAAATACAGCGGTAAAGGCTTATTTGAAGACTGTAAATAATTGTTGAAATATGGAATCCAATGCTTATATTTGACTTTGGAAATTTTGGGTTTGGTGATTCAATTTCCATTTATTGCTGCCCAGTCACAAATTAAAAACAGGGCGAATCTGACAGAGGCCCCCCATGCTGTGTCCAGTAGTTGGGGGCTATAACAAGAATACATTGGAGGGAGTGACCTTGTATCCAATCTGTATTTTCTCAAGCTGTTTGAATGTCAACTTGTATAAACTAAATCTGAATTAAATATATATATATATATATATATATTGACCAAAAACAGTTGATTATTAGTAAAGTAAGTTAATAGGGTTCTCTTCTCTCAATGCTAAGAACTTTATGTACACAATTATTCTCTTATGACATATATTTGTAATATATTTAATATTATTGATATTGCTTAAAGATACTAATTGCAGACAGTATGAGAATTTAACAAGAATTTGAATAAATAAGTTGTGATAGTTAAGGAATGCTATATACAAATAAAATGGATCCCACAAAATTACTATAATGCAAACAAGGCAATGCAAATGAGTGTCAGTCTGTTTCCTCTAAAGACGTCCCTCCAGTCTTCTCAGCCACCTTAATTAAGCAATACACATAATATACTGATTGTGGGAATAGCTTATTAACCAAATGAAAGCTATGTTGTATGCATTACTCTTGTAAACATTCTGAAACCTTAATCTGTTTGATTTAATAAGCCCTAAGGAGTTTCCTTTTGGCCTTCATACTCTTACTAATTAACGCTTATTCTGTTATTGCAATTTGCTAAATTATTTACAAATATGTATGTAAATTATTTTGTTTCAAACAATTAAATCTATTGCACTTTTAAATTGTATATACCCTGATATTATTTGTACTGCGGAGGTGAGTCCCAGTGATCAACATACAACCCTGCATCCGGAGATACCAGGGGACTGTCCTCAAGCAGCACCGCATGAGAATATCATTGGACTTGCTGAAGCTGTGCAGGGGCACTTGGAAAATCCTTCAGGCTGGGGGCCAACCAGAAAAGCCACTTCAGTCTTTCAGGAAAACACTTCCTATTTTCTATATTTAAACATTAAGAAAGTTAAAAAAATTGTATTTCCATAATTAGGCCCAACGTAATCTTCAGCTTGGGGCAAATTAAGTCCTTTATTCAGCTCTGATGGGCCTTAAAATAAAGATTTGGGATTGTGTCTTTAAGAATGTATTCCCATTCATCCAAAAGAGCATTTGTGATGAGAAAGTTTGGATTTCAATTGACTTTCCAATTTATCCCAAAGATATTAAGTGGGATTGAAGTCAGGGTTCTCTGCAAATCACTTAGTTTCTCCACACCATACTCATCAAACCATGGACTTTGTTTTACATTGAGATAGTCATCCAGGAGCATTAAAGGGCCTTCCCCAAATTGTTGCCACAAAGTTATAAACACCCACATGTCTTTGAATCATTTAATATTAAGAGGGTTATTCACTGGAAAACAGCCATATGTTATGAGCCCTCCTAAAAGAGACTTTACAACAGACATCAAACTGACAGATACTGAAGCATAATTCATCATTCTGGAGAATATATTTCCACTACTCCAGAGTCCAGGGTAAATGTGTTTTATCCCACTCTAGCCAGTGCTTGACATTGTGCATGTTGATGTGAAGCTTGTGTGCAGTTCTTCGGCCATGGAACCAAATTCACAAAGCTCCCAATGCACAGTTCTTTTGCTGCTACTATCAGAGGCATTTTGGAACTCTGTAGTGAGTGGTGAAACAGACAATGGTTTCTATGTGATACGTGCTTCAATATTCAGCACTGTTATATTATGTTGTGTTATGTATGTTAGTAATTCATCTCAGGATGCATTGTTTGTATACCAATACCATGCATAGTTTTGTTGGAATTCCTTTGGAATTCTTGTTGGAATTCTTAACTGTCTCTTTTCCTACAATTCCAGAGAACTATAAAATATGAGATACCTTATCTTTTGACACTCTGCATTCTTTCTGAGCATCATTTTGTGTTAAAACCTACAGGAAATGTCTGCTTTCCCTGCAGGTTAATCAACAACTGTGCAAAGACATTGAATTCCCAGAGGTAAAAGTCTTGCTTATTGGCCAATGCTGAAGTGCCGTTATCGATGGTTCAGCTGTGCTTTTCAGAATCCATTCCCATAACCTTTATGCTTTCATGATCCTGTTGCCACATTCAATTAATCTTTTGTTCCTTTTTGGTTAGCAATCAGAAAGTAAAACTGCTTAATTGGATTTTCTACAATGCAGTTAAATTACAGATGAAAAGTCACATAGCCAATCTAATACTAATTATTCAAATTAGATTGTCATCCGTATTATTCTGTTTTCTAGAATAACATTATTCGTAAATGCATTATGGATTCCAGAGGACTCTCTCAATATAAATATAAATATATATACATACACACATATATATATATATATATACACACACACTGATCAGCCACGACATTAAAACCACTGACATATGAGCAGGGCCGGATTAACATAGGGGCTGATGGAGCTGCAGCTCCAGGCCCAGGCCCAGGCCCATGGAATAGGCCCATTGTTTTTTTCCCCCTAATTTTTTTATTTTTTTATTTACACACTACTCTTAAGGTTGCCACCTGGGTGGTATTTATTTGAGGCTGTCTGGCCGTGCCGATATTGCAGTATTACCGGCAATACAAATGCCGGTATTTTTCTCAGTATAAACAGAGTTTGCTCTGCAATACCAGCAACGGGCAGTAGGGGTCGCTGTGTCTGTGGAGAGAAGCAGGGATAGTAAGTTACAGCATATACCGGCATCTCTCTACTCACTAATTCGGGGGTGGGGGGGGAATTTACACATTACAAAAAGTCCAGACAGCAGCTCCCAACCTGCAGAGACAGCCAACAGCTCAGGGAAGTGAGGGATGGCGTAAAGACTGCAGAGAGACATGGGGACACTGAGACACTAGGGGACACTGTGAGACATGGGGACACAGGGACACCTCTTGGGATGCTGAGACACTTCGGGACAAGGGGACACAGACACACATTGGAAAACTTTGGGACACTGAGACATGGGGACAGACACTAGGGGACAGCGAGACCAGGGAACACTGAGATACTAGGGGATGCTGGGAGACATGGGGATACAGACACTTGGGGACACTGAGACATGGGGACACAGACACTAGGGACACAATGTCCCCAAGTGTTTCAGTGTCCCATGTCTCCCTGCCAGTGTCCCTGGTGTCTCAGTGTCCCCATGTCTCCCATTGTCCCTAGTATCTCAGTGTCCACATGTCTCACAGTGTCCCCAAGTATCTCAATGTCCCCAAGTGTCTCAGTATCCTCATTTCTCTCAGTGTCCACTAGTGACATGGGGACACTGGGAGACATGGGGACACAGACACTAGGGGACACTGGGTGAAATGGGGACACAGAGACATTGGGACACTGGGAGACATGGGGCACTGAGACACTGTGATACATAGGGAGAGTGTGATACATAGTCTCAGTGTCCCCATGTCTCACAGTGCCCCCTGGTAACATGGGTACACTGGGAGACATGGGGACAAAGACACTAGAAGAAATTGGGTGACATGGGGACACTGGGAGACAGAGAGATACTGGGAGCAATCCATCTATACAGCAGAATCAAACTGTAAGTAGTTTTTAGGGGATTTCACTGAATTTTGTCTACTCCTTGTGAGTTACATAATGTGATGTCATGCATACATAATTAGTTATGCAAATTAGTAAGGCCTTTATTTTTTCCAAGAAAGGTGGCAACCCTAACTACTCTTCACATACTCTTGCTTAAGAATGGAAACTTAAGAGGGATATATGGAAACAAAACTTGTGTGGACTAGCTGAAATGAAATTAGTTAAGGTAATGCTGACTTTGGTCTCTCTAACACTGTAGCATATTCCCTTTCTTCTACACTCACTACACCGACCTTTTCTCTGTCTCAGACTATATACCAGGAGCTTCTGCCTGCTAGTAAGAAGGTAAGGAGACATGTGAGTGCTAGTGGACAGTCCTTAGAAAGCATGAAGCGAGCGCATCATTAGATACAGAAAAAATATGCAGTAGATAAGTTGGCGCAAAAATTTAAGATAAAATATAAATAGGTTTGCAGCACCCACAATATACCCAGGTAATAAGGTACAGAAACAATCACAAAACAGAAAAGTGCTGGTGCGCATACATATGTATAGAACCCCTCAAGTGTTGAGAAGTATTTACAAACAGATGATACAGTGCAAGCGTGATCCCTTATAGGGTGTCTACAAGCCCAGGTGTATATGTGTGTATACTTATAGCCTTTTATACTGTACAATTGATATTTGTAATTAAGGAGACAAAAGACAAGGGGCTGATCCTCCCCAGTACATCAGGCTATAAGTATACACACATATACACCGGGGCTTGTAGACACCCTATAAGGGATCACACTTGCTTGCACTGTATCATCTGTTTGTAAATACTTCTCAACACTTGAGGGGTTCTATACATATGTATGCGCACCAGCACTTTTCTGTTTTGGCATCATTAGATACATTTATGCCAAACTCAGGATGCTGTTGGCCAGCATGCATTATTGGCAGGCAGCCTGATATGCATTCATGCCAGGCTAGACTTCCAATTCTTTGAGCAGACACGCCTCCTTTTTGGGCATGTTCATCCCTTTCGGGAGTTCTGGTTACATGATGCGTGTCAGTGGCCCACCCTTTTACACCGCCCATTGACTTCCTTCTTAACTGGACACTGCTGTTTGGGGGTATGGATTTACTTGAAAGATGAAAGCATTAATTAGAGAGAGATGATCATATTTTAAGAGAATCTGAGTTTTCTTATAGCTGCATCTTATGAGTTTCCCTCTGGCAACATCACCACCAGATACATAACGCTTGAGAGGTATGACTGTTTTAGTGTTTTTGGTCCCTTATAATTGTCAGCACCAGGCCCACTGGGCTCTTAATCCGGCCCTGCATATGAGGTGAATAACCATGATTATATTGTTACAATGGCACATGTCAAGGGGTAGGATATATAAGGTAGCAAATGAACAGTCAGTTCTTGAATATCATGTGTTGGAAGCAGGAAAAAATGGCCAAACAAAAAGATCTGAATGATTTTGACAAGGGCCACATTTTTAAGGCTAGACGACTGGGTCAGAGTGTTGCCGGTATGCAGTGGTTAGTACCTAACAAGAGTGGTGTAGATAAAAACAACTAGTGAACCAACATCGGGGTCATGGACACCCAAGGTTTATTGAAGCACTTGGGGAGCGAAGGCTAGCTGGCTTGGCCAATAGCACAGAATAGCTACTGTAGCTCAAATTGCTGGAAAATGTAATGCTGGCTATGACAGACAGGTTTCAGAACACACAGTGCATTGCAGTTTGCATAGCGGTAGACCTGTCAAAGTGCCCATAATGATCCCTGTCAAGCACCAAAAGTACTTTTAATGGGGATGTGAGCATCAAAACTGGACCATGGAGCAATGGAAGAAGGTTGCCTTGTCTGATGCATCATGTTTTCTTTTGGATCAGATGGATAGCCATATGCTTGTGGGTCCTTTACCTGGGGAATAGCGTCAGGATACACTATGGGAAGAAGGCAGGTTGACAGATGCAGTGTTATACTTTGGGCAATATTCTGTTGGGAAACCTTGGGTCCTGGCATTTATGCGGATGTTACTTTGACATGTACTACCTACCTATAGATTGTTGCAGACCACTTAAACCTACTCATGGCAATGGTGTTCCCTGATGGCAGTGGCCTCTTTCAGCAGGATAATCCACTCTTTCACACTGCAAAAAGTGTTCAGGAATGCTTTAAAGAACATGACAAAGAGTTCAAGGTGTTGCCTTAGCCTTCTAATTTTCCAGATACCGATGTGATTGAACATGTGCTGGAAAAACATAACTGTCAGTTCAGTCATTTCATACTATATGTTAAGAAAAATATAGAAAATTTGCACAAAGTAACACAATTAATAAATATACTACACCAAATTACAGTACAGTATAGATGTTCTCTGACCGGAACAATCTGCAAAACAAAAATACAGTACATAGTACAAACTGTATGGAACACAAACTATAAGTAATGGACCCTCTTAGAGGATGTAACTCATAGGATATAGAGCCGTCCCAGGCTCTATATAGAAGGCTCTGGGGTGCCTAAAAAGGCTAATACTATATCCTTGAAGGAGAGCAGCAGAACCTTCCATAAAGTGTATGCATACATTTTATTAAATAGTATACATAAAGGGACAAGTTAGCAGTGATAAAAAATACAAAAGAGGATAAAAAGGCATATAGCCTAAAAACCACTGCATTAAAACATATAAAAGTCCCAAAAAGAAAAAAGTCGCCTGCAAACGCGTTTCAATTCCTACTGGAGTCTTCTTCAGAGCTGCAGTGTTCTCTCCGTGGTCCAAATAAATACCGTCTCAATTAAACTTCAAATCAGCCCAGCTGTACCAGTTCCTATTTCCGACGCGGCATGCATGCGGCATTATGCATTCAGGAATAACGTGCTGTCACGTGACGCGGCTATGGGTCATCGTAACTAAGAAGTTACGCAGCCATGACCGCATTACGTGCGGTACGTTTTTCTGGTACCTTCCATATAGAGCCTGGTACCTTCTATATAGAGCCTGGAATGACTCTATATCCTGTTACATCCTATAAGAGGGTCCATTACTTATAGTTTGTGTTCTATACAGTTTGCTCTATGTAGCAGAATGGACCCTGCTATTCTAATTTATACCAGCTCTGGGCTGTCCGTATCCCCTTTGTTTTGCCTCTCTCTACCCCCTGTGTGAGAAAATACCCCTAATTGTGTGAGACTTACTCCCCTGGCTGTGTAACCTAAGTTTTCCCCTGTTTCGCCTGGCCATTCATCAAAATCCATTCCCTTAAGTGGCTCCCACGGTTTTGTACAACAACCGAACAAACTACCGAATGGCAGACCACCCAGCTATGGAGTGTGCTGCTCATTTATTCCGTTTACACCTCCACAAACCACAACCAAACAAATGTTCTAAGCGGTCGGCTGGGTGGTTGCCGTTCGTATAGACGAACATGTGGCGGTGGCCATCTTGAGAAACGAACAAAGGCGGTGTTTGGTGGTCAAGTGCATGGAACTAAAATTGGACACTCAACGGTGCGAACACTGCTGGGACTTCCACCTCCATCGAAGTTCACCTAAAAGTGCATGAACAAAGCGCTATTCGGTAAAAACATTCTACCGAACTAAATACATGCAATAAAGTTGTGCACAAACTGATTTTTTTGACTGAGAAGATAGATCGGTCGCACAGCCTAATTCTCTGGAACTCTTTTGGGCATGAAAGTAAGCGTGCGGTCAGTCAAATGTGACTTCCACAGAATTCATGAACCCCTGCTCTGATCTGGGTGATTTTTGGATATGTTGTTCACCCAGATCAGAGCTATCCAGGGAAATGTAAATCAGTTGAGTTTATGGGGATATGTAATGTTTTGGGGTACTTCTGGAAAATGTGAAATATGTATTTTTTTCCTGCCTGGAGATAATTGAGTTATTACATTATCTACCTCAATTATCTAACAGGCAGAGAGGAAGGCTTGTACATACTGTATGGGAGTGTCTCTATGTATAACCCTGTTTCATTGGTCTGTGACTTTGTATCTCAGTGCCCCACAAGTTCCACCTGGGTGGTAACCTTGTGGGGGAAATCACAAAAAGGCAGTGTGACAGCATTAAACCTTGAGTTATTCACCCTAAACTGAATGTCGTCCAGTTACTGGGGAGGTGTTGGGAGAATCTTGTCTTGCCTTGCTGTATTTACCTGTTCCTGTGGATTTTCTTCCTTGTTCCTGAGACTAGCGCTCCGCTACACACTATGTACTGTATTTTTGTTTTGTAGATTGTTCTGGTCAGAGAACATCTATGCTGTACTGTTATATTATTTTGCTTCTTTGTGCAAATTTTCTATATTTTTCTTAACATATAGCAAATAAAAAGACTGGACTGACTTTTTTATGTTTTAAATATAATATTTTGCAAGAAAAGTGGGACAGTGTATACTGGCATTCTATTTCCAATTATCAGTCTGCTTAATATCCTTAAAAGCAAGAAATCCCTCTTTTAGAATCTTAAGTATGACATTTATACAGTCATTGATATTTGGCATAAAGATGATAGATGAGGAGAGAGATCATTTTTAAATGCATTTAAAGGGAACTTTAGCCTAATGAAGCAGTTGTGTACAGGGGCGTACCTAGAGCATTTGGCACCCGGGGCGGATCCTGTGCTTGGCACCCCCTCCCCCCCCCACCTCACCCAAAAAAAAAAAAAAAAAACCTGTAAAAAATGTTAAAGGTTTTCTTTCTTTTTTTTTACAATTTGTAAACTTTGCAAAACCGCTGTCAGCCCCTCCTACAAATCCTGTACTGCCCCGTCTACAAAACCCCCGCAACCCCTTTCCACAAATCCCCTGCTTATCCCCCCTTATAAAGACTCCTGTCCCAATACAAAACCCCAGCCCCCTTCTACAAAATCCCTGCAGCCCCACACACACATTTACAGGCAGACAGTCACACACTCAGTTAGAGACAGACAGTCACAGACTCAGTTACAGGCAGACAGTCACACACAGTCACAGGCTGACAATCACACATACACATTTCCTAACTACCATGGGACACTGTGCGGCCACAGCTCACACAGCCCCCTCCAGCCAGGGCCGGTGCAAGGATTTTTGCCGCCCTAGGCAAAAGTAAGTTTACGCCCCCCGTAGCGGCAATCACAGTACCCCACCCGCGCCAGTTTGCCACATATTGCGCCAGTGCTGCGAATTGCCGCCGTGTTTACATTAAAAGGCATGCAGGGACAGGCTATAGACACCAGAACCACTACATTAAGCTGCAGTGGTTCTGGGGACTAGTGTTTCTTTAATGTGAGGTAAATTAGAGATTAGTGCCACGAATAATATACTAGATTGCCTACTTACAACCAGATGAGGATGATGATGGGCTCTAGCTGCCGTCTGGCTCCACTGGTCTGGTGTACAATAGGCTCTCTGGAGGCGGTTTTGTAACTGTGGTCACAAAAATCACTGTTCATCAGGAGAGCGAGCAGCTCCATTTTTTGGGGTCGCGCACAGCTGAGGTCCTAGGTCCCAGGGTCCACCTTCATGTTCCATAATGAGTTTTGTTCACAGGGGGTGGAGTGTGTAGGGGATGTCCTGATATGTGTGTAGGAATGCGAAATTGTGTTTTGTATGTGTAAGGGCTGCAAGGTGTGTTTCTGTGTATGTATGGGATACATTGAATGTGTGTAAGGCGTGCATTGAGTATGTGTAATGAATGCATTGTGTGTTTCTGTGTGTGTAAGGGATGCATTGTGTGTAACGGTTGCATTGCTTGTGTATGTGTGTCTGTGTGTGTAATGCATTGTGCGTTTTTCTGTGTGCAAGGGGTGCATTGTGTGTATGTGATGAATGTCAATCTCTCCTCCCACTCCAATTTCCTTCTCCTCCTCCCAATTTCTCTTTCTCACCCCCCCCTCCTAATTTCTCTTTCCCCCCTCCTAATATCTCTTCCCCCTCCTAATTTCTCTACCCCCCCTCCTAATTTCAATTTCTCTCCCCCTCCTAATTTCTCTTTCCCCCCTCCTAATTTCTCTCTCACCCCCCTCTCCTTTCTCTTTCTCTCCCCCCCTCCTTTCCCTTTCTCTCCCCCCCTCCTTTCTCTTTCTCTCCCCCCTCCTTTCTCTTCCCCCCCCTCCTTTCTCTTCCCCCCTCCTTTCCTCACTTCTCTTCCCCCTCACTCTTTCTCACCCCACATTTCTCTTTCTCACCCCCCTCCTTTCTCCCCCCCTCCTTTCTCTTTCTCTTGCCCTCCTTTCTCACCCCCCCCCTCCTTTCTCTTTCTCACCCCCTTTCTCTTTCTCACCCTCCTTTCTCTTGCTTTCTCCTCCCCCTTTCTCCTCCTGCCTGCTATATACTCACCCCCTCCTTTCTCCTCTTTCTCACCCCCCCTTCTTCTCTTTCTCACCCCCCTCCTCCTCTTTTTCACCCCCTTTCTCCTCTCTCACCCCCCTCCTTTCTCTTTCTCACCCCACCCCCTTTCTCCTCTTTCTCACCTCCCCTCTCCTTTCTCCCTCTCCCCTCCCCCCCACCTTTGCTGTAGCGTGGCCGAGCCCTGTATAGTCGGCGGATACAGGAAGCTTTTGTTTCCTGTACCCGGCCGGACTAACAGGAAGTGCACACTCAGTGTGCACTTCCTGTTAGTCCGGCCGGGTACAGGAGACAGCTGCTCTCTGTACCCGTCGGACCATCATGCTGCAGGGCTCGGCCACGCTACAGCAAAGGAAGCTGACAGGAGGGAGCGCTGAGCGCTGAGCGCTTAGCGCTTCCCTCCTGTCAGCCCCTCTCCTCAGGCTGCGCCCGGGCGGTGCGGTCCGCCCTCATGGACTCACTGCCCAGGCAAAGCTGCAGCCGCCTGAGGCTCTCTACAGAGCGCTCGGGCGACTGCAGAATGGGAGGGGCCGGCGGGGCTGGTCATGGCACCCCCCACCCTGGTGGCACCCGGGGCGGACCGCCCCCCCGCCCCCCCTTAGTACGCCACTGTATCTGTTACAGCCTAGTGATAACTCCACTGGCCTCTCCTCAGATGGCTACTAGAGGTGATTCCTGGGGCAGTGCTGCACAGTGTACAGTACTGACATTTAGTGTCTTTACATTCTGCATGGAGACACTGAACTATTCTCATAGAGATGCATGGATTCAATACATCTCTATGAGGAGATGCTGATTGGCCAGAGCTGTGTTTGACTTGTGAGGGCTCTGCCCCTGATTTTCCTCATTTACAGTCTCAGCCAATCCTATGAGGAAGCATTTTGATTGGCTCAGACCACCACTTCTGATGATGTCAGCATACAGCAAGCAGTTTCAGAGGCAAACAGGGGCAGTGCCAGGAGCTGCAGAGTAGAATACAAATAAGATTTATCTATATTTAGGGAGGCAAGTGGGGGCCAGGGGGGCTAGATGGTGGTGTTCCTGACCCTATAGTGTTCCTTTAACAATGGTGAGTTTATTTAGCTAGAAGGAGTGGCTTGAAGCAATATAGAGTATAAGCAGAACAGTAAATCGAAAAGCAAAAAAGAGGCACAATAACAAATATCTTCCTGAAGTAGTTTTTTAAAAATATTTCGATTGGAAATATCAATTTGAAATATAGTGGCATTTTATTTCCCATTAAAGCTCTGAATAGACTGTAATGGTAATAGCCAAAATTACCGTATTTTTCGCTCCATAAGACGCACTTTTTTTCCCCTCAAAAGTGAGGGGAAATGTCTGTGCGTCTTATGGAGCGAATGTGAAGAATTACTTACCTGTCTTGGAGCGTGGGCCGGCTTCACAGCGCGCTCCGCGGTCCAGGAACTTCTATTTCAGGTTCCGGTTTCCGGCGGGACTGAAAGGAAGTGCACACTCGGTGTGCACACTTCCTTTCAGTCCCGCCGGAAACCGGAACCTGAAATAGAAGTTCCTGGACGGCGGAGCGCGCTGTGAAGCCGGCCCACGCTCCAAGACAGGTAAGTAATTATGGGACAATGGGAGGGGAGACACTATGGGACGAGGGGAGGGGGACACTATGGGTTAAGGGGAGGGGGACACACTATGGGAGAAAGGGAGGGGGAGACACTATGGGAGAAGGGGAGAAGGACACTATGGGAGAAGGGGAGGAGGACACTATGGGAGAAGGGGAGGAGGACACTATGGGAGAAGGGGTGGGGGACACTATGGGTCAAGGGGAGGGGGACACTATGGGAGAAAGGGAGGGGGACACTATGGGAGAAAGGGAGGGGGAGACACTATGGGAGAAAGGGAGGGGGAGACACTATGGGAGAAGGGGAGGAGGACACTATGGGTCAAGGGGAGGGGGGCACTATGGGAGAAAGACACTATGGGAGAAGGGGAGGGGGAAACACTATGGGAGAAGGGGAGGGGGAGACACTATGGAAGAAGGGGAGGAGGACACTATGGGAGGGAAAGTGCACTATGGAACAATGGGAGGGGGGGACACTATGGTATCAGAACACTAATGGACAAGGGTAGGAGGGGTTAAAGAACACTATGGGACAGGGAGGAGGGGTTAACAATCACTATGGGACAGGGTAGGAGGGGTTAACAATCACTATGGGACAGAGGAAAGGGGGGTTAAAGATCATTATGGGACAGGGGAGAAAAAAAAATATTCTGAACAAACTGTCCCATAGTAAGAAACACTATGGAACAGTTTGTTCAGAATATTTTTTTTTTCTGGGTTTCCTCCTCTAAAAACTAGATGCGTCTTATGGTGAGGTGCGTCTTATGGAGCGAAAAATACGGTAGTTTTTCTGCTATGCATAAAGCCTCCTTATAGAAACAATATATCGTAAAAAGATTAACTAGAGCAATTTTTCAAGGGTGGAACCCAAGTGCTGGGATATCATCTCTCAAAACCTCTAGAGGTTGCCCACCAGGAGAGTTAACAACTCAGTATAAGTGGTAAACTTACACGTACTTCAATCTCTATTCGATAAATAGTATTAGACAAATAACCACACAGAAAACGTGAAAAAGTAGTGATAAGAAAAAAGTGTAAGTGACAAGAAAAGTTACAATAAAACAAAAGGGGACATCTAATACCCCAGCCTGACCAGTCCTGTAATTGATATGAATCCACCTAGGTATATAGTGATCGCTCCAGTAGCTATTCGAAGTTACAATGTTATAGAAGTATATATGAGAATATAGCTAGCAAAGCAATGTCACAACAAAAGGAAACAGGTCAATATATTCACAGGATAATTGAATATTGACTATGAAAGTAGATCCAGGGTAATTACTATTGCTCCTTACACCCTCTTTTTTTCTTCCTGGAACTCATCTCAAATAGCTCCAGCTTTGTCTAAATATTGCTATCTGTCTCCCTTTCTTATAGCTACTCCCGATATACTTTATAGTGGATTTTAAATTATGCCCAATTTTGGAACCATCACATGGATGACCATTGGACTAGCTAAACTGATAAAAAATGTTATCACACAAATTGATTTGATTTAAAAATTTTTTTACACATTGCACAAGTCTTCTGTGGTCTTCCACTGATTCAGCCTCACTATAGAACCAAGACCCCATGAAATCACTGTGGACCCCTCCCAGCATAGAGACGGTTAGTGAATAAGACAGGGATGAATAATTGCAAAGGGGTAACAGAACTGTCACAGAGCCACAGAGGTGCAGGTCATAGTTATGTCTAGTCTATATCATTGACAAAACATTAGTAAAATGTA